>OY747131.1:4079889-5281867 GCA_963556465.1 Berberis vulgaris | reverse complement strand
ACAGATTTGTTGGGCTTATTGAGCTCCAACCCTTTCCCTTAGGTCCGTCCACCCAAGGGTCGCACACATTGTTAATTAAGGATGTGGAGATGAGATCAAACTCAGATGATACTCGTAGTAATAAAAGAGAATTGGCTGCTAAGAGTTTACCAAACGTCTACACCAAAAACTTAAGGCTTAGTACTCTTAGATCCTCTAAAACTAAGAAACGTAATAATAAGCATAGAGATTGATCCATAAAAGTTGTGGGACTGGTCTATTTGAATAAAAATCATAAAATATATATTCATAATTGACATAATTTTTTCAAATCAAAATACTAATGGTGATTGGTTGCAAAATTTTTGTTGAAAGTGAACATGTACGTCTTGTATTCCACTCTGATTTTTATGACAAATTTTTATGTGTTTTGACAGACCTTCAGATTTGAAGGGCAGCAAAAAAATTTCGTCAGACAAAATAGAAAGAGGGAAGTGCGAAGGAATGTAGGAAGGGGCTCAACGGTTTTTTCTGTGTTGGGACGGACTATTTAATTGAAGACTCTGTTTTGAAAGCGTAGCTGTGTAATGGTGTATAATGTGGGGACGGTGTGGGGAGCAAAACGTGGCTATGTTGCTGTGATTGATGTTGCCTGATTTTGAAGTTGTGTGATGGGGCCTTTAGTGCTAAACAGTTGGTAAGGCTTTGTTTGCTTGGAAAAAAATACAATAAAATAAATAAATAAAAAGGACTGTGGTATAGATCATTATTCCATAAGTAAAATATCACAGAGCTATGGTAATTAAAGAAGTTTTTTTTTTTAAGAAATTGAGCGGGAAATTAATTAAAGAAGTAATTAAATGAAGTCTCTATCTTTATTGTATTCATTTAGTGAATTTTAAGTTTGATCGTGACTTATCTGAATAGAAGGGTGAGCTAGGTTAAAAGTAAAATTTTCTAATGGTCTGTTTAGTTAGTTATTTTTTGTAGAAAATGTAATCCATTTTCATTATTATACAGATTTTTGTTGTTTGATTGTTTATTTATTAACAAGAAATTGATTATTCATAAAACTGTTTTCACATTACTGATCAGAATCCAAACTTGAGGGAAGACCTTGAAATTGAATTTACAAAAATAATTTCAATTTTTATGTCTATTTTTCGTGCAACCAAACAGACCCTTAATAAATTTTGCCAAAAGTGGCAAGGGAAAAGATGCAAAGAATAGAAGAGAATGAAAAACAAAAAAAATTTCGTGATGATGTCTATCCTCGTGATTTCTTCAAAAAGTTGCGGAAAATGTTTTCATAAGGAAGCAAAGAAAATGTTTGCCAAACTACTTGGTCATGTTAAACCTAAAGGTGGAGAACTTTTTTTTTTCCCACTCTCCTCATTTTTTGCAGTTTTTCCATGAAAAAATTTCTTTAAAACCAAACACAATTGACTAAGTAGTAAGAGACGGGGTTAATGAGACAAACTTAACCATATGAACTGTGATAAACTCAAGCTTCCATAATCTGTGAATGGCTGACAAGACAAGAGAGTTCAAGAAGGTGGTATTTCTGACTGATTGTAGTGATATTGCATCTGCAGTCAATGGTGATGAAGAGCATTTGTCTTGGCTGCAGCTGCTAGTACAATTTTACATATTTACATATTGAGAGCAAATCATAACTATACTTGTATCACATATGGTTTTACCATCAAACAAACTGGTTATGTAAGCAAATCAGTAGCATTTGGATCAGATATCACAATATTTCATATTGAAACCACAAGTAATGCATATGTCTATAGTTAACATGCCAACATTTGCCAATGGTGTTATGGCCTAGTGGTTAGGGCTGTGTGGGTTTGTCCCCCACGTCCTAGCTGGCCCAACTCGCTTTCCAAAAAAAAAAAAAAAAAAAAACATGCCAACGTTTGTCAACCAAACGACACTTTCAGCCTTGAAAGCATTTGGCACAAGGGGTCAGCCAGCCAACGTTTCGGAAAAGTTATTGAATGCCTTACCTGAATACAATGTGCTTTTGTCTGACAAGGAGCAGTGAAGGTTTTTGAGAGGAGTAATTCTACTTGTCGAGGAAACGTGCGAGGGAGGGAGGGAGGACCCTTTGTCCCCCTCGCGATGCGTGTAGGGGAGGGAAGGCACGCATCGCGAGGGGGATGGAGGGTCCTCCCTCCCTCCCTGGCGTGTTTCCTCGCTGGTTTCCTCGACACTTAGAATTTCCCTTTTGAGAGATAAAAAATGGAAAAGAAAAACCGAATAAACCAAATTTGTAGTTCGAAAGTATTGACCCATTAATATCACACACTTGTAAAATTTCAGTTATATTTAGCGGATTGAGGGGAGTTCATGTGCATCAACTTGAGCCGTCGAATACAGGTAAAAACAATCTAACAGTTTTTTTTTTCTCTCTCCACCCACTAAATTATTACAAATTAAATCACACATCACTTATTACAAATTAAATCACATTTTTCACTTATTTTTTTCACCAAAATGTACACAATTCAACACACATCTCGAGAAAAATCAAATGTTTCAAATTTAATAGAACACACATCTCTAAGTAAATCTAACGTCCAAATTTAATATTACACTAATCTCGAGAAAAATATAATGGTCCAAATTTAATAGAACACACGTATCAAGGTAAATCTAATGGTTCTAATTTAATAGTACAAACATCTTTATCTAAATTTAATAGTACATGCATGTCAAATTTAATTAAGCACTCATCTCAAAAAATATATGATTCAGCACATACCTCGAGAAAATCTAATGGTTCTGCACGCACATCGAGAAAAAAAAATAGATGGTTCAACACTCATTTCGAGGAAAATAAACGATCCAAATTTAGTAGAACACACATCTCTAGGTAAATCTAACGGTTCAAATTTAATAGTACACCCATCTCAAGAAAAATCTAACGGTCCAAATTTAATAGTTCGCACATCTCTAGATAAATCTAACCGTTAGATTTTGGTGAAAGATCAAACTGTTGGATTTTCCTCGAGATACATGTTGAACCGTTTAAGATCAAGTACTATTGCGTCCACTAAAGTTTTGTCATCTTGTACAATACCAGCATCTGCTGGAACCCCTACCTTCCGGTCATGCACCTTGTCACCACTATGAACACGAGGCTGAGCACCAACGTGAGCTCCACTGCCAGCGCCAACAAACCCACTGTCAACGTGATCATCTTCAGCTACTGTGTCCTCCTTTGTTGGCCCGGAGTTGCTGCCTGGAATCATTGCATTTATCTGTAGAGAAACATTCCCACTGCTCTTCTGTTTCCCTGGGCTAGAAATCCCGACATCCCCACCTACAGCCTTGATCGAAACCCCCTGCGCCCTCCCTGGTTCCAATTGGTTAACATACTCGTGCTCTCTCTGCGGCCTTGAGCTGCTGCCTGAAGCATTATCACATTCTTGCAGAAAAGCTTGGTCATCATTTGCATTTTTCCTAGGGATCAACTTCTTTGGATCATCATCTATAACATGTGATGTTTTGTTCACCAAATCAACCTGATGTATTGGTGACGCTACGTGCTCTGCAGAATTAGAGTGTACATGCTCTGCTCTGAGCGCGACTGGCTCTGACGAAACAAGCCCTGTTATTGGCAGAACACGCTCTGGCTGGGACGAAGCAAGCCCTGAAATCGTCTCTCCTTGTTTTTCAATCGCTTTTTCAATCTCAACAGTTGTGTACCCCGCCTCAAGAAGTCCTTCCTCTGTTGTTTCTGGCTCTACCATGCCACTGACTGGAGCCTTTTCCTTACAAGGCAATTGATTATTCATTAGATTACTCTCGTCTTCAACTATGTTCTCCGTAAGTGACTCGAATTTGTTTGACAACATGACATTCCCCGAATCTTTGACCATCGACCTCTCAGCACCAACTCCCTCCTGGATTTCCTCACCCTGATTATTCTTTACACCACTAGTGCCAGCTTCTGGCTTTGAAACGTTATTATTTTTTTTTACCACTGGGACATATTGATGCGTGAGGACTTTGGCTACCACCTTTTGTTTATCAGTCTTCTCTTCTTTAACCAAGTTGGGTGTTCTCACATTGCCCTTATGATCTAACTTTTTTTCTGCAATAATCCTCATGATGCCCTAGCAATGAGCAATAATCACAATATTTGAAACCCGGGTATTCAATCTTTTGCCAAAAGCCCCTATTGTTAGATCTATCTATCCAAATTCTACTCGGTAACTTTTCCGCCAGAGTCATCTCCACGCAAACACGGGCATAACTCGGGCGTGAAAGACATCGAGTATGATCATCCATGCGTAAAAATACACCAAAAGAGTTCACAATTGCTTTCAAAAGAGGGGGATGAAATAAATGCAAAGGCAAGTTAGGCAACTCTACCCATAGTGGAACCTATATCGGATTTGCTTTCAGACTGAAACCATCATGCCAGTGGAAAGCTTTGAATCGAACTCCCCGAATCAAGAACGAGTCCCTTGCCAAAATTTTCTTTGCTTCCGCCTCAGATTGAAATCGGACAAGAAAGTGACGTTGATCTAGCAAACCTAGCGAGAAATCGTCTAGAATCCCCTAGGTTCGATGTATCAAATCTCGAATATCTTCCAATGTTGGTCTGTAGCTAGATAACTTTAAGACTATCACGTGTTTTTCCATGAAAGCTTCCCCACGTGTTTCATCAGATGTCGTAAGCCCAATGGCTAGCTCTCATTCTTTCCGAAATCTAGTCCCCTCTACATTTGTTTCTTTAACCTCATCAACCAGTATTTTTCCAAGTATTTGGGCGAAATAAGGCTTAGTAGTCTCTACCGCAGGTTCCTTACTCCCCATTGGGGGAGAAGAGGTTTTGACGGATAGAGGAGCCGTCCTATCACGATGTTCCCTTCCCTAGCCAGGTCTGCACGGCTGAACAACGAAAGCCAGGCAGAAAGAAGACAACAGAAAAGAGCGGCGGCCAAGCAGAGGCGTCGGTCGTTCGATCTAGTGTCCTTGATGAGTGGTGGCGGCTGTTGGTTTCTAAACCCTTTCCTCTATTATTCTTCTGTTTGGTGGAAGTGAACGAATCTAAATCCAGGCAGAGAGAAAACGGCTGGAAAAAGTGGCGGCTGATCTATCTAGCGGCCTTGAAGCGTCGGCCAGACAGGCGGCGGCCTTGATTGGAGGCGGTGGCTCTTGAGCGCCTTCATCTGCCATCTTGATCGATGAGATCCTATAGGGCTTGGGAATATCGTCCCTGTAGATGTGTTTCTGAAACTGCTGAATCCTTTCACTTGTTGGCTAGTAAGTACCCTTTTGAGTTTTTGTGTTAATTTCTCTCGCTTCGAAAGGCATTTATTTTTTCAAATTTGTCCAAAATTCAATTGCAATAAAAATAAGTACTAGCGTAAATTGAATAATGTCTTTGGATCAAACAAACATGTTCGAAAATACAAAAAAATAAAAAAAAAACATAGAAAAACTCTCCAGTGGGGAGGGGGGTTAGGTCGACCTCGACCAATATATTAATAAACAAAATATACATAAGAAGGGGGGTGGATAACTAAGCCTTAGCCAAATTAGGGGGGTTAGGTCGACCTCGACCAATATTTTTGTTTTTTTGAAAGGCGAGCTGGGTTTTTAAGTATCCCATAACCCATCAACTGGGCGACCTATATAGGTCAACACCCATTAGAAAGTAACCATGCCGCAGGTGGGATTCGAAGCTAGGACGTGGGGGACAAACCCACACAACCCTAACCACTAGGCCATAACACCATTGGCCCCCTGACCAATATATTATTAAACAAAATATACATAAAAGGGGGGGTGGATAACCAAGCCTTAGCCAAATAAGAAGTAATAATACACCCTAAGTACATAATCTAAACTGAACATGTGGAATCACTTATTGTAAGACAACAACTAAGGGGGATTAAAAAAAAAAACAATAAAATATATACAATGTCAAAACCATGTAAGTCATAAAGCTCATCCTCCAACTAGGTTTATGTCTAGCTTCCTTTTCAGCCGCGCTATGTTCACCTCGATCATCACCAATAGCCAATCTTTCATAACATTTAAAAATTGAAAATAGGCAACTGCCCATGTCATCTTAAAGAGTAACATATCACAAAATCCCGAAAAGCCTACCACGCGTCCTGATGCCAAGCCTATGTAAAACCAATTCCCGAAAAGCCTTCGTGATTTGTTTTTGGCATAACGATATCAACTGGGCAACTCTTGAGAGGAGCTCCACATAGTTCAAGATTCCCAATGAAAGAAGATGGATCAAATGTTAAAAATTGATTCCCAGATGGAATTTTTCCTGAAAATTGTTCTATGACAAATCTAGGTGACTTAAAGAGGTCAACGCGGTCATGCTTTATGGAATACTATTCGAAAATTGATTTTCGAACAAGGAAAAATACTCCAAAGATTTCATCTTACAGATCGCCTCAAGTATGTTTCCTCCCAAATGGTTTTTAGATAAATCTAAAGCCCTAAGGACAGTAAGGTTCATTAGTTCATCTTGTATCCCACCAACTAAGTTATTGCTTGACATGTGCAAGCAAGTAACTAGGGATATAATCTCTAGTTATTGATTGTGATTTGGCATATTGATTTCAGCCAGCTATCCATTAAAATCACAACTCCCTCACCAATGAGGGTGGCACTTTCATTCTTTCTTCCGCCATTCACATCTCTTCCATTTTGAAAAAATTCTTCATTCATTTTATACTAGGGTATTCTCTGTGCGGATGGCACGATAAAAGTTAAACATAATAAATAAATTTTATTTTACTTTAAATATCAAGATAAATAATTATGAAAATATTGGGTATGAGAATCGAACCCATGCACTCTTATTGGAGAACAATTGAAGGTAAGACATAAAAGCTAACTTTAAGTCTCAACCATTTGATGAAACAAATCTCAACCATTAGATGAAACTCTTGGTGCTTTAAATTCTTTGTGATCTGTTAGATTCTTATATTTGGTTAAATCCCAGTCGTCTTTTATCTCCAACTTCAAACATCATTCTGATTTGTAATATAGACTGACATATTACCTGTACCGTTGGCACTCCACATAAATTTTTTTTGTCGTTAATTATCTTGCACTGGACATCCTCACTGCCATCCCCATCATTTCCCTCAATTAGTTCCATAAAAATATCATATTTTTTAATGTAAACTAATTTTTTAAAGTAAAACTCTATTAAAATTAGAATTGATTAAATGTTCGGGTCTTGGTTTGAATGTTCATTAAAATTTATGTCCGTTTATTTGAAAAATATTAAAAATGTTGAAGGCATGAAAATATAAAAAATACTTACATTTTTTAAAAATAAAATGAATATTTTGAAATTTTAAAGTGTTTGTATTAATTAGTGGTTTTGTTATAAAGATCATCAAAATTGCATTTCAACGATATCAAGTTTACCAAAATCTAACAACTATGTAGATAATTATGAATCCGTTTGGGATGGGACGACGTCGGGATGAGGTTTTTCCCATCTCGTCTCGATCCCGTATGAATGAAATGGGATAGGAATGGGTATATCCCGTCCCGTGCCCACCCCTATTGAAAACTCAACACACAGAAGGTATTAACATAAAAATTAGATTGGTAATCTTAAGTGAGTAGTACGTCTTTATGGTAAATTAGATTCCACACTTCAACGGGATGTGAAAAATAATAACAAGCCCTTGATCTTACACTATGATAACCATTTTTCCACCATGCTGGGACAATGACTAATAATTTGGAGACTACACCGCATGATCATATACTAATTAATTATTTCTAAAGGCTTTAAGCGCACCCGTCAAACAAGCTATCGAAAAAGAGCTAGAGGATAGCCATTTTTCCAACATGGTGGGGTAACGGTTAATAATTCGGAGACCAGGCCGCGTGATCATATACTAATTAATTATTTCTAAAGGCTTTAAGCGCACCTGTCAAACAAGCTATGGAAAAAGAGATAAAGAACACCACCGAACACATTTTCACTGATCAAGAGTTATTTGCATGTATTATATGTAAGTATAAACTTTTAGAAAAAAAAATGGGCTTTAAGCAAACCCGTCAAACAAGCTATGGAAAAAAGGGGGACAAAGAACACCACCAAAAAATTTCCACGGATCAAGGGTTTGAAAATTTAAAAAAGCTAAAACCACTTTTAAACACATTTCCACGATCAAGAATATTTGTATGTACTATATATATATATATATATATATACTTTTTGACTTCTTATCAGACATTACGATAAGATTATTGCAAAGAGGGGTGACGGAGGAGTATTTGGTAGTGCATCAGTCTGTCCATCCCTTTCTCCTTTTTCAAGGATTGACTGACTGACATTGTAGGTCAACCATTATAATTTTTTCCACATAAAATTGGCATATGAAGTCTTTTTCCATCCAATTGCAAGACTCCTTGCATTGATGCTACTGATAAGGGGAATTCTAAATGTCGAGGAAACCAGCGAGGAGAGGGACGTGGCGGGGTGGGAGCCGTCCACCCCTCTCGGGATGCGCGCACAAAAAATTGCGACACACATCCCGAGCAGGGTGGACGGCTCCCACCCCGCCACGTCCCTCTCCTTGCTCTCTAGCCTCACTCTACTGATAAATAAGTAAGATTTTTGTGATCGAGCCGTATCCATGAACAAGTTAATTTATTTCTCTTAATTTGTTAATTCTTGTTTCATTTTAATTAAGATAAGATGTCCCCATATTATGAGAGTAGAGTAGTCTCCTCATGTTTGCATGAAACAAGTAATTGAATCAAATGACTTTAACCAAATGCATAAATTGAATCAAATGATTAGGCATAGTTCTACTGAATTTGAGGGGAGGTTAAAAGTCTTGGAGATAAGAGAGTATGAGGGTGGGTTAGGTGGGTGGGAATAAAGAAAAGAGAGAGTGGGTTGGAGGGAATTATGAAATAGAGAGCATACAAGATATAAGTCACCCTGACAAGAGAGAAAGCGACAGGGAGAAAGCTAGGGGTTAGGGTTTCGAAAAATATCTCATCCTTCTTTCGATCGTCTCTGCAAATTAATCGCGATGGCTGCCGCTGCAACAAAGAAGGTGGTGTTGAAGAGCTCGGACGGGGAGTACTTCGAGGTGGAGGAGGCGGTGGCGACGGAATCACAGATCATCAAGTACATGATCGAGGACGACTGCGCCAGAAGTTTCATCCCTTTGCCGAATGTCACCAGCAAGATCCTGGCGAAGGTGATCGAGTACTGTAAGAAGCATGTTGAAACCCCCAAGACGGAGGATCGTGCTGTTGAGGAAGAGTTAAAGACTTGGGACACCGAATTTGTCAAGGTCGATCAGGCAACTCTTTTCGATATCATTCTGGCTGCGAACTACCTGAACATCAAAAGTTTGTTGGATTTCACTTGCCAAACTGTGGCTGACATGATCAAGGGGAAGACTCCTGAGGAGATTCGCAAGATCTTAAATATCAAGAATGTTTTCACTCCGGAGGAGGAAGAGGAGTTTCGCAGGGAGAACCAATGGGCCTTCGAGTAAAGAAATATTGTTGGAGGGTACGTTCATTTAGTGTTCTAAACATTAGTTGAAACTTGTATACAAGAGTGGGATGGTCTGTGTTTTTAATTGTAAATCGTTTCGTTGGATTGCTGGTAAATTGGGCGCTATTGTAGGAGGTATCACCTTCTCTTTGAATCAGCCGACCTTTTGTTCGTAAAAAAAAAAAAAAAGTCACCCTGACAAGAAGCCACCGATAAAGAAGAAAATGTCAAGAATTTTTTTACTGTGGTTGAATATACGGATGACAATGAATTAAATAATGTCAAATAATTAATGATAATAAATAAATCTAAACATCACCTAGCCAAGTACAACCGCACCCCTCACCTAACACCATCATTTCATTTCACAGTGATTCCCAGAACCTAAAGATAATCACTTCCAGTTTGATACACTTTTCAAATGTTATAATTTATATATATGCATCTATATATGCTTAATCTAATTATATCAAAAACATCACACAAGATGAGTACCTCAAGGACAATTTTAAGGTCACTGTGTATTTTCTTAGTCACGAGTATTGCATGTTCAGTTCCTCCGGAAGATCCAATCAAGTGTTCATCCAACTTAAGAACATGTACCATAACAAATGTCTTCAACCTATTATCTGACCGAAGCATATGTCGAGCGTCACAAGTAGTCTATCCAACAACTGAACATGAAATTATTGTGGCAGTAGCCAAAGCGTATAGGGAAAATCTAGAGGTTAAGGTGGTAACCAAAACTTCCCATAGCTTTCCAAAGTTGGTGTGTCCAGACGGTCAGCAAGGGATGCTTATAAGCACGCAGCAGCTCAACCGTATTGTCCAAATCAACAAGAGGGCAAGGACTTGATTGGGCATGCTGCAAAGGCTGGACTAGCATTGTCTCATTCACCTTATTGGTGGGGTTTAACCATTGGGGGTTTGATTAGCAACGGTGCCATGGTAGTTCTTTGTGGGGCAAAGGAAGTGCGGTTCATGAATATGTTGTGGGACTCAGAATTATCAGCCCTGCAGGAGCCAAAGAGGGATATGCTAAGGTGTGGAGTCTTGACGCTAGTAGCTCTGATATGGATGCAGCTAAAGTTTCCCTTGGTGTTCTTGGTGTTATTTCACAGGTGTACTATTTATCGCAATCTTGACACTAGCTAGTACTAAACTGAATGGTTTTAGGATTTTCAAAGAGGTTGATTTATTGTGTTTTTGCTATGCAGGTTACTCTACAACTTCAACCACTTTCCAAGAGATCTATCACAATAGTAGATAAAGAAGATTCTGACTTAGAAGACCAAATTACACATTTTGGCAATCAACATGAGTTTGCAGACATGACATGGTATCCTAGTCTAGGAAAAGTAATCTACAAAATTGATGATCAGATCTCCTCAAATGACTCGGCCCGTGGTGTTTATGATATGTTAGCATTTCGACCAATGTCTAAGGTTGCATTGGAATCTTCAAGATCTACAGGTGCGTGTTTAATCAATAATGTTTTCAACTTCACCCCTGATTTTAGTAATTGTTGTTTGCCAACCTAATAGACTGGCTGACTGGTTTTAACAGAGGTTGATCAAGAGTTAAATAACAATATCACTGGAAAGTGCGTGAATGCGAAACAACGCATTTCAACAGCCATGTCGAATGGACATGGATACACAAACGATGGAACTACTTTCAAAGGATATCCCATAATTGGGTATCAAAACAACCTACAGGCCTCTGGAAGCTGTTTCACTAGTCCTTCAAGTGCTCTCAACACTTATTGTTTTTGGGAACCAAGAATCAATGGTACATTGTATTACGAAACAACCATCTGCCTTTCATTGTCAAATGCCAAGAAATTTATTGAAGATTTTAAGAAGCTCAGGCAGTTGAAACCCGAAGCCTTTTGTAATTTGGACCTCTATGCTGGAATAGTCATTCGTTACATAAAAGCGTCTAGTGCATATTTGGGCAAACAAGAGGATTCAATTGATTTCGATATGCTTTATTACAAAAGTAGGGATCCATTAAAGCCTAGGTTGTATGAAGATATTCTGGAAGAAGTAGAACAAATGGCGGTGTTCAAGTATGGAGGATTACCACATTGGGGAAAGAATCGTAATGTTGCATTTATTGATGTGATCAAGAAATTTGGGAAAGCTAAAAATTTCTTGAAGGTGAAGGAGAAGTATGATCCAAGGGGATTGTTTTCTAATGAATGGACTGATCAAATTCTTGGGTTGAGAGGCAGTGTAACAATAACCAAAGAAGGATGTGCACTTGACGGGTTGTGTATATGCTCAAAAGACATCCATTGTGCTCCAAGCATGGGTTATGTTTGTCGCCCTGGGAAAGTGTACAAGGATGCACGTGTGTGTACTCTTTTGGGATCATAGAATGCTATTCAAGTTGTGTACTCTTCTGGGATCATACAATGCTATTCAAGTTCTCCAAAGATGAATAAAATCGCACTGGGAAAGGGTATAAAGATGCATCGTAATTATTATACAATTGTTGTGGGATATGAATAAAATCCAAGGATTGTAATTTTTTTGAATTAATTTCGGTCTTCTAATTTCAAGAAATTTTCGTTGTATGTAAAAAAAAAAGAAAAAGTTAAAAATTTCGAGAGTATGTCAAACATATATGAATATTTGGAAAAGTAAGATACAAGTAAATTAACCTCAGAAACACATTAAACCTATTAAATTAAGCCCAAGTACGCAAGTAATCCCTATAAATGTAATTTTCTTCATAATGTTTTGGGTTTTACACCAAAAATGACGATATTTTGGGCAAAAAATATAATTTGCTTCATAACTGTATGGGTTTTACATGAAAATGTTGTAATTTATGTAAAAACACAAAATATTTCTAGATAACTCGAAATAACGTACTCTTTGATTTCGATTGAAGATCTCAAAAAACGAAATATCTTGCGAAATTTCGTAAACTTTCACGAAATCACAATCCTTAATAAAATCCACAACTTGAACCTTCGGAGATCCGATGTTGTTTTGTTTCAAGATAATATGTATTTGATGCATGACTAGATAGAAAAAATTTGAAATTAACCCACATAGCTAAGCCAAGATTGCTCAAAAAAGGCCATTATACCAATTTAAATTTGTGGATTGCGTTGGGAGAAATCTACCACAGCTAGGCATATATCATCCGAAGTGGTAAGTACAGGACCTTGACTAACACCCAAGACTCAATTACATATTCTAGATCGAAACTTAGAAGCAGATCGAGTAGGGTGGCATCAGGATCGCGATTGATCTCTCGCTTCAAGAAATAAGAGGATGACCTTTTCTACCACTCGGGATGGAGGTAGGATCGACCCCAACCCTAGCCTAAACCCATTCTCTCATCTTATGGAGGCGTGTGTGTGCCAGAGGAATGGAGGGAAGTGGAGAGATGAGCTATTTTGAGCTAAAATAAGAAAAGGTCTGGGGCATCATATCACCCCGACAAAGCTTTTATTATGTAACATTTCCTTTGGAGGCGTAGCTGCACCCCCACTCTAAAATCTTTAAACCATGGAATGCTGGGAGTATTCAAAGATAAAGGTAGAGGTGTATATATATAACTCTTAAAAAAATTCATTTGGAGTTCTAGATCATGCTAAACAAGGTAGAGAATTTTCAACCATTCAATTTCTCTATGAAGTTATTGACGACTGCATTTAATGGAGTTGGAAAATTCAAATACTTTCTACTTTTTGCGAGGATGATATACAAGGCAAAGAGATCATCCCAACAAAAATCAATTTATTTTAGATTTTCTAGGTTGGTGAAGTAGGCACATTTAACTTTCTTTCTAAAAAAATTGTCTCCGGATTCCAACCATATATATAAGTCAACGACTACCCCACACCACCATGAGTGTTTTCTCACACCACCTACTTTCTTTCCCACACCACCTATATAGACAAAAACTAACATTTTTACCCTCCACATTAAAATCGAAACGTGATTCCTCCCTCTCCATTCGAATCTCTTCCATCTCCCTCAAAATCAAAACCCTTAAAAATCGAATCCCAAATTACAACCTCCCCAAAAATTTTCAGAAAAACAAAGTAATCTCATGGAAACTTTAGAAAAATTTTCAATCACAATAACAAAGTAATCTTCAAAAAAAATTTTAGAAATCACAAAAAAAAATTTGTCCGCCTGAGACAATGCGAAGTTTTTGCAAAACCTCTCATTGATGTGGGTAAATAGTAAAATTTTTTGCTGAAATTTCTGTTCCCGGGGGAACAAAAAAATCTAGCAATTTTTTTGGACAGATTTACGCGACTTTAGTAAAATGACCATTACTTGCTCATTTCAAAACATTTGCAAGTGATTCAAGTTGTGTTTATTAGATAACTAAGAGTACTACAATGTTTGTGTTTTGATCAATTTAAGAATCGGTCTCAATTGAGCACATAAGTTGGCCGGAAGTTAGGGACACTATTTGGTTTTCATTGCACAACAGATTTGCACTACTTTAGTTAAATGATCATAACTTGCTTATTTCAAATTATTTTCAAGTGATTCAAGTTGTTTTTATTAGATAACTCGGAATACTACAATTTTGTGTATCAACTTGAGAATCGATCTCGATCGAGCACATAAGTTGGCCAAAAGTCAGGTACACTATCTCGTTTTCATTGCGAGACAAATTTGCACGACTTTAGTAAAATGACAATAACTTGCTCATTTCAAAACATTTTCAATTGATTCAAGTAGTGTTTATTAGATAACTCAAGTACTAAATTTTTTTTTGTTTTAATCAACTTGAGAATCGGTCTCTATCGAGCACATAAGTTGGCCGAAAGTCAGGGATACCATCCCGTTTTCATTGCGAGACAAATTTGTGCGACTTTGGTAAAATGACCATAACTTTTGCTCATTTCAAAATATTTTCAATTGATTCAAGTTGTGTTTATTAGATAAGTCGGAGTACTACAATTTTTATGTTTTGATGAGCTTGAGAATAAATCTCAATTGTGGGTTTAAATTGGTCGAAAATTACCCTGTTTTGCGTTTTTTTTGTTTTTCGTTTAGGTTTCTCTGTTAGGTTATGCATATTTATTGGTGGTGTGAGTAAGTAAGAAAAAAAAACTCAATGATGGTGTAAGGAAGCGCTTTTGGTGGTGTGAAGTAGTCGTTACCTTTATATAAATGTTTGTGGATTGTTATGCTTACCCTTTTGATGAAATACTAATCATGGACGCTGAGTTCAAATGTGCAAATAAGTGATACTTCATACAGTGGAGTGAGGGGGTCTACTGAGTCACATATTGCAATAAATCTCAGTTGCAGTCCAGAGCAACGTTGCAACAACATTAAGATGGAGAGAACATTGGGTCAACTGGCAATTCAACCAGCTCTCGTACCACCAGTTAAAATTATTAATTGGTGATAATTTCTTACTTCTGAGAAAATTTATCCCATGATGAGTTTCACGCATGTACCACCAGTTAAAATATTTCCAAATCAAGTTAGGAAGTGTTTGGTTAATAAACAATTGTTAGAAAATTTGCCAAAAATGAGAAGGGAAAAGGAAAAAACAATGAAAAAAAAGAGGAAGAGAAAATGGAGACCACGAATTTTGTGATAATTTATATCCTCTTGATTTTTACAAAATTCATGTTTACAGTTCAACTTGTTAGGCAATGTAATCTACCTCTTATATCTTCAATAACATTACAATTTATAATCACGTTCTAAAGCCAGTCGCTTGCTAAATTCAAGCAAGAAAATGTTAGCAAAAAACAGAATATGACTCCTTCATTCATTCCCAAGTGAAATTGCACTTTGAAAACTCAACACACAGAAGGTATTAACATAAAAATGTTTGTTCTGCCTGAATATGCATTTCATTCATCAATAAGTTAGATAACAATCCTATTTTTTTTTTTTTTCTTTTCCAAAACATGCATTAACTAAACCAAAGCAAATTTATAGTCGTCTTATACAGGTTGTGTCAAGTCATGGGCATCAAAGTTAAATCTACTAGGAATATATTAAAAATTGGAACAGCCACTAAGATTTATTTATTTAAATTTAAAAAAAAAAAAAAAAAAGTGGTCTAGCACAAGTTGAGTCTTCTTCTTCTACTTTGTAGGTGAAGCATTCCATGATGGCCATTAAAAAAATTTTCCCACAATAAAGTTGCATGTGATATGAAATTGCTCCTACAAAATCAAGTTTTGGTCATTATGAAGGACGTGAAAAGGAACACTCCCTTGTGTACTCTGAGTTATACAAGTGCTTGGTAGCAAAATCAAACAACCTAAGTTAATTGACCCTAAACTAGACCACATTAAATATATTTTAATTGCAATACAACATTTTAAGGAATTGATGCATGGTGCATATAGGTAACTTCGGCTTTTAAAATTGGTAACTTTTGTAAATTTGATTGGTAATCTCAAGTGAGTAGTACGTCTTTATGGTATATTAGACTCCACACTTTGACCATATGTGAAAATAATAACAAGCCCATGATTTTAGACTCCACAAGTATGGTAGCCATTTTTCCACCATGATGGGACAATTAACGACGATAATTTGGAGACCACATCACGTGATCATATAGTAATTAATTATTTCTGAAAGCTTTAAGCGCACCCGTCAAAGAACACTACCTAACACATTTCCACGGATCAAGAGTTATTTACATGCACTATGTAAGTGTGAACTTTTCGGAAAAAAAGGGCTTTAATCGAAACCCTCAAACAAGCTATGGAAAAAAGGATAAAGAACACCACCAAACACATTTCCACGGATCAAGAATCCTTGCCTCGGAACAACAAATTGAATTCATGGTATAATTCTTTTCAAAAACAATCGACTTGAACACCATAATTCAATCAAATTTCAATGAAAAGCCTGTTTGCAGGTGTTAAATCCAAGTTCTCCTTTCCTTTGTGTACCACCATGTTTAAATGCCACCGTAATTATTAAAATTTCTACATATCACCACAAGAGTGGAAGGGGCGGGTTAATCTCCTCGCCTTGGAATAATTGATCTCTTCTTGACTACTTATTCCTTATAATTTCTTTTTCTATGAATGCGTGTATCATGCACTTGTTGGCTAGTAAGTAACCTTTTGAGTTTGTGTTAATTTCTCTCGCTTTGAAAGGCATTTATTTTTTCAAATTAGTCCAAAATTCAATTGCAATAAAAATAAGTACTTGTGTAAATAGAATAATCTCTTTGGATCAAACCAACATGTTTGAAGAAAAAAAAAATAGAAAAACTCTCCAGTGGGAGGGGGGTTAGGTCGACCCCGACCAATATATTAATAAACAAAATATACATAAGAAGGGGGGTGGATAACCAAGCCTTAGCCAAACAAGAAGTAAATAATACACCCAAAGTACAATCTAAACTGAACATGTGGAATCACTTATTGTAAGACAAGGGCTAAGGGGATAAAAAAACAATAAAATATATACAATGACATCACCATGCAAGTCACAATGCTCATCCTCCAACGAGGTTTATGTCTAGCTTCCTCTTTAGCTGAGCTATGTTCACCTCGATCATCACCAATAGCCAATCTTTCATAACATTTAAAAATTGAAAATAGGCAACTGCCCATGTCTTGTTAAAGAACAACATACCACAAAATCCCGAAAAGCCTACCACGTATCCTGATGCCAAGCCTATGTAAAACCAATTCATTTCAATAGTTTCGTCGTCATCTATTTTTGGCATAACAATATAAATGCTTGAATCAACTGGGCAGCTCTTGAGAGGACCTCCACACAGTTCAGGATTCCCAATGAAAAAAGATGGATCATTAAAGGTTGAAAACTGATTCCCAGATGGAATCTTCCCTGAAAAGTTGTTGTATGACAAATTTAGGTGACTTAGAGAGGTCAAAGCTGTCATGCTCTGCGGAATACTCCCTGAAAGTTGATTTTCATCCAAGTAAAGATACTCCAATGATGTCATCTCATAAATCTTCTCAGGTATGTTTCCTCTCAATTTATTTTTTGACAAATCCAAAATCCTGAGTGCAACAAGGGTCGTTAATTCTTCTGGCACCTCACCAACTAAGTTATTGTTTGACATGTGCAAGCCAGTAACAAGAGGCAATGTCTTTGAATATTCCAATTTCTCCCACTTTACAATCACTTCGATTTTGTCAAAGTACTTGTAAAGTAAGTTGGTGCTGTAGTAATTGCTCCAATGGCTAAGGCTTCGGTCCTCCATGCCACTAAAGTTTCCAAAACAATATGGGATAGTTCCTGATATATTGTTGTGTGAAAGATCCAATAACTGGAGATTAGTCAGGCGACATAACTGCAAAGGAATTGTGCCATTAAAAACTTTGTTCGCCAATCCATGTAGGAACACTTCCAGAAAGTTTGTTCTCTCCAAGATCAAAAACTTTTAGTTTTGTGCAATTCATCAAGGACAGAGGTATTTGCCCATAGATTTTGTTCTCATTCAGGTGCAAATATTCTAATTCAACTAATTCACCAATGGAGCTTGGAATAGTTCCTGAAATATTGGTGGATGACAAGTCAAGAACTTTCAAGGCCTGCAAGCCACTCCAACATTGAGGAAGAATTCCAGATAAATGATTCATCGATAGATCGAGAATTAACAGATTCTTCATTTGACATAAAGAGTGGGGGATGATGTCGTTCAAAGAGTTACTAGAAAGGAAAAGATATCTTAGATTTGGAAGCATAACCCCGATATTTTCATGAATAGGTCCTGAAACTGAGTTATTGGAAAGATCTATTGCAACTGCATTCGAAGGAAAATGGGTCAATGGACCCTCAAAGTTGTTATGTTGTAAAAAGAAATAAGAGGTTGTTCGAACATCAGTTGAAGAGAAGAAGTTGGGAACCTTGCCATGGAATTGGTTGGAGGAAAGGTCTATCACTAGTAGAGAATATGATGAAAAATTAAAGTACCATTTTGGAACAGAACCTATGATGTTTGCATTGGAGATGTTCAACCAGTAAAAACTCTTCTGTGTTTGAAGACACATAGGGAAATCAGGACCCATTTTGCATGATCCTAACATGATTTCATCAAGTTGAAATGGAGGTATCCAATCAGATCTTATTTTCAAAGACAAAGAGTTTGAGTCAAGGGCTAAGGTTCTTAGAGAGGAGAGGTTTGCAAAGTGACTGTCAGTGATAACACCTTCAAAGGATTTAGAACTCAAGTGCAATGCTACCAAGTGTGAGAGTTGTCCCAGACTTTGTGGAATAGACCCACTAAATTTGCTTTTGTTTAGAAACAAGTATCTCAATGATGGCAATTTACAGAGAGATGGAGGAATGAGACCAACAAAGGAATTAGAACTCAAGAACAATGCTTCTAGGTGTGAGAGTTGTCCCAGACTTTCTGGAATAGACCCATTAAACTTGTTTTGGCTTAGAAACAAGTGTCTCAATGATGACAATTTCCAGAGAGATGGAGGAATGGGGCCAACAAAGGAATTCATTCCCAAATCAAGGTGTCTTAAATTCTTAAGCTCAGCTAACCAATTAGGAGCATATCCACTGAGTTTATTGTCATACAAAGACAACTTCTCTAATTTATTGTTTTTGAAACACGGGTATGACGAGGAGTTTTCAAAAAACTTGTGGATTTCTCCTTGGAGTCTATTGTACGAGAAATCTAGTGTTTTCAAGTTGCACAGATGACTCAAATCATTTTGAATTGTACCATAGAATTGGTTCCAAGATAGGTCCAATACCTGCAGGGAAGTCATGTTTTCGACAAAATTTAAAAGTGGGCCTTGAAAATAATTGTCATGAAGATCCAAAACGACTATAGATGTGAGATTGGCAAATGAATTGGATCGAAGGTTTTGAGAGATTCCACAATGATGCAAGTGCAATTCAAGTAGATGGGGAAGCAAATTAATTGCTTGCAGTGAATTAGAAGCCCGACCAAGGTCCACGAGACTCATGTCAAGATATTTGAGATGAGATAAACGTGAAACCCAATCCAAATTGTCAGAATTGCCAGAATTGCCACTAAGATCTAGAGATCGCAAGGCAGACAAATTTCCAAGATGTTGTGGAAGAATACCACCAAAGAAAGAGGAAGAGAGATTAAGATATCTCAAGTTCAGAAATGATCCAAGGAAAATAGGAATTCGAGATCCAGAAAAATTGTTGGAACTCAAGTCCAAGTGTTTCAAATGTTTCAAGTCAAGCAAAGAAGGATTTACCTCTTGGCCCACTAAGGCTGATTTCACATATATTGGATCAGAAGTGCCATTGTTTTCATAATAATGGGTCCAATTAAATGGATGCGGATTGTGCAGGTCCACTCTGATGACGTGCACGGTTCTGTTGTCACACCTGATTCCAGCCCAATTGCAACAATCGTCGCCAACCCAAGAACGAAGCCTGTTGGAAGCATCAGTGAGGGAATGTTTAAACTGGAGAAGAGCTCGTCTTTCGACAGGTATGCAACGCATGCTTTTGTCCGCACCTAGATTGCACCAACAGGAGGGCATGATACTGAGGATGCACCATAGCACGATCATGTTACAAGGATGATGATATTTTCCCATATTGTTTATAACAGAGTAGAGTAGTCAGTCTCCTCTTGTAGCATGGAAGAATGAATTGGTAATCTCCCTTTATAGCTAAAAATTGGGTATAATTTGTTCACTACGATAAGATTATTGCACAGAGGGGTGATGGATAAGTATTTGGTGGTGCACGAATCTGTGCATCCCTTTCTCCTTCCAAAGATTGATTGAATGACTTTGTCGTAGGTCAAGCATTGTAGTTTCATTATAAGTTTTTCATCCACATGAAAGTTGCCGGCCTACGAAGTTTGTTTCTATCCCCTTGCAAGATTCCTAGCATTGTTGCTATTGATAAATTAGTAAAACTTATATGATGGAGTTAATTTACAAGGGAGCTTATGTCTTGGACGAAGGTTTAAAGACCACCACCAAACGCGTCTCCATATACTTGGAATTATTTACATGAACCTTATCACTTCTACTTAATTAACATTTTAATGGCATGATAGGTTTGAAACTTGTTAGAGAATAGAAGTCTACCTATGTTACAACATAGGAAAGTGTCATAGAATAGAAGTCTACCTATGTTACAGAATAGAAAAGTGTTACAGAATGGGTTAGGAAGACTTTCCTATTGTATTTTGGTTTCCTAAGTTTGATTAAATTTCCTATTGTATTTTGGTTTCCTAAGTTTGCTAGGTTTCCTATTTCTAATAGGTTATGTCAAAGTTAGCTCTATATAAGCTTGTATTCTATTCAATGAATGGAGAACAATATTTTCAATAGGAAACCAAAATACAATAGGAAAGTCTTCCTAACCCATTCTGTAACACTTTTCTATTCTGTAACATAGGTAGACTTCTATTCTATGACACTTTCCTATGTTGTAACATAGGTAGACTTCTATTCTCTAACAAAACTCACTAATGTTTTCCCACATACTTATCAAGAGTGAATCATCAATGAGCATACAAGCAGTACGCTACATGGTGCAACAACTATTAATGTTTTCCTTCTGGACTTTTGCCTGCAGATGGTATCCCTTTTCGCATATTTGACCATTCTGGGCCATTTGGATGAATACAAAACTTGATTATTTATTTATTGCTAATACGAATTGGTTTTAGACGGTTTATTTTACAATTTTTTGTTAAACCATCATAATTGACTTCAGTTGATGAATTGTACCTATAAGTGATTTATAAATGTACGTAGCATTTATGCAAACAAATCTTATATGGACTCTGGAAAGGAAAATTCTACTTGACTCTCAAATGTCCTTAATATCATTCAAGTTCCATTTTTGTCTTGCTTCAAATTTACACTAAACTTTGAAAGTCTGATGTGAACTCTGGAAAGGAAAATTCTACTCTTGGCTCTCAAAACCTGACTCTAACTTGATTCCCAACATCAGAGTTGGACACCAATCAGATCCCAGTCAGCAAAATAGTTAAAACCATTTTGACCCCCCAAAAAACAAAAAACCTACACACCTAGTCTGTCATTTTATTATTATTTTCTTCTTCTATTTTTCTTGTCGAGAAATTTTGATCGCCTCAACAATCTATTTTGAAGTATATTAGATACCTAATTCGATAGGAAAAATAAAAAAAATTAATTATCATGAAAAATGGTAGAAGATTAGACAAAATTGAAAGAGACAAGACATAAAAGGTTGGTTGACGAGGTTCCCTGAAAACGATTGGGTATTCCCGGATTGGGGGGGGGGGGGGTTGGTTTGGGCTCCTGCGCAGGAAGCACAGGAGGAGGTCCTGTGCACAGATCTGAGCCATCGGATCTAATCCAACGGCTTAGATCGATGGATTTAAAAAAATGGGTTTCAAAAAAAAATAAATTGAAATCCATCTATCTGAGCCGTTGGATCTGTCTGTGCACAGGACCTCCTCCTGTGCTTCTTGCGCAGGAGCCCCCCCCCCCGCCGGATCCGGGTATTCCCTGGGCTCGTTGAACCATTTCCAATATTGAAAAGATCGGTTACAACAATGTTGTAATTGTCATATTTTTTACTCCCTAGCTTCTTATTCTTTCATCCCCTTCTTATCTTTATCTTAACAATTATAATAGTTATATAATTAGAAACATTTATTTAATAGTGACTGTAGTTATTTAGGAATACTGAATTAATTGGAATTAAAATTAGTTTTTCTTTCCTAATTAGATTGTATTTGTATTTCAATAATTACCTCCTAGTGAAATGAATAGAGTAATGTTTAGAATTGTTTAAAAGATTATTTTATTTGACATGTTATTAGAGGCAATTTTGAGATCTCGCTACGGTTATTTATATATACAAGTAAGACTCCGGGTACCGGTGGGTGCGACCCTCACTCAAACTTTTACCTGCCTCAGACGACGACACACCAACAACAAATAGAGAGGTCAAAAAATGATTTAGACAACTAAGAAGCATTCTAAAGCATTTTTCTGCTCAATGCTCTTCAGAACAACATATTGAATTCGTCATTTTTTTGCTAGGGGATAAATATTAAAGGAATAAGATAAAAGAAGGTTGTTTTTCTCTCTTCTTTTTACAACACAGTGAGTATTGGAAGAAAAAAAAAGGAAACAGAGAATACAAACGCCGAGTGAGTTCTCCCCTTAACCATGTATTCGTCAAAACATGAAGTTCAAGATTTTTTTTTTTTTTTTTAAAATTGGGTCATTGAACCTTTTTATTTATTTATTTATTAATTCATGCTCGAAGGCTACATGACCGACCCTATAGGGTTAACCAAACTAGGCCCGAAGGCTACAATATTGTTGCCACTTAATATCCTCGTCGCCTCCATCTCGCATAGAGACTTGCTTTCGCTCCGGTCCATCGCCTCCATCTTGCATGAAGACTCGCTTTCGCTTCGCTTCGGTCTAGTCCATCTAAGCAGCTTCATTAAATACCCGAAAGCTTATCAACGACAGAGCAAATGTGCTCATAATAGACGAGCGAAAACTCACAAAATCCTAACAGGTGAGTCTCGAACCCGCGACCTCTCATAAGGAGAGTGGATGTCCGACCAACTGAGCTGCAATTGGTAGACCAAGATTTTTGTTTAATTGTGCATTAAGTTGTTTGTCTCATCTCTTCTTTTTTCATGAGATGATCGACCCGTCTAATTTATTTGAAAAATATTAATGACATGAAATGCATTATACGTTATTTAACAATAAAATATATATTTTAAAATTTTAGCGTTTGTATTGATCATTGGTTTCATTAGAAGATCTTCAAAAATGCATACTAACGATACCAAGTTTACCAAAATTCAACCACCAAGTAAATAGTTATGACAATTTTAATTTTGAGAAAAAAACACACAAAATTTTATCTCCCCTCCACATGTACATTCCACTAACTTTTTTCATTTTATTTGCCCTTATCATTATATTATATTCACAAATATGCCATTATACCCATATCCTTTTACTCTGGGTTTATATAGTTGTATATTTATTTATCTCTGTAAAGATTGTAGCTGATTATTATACCCAGATTGTGTTGGATAATCTTCTAATAATTGAAACTGAAATCATACAACAACAACAACAACAAAAATAAATAAATAAATAAAATAAAAACCCACACTCAGGTGATCGAAATGCCAGCATAGTAAGATCAATAGAATTCTGGTATATTTCAGACATAGCATATATATAATCAGAATTTTACATTAACTAATATTGATGTCGATGTGATGATGATGGTTTTTTGTGAAAGACATTTCTAGAAGTTCTACGTTATCAATACATTCTTCCAAAATCTCCATCCTTTTCTGTTCAATAGACTTTGGTTTGGATATGACGTGATTACTGTTTATTACCACTGAATGATTATTTTGTCAGTTTGTAAAACAAGCGTGGACGATGATTAAAGACCACCACCAAATAAAGATTAAGGGGTCCTTAAAACGCTGCTTGCTTTTCAAAAAAAACCTACCACCACCAAACACATCTCCATCTGCTTGGAATTATAAACATCAACCTTATCAATTATTAGTCTCCACCTTCTAGGCTTGTGCATGATGGTATCCCTTTTTGCATATTCAACCATTCAGTGTCATTTGGATGATTATAAAACCTGATTACTTATTTATTTATTGCTAATACGAATTGGTTTAAGACGGTTTATTTCACAATTTTTTGTTAAAAATCATATAATTGACTTCAGTTGATGAATCCTGCCTATAAGCAAGTGATTTATACATGTAGCTTTCACGCAAATAAATCTTATAGTTGTGAAAGATTAATGCACTGTTCAATATGACAATTTATACTTATTTTCTTCACTATTCTAATGTAGACTACCTTTGAAAACAACTTTGCACTCATGATGAGTTTACACTTAAGAGTTTTCATTTTAGTAAAAAATGCCATATGACTTAAAAGGGTAAAAGCAAAAACTCATCCTTCTATCATGAATTGAGGGCAACACGTAAAAAACCAAACTCAAATCTTATAATTAAGAACTTTACCCCATAAGATTAGATATACAATTAAGCCACCATCAAATCTTGTTCCTTAATTATTGCAAATGCGCAAATCCTTGGATTGCCTATGTGTTACAAAGTAATGTAGCATTTGCGATTAATAACCATGTAAAATATTTTGTGTTTCTCAGTTGGAGTCTCATCACGAAGTTCGTGTTTGAGTTTGGGAAAGAGTAAACGCCACATTTCGACATATACGGGTGAGAATGTCACATTTTGTTGACGTTTGTGGTGTCAAAAAAAAAAATGTAAGGCAGAACACAACATAACCTCAGTCTCGCTCTATACCTGTAGCACTGATATCGTAGCACTAATCTTTCTATGTACTGCTTACAACTGATAATCAATTTGTCTTTCTGATTATTAACTGGTGATCACTTCTTGCTTCAGTGAAAATTTAGGTCTTGATGAGTTTCATGCATGTCCAACCAGTTAAATCAAGATTATTTCAAAATCAAGTTAGATCTTTAGAGATCTGTCTTGTATAAAAATATACCTGCTAGATTATGGAAAAACAAAAACTAATAGATGAACTAAGCTACCATGGTTCAATGTCACAGAAGGCGTTGTGGTGACATAATCTAAACTGAACATGTGGAATCACTTATTGTAAGACAAGGGCTAAGGGGATAAAAAAAAACAATAAAATATATACAATGACATCACCATGCAAGTCACAATGCTCATCCTCCAACGAGGTTTATGTCTAGCTTCCTCTTTAGCCGAGCTATGTTCACCTCGATCATCACCAATAGCCAATCTTTCATAACATTTAAAAATTGAAAATAGGCAACTGCCCATGTCTTGTTAAAGAACAACATACCACAAAATCCCGAAAAGCCTACCACGTGTGTCCTGATGCCAAGCCTATGTAAAACCAATTCATTTCAATAGTTTCGTCGTCATCTATTTTTGGCATATAAATATCAACGCTTGAATCAACTGGGCAGCTCTTGAGAGGACCTCCACACAGTTTAGGATTCCCAATGAAAGAAGATGGATCATTAAATGTTGAAAATTGATTCCCAGATGGAATCTTCCCTGAAAAGTTGTTGTATGACAAATCTAGGTGACTTAAAGAGTTCAATGCGGTCATGCTTTGTGGAATACTACCCATTAAATTTGTTTTGGTCTAGATACAAGTCTCTCAATGATGATAATTTCCAAAGAGATGGGGGAATGGGGCCAACAAAGGAATTCAACCCCAGATCAAGGTGTCTTAAATTCTTAAGCTCAGCTAACCAATTAGGAACATATCCACTGAGGTTATTGTTGTACAAATACAATGCCTCTAATTTATTATTTTTGAAACACGGGGATGACGAGGAGTTTTCAAAAAGCTTGTGGATCTCTCCTTGGAGTGTATTGTACGAGAAATCTAGTGTTTTCAAGTTGCATAGATGACTAAAATCATTTTGAATTGTACCATTGAATTGGTTGAAAAAAAGGTCCAAAACTTGCAGGAAAGTCATGTTTTCGACAAAATTTAGAAGTGGGCCTTGAAAATAATTGCCATGAAGATTCAAAACGACTATAGATGTAAGATTGGCGAATGAATTGGAACGAAGGTTTCCAGAGATTTCACAACTTGACAAGTGCAATTCAAGTAGATGAGGAAGCAAATTAATTGCTTGCAGTGAATTAGATGCCAGACTAAGGTTCACAGAACTCATGTCAAGATACTTGAGATGGGATAAATGTGACACCCAGTCCAAATTCTCGACACTCAGAATGGGCAAATCATCTATGAAAATTTTGTCACTTAGATCCAGAGAACGCAAGGCAGACAAATTTCCAAGATGTTGTGGAACAATACCACCAAAGAGAGAAGAAGAGAAATTAAGATATCTCAAGTTCATAAATGATCCAAGGAAATTAGGAATTCGGGATCCAGAAAAATTGTTGGAACTCAAGTCCAAGTGTTTCAAATGTTTCAAGCCAAGTAAGGAAGGATTTACCTCTTGGCCCACTAAGGCTGATTTCACATATATTGGATCAGAAGTGCCATTGTTTTCATAATAATGGGTCCAATTACATGGATGCGGATTGTGCAGGTCCACTCTGATGACGTGCACGATTCTGTTGTCACACCTGATTCCAGCCCAATTGCAACAATTGTCGCCAACCCAAGAACGAAGCCTGTTGGAAGGATCAGGGAGGGAATGTTTGAACGGGAGAAGAGCTCGTCTTTCGATAGGTATGCAGCGCATGCTTTTGTCCGCACCGAGATTGCACCAACAGGGCATGATACTGAGGATGCACCATAGCATGATAATTTTCTTCTTTTTTTTACCAAAGCAAATAACATGGAAAACTGAGGGTTCACATAGTAATACGATGGTATATTAATTGGTTTATATGCTTGTTTGAGAAGGCATTCAGTAATAAGAAGCTTGTACAATTTTACAAATACAAAAATTCTAGACAATTAGAGCAATCAACCATTTTTTGGTTAGGGTTAGGCTTTTTTAGACTTATACAATTTTAAAAAGAAGGGGTAAAAGTGTAAAAGAGCCAAACTCTGACAAAAAAATGACTGATAGCCCTGGCTGCCTAGACTTACTCCATCCATGTTCGTTAAAGCAGCTTGCTTAGTGAGTGGTTATTTATTATTTTCACTTCAAGTTGCCTTATATATATATATATATCAACAATTCTAGTCAGTCTTGTTTGTTGGTCTCTTTTGGGCATTTTCTTGACTTTTTTATAATTTCACCCCTTCTATAAGTGGTGTTTGTAGTTGTGTTTTAAAGAGGAAGGGTAAAAAATGTAAAACATTAAAAAAAACACTAAAAATAGACCAGCAAACAAGGCTGATTAGACTTACTATATATATAGACACACGCATGCATGTGCAGTTTTCTTTGTAAAAAATTGTCCCCAAATCGCATCGGTATATATAAGAATAGTCACAATTTATAAACTATGTTGCAATTAACTAGCATGTACCCTTACATAATAGAGTTCACTTTTCTGCACCACCAACTGATTGCTTTCAGCCAGTTATCCATCAAAATCACAACTCCCTCCCCAATGAGGGTGGCACTTTCATTCTTTCTTCCGCCATTCACATCTATTCCATTTTGAAAAAGTTCTTCATTCATTTATACTGGGTATTCTTTGTGCCGCTGGCATGATAAAAGTTAAATATAATAAATAAAGTTTATTTTACTTTAAATATCAAGATAAATATATATCAAAATATTAGATATGAGAATCGAACTCATGCATTCTTATTGGGGAGCGATTGAAGGTAAGACATAAATGCTAACTTTAAGTCTCAACCATTTGATGAAACGAATCTCAGCCATTAGATGAAACTTATCTCTTAGTGTTTTAAGTTCTTTGTGATCCATTAGATTCTTATATTTGGTTAAATCTCAATAATCTACTTTGCAGGTCAAGCACTCCATGATAACTATTAAAAAAAAATTCTAGAATAAAGTTACATGTGATATGAAATCGCCCTAACAAAATCAAGTTTTGGTCAATGTGACCATCAATGAGAGTTTCAACATTTCAAACGTTGTGTACACTCAGTCTCGGGCTACATCACTCTCGTAATTTATGCCACAAAGTCATGGGTAGAACCAAGAATTTGACACGACTTGACTCATCATTATCATCAAAGCTCATTACCATTACATTCGACATAACTCGACTATTAAATAAAATTTTAATTGTGATATCTCGTCCAAGTAACTTCAAATTTTAAGGTTGGTAACTTTTTGTGAATTTGATTAATAATCTTAAGCGAGTAGTCTATCTTTATGTGATATTAGTAATGAGTGGAGGCTTTGGTTACATGATGGTAATGATATATATCATGTTGTAAGTTGATGTACATTGGGTGACAATTTAAGTATATTATTGTTGTGTAAAAGAATTTAAAATGATTTAACGAAGCATACATAGAAAAAAAAAATCTCTTGAAATTTATAAAAATATAAAACTAACTGATTTATTATATTGAAAAAAAAACATTAAAGCATGAAAATTACACCAAATTACTATTTATTTCTCACACCACACTTTAACGGGATGTGAAAAATAATAAAAAGCCCATGAACTTGGGCTTCACATGTATGGTAGCCATTTTTCAATTATGGTGGGGCAGCAACTAATAATTTGGAAACCACACCGCGTGATCATATAGTAATTATTTCTAAAGTCTTTAAGCTTACCTGTTAAACAAGCTATGTGGAAAAAGAACACCACCAAACACATTTCCACGGATCAAGAAAAGGCTGAAACACACCATTGAACACACCGCGTAATCACTTACAAATATTTCTAAAGGCTTTAAGCGAACCCGTCAAACAAGCTATGAAAAAAAGGGCTAAAGAGCACCACTAAACACATTTCTATGAGATATCATCCGTCACTGTTCAACCACTAAGCCATTACACTTTTGACATATCAAAAAAAAAGTTGAAAAACATTTCCACGAGCAAATATATTTATATATACTACATATATAGACCTTTTGACTTTTTAGACATAATTAGGATTGCAAGTTGTTAGGGTGGAGCAAATATCACACCGCGTGATCACGTTCAAATTATTTCTAAAGGATTTAAGTGAACCCGTCAAACAAGCTATGGAAAAAAGGGCTAAAGAACACCACAAACACATTTCCACGGATCTAGAGTTATTTATTTATTTATTTTTTTGGAAAATCCCCAAACCTTATATTAATGAAAAAAGATGATGATAATAAAGATTACAATCTCTTATACGCTCACTCATTACATCAGCTACAGAACAAAAATCTTGCTTCAAATCTTCAACAAAGAACCTAATGAGTTCTAGAATCACCGTCTCCAAGTTGGGGAGTAACCTTGCAAAGTGTTCTGCTACTAAAGTGGTTGCATGATAGACCTGCCATAACTTTTCTTCCTCATAATCACCAATCAGTCCTTTAATCACTCATTAGAAAAATAAATTAAATTTTTTTAACACATTTCCACGATCAAGAATTATTTGTATGCACTACATATATGTACTTTTTGACTTCTTAACATAGCTAGGACTGCAAGTTGGTAGGTTGGAGCAAATACTACACTGGCTCGAGCCATACCCTAGCTTGTGCCCAATCAACTGTAAAAATCTAACTCAACATTTAGACCATGTAAATTTTGAAAATCCAAGTATGTCTTGGATAGTTTTGGTAAATTAGGCAATTAAAATAGGACATAGTATAGTTGATTTTTATTCCATTGTAAACTATAATTGATTTTTATTCCATGAAAAATAATAAAATTAGTGGAGAATGGAGATAAGAGAGTAAGCGATAAACAAATTTCTAACTATGTGGTGGAAGGTCACAAGTTCTATGCTTACACTAACTTATATTTTTCATAGAAAATAATCAACAACTATTATTTATTACCAACAAACAAAATGAAAAAAATATGATCTAACATTTTAAACTTTATTCTATTTTATTGAAAATAATCTTAGTAATGTTTACATTTATTTTGTTTAATCTTTTGTTACGAAATATTTTTGGCTTACATCTTGTATGCCTTCTTAAGCTTTTACTATATATTTTTTTATAGGGATTCTTGACATTACCACTAATCATCATGAAATAATTCACAATCGAAAAATGATTTAGACAACTAAGAAGCATTCTAAAGCATTTTTCTGCTCAATGCCTTTCAGAACAACATATTGAATTAGTCGTATAATTCGGATCCAAAAGTAATCAACTTAAAAACCATAATTCGATCAAATTTGAATGAACAGCCTATTTGCAGTCAACATCACCGGTAATTTGTACAGTCAAACAAAGAAAAACTCTCCAGTGGGGAGGGGGGTTAGGTCGACCCCGACCAATATATTAATAAACAAATATACATAAGAAGGGGGGTGAATAACCAAGCCTTAGCCAAACAAGAAGTAAATAATACACCCAAAGTACATAATCTAAACTGAACATGTGGAATCACTTATTGTAAGACAAGGGCTAAGGGGATAAAAAAAACAATAAAATATATACAATGACATCACCATGCAAGTCACAATGCTCATCCACCAATGAGGTTTATGTCAAGCTTCCTCTTCAGCCGAGCTATGTTCACCTCGATCATCACCAATAGCCAATCTTTCATAACATTTAAAAATTGAAAATAGACAACTGCCCATGTCCTCTTAAAGAGTAACATACCACAAAATCCTGAAAAGCCTACCACGCGTCCTGATGCCAAGCCTATGTAAAACCAATTCCCGAAAAGCCTTCGTGATTTGTTTTTGGAATAAAGATATCAACACTTGAATCAACTGGGCAACTCTTGAGAGGAGCTCCACATAGTTCAAGATTCCCAATGAAAGAAGATGGATCAAATGTTAAAAATTGATTCCCAGATGGAATTTTTCCTGAAAATTGTTGTATGACAAATCTAGGTGACTTAAAGAGGTCAGCGCGGTCATGCTTTATGGAATACTGTTCGAAAATTGATTTTCGAACAAGGAAAAATACTCCAAAGATTTCATCTTACAGATCGCCTCAAGTATGCTTCCTCCCAAATGGTTTTTAGATAAATCTAAAGCCCTAAGGACAGTAAGGTTCATTAGTTCCTCTTGTATCCCACCAACTAAGTTATTGCTTGACATGTGCAATCAAGTAACTAGGGATATAATCTTTGAATATTCAAAATTTTGCCCGCCCCATTATTATTTCAATTTTGTCATTGTAGTAATACGACTCATTGTGCCAATTCTCAAGACTAGGGCCCTTGACTATGCCACTTAAGTCTCCAAAACAATGTGGTACAGTCCCTGATATATTGTTGTATGCAAGATCCAACAATTAGAGATTCTTTAGGAGACATAATTGTAAAGGAAATGTGCCATTGAAACTATTCTGGCGCAACCTTAGGATTTTCAAATTAAGCAAGTATTTGCCAATCCATTTAGGAACATGTCAGAAATTTTGTTCTCTCATAGAGTTTTTGTTTAGATTTTGTCCATAACTTTTAGCTTTGTGCAATTCATTAGGTAAGAAATTGTCCTCAGATCGCATCCGTATATATAAGAATAGTCACAATTTATAAACTATGTTGCAATTAACTTGCAAGTACCTTTACATAATAGAGTTCACGTTATCTGCACCACCAACTGATTGTGATTTGGCATATTGCTTTCAGCCAGCTATCCATTAAAATCACAACTCGCTCACCAATGAGGGTGGCACTTTCATTCTTTCTTCCGCCATTCACATCTCTTCCATTTTGAAATCTTCATTCATTTTATACTAGGGTATTCTTTGTGCGGCTGGCACGATAAAAGTTAAACATAATAAATAAATTTTATTTTACTTTAAATATCAAGATAAATAAATATCAAATTATTGGGTATGAGAATCGAACCCATGCACTCTTATTGGAGAGCGATTAAAGGTAAACATAAATGCTAACTTTAAGTCTCAACCATTTGATGAAACAAATCTCAACCATTAGATGAAGCTTATCTCTTTGTGCTTTAAGTTCTTTGTGATTTGTTAGATTTTTATATTTGGTTAAATCTCAGTCGTCGTTTGTCTCCAACCTCAAACATTATTCTGATTTGTAATATAGATTGACATATTACTCGTACCGTTGGCACTCCACATAAACTTTTTTTGCCGTGAATTATTTTGCACTGGACATCCTCACTGCCATCCCCATCATTTCCCTCAATCAGTTCCATAAAAATATCATATTTTTTAATGTAAACTAATTTTTTAAAGTAAAACTCTATTAAAATTAGAATTAATTAAATGTTCGGGTCTTGGTTTGAATGTTCATTAAAATGTATGTCTGTTTATTTGAAAAATATTAAAAATGTTTAAGGCGTGAAAATATAAAAAATACTTACATCTTTGAAAAATAAAATGAATATTTTGAAATTTTAAGTGTTTTTATTAATTAGTGGTTTTGTTATAAAGATCACCAAAATTGCATTTCAACGATATCAAGTTTACCAAAATCTGACAACTATGTAGATAGTTATGATAATTTTTATTTTGAAAAAAAAAATATTTTCCCTGTCCGCCACAGATATATTCCGCCAAATGTTTTCACAGTTTTTTCATTTTCTTTGTCATTCTACATGTTTTATATCTATAAACATGTCATCATAAGAGTTAAATCTCAATTCTAAACTCATGTCACAACTTTCAATTCTAGCCATCGTTTCCTCAAATCCTCAAGTTTGTCCCAATCAGCAATGAATAGTAAAACATCATTCTGAATTGTAATATAAATATAGATATTTAACTGCTAGATGAATAAAATGATAACAACCGCAAAGCATTTTTATAAGATTTTGACATTGAATACTAAGGTACTCTTTGGCGATCATAAAACAAAAGCATGTGTTTTGTTGTAATATGTGGAGTCGGAACTCCAAACAATCTCATAATTCATGTTTACAGTTCAACTTGTTAGGCAATGTAATCTACCTCTTATACCTTACGTTCTAAAGCCTGTCGCTTGCTAAATTCAAGCAAGAAAATGTTAGCAAAAAACAGGTCTTGTTAACCAATTATGCCTTTTTCACTATTTCAAGCTTGCATTTCATTCATCAATATGTTAGGTAACAATGCTTTTTTTTTTTTTTTTTCCCAAACATGCATTAACTAAACCAAAGCAAATTTATAGTCTTATACTAGGAATATATTAAAAATTGGAACAGCCACTAAGATTTATTTATTTAAATTTTTAAAAAAAAAAAAAAAAAAAAAAAAAAAGTGGTCTAGCACAAGTTGAGTCTTCTTCTTCTACTTTGTAGGTGAAGCATTCCATGATGGCCATTAAAAAAAAATTCCCACAATAAAGTTGCATGTGATATGAAATTGCTCCTACAAAATCAAGTTTTGGTCATTATGAAGGACGTGAAAAGGAACACTCCCTTCCCTTGTGTACACTGAGTTATACAAGTGCTTGGTAGCAAAATCAAACAACCTAAGTTAATTGACCCTAAACTACACCACATTACTCTCTCTATAATTCATGTCACAAAGGCATAGGTGGGGCCAAGAATTCAACATGACCTGACTATTAAATAAATTATAATTGCAATACAACATTTTAAGGAATTGATGCATGGTGCATATAGGTAACTTCGGCTTTTAAAATTAGTTAGTTGCGCTATTTTGGCTAGTAAGTACCCTTTTGAGTTTATGTGTTAATTTCTCTCGCTTCGAAAGGCATTTATTTTTTTCAAATTAGTCCAAAATTCAATTGCAATAAAAATAAGTACTTGTGTAAATAGAATAATCTCTTTGGATCAAACCAACATGTTTGAAGAAAAACATAGAAAAACTCTCCAGTGGGGAGGGGGGTTAGGTCGACCCCGACCAATATATTAATAAACAAAATATACATAAGAAGGGGGTGGATAACCAAGCCTTAGCCAAACAAGAAGTAAATAATACACTCAAAGTACATAATCTAAACTGAACATGTGGAATCACTTATTGTAAGACAAGGGCTAAGGGGATAAAAAAAAACAATAAAATATATACAATGACATCACCATGCAAGTCACAATGCTCATCCTCCAACGAGGTTTATGTCTAGCTTCCTCTTCAGCCGAGCTATGTTCACCTCGATCATCACCAATAGCCAATCTTTCATAACATTTAAAAATTGAAAATAGGCAACTGCCCATGTCTTGTTAAAGAACAACATACCACAAAATCCCGAAAAGCCTACCACGTGTCCTGATGCCAAGCCTATGTAAAACCAATTCATTTCAATAGTTTCGTCGTCATCTGTTTTTGGCATAACAATATCAACGCTTGAATCAACTGGGCAGCTCTTGAGAGGACCTCCACACAGTTCAGGATTCCCAATGAAAAAAAATGGATCATTAAAGGTTGAAAACTGATTCCCAGATGGAATCTTCCCTGAAAAATTGTTGTATGACAAATTTAGGTGACTTAGAGAGGTCAAAGCTGTCATGCTCTGCGGAATACTCCCCGAAAGTTGATTTTCATCCAAGTAAAGATACTCCAATGATGTCATCTCATAAATCTTCTCAGGTATGCTTCCTCTCAATTTGTTTTTTGACAAATCCAAAATCCTGAGCGCAACAAGGATCATTAATTCTTCTGGCACCTCACCAACTAAGTTATTGTCTGACATGTGCAAGCCAGTAACAAGAGGCATTGTCTTTAAATATTCCAATTTTTCCCACTTTACAATCACTTCGATTTTGTCAAAGTACTTGTAACGTAAGTCGGTGCTGTAGTGATTGCCCCAATGGCTAAGGCTTCGGTCCTCCATGCCACTGAAGTTTCCAAAACAATATGGGATAGTTCCTGATATATTGTTGTGCGAAAGATCCAATAACTGGAGATTAGTCAGGCGACATAACTGCAAAGGAATTGTGCCATTAAAATTATTCTGGCGTAATATTAGGATTTTCAAATTGACCAAGTATTCGCCAATCCATGTAGGAATACTTCCAGAAAGTTTGTTCTCTCCAAGATCAAAAACTTTTAGTTTTGCGCAATTCATCAAGGACAGAGGTATTTGCCCATAGATTTTGTTCTCATTCAGGTGCAAATATTCTAATTCAACTAATTCACCAATGGAGCTTGGAATAATTCCTGAAATATTGATGGATGACAGGTCAAGAACTTGCAAGGCCTGCAAGCCACTCCAACATTGAGGAAGACTTCCGGATAAATTATTCATCGATAGATCGAGAATTGACAGATTCTTCATTTGACATAAAGAGTGTGGGATGGTGCCGTTCAAAGAGTTACTAGAAAGGAAAAGAAATCTTAAATTTGGAAGCATAACCCCAATATTTTCATGAATAGGTCCTGAAATTGAGTTGTTGGAAAGATCTATTGCAACTGCATTCGAAGGAAAATGGGGCAATGGACCCTCGAAGTTGTTATGTTGTAAAAAGAAATAAGAGTGTGTTCCAACATCTGTTGATGAGAAGAAGTTGGGAACCTTGCCATGGAATTGGTTGGAAGAAAGGTCTATCACTAGTAGAGAATATGATTGAAAATCTAAAGAAAAATTAAACAACCATTTTGGAACAGAACCTATGATGTTTGCATTGGAGATGTTCAACCAGTAAAAACTCTTCTGTGTTTGAAGCCACATAGGGAAATCAGGACCCATTTTGCATGATCCTAAATCGATTACATCAAGTTGAAATGGAGGTATCCAATCAGATCTTATTTTCAAAGAGAAAGAGTTTGAACTTAGATTTAAGTATTCTAAAGAAGAAATATTCGCAAAGTGAACATCAGTGATAACGCCTTCAAAGGAATTAAAACTCAAGTACAATGCTTCTAGGTGTGAGAGTTGTCCCAGACTTTCTGGAATAGACCCATTAAACTTGTTTTGGTCTAGATACAAGTATCTCAATGATGACAATTTCCAGAGAGATGGAAGAATGGGACCAACAAAGGAATTATTACTCAAGTCCAATGCTTCTAGGTGTGAGAGTTGTCCTAGACTTTCTGGAATAGACCCAACAAAGGAATTAGAACTCAAGTACAATAATTCTAGGTGTGAGAGTTGCCCCAGACTTTCTAGAATGGAGCCAACAAAGGAATTCATTCTCAGACCAAGCCATCTTAAATTCTTAAGCTCAGCTAACCAATTAGGAGCATATCCACTGAGGTTATTTCCCGACAAAGACAACCTCTCTAATTTATTGTTTTTGAAACATTGGGATGATGAGGAGTTTTCAAAAAGCTTGTGGATCTCTCCTTGGAGTGTATTGTACGAGAAATATAGTGTTTTCAAGTTGCACAGATGACTAAAATCATTTTGAATTGTACCACTGAATTGGTTGAAAGCAAGGTCCAAAACTTGCAGGGAAGTCATGTTTTCGACAAAATTTAGAAGTGGGCCTTGAAAATAATTGCCATTAAGATTCAAAACGACTATAGATGTGAGATTGGCGAATGAATTGGATCGAAGGTTTCCAGAAATTTCACAATGACGCAAGTGTAATTCAAGCAGATGAGGAAGCAAATTAATTGCTTGCAGTGAATTAGATGCCAGACTAAGGTTCACGAAACTCGTGTCAAGATACTTGAGATGGGATAAATGTGACACCCAGTCCAAATTCTCAACACTCAATCCGGGCGAATCATCTAGGACAAAATTGCTACTTAGATCCAGAGAACGCAAGGCAGACAAATTTCCAAGATGTTGTGGAACAATACCACCAAAGAGAGAGGAAGAGAGATTAAGATATCTCAAATTCAGAAATGATCCAAGGAAATTAGGAATTCGAGATCTAGAAAAATTGTTGGATTACAGGAATTCGAAATCAGTCTCCGCCTTCTAGTTGTGAAAGGCATTTCCAGAAGTTCCATGTTATCAATACATTCTTCCAAAAATCTCCATCCTTTTCTGTTCAATAGACTTTGTTTTGGATATGACGTGATTACAGTTTATGTCCACAGAATGATTACTTGGCCAATTTGTAAAACAAGCGTGGATGAAGGTTTAAGACCACCACCAAACACATCTCCATCCTGCTTGGAATTATAAACATCAACCTTATCACTTATACTTGAATAGTCGTACCATCTTGTTTTCTCGCATAACTATCAAGAGTGAATCATCAATGAGCAGACAAGCACGCTACATGCTGCAACAACAATCAACTATCAGTCCCCGCCTTCTAGTTGTGAAATGCATTTCCAGAAGTTCCATGTTATCAATACATTCTTCCAAAAATCTCTATCCTTTTTTGTTCAATAAACTTTGTTTTGGATATGACGTGATTACAGTTTATGTCCACAGAATGATTATTTGGCCAATTTGTAAAACAAGTGTGGATGAAGGTTTAAGACCACCACCAAACACATCTCCATCCTGCTTGGAATTATACCTTATCACTTATACTTGAATAGTCGTACCATCTTGTTCTCTCGCATAACTATCAAGAGTGAATCATCAATGAGCAGACAAGCACACTACATGCTGCAACAACAATCAACTATCAGTCTCCGCCTTCTAGTTGTGAAAGGCATTTCCAGAAGTTCCATGTTATCAATACATTCTTCCAAAAATCTTCATCCTTTTTTGTTCAATAGACTTTGTTTTGGATATGACGTGATTACAGTTTATGTCCATAGAATGATTATTTGGTCAATTTGTAAAACAAGCGTGGATGAAGGTTTAAGACCACCACCAAACACATCTCCATCCTGCTTGGAATTATAAAGATCAACCTTATCACTTATACTTGAATAGTCGTACCATCTTGTTCTCTCGTGTAACTATCAAGAGTGAATCATCAATAAGCAGACACCATGAATTTTTTTCCTGAACGTTCCCATTAGACATTCAGAGGTAAAAGATGTGCTTATTTGGAAACATAAGACCAAAGGAGTTTTCACTGTGAAATCGGCCTATAGATCCTTAAGGAGTGAGATGGTGGTTTCTTCTAACGCTTCTTCATCTAGAAGCGATGATAGGAGATTGCTCCAAGGTATTTGAAGACTCAAGATTCCCCATCGAATTCAAAATTTTCTCTGTAAAATTTATAAAGGACTGATTCCTGTGGGGTTGGTCCTTAGACACCATCATATAACAGTGGGTGGTGATTGCCCACTTTGCAATACAGAAAATGAAACGTCAAGGCAATTTTTTTTTCAGTGTCCTCTTGTTGTCCAAGTGTGGGGTATTAGATGGGATAGAGTAGATTTTTCTCATGAGAATGATTTTCTGGAGTTCTTGTGGTACATGTACACAAGTAAGTATGAAAGGGAACTAGGCATGGTTAGAGCAATTGCAGTCCTAGATCATATTTGGCAGGCTAAACATAGTCTGATTTTTTAACACAAAAATTCAAGATACAGATGATAACAAGACTTGCAAATAGTTCAGTCAAATTATGGCAGGACTCAAGCAAGTTGGAACAACAACAATCAGATGCCAATGATGTCAGAGTTGACACTCCACAAGGAGACACAAATGCAAATAATTCTCCTATCTTAACAATCTTTGAGCAGGCAAAGACATTAGCAGGTCATAAATTTATTACGTTGGTCACTGATGATGCTTTCAACAGGAACAGGTGTGATGGATGTTTTGTTTTCTACGCGATTGATGCAGACGAAAAGATAATAGGGATTAATAAGGGATGATGCATGAAAACAAATTTTGAAACTGAATTGGAAGCGGTTAGACTAGCAAGTGAATGGGCGAAGGTGAAAGAGTACAAGAAGGTTGTAGTGATAACTGATAGCAGAGACATTGCAAAATTGATCAGTGCCAGAACCGAACATTTATCATGGCAACAGAAGGTTACTTAGCAGTATCGTCTGAAACATTAACACAAACTAGTATATTTTGAATGTTTCAAAGGAATTCACGTTAGAAGAAATATGAACCTAATAGCTCATCGACGGGCTGCATCAGTCTATGCTAGTAGTAGTAGTAGTAGTAGTAGTAGTAATAGTAATTATGATGAACTAGAGATAGGTTGTACTTTGAACCTGAATGGTTTTTATTTTTAATGCAATTTTGATTTCGTTGATAAAAAAAACACAATCCTTGGTCGGAACAATGAAACATGTCTTCTTCATTATGTAAACAAACATAATTACGGACATAACGAGAGGATTGAAAGAATAACGTTTCATTTCCTACTGAAGGAAGTCAAAGGATCGAGACGCCATTGAAGGCAAAGAAGAAGAAGAGGAATCAATAAAGTTGGATTTTTGTGCTTCTTCTTTGATGATCCACCTGCCATGGTGGGAAGAAAAAATGGGTGTTTGAGGAAATCCAAGGTTTCGGTGAGAGGAAGAGATGGTTGGGAGATGAATAGAAGGGTGCATAGTTAACACTCTAGTTACAGTCAATAAAACTGGTAATTTGCACCGCCTCATTGGATTTGAGATTCAACGAAGAGTGTGAGACAGTCTCTGCCTTCATTTTCTTTTTCCTTTTTTGTACAATTTGGGTTTTTCGTTCTAAAATAAGCAGGTGTAAAGTACGAGTTCTTGTTGTTAGGCAACGTTTGCTTTGTAACACCACGTTTAATGACACTGTAATTATTACAATTTCATCAACAACCGTGATCGGAAAATAATGCTTGGTACACGAGAAAAGAATGCATATGTAATTGTTTGAGTTTACTTAGGTGTTTGCTTGAGTATACTGAAGCAATTATTGGAACTTGAATTTAGGTCCCCACATCTTTTAAATACAATGTTTTATAAGACGTTATGGGATTAAAAAATTTGTTACTTTGCAAAAAAATTATTTTATCAGGCAAAAAATTAAACCTTGATAGAAATAAATAGCTTACAAAGCTTAGTGAAGGAGAATTTCACTACAATCTCACAAGCATAACTTTCCTGATGATTGATGTTTGCATTATTTATCTAACATCATATTTACGTTGTCCCATTTTATTTGAGACTATGAGAGTCTCCATGCCCTTGATTTAGGGTTTAAACTGGTGTGGATAAAATTTGACATCCGATCGAATCCGAATCTCAATAAGGTGCATATGATTCAAAAAATATCCGAATTGAAAATTGTTTGGATATGGATTCGAATTCGGATCCGAATATTTTTTTTTATCTGGACTATATTCAACCTATTTTATGCCCTACTTCGGCTACTTTTATTATTTGTTCACAAGTCGCTTTAGCCCATGCTCAGCATGGGCAATTGTTTTAGAAAATTATTCTTCTTATGAAATTAATCATGACACATTCTTAATTTGTATTAAAAATTATCTTAATTACATTTTATTAGTATTGAAAATTATCTTAATTTTGATATATAAATGTTTGTTATTTGAATTTATAATTATTATTTAATTATTTTTATATGAATTTTTTTTCTATTCGTTTTCAAAGAGCAACTCTCTTTTTTTCTAATGCAAACATTTGTCTTACTCTCCCAAAAAAACCAATTCTTTTGTTTAGTGTGTATCATGATTCCATCCTTCTCAACAATGAAGAACCTCGGCCTCAACCTAGTGATGGAAATGGGTCGGGTACTGTTCTTTTAGACCCATAATCAAATTGAAACAAAATTCTGAAAACCAGAACCGATGGAACTGACTCGAGAACCGGTCTGTTTCTTGGGTCTAGGGAGACCGAATTGTGGGTCTGCTCAGAATCGAACCACATAACCAAATTTTTTTTTCATGAATCAAGCAATACAACAACATTGTTAAAGACATGTTTGAGTAACATGTAAAACTTGATTGATTTATGAAACATAATATACTTGAAGCATTAATTTATTTATTCATGAATTACTAAACTAACTAATACAATTTACTTGAATTTATTTATTTATTCTAAATTAAATTAGTAATTTAATGTTACAATATTATTCACACATACAAATTCAAAATTATAGATATAAATTTATTACACTTGTATGTGATTTATTGTGAATTGCACATATTCAATTTGGGTCCGGATTTTTATAAAGCAATTCGGATCCAAATACTATTTTCTATTTATCCGGACCGTATTCGACTCATTTTATGACCTACTTTGGTTTATTTTCTTCTTTGTTCACAAGCCGCTTTAGGTTTAACCTCAGCACGGGAATTTTTGTAGAAAATTGTTCTTTTTATGAAATTAATCATGCCTACCTCAGCCAAACCTCAATGTTTTCGAAGTTTTGGCGTGACTATCTTAAAGAAATTTTTTTGATATATACTTAAAAAAATTGTTTATGTTTGCTTTTAACCCCGACCAATATATTAATAAACAAAACAAACATAGTGGGGAGGATAACAAGCCTTAGCCAAACATGAAGTACATATATACACCCTAAACACATAATCTAAAGCCAATGGTGTTATGGTCGAGTGGTTAGGGCTGTGTGGGTTTATCCCCCACATCCTAGGTTCGAGACCCGCCGGCGGCATGGCTACTTTCTTATGGTGTTGACCTGTAGGTCGCACCTTGTTGATAGGTTATGGAATCCTATAAAAACTCAGCTCGCTTTCCAAAAAAAAACACACACAATCTAAACTGAACATAAGAAAAGGTCTTTCTTTTTAGCCAAGCTATGTTTACCTCTATCATCGCCAACATCAATTTTTCATAACATTTAAAAACTGAAAATAGGCAACTGCCCATGTCCTTTTAAAGAGTAATATACTACAAAATCCTAAAAAGCCTACCACATGTCCTGATGCCAAGCCCATGTAACAGCAATTCATTTCAATAGTTCTTTTCTCATCTGTTTTTGGCATAACATTGTCAGCACTTGAATCAACTGGGCAGCTCTTGAGAGGAACTCGACATAGTTCAGGATTTCCAATGAAAGAAGATGGATCATTAAATATTGAAAATTGATTCACAGATGGAATTTTCCCTAAAAATTTGTTGTAGGACAATTTTGGGTGACCTAGAGATGTCAAAGCTATCATGCTTTGTGGAATACTTCCCCAGAGTTGATTTTCATCCAAGTAAAGATACTTCAATGATGACATCTCATAAGTCTTCTCGGGAATGCTTCCTCTTAATTTATTTTTTGACAAATCCAAAACCCTAAGTGCAACAAGGGTCATTAATTCTTCTGGTATCTCACCAACTAAGTTATTGCTTGACATGTGCAAGCTAGTAACAAGTGAGATTGTCTTCGAATATTCGAATATCTACCAGTTTACAATCACTTCGATTTTCTCAATATACTCAGGATACTCATTGTTCCAATGTTGAAGGCTTGGGTCTTTAATCATGCCACTGAAGTTTCCAAAACAATGTGGTATAGCTCCTGAGATATTGTTATGTGAAAGATCCAACAACTGGAAATGAGTCAGGTGACATAAATGCAAAGGAATTGTGCCATTGAAATTATTTTGGCGTGGACTTAGGATTTTCAAACTGAGCAGGAATTTACCAATCCATGTAGGAATGCTTCCAAAAAGTTTGTTTTCTCCAATATCAAAAACTTTTAGTTTTGTGCAATTAATCAGGGACAATGGCACTTGCCCATATATTCAATTTCTATTCAGATGCAAATATGCTAATTCAACCAATTTTCCAATGGAGCTTGGAATAATTCCTGAAATATTGTTGGATGATCGGTCAAGAACTAGCAAGGGTTGCAAGCCACTCCAAAATTGAGGAAGATTTTCTGATAAATGATTCATCGATAGATCGAGAATTGACAGACTCTTCATTTGACAAAAAGAGTGAGGGATGTTGCTATTCGAAAAGTTACCAGAAAGGACAAGATATCCTAAATTCGGAAGCATAACCCCGATATTTTCATGAATAGGTCCTGAAAATGAGTTATTGGAAAGGCTTATTACAAATGTATTGGAAGGAAAATGTGGCAATGGACCGTCAAATTTGTTCTCTTGTAAAAAGAAATTGACTTCTCCAACTTCAGTTGATGAAAATAAGTTGGGAACCTTGCCATGGAATTGGTTGGAGTAAAGGTCTATTACCACTATATGAGAATATGTAAAAGAAAAATTAAACAACCATTCTTGTACATAACCTATGATGTTTGCATTAGAGATGTTCAACCAGGAAAAGCTCTTTTGTGTATGAAGCCACATAGGGAAATCATGACCTATTTTGCATGATCCTAACCTAATTTCATCAAGTTGAAATGGAGGTATCCAATCAGATCTTTTTTTCAACGAGAAAGAGTTTGAGTCGCATAGGGATAAGGATTTTAGAGATGAGAGGTTTGCAAAGTGAATGTCAGTGATAACGCCTTCAAAGGAATTATGTCGCAAGTACAATGTTTCTAGGTGTGAGAGTTGTCCTATACTTTCTGGAATAGACCCATTAAATTTGTTTTGGTTTAGATACAAGGATCTCAATGATGATAATTTCCATAGAGATGGAGGAACTGTGCCAACAAAGGAATTAGCTGCCAGATCAAGGCCTCTTAAGTTCTTAAGCTCTGCCAACCAATTAGGAACATTTCCACCGAGGTTATTGTCAGACAAAAACAATGACTCTAATTTATTGTTTTTGAAACATGGGGATGACGAGAAGTTTTCAAAAAGCTTTTGGATCTCTCCTTGGAGTCTATTGTGTGAGAAATCTAGTGTTTTCAAGTTGCACAAATGACTCAAATCATTTTGAATTGTACCATTAAATTGGTTGTCAGATAGGTCCAAAATTTGCAGCGAAGTCATGTTTCCGACAAAATTTGGAAGTGGACTTTGATAATTATTTTCGCCAAGAACTAAGATGACTATAGATGTGAGAATGGTGAATGAATTGGATCGAAGGTTTCCAAAAATTTCACAATCAAGCAAGTGCAATTGAAGTAGATGAGGAAACAAATTCATTGCTTGCAGTGAATTAGATGTCGGACCAAGGTCCACGTGACTCATGTTAAGATACTTGAGATGAGATAAACGTGAAACCCAGTCCAAATTGACAGTACTCAGTTTGGAAAAATCATATGGTCATTCTGGTCCTGGCCACTAAGATCTAGAGATTGCAAGACAAACAAATTTCCAAGATGTTGTTGAACAATACCAGCAAAGTAAGAAGAATTGGAGATCCAGAAAAATTGTTCCAGCTCAAGTCCAAGTGTTTCAAATGTTTCAAGTCAAGTAAGGAAGGATTTACCTCTTGGCCCACTAAAGATGATTTGGCATAGATTGGATCATAGGTCTGATTAAAGGGTTGTGGGTTGCGCAGGTCTAGTCTGATGACGTGTCCGGTTCTATTATCGCACTGGATTCCAGCCCAATGGCAGCAGTCTTCTCCAATCCAGGAACGAAGCATGTTGGAAGGATCTGTGAGGGAATGTTTGAACTTGAGAAGTGTTTACCTTTGCACGTATACACAGCGTACACTCATGTTTGCGCCTTGGCTGCACCAACAGGGATTGATGTTGAGAATGCAACATAGCACAATAATAATGTTACAAGAATGATGAGATCTTCCCATATTACCATAGTAGAGTAGTCTCCTCATGTCTGCATGGAAGAAGGAATTGGTAATCTCCCTTTGTAGCTAGCTACAAGTTGGGTCAAGCCATTCAAAGGTAGTCTCCTTTTATAGCCATTCAAAGGTTTTTGTTTTTGGCAGCGACTATCTCGCATCACCATTTCCTCTCTCTCACACCATCTTCTTTCTTTCTCACACCACCATACTTTCTCACACCACTTAGATAAGAAAAAAAAAACCATTTATTCCCCCCCCCCCCCCCCTCACCATTCAAATCAACAATGGTTTCTCCCTCCCCCATTCGAAATCTCTTGCAAATCTATTCCAAATCTCCCCCCACATTCAAATCTCTTGCAAATCTTTTCCCTCTCCCTCGAAAACTCTCCAAATCCCTTTAAAGTTGAAACCCTTAAACCCAAACTCAATAAATATGCATAACTTAACATAACAGACAAACCCAAACTCAAAACGAAAAAATGAAAAACAGGGTAACTTTCGAACCAATTTAAACCCTCAATTGAGACTGATTCTCAAGCTCATCAAAACACAAAAAGTTGTAGTACTCTGAGTTATCTAACAAACACAACTTGAATCACTTGAAAATGTTTTGAAATTAGCAAGTTATGGTCATTTTACTAAAGTCGCGCAAATCTATCCAAAAATGAAAACAGGATAGTGTTCCTGACTTTTGACAAACTTATGTGCTCTAGGATACCTCGCAGTGCACTCTGCGAACATAAATTATTTTTCCTACTTTTTGTGACTTTAGTAAAATGATTATAACGTGCTCATTTCAAAACATTTTCAAGTGATTCAAGTTGTTTTTATTAGATAACTGAGAGTACTACAACTTTTGTGTTTTGATCAACTTGAGAATCGGTCTTGATCGAGCACATAAGTTGGCCAAAAATCAGAAACACTATCCCATTTTCATTTTCCGGACAGATTTGCAGACTTTAGTAAATTGATCATAACTTGCTCATTTCAAAACATTTTCAAGTGATTCAAATTGTGTTTATTAGATAACTCATAGTACTACAATTTTCATGTTTTGATGAACTTGATAATCGGTCTCAATTGAGGGTTTAAATTCGTCAAAAATTACTTTGTTTTGCATTTTTTCGTTTTGAGTTTGAGTTTCTCTGTTATGTTAAGTTATACATATTTATTGAGTTTGGATTTAAGGTTTTGATTTTAAGAGTTTTCGAGGAAGTGGGAAGAGATTTGCAAGCTATTTGAGTGTGGGAAAGAGATTTGGAAGAAGAGATTTCGAATGAGGGGGGAGGAACCATCTTCAATTTGAATGGTGAGGGGAGAAAATGGATGGATTTTGTTTATATAGGTGGTGTGAGAAAAAAAAAACTCAATGGTGATGTACTGATGTGAGAAAGAAGATATGTTGGTGCGAGGTAGTCGTTGCCTTTTTTTTTACAATGAAGCTCCAATAAAAGTTAATTATAAGGCCATGAGCTACACAGGTAATAGTACCATCTTCAAAACATTTTCAAGTGATTCAAGTTGTGTTTATTAGATAACTCATAGTACTACAATTTTTTGTTTTGATGAGCTTGAGAATCGGTCTCAATTGAGGGTTTAAATTCGTCAAAAATTACCCAATTTTGCATTTTTTCCGTTTTGAGTTTCTCTGTTATGTTAAGTTATACATATTTATTGAGTTTGGGTTTAAGGGTTTTGATTTTAAGAGTTTTCGAGGGAGAGGGAGGAGACTTGCAAGCGATTTAAGAGTGGGAGAGAGATTTTGAAGAGATTTGGATGAAGAGATTTCGAATGAGGGAGGGAGGAACCATCTTCGATTTGAATGGCGAGGGGAAAAAATGAATGGTTTTTATTTATATAGGTGGTGTGAGAAAGTAAAAAATAAAAAATAAAAAAACAAACAAAAAAAAAACCTCAATGATGATGTGAGAAAGAAGATCTGATTATATAGTTGTTTTTTTTTTTTTTTTTTTTTTTTACTACAATGAAGCTGCAATGAAAGTTAATAATAAGCCCATGAGTTACACAATAGTACCATTTCTTTCAACCTTTATGCTTTTTCACTTTTTAAACAGAAGTTAATTGGTCAGGGGTTGCAAGGTAAATCCAAGACCAATACCATTTACATTGTGTAAATCCAAGCGGCAAGCCTGTTTTGGGTAATTTAGACAATTCAAATTGGTCCGATGTACTATCATATAGTCAAATATAATTAACTAATTTGTACAAACATTCGAAACTGAATTAAATAGGGATATTAACACATTAGGGACAAAATAGTATCCGTCTATTGTTTCGATGCCTCCAACTTTATTTTTCAATTTCATTTTTTTAATTGTAACCCAACCAAATTTTGTCAATGTTAAAACTTACAAAATATGTTACTTATAATATTGATTGAGGACTTTGTACAAATGATTTCTAATGTAAATGTTTGGATTTCAAATTTTTTTAAGTTTTGAATGCAATTTTTTTTAATTTGATAGAATAATTGCAATGATTTTGAAATTTATGTGTTGATTTAGATTTTTTATATGTTTTATTTTTAATATGTATTAGTTTTGTCAACCCATGTGTAGTTAATAAATACAATGAAATTTAACGAATGATTGGCTGAATTTTAGTTTATAGTCTATAGAGATGGCTACTATTGTTCTTTCATTCAATAGCTAATTAACGCTCCTAAGCGAGATATTTTGCACCAAATAATGTTCATTATTATAAAAAAATAAAGTTGGTGTTTACATACATAAGTTGGCGCAACAAAGTCGAAACATTTCAAACTACCGGTACAACAAAGAGTTAGTGCAACCGAGTCAAATAATTGAGTAACGTAACAACTCCCTTACTTTTTTATAGGCACTAATTTGGTCGGATTTACTATCATATGCTTAAATATAATTTACTAATTTGTACAAACATTCAAAACATTATTAAATATAGAGATTAACACATTAGGGACAAAATATCACTCAGAAATTACTTTTTTTTACGGGGACTAAAAAAATTACAATCCGAAATAATATTCAACAAACCATAATTTATTGAATTTTTTTAACTTATCCCCCAAAATAAATAACTTATTCAGGATTAGTCCTTGAAAATATCGTATCGGACCGATCCACATGTTATTTTTCAAATGAGCAAAGTTTTGATAACTAAAATACCCCTAAATGATTGAACGACTGAAATAAAATGTTGGCATCAGACAACTCTTAATTAGATCTCGAGGTAAATCAATGGTTCAAAATATTTTTAAAAATTAAACTGTGTATCTCGAGACACATCGTATGGTTAAAAACCTGCGCTAGCGGCATCAAACATTTTCTCCACCTCCCTTATCTTCTTCTTCCCTCTCCCCTCTCCCCCTCCCTTCTCTCCCTTTTTGCTTCTTGTTTCGCTGGCGACCACCCATCCCACTCCCTCTCCCTTTCTGCGTCTCTGTATGGACGGCGACCACCCATCCCCTTCTTTTTTTATCTTTCTCTTCATCACTGCCCCCTTCCTCCCCATCTCCGTTCATCATCGCCTCTCTCTTCCTCTCCCTCCCTGTTTCACTGTTGCGCCTTCCCCCCCACCCAACCTCCCTCTCCCTCCTTACCCTTATGTTCACTGTCCCCTACCCTCTCTCTGTTTCTTTATCTAGAATGAAATTCATTTTTGCAAGTTTTCACGCTGAATATTAACATACTCTTTGGCGATCAGAAAACAAAATCATGTGTTTTGTTGTAATGTGGAGTCGTAACTCAGAGCAATCTCATAATTCATGTTTACAGTTCAATTTGTCGGGCAATGTAGTCTACCTCTTTCATTATCCATTTATCTTCAATAACATTACAATTTTTAATCAAGCACAAGTTGAGTACTCTTCTTCTACTTTGCAGGTCAAGCACACCATGATACCATAAAAAAAAATTCACAATAAAGTTGCACGTGATATGAAACTGCCCCTATAAAAGAAATTTTTTGATCAATCAGACTATCGGCCTTTTCTAAACGTTGAGGAAACCAGCGAGGGGTGGTGACCCATCTCCCTCGAGATCAGCATTGGTGTGCATCTCGATGGAGGTGGGTGCTCCATCCCTCTCCCTCGTTTCGTCGTTTAGAATAGCAAGCTGGTGACTATCAACTTCCTTGGGTACACTGAGTTATTCATGTAAAGCCCTCCTAGGGAGCGAGGGACCACCCATTTCCCTCGAGATAAACGACATCGCCGCAAAATCAAACAATCGAAGTTAAGTTACCTAAATTAAATAATATTTATTTTTATTTTTATTTTTTTAAAAGACAAACGTGTCGCTAATGGATGTAGAACCTAAGATGTGAAAGTTAAACAATCACACCCTTAACCATCCAACCATTGCAAATTAGACAACATTACTCTCATAATTCATGCCACAAAGGCATAGGTGGAGCCAGAATTCGACATTACCCGACTGTTCAATAAAAATTTAATTGCGATATATTTCAAGGAATTAAATGCACCGGACATCTAGGTAAATCCAGGTTTTAAGGTTGGTAACTTTTGTGAATTTGATTGATAATCTAATATTTTGATTGGCACCTACGTAACTTTCCACCATGATGGGGCAGCGACTAATATTTTGGAGACCACACCGCATGATCACGTATAAATTATTACTAAAGGCTTTAAGCGTACTAGTCAATACAAATTATTTCTAAAGGCTTTTAAGTGTACCAGTCAAACAAGCCATGGACAAAAGGGCTAAAGAACACCACCAACACATTTCCTCAAATCAAGAGTTATTTTAATTTACTATGTAAGTATATACTTTTGGAAAAAAAAAATGCTAAAACACATTTCCACGATTAAGAATAGTTGTACATACAAATTTTCATCTATTCTATTTTCTTCCTACGTTCTTCATCTCTTCTTCTTCTTCTTCTTCTTCTTTTTCATTTGTTCCTATTTTTTATTCACTCTCTCTAATAATCACATTCTAGGGAGCTCTCACGGTGCTTTAGAATTTGAGTAATTCTAATCAGCCTTTTTTGGTGGGTTTTTTTTATATTGTTTTGGTGATTTTACATTTTTTGTCTATTTTCTTTAAAATACAATCACAAACACTATCTATATAAGGGATAGAAGTGTAAAAAAAATCCAAACAAGACCAAAAAAAACCAGCAAACAAGACTGACTAGAATTTTTCTACTTTTTGACTTCTTAAACGTAACTAGGACCGCAAGTTGGTAGGGTGGATTTGATACCATACCACGTGATCACCTACAAATTATTTCTACAGACTTTAAGCGAACATGTCAAGCACACTACGAAAAAAAAAGGCTCAATTGCACCACCAAACACATTTCCATGGATCAAGAGTTATTTGCTTGTACTACGTAAGTATATACTTTTTGGGGGGGGAAACACTAGACACATTTCCACGATCAAGAATTATTTGTATGTACTACGTATATGTACTTTTTGACTTCTTACACATAGGTAGGATTACAAGTTGGTAGGGTGGAGCAGATACTAGTCGTATGGAGCGGATTTGGATATGGCTGAATGGGTTTTCGGGTGGTTTTTGATATCCAAATAATATCCGTTGACTATTCGGGGCGGATACGGTTTTAGCCATATCCGCCCCGCAGTACCCGCGGATATCCGTTTATACTGCTCAAATTACTATAATACCCTTATCCCTAAAGTACGTATTAACTAAACCATTTAAAAAAAAAAAAAAAACTAAAACTAAAACCTAAGAAACCTGAAATCCGCTGACATCTTCAGATCTTCTGATCTCTCTTCCACCTCGAGACACAAAACGCACAGAGAAACTCAAAGAAATCAAATGAAATCCGCTGACCTCTCTGGAAACTCAACGAAGAAACTCACAGAGAAACTCAAAAAAGAAAGAAGGAGACGCAGACTCATACTCTTCCACTTCTTGATCTCAAAGAAGAAAGAAAGAAGAAACTCAAAGAAGGACTGAAAGAAGAGGAACAAAAGAAGAAGAAGAAGAAGAAGAACCGAAGATTGAAAGAAGAAGCTGAAGAAGAAGAAGAAGTTCAGAGCAGATAAGAACTTTAGATCTCATCATTTCAGGCTGATTCCTCCCTCCTTCCAGGTAAGATCCTTCCTCTTCTTTAGATCTCCTCTTCTTCGTTCAGATCTGCCCTTCGATTTTTATTTTATATTTTTCTTTCGAATAACTGAATTTTTTTTTTCAGATTTGCTCTTCGATTTTTTCTTTTCTTCTTTCAGATCTGTTTTTTTCTTCTTCTTTTTTGTTGATTTCGAACTAACTGATTTCAGATCTTGTTTTGTAGGTTGTTCACTTGTTTGACAACGGTGTTGAGATTAGATCTTCCAACCGCGAAGCAAGAAGAACCGATCTCTTCCACCTCCAGACAAACACACAAAGAAGGAGCTCAGATCAGAGATTATTTTTTTTAGATCGAATTTTTTTTTTTTTTTTTTTGTAATTTGTTGTTTTTTTGTAATAATTTTTGTATCAATTAATGATGTATCTTTTAGTGTGTTTTATGTATGAATGAAAATTTTTTTAACGGATATTTGGGCGGGGCGGATATCCGTCAATCTGTGCGGGGCGGAGGTGGTTTTTATATAAATCTATAAACGGATTTGCGGGGCGGATTTGGGGATCCGTTATTTCTGACGGAGCGGGGATGGATTTGCTCAAATCCGCCCCGTTGCCATCCCTAGATATATTACTACACTGGCTCGAGCAGTACACCTAAGATAGGTATACCCTAGCTTGCACCCAGTCGACTGTAAAAATCTAGCTCAACATCTAGACCATGTACATTTTGTAAATCCAAGTTTGTCTTGGATAGTTCGGGTAAATTATGTAATTAAAATTGGTTGTGTTTACCTCTTATATGTTCAAACTCGACATAATTTTATTTTTAATAATTATTTTGTACTAAAAAACCTTTGTCATTATCCACATTTTCGCTCTTTATCAATATTGAAGTGTACGTCTATTAAATAAAATTAGTATCAGTTGGGGGAACAATTTAAACGCCGAGAATGAGTTCTCCTTCAATCTTTGAATTCGCTAAAACATGAAATTTAGGGTTTTTGTTTAAATGTGCATTAAGATGCTCGATTCAATTTTTCTAGTATAATTGACCCGCCTCATTACTTTGAAATATATTGAAAATATTAAGGACGTGTAATACATACGTTTTTATTTTTTTTAGAGTTTATATTGATCATTGATTTTGTTGGAAAGATCTTCAAAAATGCATTTCAACTATACTAAGTTTACCAAAATCTGACATTAATGTAGATAGTTATTATAATTTTCATTTTGCTATAGGGAGAGTCAATATTTTCTGTCTCCGCCACATGTATATTCCACTAACTTTTTTTAAAAGTTTTTTCATTATTTTTGTCATTTTACATGTTTTATATTTACAAATATCTCATCATAGGAAATGAATTTCGACCCTAAAATTCAATACATTTTTCAACTTTCAATCCTAATCATCTTTTATCTCTAATCTTTTCGATTTGACTTTGTCCCAATAAGCAATGAATAGTAAAACACCACTCGGAGTTGTAATAAGATATAACATATTTAATTTGCTCTCTATAGTATAGTTGATTTTTATTCCATTATAAACTATGATTGATTTTTATTCCATGAAAAATAATAGAATTAGTGGAGATAAGAGAGCAAGTGAGAAACAAATTTCAAATTATGATCTAAAAAGCAGTTATGTTTCTTATGTTTTTCATCAAAAAAGAAAAATCTTGGCCCTGACTGTAAAAATATTTTTTCCCATGTTCTTGGCCCTCCCCCCATTCTCTCATCTCTTCCAATATGTTTTCACCATTTTTATGTTTTTTCATGAAAAATATAAATCAAATTAAAACACACACAAACTTAAAAATAATCAAAACACATGCAAATTTAAGGAATTAGATGCACCGAGCATCTAGGTAAATCCATGTTTTAAGGTTGGTAACTTTTGTAAATTTGATTGGTAATCTAATATTTTGAATCTTGATTGGCATCTAGGTAACTTTCAACCATGATGGGGCAGCGACTAATATTTTGGACACCGCACCGCATGATCACGTACAAATTATTTATAAAGGCTTTAAGCTTACCAATCAAACAAGTTATGAAAAAAGGGCTAAAAACACCACCAAACACATTTCCACAAATCAAGAGTTATTTTCATGTACGGAAATTGAGAGCAAGGAAAGGGAGCGAGAGATGAGTTTCGAGATGCGCACCCTTGCTTATCTCGAGGGACCCATCCCTCGCTCCCTAGAAGGGCTCTTTCATGTACTATGTAAGTCTATATTTTTTTATTATATATATATATACACTTTTTGACTTTTTAAACATGGCTAGGATTGCAAGTTGGTAGGGTGGAGTAGATACCATACTACAAGATCACGTACTAATTATTTCTAAAGGCCTTAAACGAACAAGTCAACCAAGCTATGGAAAAAAAAAGAGGGGCTAAAGAACACCACTAAACACATTTCCACGGATCAAGAGTTATTTGCTTGTACTATGTAATAGGGTTGGGCAGGTCCGGGTAACCCGAGACCAGACCGAGTTGATCGGTAAATCGAGGTCCCGGTTAACCGAATTTCGGGCCGATTTCGGTCCAAAGCACAAAGCCCAAACTGAATTTGATAAAGCCCAAACCAATCTCAACCTTCTTGCTTTTTAGAGAGAAAGAATCCCTCATCTCAACCTTCTTGCTTCTCTATCAGACTCGAGCAGGGTGAGAATATCTCCTTCTCCTCCCAATCTCAACAGCGAAGTCACCATGGATGGTACCAGGAGAAAAGTCAGCTGGGTTGGTAGCTCCAATGATCTTTCGGCCGGTAACAACTACGTTTTTTCCTTCCCAAACCATAGCAACAACAGGTTCAGAGATGATGTACTCCACCAATCCATTGAAGAAAGGCTTTGCAGACAAATCTGCATAGTGCTTCTCAGCAAAAACTTGATCCATGGTGATCAACTTCAACCATTTCAAGATGAAACCTTTCTTATCAAATCTGCTGATGATCTCACCAACAAGGCCTCTTTGAACGCCATCGGGCTTGATCGTGATGAAAGACTGATCCACCTTCGCTGGGGATGATTGAATCTCTTTAACAGGTTTTTGATGGTGGTGGAGATGAGTGGCAGATCGGTTCATGAGCTTTGCTATAATAGAACCAACACACTTGGATTGTTACAACAACAATGAAGAAGAAGATGAGAGTTTGGATAATGGAGTTACCTGAAGGTCATGACTCCTGATCGATAACAACAGCAGAGGGGGGAGTAGTAGAGAAGGAGGATGAGTAGCAGAGGGGGAAGAGGAGTCGGATGGGAGGCAAAAGAAGAGTGGAATTGGGAGGAGTGGATTTGGGAGTATAAAACCCTAATTTTTTTTAGGTTTTATATTACCCGGGTCGGGCCGGTTATCCGACGGGTTTCAGAAATTGTAACCGAGGACCGGACCTGAAATATCGAGGCGGGCCGGGTTGTAGGACCGACTATTGAATAACAGATAAAAAATCGACCCGAATCGGTCCGATCGGTCCGATTTTCGGTTCTGTCCGGGCTTTCGGTCTGAAATGCCCACTCCTACCATGTAAGTATATATTTTTTGAAAAAAAAAACTACACCATTAACACACATTTCCATGATAAAGAAAATATTTGTTTGTACAAATTGGTGGAAGGAGGTCACAAGTTTTATGCTGACTCCCCCCTTTATCTCATTTCTTCGACTATGTTTTTCAGTTTTCACAATTTTTATGTTTTTCATGGAAAATATAAATCAAAACACACACAAACTTAGAAAAATAAAAATCAACAACTACCATTTATTACCAACAAATAAAAGATGACAAAATATGATCTAACATTTTAAACTTTATTGTTATTTATCAAAAATAATTAATCTTAATAATGTTTACATTTATTTTGTTTTATCTTTTGTGATGAAATAGTTTGGTACACATCTTATATGTCTTTTTAAGCTTTTACTATATTTTTTGGTAAAAAGAATATTTAGAAAAAGAAATTTAATTAAATCTTACTATTTTTCATTTCTTTTTTTGCTTATTTCTTTCTACTTTACTATATTTAGCTTACATACATGGGCGGATCTACCCTTTGGCTAAGAGGGTCAATTACCCCCCTTATCTTTCTGAAAATCCCATTAAATTACTCATTTTTTTATATTGACCCCCTTTAAAAGTTTAGAGTGCCCCATTTTGTATACAATCTTGGCTCTTGATTCCACTAAAAATTAAATTATGGATTATTTTAAAAGTTTAGGTTCTCCCATCCCCCCCTCTTTCTATACAAATCTCTGCTACTGATATGTTCGCGTTTCAGGGTTCGATATAGCCAATTGCTAAGAAATTGAGCGAATTGGGAGTGAAAATATAAGAGGAGTGAGATGAGAGGCGGAGTTGAGAGATTACAGAGTGAGAGAGGGTTTGTGAAGGAGAGAAAATATAAGAGAATGAGAAGAGGAGAAAGTGAGAGGGTTGGTGAGGGTGGGTTTGTTGGGAGTTAAAAAGTAAAAAAATCTTCGTTTGGTTCAGAAAATCACGTTCAGGGGTAAGTTGGTCTTTTCAAACTTTTTTTTTTGCCCCCCTTTGTCAGCAATCCTGGCTCCGCCCCTGCTTATATATGTCAATATTCAGAGTCGAGCTTGGATATACCTCTCCAACATGCAGCCTTAAACATAGATGCTACGTGTTGGTAGCCTACCATTATTATAGGTTGCGTTTTCATAACCCACTAGCTAGGAAGCATTGATACACCCAAAAATCTCACATACTCATGTCGGATACTCCCCCGACATTGGTACACTATCGATACACCTCGAATACATCCAGATATAGTAAAAGGGTGTGTCTCACGGTCAATAGGCAGGATATGGCAACAATATGACCAAACACATTTATTTTCCCTATTTTTCTTTGCAAATTGCCAAACTAGGATAAGATATGAACATTTTTGTTGAATGTGCATGCTTAGGATACATATATTTATGAGTTATGATTGTCTTTTAGTGTTTGACAAATTAATGAAATATAATCATGACTTAATTCTTAATGCATTTATGTTTTGTTAATTATGAATATGGTTCATTAATTAATGAGTATGTTATCATATTTTTGTAAAATTATTTCTTTATTATTATTTGAATGTAGTATCCTCTCTTTACCTGTACTGAAAATTTAGAGAGCCGGACCGGATCAGCCACCTCGAGATACTCTTACCCATATCCTAGTTCTTTCAAATGTCATATCGTCGTACCAGTTCGTACCGTATCAGTATCATGCAACCCAGTCTACTAGCGACATGTATTGAGTTTTCACTTGGGTGTTTGTTTGTACAGTACACCTACCACTTTTTTTCAAATTTTCACAGTCATGTTTGAATCAAAACAAAAACCCCCTAAATTTTTACCAATCCATTCCAGAGGCAGCCTTCAAGAGGGAAGAGTAGTACTCATGAGGCACCAGAAGAATCAAATGATGCAAAAGGGCCAGCCTTCCAGCCTTCAATTGTTTTAATTAGTATGACTTTAAAACTTTAATATGCTAGCAATAGACCCGATTAGACTCAGATTCAGCGGAACAAGTCAAAGCTGATTCTGAATAGAATTTTGTAGTCTGGATTTGGTTCCTTAAATTTGTATTCGATAGTTAACGGTTTCGATCTGAATCTATAAATATTGTAATAGTCTCTCTGCCTTCAGTTTCTTTTGTTTTAATTCATTTGGGCTCATGCTAAAATACGCAGGTTTAAGATCCAAGTTCTCCATTGTTGTGTACCATGACGTTCGTAATTATTAAATTTCTGAACACCACCACAATCATCAAATGCTAGGTTTTCTCTAAAATACGCAGGTTTAAGATCCAGGTCATATGGAATTTGCTTGATGGAATTTCAGTTGTAGTGGAAGGATCTGAAAATCATTGGATCAACTATCTCACGGAGCACGGATGAATGCAAAGTCTCTTCAAAGATGTCATCTAAATTGTCATCCTCAAGTCTCGCATATTCACCATAAACACATTCTTGTACAAGAGTGTAGACATCGTCATGGACTTTATACTTGAGCTTATCATTTGAGTTACCAAGAGGTGCTTCCTCAAAGAAGGACATGGTAAATAATTCATCTAAGTAGCTGGCACCAATATCTTCTAATTCATCAAAGATTGTCTGATGAAGATGAAGATCTGATGAAGATGATGGCAATTTTCAGTTCTCTTCTGCGACCAGATCTGATCTCAGATCTTTGATCAGATTTGATCTCGGATCTTGATCAGATCTGAGATTCTTCAGAGATTTTTTCAGAGATCTTAGGACTGAGACCGGCCCAAAACCAGCCCGAAATTCGGTTAACCGGGACCTCGGTTAACCGGTCAACTTGGTCCGATTTCGGGCCTCATAAACACGGGCCCGAATTTCTCGGTCCGATTTTCGGTTTTTACACTTTGGGCCGGTTACCCGTACTTGCCCAGCCCTAGTTTTCTCCATTTTTGGAAACTTTTTTTTAATAATATGAATGTATACACTTAACAAAAATACTCTCTCCAATCTCTCTAATCCAGAAAGATGTTTGTCTTCATTTGATGTGGTCCACTTCCTATTAGCATTAAAGCCTTTTCAATAAAACCCCATAACTAAGGGCCCAAGGGGTCACCGTGCTAGATATTTAAGTTGAAAACAATATTGTTGTTATAGCTAGTAGATTCAGAGACGTACGCATACACGACGCACTAACAAGTGGTATCAAAGTTGACAGTTCGGCTGAGATTTTGGTGAGGTAGAGGTGCATGAGACACATTGTTCGAGGTAGTAGGCGCAGATGAGCGAGTCAGGCGAAACATCGCAGGTGTGTGGTCTTTTAGGTGGATGGTCCAGGTTAGGCTCTAGATTTTTACCAAGGGGTTGCCCTACAAAATCGAACAAGGTGCAGTGGTTGCGACTAGGTGGAGCCAACAACACCAGCAATAGTTGAACCCGTATACCGAGTCATACTCCTAAGATCTTGGTTTCTTAAGGCACTCAAGAAGGAGGTGTATTTCGATATGTTGCAGACCTGACAAATTGTAGGATGTGCGATAATTTGCGCCAAATGTGGAGATTGTTGGGTTATTGGTGTTGGCTTAAATAGTCTCACATCTTGGAGGTGGAGGTGTAATGAAAGAATATAAGGAAGTGGGTCACTCCCTAATAATAACAACGAGGCCTTTTGGATAAAACTCTACACTCAGCGGCCCAGGTTGGAGGCCCATTACTAGAGGTGTGTAAGTTGGGGAAATGTCGTTGTTATGTATAGTGGACCCAGAGGAAGGTTGCATGGCAAAACTTCGTTCTGAGCAAGCCTCATAAGTTTGAGATTGTTGACTCAATTTATTACAATCGATCCTCTAAGAAGGTGATCCGGAAGTCCTTTAAATTTTCGAATGAAATAAGGTTAGGTTACCTAATGAAGTTTATGTATCATTGTTGGGAGGCACCTTCTGAATTACAAACTCTGTGTGACTAGGGAATTATGTGTGGGATGACACGCATAAATCTCCCACTTTCTTTAAAAATAAAGAAATTACATTTCTTCATTTTGTAATCAATAGAGTAAAGAGAATAACTCTTCGCTTCGTAAACCATGTTATTAGAATTTATACCCACATAGTGATCATTTGGTGGTCTTGTTAAGCTTGTTTTTTTACTCAAGGGTTATAAGAAGTCGTATGTTTCATGTTTTTACAAGGTTAGGGCAAAGTTAGCTTATATAAACTTTGATTTAGTCAAGGAATTAACACAACAATAATACAAATTTTCAATTATTTTCTTTTCATGGTATTAGAGCGAGGTTCTCTAATGAAAACCCTAAATGCACTTTTTCTGATGAATCAAACCCTTCCCACAACAAACCCCTCAACAAATAGTCATCGCTAAGCATTAACCCCAATCAACAGAGAGATCTCTTTCACAACAAACCACTCAAACTCCAATCAACAGCGAGATCTCTTTCACAACAAATCAACCCTGTGAGAGATCTCTATCACAACATACCAAACATCTCCAATCAACAAACAGACCTCGCCATAAATCTTGATCAACATTCATCAATCGTGATCGACATCATTCAGTGCCTTCAGATCTTGAACAACATTCATCAATCGTGATCTCCAATCAATAACAATCATCAATCGTCTTCAGATCTTGATCGTCGTGATCAACATCATTCAATGTCTTCAGATCGTGATCGTCTCAGATCGTCTTCAGATCAACAAAACAATCATAATTAGATCATCTTTAGATCAACGATCATCTTATCATTGGCACAACCATCAGATCGTCGTCCATCGCCATTGAGCATCAATCTCGATCAACAGAGATCTTCATTTCGATCAGCGTCTCAGATCAACGTGATCTTCTTCATCTCGATCAACAGATATCTTCATGAACATATACCTCCATCATCAAGCGGAGATCCGTTCACTTCAAGCGGAGGAATCTCAATAGGTTCTTCATCACGTCACAACCTCGCAGTCAACCATCGCTGCATCCAAAACATCCCCTCTTTTCTGTCCAACGTCCCTTTTCTCACCCATTTTCTCAATCCTAGTAACTCAATCGCACATTGTAAAACAGGGACGAAACGTGAGGAGGAAGAAGAAGAAAGGGAAAGAAATCTCAAATTGTTTTAAAGCTCTGGGCTATTTGCACCCTGAGTTTTACTCATTACCACCACACAAGCAAAAACTATTTGGACCCTAGAGTTCAGATCCACCCGTACACCACGTAGTCGCTGCCACCATGGGCGATAATACAAGCAGTGGTTCCACCACATCACCATACAACAAGTCCAAGGCCCACAACATTGGTAATGACTTTTCTATTACAAAATTGACAGGTATAGTATTCTCTCTCAAATCTCATAGCTCTCATTCATCTTGGATCCTTGATAGCGGCACCACTGATCATATAGTTCATAACCCTCATTTACTCACCTCTTCCAAACCTTCCCACAATAGAACCGTTGAGCTTCCTGATGGCACACTTGTTGTTGTTACACACATTGGCACCACGACTTTCTCTTTTGTTTTTACCTTGTGTGATGTTCTTTGTGTTTCCTCTTTTAATCTTAATTTAATTTCTATTAGCAAGCTCACAAAACATTATCTTTTTGTCACCTTTTTCTCAAAAATTCTTGTCTGATACAGGACCTTCGTTCGGGAAAAATGATTGGGACAACAATTGAGCTTGATGGTTTGTACTACCTGGACGACACCACCACCACAACTTCCACCACTTGTCACATCACTCAAGACAACAACCATGTGTTATGGCACAATCGCCTAGGTCACCTTTCGGACAAAACTCTCCATCTTCTTCCTTCTCTTTTCGCGATGCTAGTACTTGTGTTTCCAATAAATGTGTTATTTGTCCTTTGGCCAAACAGACTAGAAATAATTTTTCTTCATCCCATATTTCGAGTACTATTACTTTTTCCTTATTACATGTTAACATTTTGAGAGGATATGAAGCGCATTATTTTCTCACCATTGTAGATGATTATACACGATGTACTTGGATTTATTTCATGAAACACAAGTGTGACACACGCACACTCTTAATTTCATTCATTAATTATGTTGAAAACCAATTTTCTTTCCAAAATTCAAACCATTCGCTGTGATAATGGACTTGAATTTTTTCTCATTGATTTTTATGCTTCAAAAGGCATTACCCATCAAACTTCTTGTGTCTCTATGCCCCAATAAAATTGGGTGGCGGAACGCAAATATAGACATTTTTTTGATGTCGCTCGTGCTCTTTTGTTTCAAGCACATCTCCCTAAACATTTTTGGGGAAAAACAATTCTCACCGCTGCCTATCTCATTAATCGCACACCGTCTTCTGTTCTTAAAGGCAAAACGCCTTTTGAACTTCTCTATAACAAACCACCCACCTACTCTCACCTTCGAGTATTTCGTTGTCTATGTTTCGCTTCCACACACGCCCAATGTCCTAGCAAATTTGAGCTCGTTCTAGTCAATTTGTCTTTCTTGGATACCCTTACAAGTAAAAAGGATACAAAATCTATGATCTCACCCACAAAAAGGTCATTGTTTCTCGTGACGTCATCTTTTATGAGGAGATTTTTCCTTATTTTTCTGACAAAATGCTCAATCACCTTATTGACCAGTCCGACACACTTCCCCGACTGATTGCCCATGCTCTGTTTTTTTATCCTCCAACGGTGCTTTTCTCTGACCGGTCGGACCACTCACACCAACCAGTTGCCCAATCTGACGCCTCCATCACCGACCGATCGGAAACCCGGAACCCCAAGAGGTCGCCCCTGCCCTTATTCCACCCTTAGAAGATCCCCCTCTCCTACCTCGCACCTCTACTCGTGCCACCCGTGAACCATCTTATCTTCAACAATATCATCTTGATGCTCGATTGCCTTCCCGATCGTCTCACTCATCTGCTTCAAACGTTGGGCCTTCTACAGGTATTGTTTACCTCTTTTCTGATTTTATTACCTATGACCATTTATCCATCTCTCACAAGGCTTACACCACTTCTCTTTTTTTAATCAAAGAACCCACTAGTTTTATGCAGGCTATGCAGGATCTAAAGTGGCGTCAAGCCATGAGAAGTGAGATTGATGCTCTAGAAACCAATAACACTTGGACTTTACAGCCTCTTCCTCCTGGCAAGCATCTGGTTGGTTGTAAATGGGTCTATAAGATCAAACTTAATCCAGATGGTAGTGTTGACCGCTACAAAGCTCGTCTTGTAGCTAAAGGATACAGTCAAGTTGAAGGTATTGATTACAAAGAGACATTTGTTCTTGTTACTAAATTGACTATTGTTTGTTTTCTCCTTGCTCTTGCAGCCACACAGGGGTTGGCATTTATGTCAACAATGTTTTTTCTTTATGGTGATCTTTTTTAGAATGTGTACATGAGTCTTCCTCCTGGATTCGGCCGAAATGGGGAAACTCGAGTATGCAAGTTGAACAAGTCCTTATATGGTCTCAAGCAAGCCTCGAGATGACAATGGTTCCTTAAGTTTTCATCTGTCTCATATCAGCGGGCTACAATCAGTTTAAGGCTAATTACTCATTATTCGTCCGATCCAAGGGTAATAGCTTTACTGCAATTCTCGAATATGTTGATGTTGTAATATTGGCAGGTAATGATCTCCAATACATTGAAGAAACAAAACAATTTTTGGCTGCAAAATTTAAACTCAAAGATTTAGGAAAATTGAAATATTTATTTGGTATTAAAGTCGCGAGGCCATCCAAAGGGATTGTTTTATCTCAACGAAAATATGCATTTGAAATATTGGAGGACACAGGGTATTTTGAAACAAAGTCTTCACATTATCCTATGGGTCAAAATTTGGTGCTCATACAGGATGATGGAGATTACTACCAAATCCAGCAACATATCGCAGGCTCGTTGGAAGATTGATATACTTAACGATCACGAGACCAGATTTTGTTTATTCTGTACAAGTTCTAAGTCTGTTTAGGGACAAAACCATAATACCACATTTGGATGCTGCACACAAGGTCTTGAGTTCTATCAAGGTTTCACCAGGACAAGGTATTTTTTTCTCTTCCACCAGCTCATTACAGTTGAAAGCTTATTGTCATGCAGATTGAGCTAGATGTAGAGATACTAGGAGATCCATTACAGGTTATTGTGTCATGTTTGACAATTTACCAATTTCTTGAAAAGCTAATAAACAAACTACAGTGGCAAGATCTACAGCTGAAGCTGAATATAAGGCCATGGCTTCCACAATTTGTAAGTTAACCTGGTTGAGGTACATTCTTAATGATTTGCACATTAATCATCCTCAGACAGCCCTCTTGTTTTGTGACAACAAGGTTGCACTTCATATTGCATCTAATCCGATTTTTCATGAGCGAACGAAGCATATCGAGATTGATTGTCATTTGATTAGAGAGAAGATACAAGAAGGTAATATTCAGACTGAGCATGTTGGAACACTACATCAACTGACATATTTGTTCACTAAAGCTTTGAGCACTTATCAATTTGATAATCTTCTTAGCAAGTTGGGTATTACAAACATACACTCTAACTTGAGGGAAGTGTTAAAGAAAGAAAGTCTACATGTATTACATAATAGGAAAGTCAGTATAGAATATATTAGGAAAGTAATAATAGAATAAGAAGTATTATGTTTCCTGTTTCCACAACGTTAGGGCAAAGTTAGCTTATATAAACTTGTATTTAGTCAAACAATTAACACAACAATAATATAATTCTCCAATTATTTTATTTACAGGTTAAAACCACCATCAAACACATCTCTCTCTACTTTTTTAATTACAATCTCCATCTTCTTGGCTACATGCAATTATTTGCATGAACCTTATGAATTCCACTTGATGGGAAAAAAAATTTCTCTCATTAGGTCATTGTCCAATGGAAACATTATTGGTGGCATAACTAATCCGCAATTATTATGGTTTTTTCATTGTAATTGAATTTACGACCAATATAAGCATGAGAAACCATGTGGCATTCTCCCACTGAACGATTATCAATAAAGATATAATTATAAAGAGTGATTAATGAATTATCTTGCAGACATGCTACGTGTTGCAATGACCATCAAATAGCCTCCAGGCTCCTTCATGATGTATTATTATTCACATAATTCAAACGATTTAGGGTTACTTGGATGATTGCAAAATCTGAACCTTTTTTTTTCTTCTAATACAATTGGCTTTACATAAATTATAGCATGTGACTATAAACTTCTCTATCATTAAATTTCCATAAATTTATTAGAATATTACACATTAATTTACAACGATTGAATGATCTGTAATCAAATTTCCTATCATTTTAATTTTCTCTTATTAAATTTATGAATTATTAAGAAACGAAACACTGAATACGTAGAACTAGTCTACTCCTTAGTAAAAACTAATAAGACTATAATAGCAACATGGATCGAGCTACTAGATTAGATTGTGTTGGAGCATAGAAATTGGTGGTGAGACAAAGTAGACTGGTTGTTGGACGTGGCCCGTTTTAGTCACATTGAAAGCCCATGAACAAAGCCCAAACTCCCTCCAAAGAACCTTCGCGAGACCGCTCAAACCAGGAAACCCAAAGAATCAAAAGAACACTCGAGAAACAGAGAGAAATGAAGATGAGCTCCCTTCGTTCCCTCTCTAGAATCGACCAGAACCTCTCTTTTCTCTCATTAATACCCTTTCGTCTCCTCTCCAACCCCATCGAAGAGTTTTCACCAAAGTCGATCTCAATCTTTGTTTCTTCGTGTGCTCTGTTTTCACCGTTTTTCATTGTTTAGTGTTTACAGTGTAAATTCTCTCTGTTGTGTGTTTCATGGCGGATGTTCAGATGGTTGGAGACGTGGAGACCTTCGCCTTCCAGGCGGAGATCAACCAACTACTCAGTCTTATAATCAACACCTTTTACAGTAACAAAGAAATCTTCCTTCGCGAGCTCATCAGCAATGCCTCCGACGCTTTGGACAAGATACGGTTCGAAAGCTTGACAGACAAGAGCAAACTCGATGCACAACCAGAGCTTTTCATCAGGATTGTACCTGATAAGGTCAACAAGACTCTCTCCATTATCGACAGCGGCGTCGGAATGACCAAATCAGGTTAGAATGTTAGAATTCGAGATATTTGGTTTCTGCTTTGCTTTCCATTTGAAATTCGAGGACTGGGTTTTGAGTTGTTTGATGTGGTTTTGCAGATTTGGTGAATAATTTGGGGACAATTGCGAGGTCAGGTACGAAGGAGTTCATGGAGGCATTGCAGGCAGGAGCGGATGTTAGCATGATTGGGCAATTCGGGGTCGGGTTTTACTCTGCATATCTTGTTGCAGAGAAGGTCATTGTGACAACGAAGCACAATGACGATGAACAGTATGTTTGGGAGTCTCAAGCTGGTGGGTCTTTCACTGTTACCAGAGATGTTGATGGTGAGCCACTTGGTAGAGGCACTAAGATCACTCTCTTCCTCAAAGAGGATCAGGTATGATCAACTGATTTCTCGAAATATGTCAAAATTTAGCAAAATATTTTTTATTTTTTATCTTGAAATATTCTTTTGAAATCTGAATTATGTTTTTTGAAATCTGAAATATGTGTCGAAATTTCACTAAACGAAATCACAATCTTGGGTATGTTTTGTTTTTGCAAAAAATTTGATGTTATGTTGTGAATGTTATATAGTTGGAGTACTTGGAGGAGAGGAGAATCAAGGATCTTGTGAAGAAGCACTCGGAGTTTATCAGCTATCCAATTTACCTCTGGACTGAGAAGACAACAGAAAAGGAGGTGAGTGATGATGAAGATGAGGAGACCAAGAAAGAAGAGGAGGGGAAAGTGGAAGAGGTCGATGAGGAGAAGGAAACCAAGAAGAAGAAGAAGGTGAAGGAGGTTTCACATGAGTGGCAGCAGATTAACAAGCAGAAACCAATTTGGTTGCGAAAGCCGGAGGAGATTAGTAAGGAGGAGTATGCTGCATTCTATAAGAGCTTGACAAATGACTGGGAAGAGCATCTTGCTGTTAAGCACTTTGCAGTAGAGGGGCAGCTTGAGTTTAAGGCTATACTGTTTGTGCCGAAGAGGGCTCCGTTTGATCTGTTTGATACGAGGAAGAAGATGAACAACATCAAGCTTTATGTCAGGAGGGTGTTTATTATGGACAATTGTGAAGAGTTGATTCCGGAGTACCTAGGGTTTGTGAAGGGGGTTGTTGATTCGGATGATCTTCCATTGAACATCTCTCGAGAGATGCTTCAGCAGAACAAGATTCTGAAGGTGATAAGGAAGAATTTGGTGAAGAAGTGTATTGAAATGTTTCAGGAGATTGCGGAGAACAAGGAGGATTACAACAAGTTTTATGAAGCGTTTTCGAAGAATTTGAAGTTGGGTATTCATGAAGATAGTCAAAATAGGGCTAAGCTTGCGGATTTGCTTCGATACTATTCTAGCAAGAGTGGTGATGAGTTAACTAGCTTCAAGGACTATGTCACAAGAATGAAGGAGGGACAGAAGGACATTTACTACATTACTGGAGAAAGCAAGAAGGCTGTGGAGAACTCTCCCTTCTTGGAGAGACTCAAGAAGAGGGGCTATGAGGTTCTCTATATGGTGGATGCAATCGATGAGTATGCTGTTGGGCAATTGAAGGAGTATGATGGGAAGAAGCTTGTTTCGGCGACCAAGGAAGGGTTGAAGCTTGATGATGAGACTGAGGAAGAGAAGAAGAAAAGGGAGGAAAAGAAGAAATCCTTTGAGAACTTGTGCAAGACCATTAAGGAAATATTGGGAGACAAGGTGGAGAAGGTGGTTGTGTCAGATAGGATTGTTGATTCGCCTTGTTGCTTGGTGACTGGAGAGTATGGCTGGTCTGCGAACATGGAAAGGATCATGAAGGCTCAGGCATTGAGGGATAGCAGCATGAGTTCTTACATGTCAAGCAAGAAGACCATGGAGATCAACCCTGATAATGGGATTGTGGAGGAGTTAAGGAAGAGAGCTGAGGCTGACAAGAATGACAAGTCGGTGAAGGATTTGGTGTATCTTCTTTATGAAACTGCATTGCTTACTTCCGGATTCAGTCTCGAGGATCCTAACACATTTGCTGGAAGGATTCACAGGATGTTGAAACTGGGTCTGAACATTGATGAGAACGAGACTGCTGATGATGATGTCGATCTTCCTGCTTTGGAGGAAGATACCAATGAGGAGAGCAAGATGGAGGAAGTTGATTAAACAGATATGAAACTTCTTATGTAGTGCTGATTCGCTGAAAAGTTTTGTGCTGATGGTTTCAGTATTATTTAGCAGTGTTAATTTCTTTGTTCTCTGTTAATGGTATGGTTGGTAATCAAAACAGTTGTATCGTTGTGTCTAATGTAAAAAGTTTATTACAAAGTTTTCAGAATTGAATGTAATCCCCGAGTTGGATATAAAATTGTTTTTGAAGTCATCCCAGATTTTTTAAATTGCTTGATTTCTTCAAAAGAGTATCAACCATCTAACCCTTTAGTTGATATGTTGTAACTAGAAACATTAATTTGCAACTTGTTTCAAACTCATTGATCTCATTCATAAATGATCACACTGAAAATGTGAGTAAAACTGCAGTACAATGGCATGAAAGTTAACTCTTGTTAACCACACTAGTAGTTTCATGATTTCTAAATGATGCAGTCAAATAAATAAACAATATTATTATTGATTTGGGCATGTATCATTCTCTAATGTTTATTAATTTCTTCATAATTTGGTTAAGAATTGATGTGTTGGAGGAAACTGAAGAAATGATATTCAATCAGCAATGGTCTTGTGCATTCTCAACTTCTTCTTGATACTCTTGTATTCTACTTGGCCCATCCATGTTTGTATTGATTCGCTATTCATGGTTGTATTAATTGGGCAGTATTTAACTACATTATCAAGTAACACAATTAAGCCAACTTGTCATTTTAGTGGCAAAATGACTTGTGAACACTTCTTATATTTGTAAAATATCTCTTGTACTAACATTTGTTTTAAGTTTCTTTTATACACTAGGGTTTGCTAATGCACAATTGTTCTAATACTATGATTTTCTTTTTCCGGCAATTAATTACTAGTTAAGTCCGACTAGTTTTTTTTTTTTTTTTTTTTTTTTTTTTCAAACGCACCATCAGCCATACTTCTAAACAGCTGGGCCGAGCATTGTCATTCTCAAGGTCTGCTTATTTCGGAGGTTCTCCTACATAGTTCTTACATTTAACTAAAAAACAAATATGGATTTATGAATGAAGCAATTAAGCTTTTTTTTTTTTATTTTTTTTTTTATATAAACATAAGTAAAAGTAAATTTGGTATAGGAATGGACCAATGTAATAACTAAATCATCATGTCAACGTCCTTTAATTTCCTAGAAGCAACCATTGTTTGGGGTTTTATCAATTTTTATTTTAAGAATTCTTATGGATCCCACAACGCTCATTACTTGGATTGGGGATTGGTTCATAGACAATGGCACCAGAGTAACATTTCTGAACATTGTATTCAGAAATCATTGGGGAAGAGATTGCAATGGTAGAAGTGGAAAGTCGAACCATGTTGTCCAATCCGTTGGCTTTGGAAATTAGGTACTTACCATTTTCTAAAAATATATTTTAGAAAAAAGGAAGACTAATCATATAAGAATTCCTTAAAAGGCATTAATCTTCCTTAACAAACTTCGACAAAATAAAATATCCATTATATATTCAATATAGTTCTGATGTGTCTATCTACATATAAATCCCTCAAATTTCTCACATTTTGAAAAGGTTCAAACTCAAACTTGCAAAAAATGTACATGTCGCCATTTAAGATTTATGAACCCCATTGCATTAATGAACAATTTATAAACTACAAACAATCATTTTGTTCAAACATGTCCATCTAATTCATTATGGTTAATTCAAACTTTAAGCTATAATTTACTGAACTAGAAACAATCATTTGTAACTTATTTTGAACTTATCCATCGTAGATGAGCGCGCTGAAAATGAACTTCTCCAATGTAAGCTCAATTGAAACTTTCTAAGTAGAAAAAGTAAAACTGCACTAAGTGGTATGAAAGCTAACTCATGTTAATCACAATACTTGTTTCATGATTTCTTAATGATGATTGATCTGTCCCATTCTATAAATGTTTATTAGTTTCTTAATTCGGCTATAGAATCGGCCATTCATGCTGCACAATGATCAAAATTAACTGCCATGAGTCAGGAATTGATATGTTGGAGGTAACTGAAGAATATTAATAATATTCGAGAAACAATGTACTTGTCTTTATTATGTCTGGAGATTTTGAGCTTTTCTAGCTGTCGAGGGGAGGAGCGAGGAAACGAGCGAGGGAAATGAGGTGGAGGGGGTGGAAACCGTCCACCCCCCTCGAGATGTGCGCGCAAAAAGTCAACACTCACATCTCGAGGGGAGTGGACGGTTTCCACCCCCTCCACCTCATTTCCCTCGCTGGTTTCCTCGCTCAAACCCTCGACATTTAGAATTTCTGGGAGATTTTAGATGGCTAGACCAATGCGCAGCTATCTAATCTATTTATCAACATCCTTTTTAATCTCTGAACTAGGGTTGGCAGTGCGGCGGATTTTTACGGATATTCGCCCCACCCAATCCGTATGGGGCGGATTTGGATATGGCTGAATGGGTTTTTGGGTGGTTTTGGATATCCAAAAAATATCCGTTTACTATTCGGGGCGGATATGGCAGGCCCCGCGGATATCCGTTTATACTGTTCAATTTACTATAATACCCTTATCCCGAAAAAATATCCTTCCTATATAAGGAAATTACAAAAATACCCTTCCCTATATAATGAAATTAAACATTTTATCTGATCTCCCTCACATTCTCCCCCTCCCCTTACACCATTCTCGTCTCCGCTCACTCTCAAAGCAGTCACTCTCAAAGGCTGAAAGGCAGCGAACGAAGGCCGCCTTCGTCTCTTCCTCCCCCCGTCGCCCCGTCGTCCCTTCGTCCATTCTTCTCTCTCAAAACAGCGAAGGCCGCCGGAAGGTCCCTTCTTCTCTCTCAAAACAGCGAAGGCAACGACAATGGTGGAACCCTCCCTTCTTCCAGTTTCCAGCGAAGGCAACGGCAAGGGCGCCCCATTGTCCCTTCGTCCCTTTGGATATGGCGGAACCCTCCCTTCTTCTCTCTCAAAATAGTGAAGGCCGCGAAGGCGAAGGGTGATCAAGATCTCGATCTCTCTCAGATCTGAAATCAAGATCTCTATTTCAGATCAAGATCAAGATCTCTATCTCAAATCAAGATCTTGATCTCAGATCTGAAATCAATATCTCGATCTCAGCCAAGATCTCGATCTCAGATCTGAAATCAAGATCAAGATCTCATCAAGATCTGATATCATTTGAGATCGAATTTTTTTTTTTTTTTTTTTTTTTAGATCAAGATATCAGATGTCGAATTTTTATTTTTTTGTTAATTTTTGTTATAATTTTCGTATTAATTTCTTTGTAATTTCTGTAATTTTTTGTAATTTTTGAATGGATTTTTGCATATTTGTAATGTTTCTGTAATTTCTGTTTTTTTTTTTTGTAATTCTTTTTTAACAATAAACGGATTGGCGGGGCGGGGTAGATATCCGTCAATCCGCACGGGGCGGTTACGGTTTTCAATAACAAAATTGCAAACGGATTGGCGGGGCGGATTGGGGATCCGTCATTCCTGACGGAGTGGGGATGGATTTGCTCAAATCCGCTCCAATCCGCCCCGTTGCCATCCCTACTCTGAACCATCTTCTTCTCTTAAATTTTACCTAGGTAAAAGCATATAGGATCAACTCCCAATTCTTAAATCTAGCAAATAATTAAATTAATCACAAATCGGAATCACAAATCGGGAAATGTTTGAAAGCTCACAAGCTTTGCAGTCGACGCGTTCGCTTTAAACTTAAGAAATCTTCTAATATTGTCAAACAATAGTACTGGAAACCCATTCTCTCCTAAACATTCAGTTTGCTTCAAATTTAGTGTTAGAATCTATATAATTGAAAACCTTATAACTTAAGAAGTCTTTTAATGGAAAACATTCAGCTTTGCTTTAAATTTAGTTTTTATCTTGTCCACTTTTTCTCAAATTGTTTCTTTTCGAGTTATAATGGAAAATCTTATGAATTTTTCTAAGTTCATACCCATTGTTTAATAAAAGCCATGGGTCGTCACGTACATGACAATGTGTTTACTACCATATTTAATTTCAATCTATATGAACTAAAAAAAATTATCTTTTCTAACTTAAGTCAAAATCATTGACGCAACGCTGAAAATTTACTTCTCCAATGTAAGCTCTCTATAAACTTTCTAAGTAGAAAAAGTAAAACTGCACTAAGTGGTATGAAAGCAAACTCATGTTAATCACTCTACTTGTTTCATGATTTTTGAGTGATTCAAGAATCAATGATCATAATTGTCATTTGGTCTGAAAACAATGTTTATAATTTGGTTTTCTAAAAATGGAAACCAATTAAAATATTTACATGATCAGAAAATTAATAAAATACAAGTTTTGTAAACGACTTCTTCAGAATAAATTTGCATCGACAAAGTTTTGTTAGATAATAAGAAAAGGAAAAGAAAAAAATATTTATTATTATTACTTTTTTTTTAATCTGGCCACATATGTAATAGGAATATTTGAAAAGTCAGTCGTGTCGACTTTACTACCATTAAATTAGGCCTAACTCTATCATAATTAGTTTAGCTTCAGATTTCATCTGCTATCATAATTAGTTTTAGCTTCAGAAATCATCTGGCGAAGAAATAGCAATGGTGGCACCATGTTACCCTCTCAGTTGGTAATTGGTTACCCAACACTTCAAAAGAGTGTTGTTTGGAAGGTGTTGTCAATTGCCAACATGTTAGGCTATATTCCAATGGCATTAGCACAGGCTTGTCACAAGAAGCTTCCCTCTTGAAAAGTTGATTTACACTTTTACAGGAAGCCGGCTAACTATCGAGAAAAACAACGAGGGGGGTATGGACGGCCCCCCTCCCCCTTCGCTGTTTTCCTCGACACTTAGATTTTTTGCTTTTACAGTGATATTCATTGTTTTGCCAATTAAAAGTCCTCCACCAATGCACAGGGCATTGAAGAAAGTATAGTTAATCTTCTTCATGTTGACTGGGTGCTTTACTAACCTAGTAACAGTTTCTCCTAAATGAGCCATCAGTGCTTCGGTTAAACAGACTTTCCACAACTCAGACTAATTTAAAAACAGACTTGGTTCGAGTCATCCGAAGAATCATTCAGGACTGTACAGCATGAAAAATATTTTCACATGGCCGAATGGCAAGAAAAAATTTCGCCATTCTGCAAATCCAAAGGAAAACATGCTCTATTTTGAAAAAAAGAAAAAATAGGTAGAACTACTTATATAGGAATTCCTCGATGTATCAACCAAAATAAACATCGACAAAATAGAAAATCCACTATAAATTCAATGTTAGTACTGCAGTTCGCCTCATCCTACAAAATAAATGGGTCACATTTCTTACATTTGAAAAGATTCAAACTCAAACTTGCAAAAAAATGTAGACCATGACTTCATTTCAAATTTTAGATTGCTGGACCAGCACCCCCAGCTGGGCCTGCACCACGACCGAAACCACCTCTGCCACCCTGCAAGTATGACATACACTTTCAAAACAATGCACAAGAAACAATCATTCATAGTTGATAAGCAGAGCAAGACAATACTGCTATAACACCCGTACTTTTTCACCAACATTGATTGGTGTGTTGCTTTTGAGGTGTATATATTATAATACTCACCTAATTACATAAGTATAAATACTATTTATTTATTAATTTATAATGAATTATAATTATATATAATGTGTAAAACCTTGTTTTATTTGTAGTGGATAAAGAAAATAGAAAGTGTGGGTGTATTAGCAAATTATTATTGAAACCCAATCTGAGCTCTGTTTGATTATAACATAATTTTGGGCGTTGTTTGATTAGAATGTGATTTTGGACTTGAGCCATTCGGAATGAGAGTCCAAAACCTACTTTTAACGAGTATTGAAATAAAGAAAAAAGAGAGATTGTGAGGGTTTCAAGCTTATCGGAGATAAATCGAAACTAATTCAAAAGGATTATTGGTGAATATTGCAAAGAGGATGACTATACTTGGCTCCGGAGTCGATTTGGAGGGCTTGCAGTGTGTTGCATTTGTTGATTGTGAGTAAGATCTACCTAATCCATTAAATTCATATTTGAATTAGAGGTGATTATTTGACTATTTTTTGTTTGGAATGTTGAAGTGAGTATGTTTCAATACGAATTAACTTTCTTTCTAGTGTTAATTTCATTAATAAGAATACATTAATAGAAAGTTGAATATGTAAGTTTTTTATATGCATGTAGATCACTAATTTTGGTACAAAATTGCACTAGCTATAATTGATAAATAAAAAAAATTGCTCTGTATGTAAGTTTTTTATATGCATGTAGATCACTAATTTTGGTACAAAATTGCACTAGCTATAATTGATAAATAAAAAAAATTGCTCTGTATGTAAAATTGAGGTGCACTAATAAGAATACCATTGGATAGTGTTTGGGATAAGAGGTTTTCAATGATGATAGAATGTTCGATTTGGATGAGAATTAAGAAAGTTACACTGAATTGAAAACTGCAGGTTGAACAGTGAATAAGACGATGACGTCATGCCCACGCCATCGCTTGACTTTGATCGAACTTTGACCAGATTTAAAATTTTAGTATTTTACTATATATGTATATTAAAATCATACTTATTTTATTGTTGAACTAGAAAGTTGTATAGCATGTCCAAATTTGTACCATATTGCTTTCCGTATTTTACTAAACTGTCTAAAGTTAGTGGGCCCTATGCTAGCTTAGTTCCTTTTTGAACATTTGAAAATTTTGATGCAAAATACATTTATTCCAAAATTAAATATTGGCGTGACAATATAAACGGTGTAAACTGATACAAAGGTACGATTAAAATTTTGCTCAGCGATGTCATCACCTTTTCCACTCAACCTGCAGTTTTCAATTCAGCATAGTTTTCTCAATTCTCATCCAAATCGAGCATTCTACCCATCATTAAAAAAAAATTCATCTCAAACTATCCAAATGTATTCTCATTTAAACATATTATGGATCACAACGAGAGATATTCAACGATGAATATACCCAAACGACCATGTGTATCTCTAATTTACATTAAACTCTTCGTACAAAGCAGCTTTTGCTCAATTGTAACTAGTACAATTATGTGCCAAAATTAGTGATCTACATACCTAAGAAAAGCTTACATATTCAACTTTTTTCTATTGATATGTTCTTATTAATGAACTCAACACTACAAAGAAATGTAAGTCGTGTTGAAAAATACCTACTTCAACATCCCAAACCAAACCAAAACGACACTCGAGCCAAGTACAAGCTTCATCTTTGCAATACAGTCAATAACTCCCTCAAATTAGTTTTGATTTATCTCCAATAAGCTTAAAACCCCCTCAAGTTCTCTCTCTCTCTTTATTTCAATCTCTTAACTGCTCACCAAAAAAATGGGTGAAGACCCATTAAAAGTAAGGTTTAAAGAAAAAGGATGTGATGGATGGGGTATTGGACTATCATTCCCAATGCCCTAAGTCCAAAATCATATTCTAATCAAACAAGGCTCAAAAGCATGTTATAATCAAACAGAACCCAAATTGGGTTTCACTAATAATTTGCTAAGTACACCCATATTTTCTACTTTCTTTACCATCTTCAAATAAAACAAGGTTTTACACATTATATATATAATTATATTACAATACAAACTAATAAATCAATAGGATTTATACGTGTATTTAGGCGGGTATTACAACGGTTGAATATTAACATAACTAGATAATACTGAACACATAACAGATCAACAACACCAAAACTTAGATATGGACAAATTGTCCCAACTCACAATCCTTGTAGCCTTCAACGGTGTGTTTCAAGTAGCCTTCAATATTGATCGATCACTCCAAGATCAATCGCTCTTCACTAGTACTTTAATATTTATCTTCCTTGCAAAAAACTCTAATCTCACTCACCACAATAAGCTTCAAATGATTCAGGTTTCACCAGTAACAATTATTTAGAATGCTCTAACACATTTCAATCCCATTCATCTTACCCATAGAAGTAAAGTTCAGCACATTTAACTACTACGATATCTCTTGGTGGAATAGAAAACCAAGAAAAGAACATATCTAACCATTTTGATGACTAACAACTCGCACATTTGTGCGTTGGATAATAAAAAATATTCTAACCACAGGGAAGTGTGGAGATGCATTGGTGTAATCAAGTTATACAAAATAGAGAGCATGGAAAAAACCACTCTATGTTAATGATAATGGAGAAAGTCTCTTAAAAGGAAGATGTCAACAGCCCAAACCCACTGTAGCAACTTTATTTCGCATAAACAACACTAAATGTTCCCTTTGTTGCATTAAGATGGCACACTAATGCATGCAATAATTCACGTTTCACTAAATAGTTAAATCTATAAAAGAAAATAATGAATTTTTGGTTTTGAAATCAAAATGCAGGCTTGTAATAAATTTTGAAACGTTTGATAATGTAAATGAATATTTAATAAGAGAAGATGGATTTGGTATTATACAGTACATCAAATAGTCAAACAATAAAATGCAGAAAATTACCCTGAATGAGGGCTGGAACTCTGGTGGTGCGCCTCCCTTGTCACCTCCACCAAACTCACCGGGAGGTCCTCCTCTGGGTCCTCCGCGGTACCCATCACGATCACCACCAAATCTAGGTCTGTCTCCTCCCTCAAAACGAGGGCCACTGCAACATCAAACACTTATTTTTGATCAGTTAAACACAGGCAATATATTTGATCAGTTAAGCACAGGCAATATATTTAATATAAAACATGGGAGCAGAAGAATGCCTTTAACTGAGAAGATCACATACGCATGATAAAACAAGGGAGGGAACGGAGCACACACAACTATGATCCTCTTACAAGTAGACAGGCTAGCCCAATAAAAATGCAAGCATGAAGCATCAAACATTCAGCAGTCTCAAACATATTATCATCAAATTCACATAAATACCAGCAATCAAACCAAATCAATATCAAAAAGGCAGAAATTACACAATTGAGTGACAACACAACGCAAATATGTTAGCCACATCATTGGAGTGCACATCCATTTGAATTAATACGGATAAGACTCAAGCAGAGAGGCTAACTTGATATATGCACAATTGGCCTAATTGTAAAAATCATGGTCGATTATACAATGATCTATGTGCAATAACAGAAGCATGACAAACACACAATACACCCAATCGAACAAATAGAACATGACATCAAGTACATTAACATCAATTAGCAACAAAATATCAAACTAAACTTACATTCAAATACAAAATCAACAATTAATCAAGCAAGTAAACACTTTTCAACATAATATCAAAAACTCATCAAAATACACACAACAAATCAAACCTTTAATTAAACACCAAGAATCTATCAATGAATCAAACATACCGAGGGCGATCACCGGGTGGTCCACCCATGGGTCTTCCAGCAGGCTTAGCACTCTTCTTCAAAGTAGCAGGCACAATCTCAGATGGGAGATTGAGATAAGTGCGAAGGAACTCGATCCCATCATTGGTAAGATACCAGTAATAGTGCATCCAAGCGAAGGACTCACGAACGTATTCCTTGGACTTGAAGCTCTGCATGAGCTTGATCACTTGCAGATTGGGGACATCGATGTCTGGGTGCTTGGGCAAGTTGTAATCTTTCTTAGCGTAACAGACACCCTCTGACGAGATAGAGAAACCCATTGCAAGAAAATATCAAAGGATGAGTAAATCGAAAATGGGGAAGAACAGAGGGTTGATGTAAAGGTGTTACCTTGGAAGAGGTACTTTGAGATCTCTCTGCGGTTCTTCTCGGAGATGATCTGTACAATAAGAGAAACAAAAGTTAGGGTTTTGTGTGGAAATCGAAAACGAAACGAATGTGAATTGGGGAGAAGAAGAACAGAGATTTACCATGTTTGCTGCAGAGCTCAGGAAGACGAAGAGCTCTCTGTCTCTGTGTGTGGGCAAAAGAACTCAAAAACCCTAATGTTGATGATTTTATATAGAAGGGGATATAATGGGGTTTGGGTTTGGGTTTGAAATGGGTTTTTCATAGGGCTTGGCTGAAACAGGCCAGGCCCAAGTCCAACATAATTTTCACGACATTTTTTTGTTCCCTTTTCCAATTCTAGAAAATTAGATTTCATGCATATTTTATGACAATGCATTTCATTTTTTCAAAGATGTTTACTTAGTATAAAATCAAGTGTTTATTCAATTCTACATTGTAGAACCAATTATCTTAAACCAATAATTACTAGGAACAAGTAATGGCAATTTACTATGATTACTGATTAGTTTGGATGATTCGATGAGGAGCTTTGCTACAGAGCGAGGGAGGGAGCGAGGGAAAGGGGGCGAGGGATGGGTGGTAACCACCCATTTGCCTCGAGATGAGCGCATCAAATTTGAGATGTACAATGACGCTCATCTCGAAGCGGATGGGTGGCTTTCACCCATCCCTCGCTCCCTCCCTCGTTCCCTCCCTCGACCCCTAGAGTAAGGCTTCGATGAGATATTGGAGAAAACCTAAAAAGTGATTGAAACGAGTGCAAAATAATAAAAAGTGACTTGTTAAAAAAGAGACAATTGGGCTTACCGATGAGATAATATAAAGACAAGATGAATGAGGAATCAAAATTGCTATCAGAGTGGACAATTATTCTCCTCCAATAACTGCAAATGAATCTTGTGTAGATTTTTTTTCTTGCGATAATGTAAGACCAATTATTACAGAGAGATGTGGGTTAACTTTATACAACACGATGAGAGATGGAGAAAGACTAAAGAGTGTTTGTAATATTTCTTTAAATTAAAGCACAGGAATATATTCTTTGTAATAATTAAAGCACAGGAATAATTAAATTAAATTAAAGAGTGTTTGTAATATATACTTGAATATATTCTTTGTGATGGTATATTAGTAATTCTATTATTATAAACTTATTCTTAAATTGGATTTTATTTTACGAGTTTGCCAATTTTTTTTTCTAAAAAACTTTATTTTAAAAGGTATCATGTTTACTTGGAAAATAGTTTTAGAGTGAGGCTAAGAAATCAGATTTTATAACTAGGATGATGTGGCATCATTAGAGGAATTTTTTTTACAACCTCGAGATACACATAAACGCTTTGGAGATTTCATCATTCTTTCAAGATCACGTCACGTCACTATGGTTACAAAACTTGGTTGCAAAAACATGATTTCCTAGCATTTTCGATAATTTTATTGGGGTTGAAAAATGAAAAAAAATCAAATACATCCGGAAAAGCTATTTTTCCTACTTTTGTGCCTAATCAAACATTGGAAAATAAATTTACTTGCAAAATTATTTTCTAACTAAAATTCCCTTGCTATATAAATCAGACCCTAAGATAAAATGTAAACAAAAATAAGATATGTTATTTAGAAATGGCCCAATTAAGGGTTTCATTGCCGAGTAGGACTGAACATGTTTTCTTTATATTTAAAGGACTTTTTTGTGTGAATTGTGTTTTCGTGATTAACAATGTTTCTTGATGGACAGTGTTTTCGCAATGAACAATGTTTCAGAATGAACAGCGTTTCGCATCGAACAGTTTGTGCAGTACCTAGATGGTGAACAATGCTTGTAACGAAAATTATTGACTGAAGAAAAGGTCAGGCCGGACCTGTTCCTTACCAAAATTTCCATCAGAAACAAAAGAACAAAAAAGGGAATTGCCTGAGGAATAATGGTAAAATGTGTATCGAAAAAAAATTTAGAATTGTTATTTGGTTATTCACAGCTTTAGAATCATCTCTTCTTAGGTTTGTTGGAGAGTAGATCTTGATATTTCGGCTTGGTTGATGTTGATCTTAGTACATTCAAAGGGTTTACTGTTTATTTGGTTAATTTGTGCTATATATATAATGTATGTGTCTCACACACACATTCGACTATTGTGCCATGACCCAACATTCAATATGTCGAGATCACAAAATATACCAACAGCTAAGTTTATGACATACATGGCAATATTTTAAACACTGTTCCATAGTTCATTGTCAAAAGGATTGCCATATCCAGTTTAATTAGTATTCTTTCTCATTCAAACCAGTTGCCCAAATCTTCATCAGTTCCAGTAGAGAGTCCCTCTCTTTGAATGAAGATGACCTTTCTACTAACTCGCTTTTCTAAGTAAGCAACCTAAAAAATTCTTAATTAAAATTGATGTTTGTGGTTTGTTGTTGAATCCTTATGAACAAAGCAATGAAAAAAAAAAAAAACAACCGAAATCAGTACCCAACTGAGGGAACAAGAAGAAGAAAATACAAGTACGCGACAACCACATAAGTGGTTTATTAACTCATTTCCTTCAAATGTTGACTACTTGTGGCGATTTTTTCTTCTTTCAACAACCATATAACTTAGCATGCGTGCTTCCATTCTACGCTTTTTATTTGGATGTTATTTTGTTACGTCTTGTTTTGTAGTTTCTATGTAGCAATCTTGCATGTAACTATTGTGACTAAATTAAGTCGCATTCTTGTTGTCCATTGCCTTGCACGATGTGTGATACATCCCCCTTATGAAAGTCTAACATGTTATCATAACTTTGGTGTTGAAAGGTTTTGGGATCGACTCATGGTTAATTAAATTCCACACATACAAACAACTACATAGTTATTAATTAACTTATCCCTAGCTTTCATATGTTGACTCATCGGTATTTTTTTCTACTTAAAGTTAACAAGCATTTTAGCTTGGCATGCATGCTTTTATTCAACGCATATAGTTTTAATTTTCTTTTATTGTGTTTTGTTTTGTCTCATAATTGATGTAGTTTTGTGATCCTTCAATGTAACTACAGTGAGAATAACTTTACTCTCGTTGTCCATATATATATTAAGCTTAGACAAGTTGATATATATGAATTGTCTTCGCTCCTTCACTAACAGCTTAAGCTTTACTAGATTTGATGTCATATATATCAAACTATACCATTACTCGTCATGACGTACAAGTAGTGCAATATACTCTACCATGCATGTTCTTTCTTACAAGTCAGCACATAGTTACACTCAAGCACTTTCTCGGCAAACTGCATATATATATATGCCACAAAAACATTACTCTGCGATACAAGACATTTAGGAACCAAATAATTGAAATTAATTTTCCACAAACAAACACACAAACCAGGATCTTTGTTCACTCATCATCATTTGTATTGTTATTCTTTTTTCTCTCTCAAAAACCATGGAACATGGCATGCATATGCTTTAGTTGCACCACATTGCAAAGCCTTTTCCAAAAAAAAAAACCCAAAATAAAGAAAATAATTAAATAATTACCACCCACTTGAAATCATGAAATCCTTTTGGAAGAAGGGTATATGGACAATCTTCTCACAAAGATGAAGGATAAGTAGAAACCATTGTAGCAGCCATACTGGATGAATTAGCTGACTCAACTCCTCCTTCACCACCAAGATGAGCTTCAACATGTTCCCAAATCAAAAACCCTGGGCATTGTTGAGACTCAAACCATTCATTCAATTCATGTCCTTGTAAAGACTCCATGCTCAATTCTCCATTATCGCCGATGTTACATGATTGCACCTCCATGGGTGCAATATTCTCCATGTTCAATAATGGTGGCAAGTAGTTTGAATCCACTACTGTGCTATTCGTAAACATTGGAGCTTGTACTTCGTGGTTAGTTACATTCCAAGTGTCCAAATTTAGGCCTGACGGTTCATTAAAAAGCTCAGAACTAGTGTTTTTGCTATTAATAATCCCATCGACTGAGCCAGTGTCAAACATGAAAATGGGTGAGGGAGTTGTAAACATAGTTTCTTGCACTGTTGGCTTAGCTGTTGCCATGTCTTGACTGGACAAATCTACATGATTAAACCCATAATTTGATTGAACAAGGTCAATACTGGATGGCTTTGTCGTTAACGAAGGCGTCGAAGACGTCTTCCGTATCTTCTTTTTAATCCATGAATTCCAATAGTTCTTAATCTCATTGTCTGTTCTTCCAGGCAAATGACTTGCTATATGAGCCCACCTACATAGTCATCCTCTTGCGTGTCAGGGAATGCAATAACAAGTAAAAAATAAATAAATAAGTTGATATGAATAACAGACAGAAATGGTTCAATCAATTAAACCTGTTGCCAACAACCCCATGAAGGCTAATAATCAACTTCTCCTCCTCTGGGGTGAACCTTCCTCTTCTGATATCAGGTCTTAAGTAGTTAATCCATCTCAATCTGCAACTCTTACCACATCTTTGAAGCCCTGCACCAATATTTCGAACAATTTTTTTTTTCAAGTTTGCCAAACTATAATTTACATACAAGAATGCCCCTCATCTCTACCACTTCATTAACTTGAAATGTAAGAAAATGCAACTCATGCTTGTACTGACATTGGCCTATGTGAAGTTCTTTATGTTGAGTACCAAATTTTAAAATTTGTATAACTCCTTTCTGCGGCAAGCTTTTTGAAGAAAAAGAAAATCCATGGACTATACCTCATTTTCTTAAACTAAATTACCACATTATTCAAACATTTATTTGTTATTTTATTTTTTAATTTTCTCATTGACCTTCATCGATCTCTTAGAACGTTAAGGCGGATTTTCAACAATAGCAATGAATCTTACATGATCTTATCACATTCAAAGCATAAAACCTAATGAAAATGGATGTAGCTCCAGGTTTCTTTGCTATTCTCAATACAACACTGTACCCAAGCTTCTTTTTTTTTTGGTGATGCAAACTGCAAAGAACTAAATAACCAAGACTATGACAATAATTAATACGATAAAACATAAAATTAAAGGGAACTAAGAAAAGGTCTATTTACCAGCTTTTTCAGGGACTTCACTCCAACAACCATAACCATGAGTTGAAATATATTTAATGAGCTTTTCATCTTCTTCAGGAGACCAAAGACCTCTCTTCACCTTTTGTTGATTGCAGCATGAATGATGCCCCATCTATGTTTCTTCACTATCTTTTTTATGCTTCTCGTTCTTTTTTATTTGCTATATGTTTTTGTGTTGTTTGGGTGATGGTGGTGGTGGTGGTGGTGGTGATGCTCAAAATGATGGCAAAACACAAGTCCTTCTCTGCCCCTTTTAAATAAAAGTCTATCTCTCTCGTAAGGGGTCCGACACCCTCAACTGGATGGGACCAACATTCTATCTAACCCTAAAACGACTTGGCATCAACTTCATTCATTCCCAGTTGATCATCTCTACTCTCTCTACGTACCACTACTACTCTTTGTTTACACACAACTGACTTCACGTACCCAAATGCCCAACTAACCATGCTCACTACTAGTTCATATTATACAAGGGGGGCGACAAGCGACAAGCTGATAACTCCAGAAAATGCCTCAGCGGTTATACTAGCTAGGCTAGAATCGATATCAGGACAATTGTTCTGAAACTCTGTTAAATTGCTATCTTCTGTAGGAGCTTTATTACCTGGCCTGTTAGATGCCTATAAACAATGAAAGTGGATTTTAATGTTAATATGATAATTTACATCTTTATGATTGCATTGAGCAATAGCTATAGTTAACTTCATGGACACTGTCAATGGTGTTATGGCCTAGTGGTTAGAATTGTGTGGGTTTGTCCCCCACGTCCTAGCTTTCATCTTTGTATCGTGCAAATTCAAATACGGATACACGTGAGATGAATGATCAAGCATTCAAATGTCGAAAATTAATAAAATAATGAAAAACCATAAGCTAGGATAACATTAGATTCACTTGATCTTGCCGACTTAACGAATTTTTTAAGACTTTTTTGCTACAACTATGTTGATAATTGAGTTTCAAATTTTAAGCTAAAGTTCTGATTGGCTGAGTGACCTTCAAAAGTCATAGCAAATGCCATCACCATCTGCCCTTAAACTTCTTGTTACTCTTGCTTATATTTATTTTCCCTTTTAAAGTATCTGTTGCTTTATTTACAAGAAATTTTAGTAAAAGAAGAAATGTGCCTACAAGAAGAAGAGAGCTTCTTCATCAATAGTGTATTGTATTGTGACATGTTTTAAAAAACTTTAGGGTTTATGTCGATAAACAGTAAGTTCCAATTATTCCATACAATCATGTACTCACTTTTTTGTAGCTTTTTTTTTTCTACTTTCACTTTAAGGGTTCTATTTTTATCTTAATCGGAGTACATGTTTAACTTCATCCCATCTTGTGATTAACAGACAACTCATTTGGCCACCACCACCCTTTATACAACTTCCTGTTGATTATCACATTCCCCTCTGACATTCTTGTTTCTAAATAAGAAGCCAAAATTGATTTCAGCATCGATGTCCCCATGCCATGAGCATGCTTCGAGTGATGAAATGTTTATTTCAACTGGTGCCTCCTGGGTTTTCAGCGGTGGTCCTTTTGTTAGGTGCCCCTTGTTTATGAAACTTTCATTTGTTGATCAAGTTCCTCATTTTGGTCATTTTTAAAATGTGTTTGATATGAACACTCGTTTCTAAAATGTGTTTGATATTTCTAAAATGCATTTCCTGGGTTTTCAGCGGTGGTCCTTTTGTTAGGTGCCCCTTGTATATGAAACTTTCATTTGTTGATCAAGTTCCTCATTTTGGTCATTTCTAAATTGTGTTTGAAACCATGAAGTGTTTGAGCTGATGAAATGCATTAAGCATGAATCAAAGGCACAAAATTGCTAAACAAGCACACCAACAGTTACGAAGATATTATTTTAGTGTTATGTTTAGTGAGTGATGAGGTAAGTTTAACAAGACACTTAGTCGAACTAGTTGATTAACGATTAATTTGGTGACTATGAAAGGATTACTTAACCTAAAATACAAACTTATAGTATATATGTACGTGTGGGTGCCATCTGAAACTTTCTCCATACGTATATAGATTTATTAGGGATTGATAGATGTTGATTGATTAAAATCATTCACCATATTTGATGTTTAGGCCGGGGCTTTTGCTTAGATGGATAGCAAGTCCTACTTAGAATGTAATTAAAAAATGATTCTATATTATCAATCAAAGGGAGGCATTCCTCCTTAAGAGTGTGTTTAATTAAAGAGATCGAAAAGGAGAAATGATTGAACTTGGCTTTATTAAGGGATTTGGGACCTACATTTATTTGACTTTTTAGGATTTCTTTCTCTTATAAGAATGGTTGGTTAGGGTATTCACTCATTGATGCTGTGTCTTCACCCTATTTAAGCTTTTCTTGATTGTTGTGGTCCTCTTTTTATAAATTTGGAGCTATACTCTTGTTGTTTTGGGGAGTGTTTTTTGGATCATTGGTAATATTGTGACATTAGTGACTTCATTTATTAGGGTTTCTGCCTTTCTGGGACTCATATGTATAGATGAAAAGGCCGCAAATGAATCAGTTCGACAGTGGGATTACATTTTTATATATAGTAAGGATTTTTTTTTTTCCGTATAGAACCTTGCATGTATAAACACGTAATTTAATTTTTTAGTTTTATTATATAAAAAAAAATCAAAATTGACAAACGGGTGTGGGGTTTTCCCTCAGAAGTCATCTAAAGATTTCCATGAAGAAAAATAAGGGTATGTTTTGAACCATTTAATTCCTTTTTGTTAGGATAATTCATTGAAAATATATAATAAATATTATGATTAATTGTTATTTGCCCTCTATAATAAATAGCTAATTGGGATGTGCTTCATTCTTTAATCAGTATTGCACTTACCCCTAATACTAATGGTCAACGTCCTTGACCGTCAGATTCCAAATAGATTACCAAAAATACTCTAGAAAAATCACTAGCTGAGATTGACTGTTTCGTATTTCAAACATCTCATCTCGAAGAAAATCTTAGGGCCCAGCTGAAATCGTAATCGTATCTCGAGAAAATCCAACAGTCGATAAAATTTGTGTTTCAAACATCTCATATCGAAGAAAATTGTAGGGTTATGTTGAAATCATAAACACATCTCGAAGAAAATCATAGGGCACAAATTAAATCATATACGCATTTCAAGAAAAATCTAACCGTTGTTTAAAAAAAAAAACTTCTCCCCTTCTTCATCATCCTCCTCCTTTTCCTCCCCTTCCCTTTCCTCCTCTTTCGTCCTCCTCCCCCTTCTTCCTTCTTTGTTTCGCAGCTCAGCTGCCACCTTCCTCCTTCTTCTCCTATTTCCTCATCTCCCTTTTTCCTCATTTGTTTCACAGCCCCGTCGCCACTTCGCCCTTCCTCCTCCTTCTCCTCATCCTCCTCCTCCTTCCACCTCTTCAACCCTCTCATTGTCTTTCGAGTTATTCTACATGGCGAGGAAATGAGCGAGGGGAGGGAGGTGGCGGGGTGAGGACCGTTCACCTCCCTCGGGATGCGTGCGCCAAAAAAGATGGCACACATCTTGAGGGAGGTGAACGGTCCCCACCTCGCCACCTCCCTCCCCTCGCTCATTTCCTCGCCCACTTCCTCAACATTTAGAATTTCTGTCGTCTTTCTGTACTCACTCTCCTAACTCAATGTTTCATCTCGCCTTAAAAATGATTGATTGGTTCCCAGCTAACACAATTTTTTAAATGGACTCAGCATTGAACCAATGGAGTTAACTTATCTTTGAATCTTTGCCATGTTCGTGATTTGATTCACATGCATGTTATAGGAATCACAACATTGCAACTATTTTTTGTTGTGTGGCCAAATAGAACAGAAGTTGTTAGTTGGGAAGATGATGTCTTCAAATATGTAAGAGGAATGAGAAGGAGGAGGGTGAAGAGGAAGAAGAAGGGGGAAGTTTTTTTTTCTTTTTTAACAATCAGCTAAATTTTCTTCGAGATGCGTAGATGTGTTAATTTGGGCACTACGATTTTTTTTAGATGTGTTTATGATTTCAACATGACCTTACGATTTTCTTCGAGATAAGATGTTTGAGATGCAATTTTTTTATTAACTGTTGGATTTTTCTTGAGATACGATTACGACTTCAATTAGACCCAACGATTTTCTTCGATATGAGATATTCGAGATACGAAACAATCAATCTAAGCCTATGATTTGTCAAGGGTATTTTAGTCATCTATTTTGAAAACTGACAGTCAAGGCACGTTGACCGCCAGTCTTAGAGAGTAAGTGCAATAAGGATTAAAGAAAGGCGCACATCTCAATTAGTTATTTATTACAGGGGGCAAATAACAATTAACCCTAAATATTAAGGGGATTTCAAACCTGAACGGCTGAACCCACTATTCTTTTGGGCCTTAACCAGTTACAAAATTTGTTATGCTTTCATGGGCCTTCTTAGAGCGTCATGCCCATAATATACCTTATGTTCAAGTTCAGCCTTACTAAGGTAAATCAGTGGATATCAGTACATAGCTAAAACCCAACCCTGGGAGATCACATTTTTCATGCAAAAATACAGGTACATGGCCAGACGCATCGAAAGAAATTTATCAGAAGTTCAAGTAGAACGTCTTTGTAACGACGAAGCCAAATCCCAAGCAACGACTATCTTAACCCAATAACCACTACAATCATGTAGCTACACTCACACCCAAGCATCGTCCACCTCCACCTTCAACCCCCAGTAGAAGTGGAGATGAGATTGTTATAATAAGGTTCCAAAGATGGATTTTTTGCAGTTGTAAAGTTTCTTTGCAAGTATCGAGAACATCGAGGGCATAAGGTATTTTTGTTTTTAAATTGGTCTTGATCGATCAATGTCCATGACTTGACGATTTCCATCCATTTTGTGGAGGTTAAATTGATATTAGTCTAAACTTTGAACCCTAAATACATATAAATTAATGGGCCAAGTGAAAATAGAGATTGGAGGATATTTTTATTTTTTATATTCAACTTGATCTTGACTAGTCAACTTGTTGCCCATTTCTACATTTGAAATATCAATGTGCAACTAAACTAAACTCAAATTTATGAGAGGTTTTATTTTCCAAAATTCATCTTTTTTTAATGAGTAAATAACTGAGATTGGACCTCCAAAGATTTTTTTTTTTTTTGTACTATTCTATTTTGTTTTACAATTTAAATTAAAACTATATTTAGAAAACTTGACTGTGTGGATATTTCTTCGATTTTTGAGTTTACAATAAGTTTATTTTATAAAAAATTACATGATATCCAAAATTTTCTTGTAAATTGAATTTTATTTGACTTTCTTTTCTTTAAATTTTTTCAACTATGCAATCAATTTAAAATACAAAAATATTATTGGATTTTAGTAACTTATATTAATTAAAGAAATTTTGTTAAACTAAAAAGATTAAATGGTTATCTTCTCTTTTTCTCTATCTTTTTCTTCACCTCTTCTTCTTTTGTTTATTCCTATATATATATATATATATATAGTCATAAAGAGACAAATGTATAATGCCTGCCATCTTCTCTTTTTATTTTACTAATTCTATTTTCTCTCATGAAAAACTAAAAATATTGAAATAATGAATTTTTCAATAATGTGATGAGTTAGAGCATGCACCAATGCTAGTATTAAGTGACTAGGCCAAAATTATTTTTTATCTCACACTTGGTTGCGAAAAAAAAAAACATACGAAAAAATTGAACTGGATTATTTATTATAATTGATTGTAATTAGGGGTGAGGAATGTCGGTTCAGTTTTGAGTTTCGAATCGATTTCATTCGATTTGCCCAAAATTCAAATCGAAATCGAATTTTGTATTTGTAAATTGATGAAATCGGTTGAACCGAATTTCGAATCGGTCCAATTTGGTTGGACCGAAATTTCGGGTTCAAACACTTTAAAGACTTCCATTAAAACATACTCAATTTTTAGCTCAAAATTGAAAACTGAAAGAAAATGGGGATGATTCAGTGCAATAGGGTGCATTGCAGTGCATTTGTTGTACTAATCAAGTATTGACACATACTTGTTATTTATTTATATATAATTAATCGGTCGGTTCGGTTATTATTCGGTCGGTTAAAAATCGTAAACTGATTTCAAACCGTTTATAACCGGTTCGGATCGGTTTAAATTATTTTATTTATACTCATATTTCAGTTCATGGTGCGCTTTCACCCTTGAAATGCACACCAATGCGAATTTCGAAGGGAGTGAGCGGTAAAACCCTTCCCCCTCACTGGTTTCCTCGCCCCTTTCCTCGACAATAAGAAATATCTATTTGTTCATGTTTATTAAACACAACCCACAAGTGTTTTAAGTCAAACCCTAGATTCAATTTTGAGATTAACTTATTATCGCCATCTTAAATACACTGACAAAAAACAATAATCCATCTCGCTTATCGACAAATTAGAGGAATCTCTTGAGTCATTCTTAGCCAAATGATCAAAAAGTTGCATTTTTTTTTTATTTATCGTTCGATTAGGATAAGAAATGTGATTACAAACTCCAAATGTTCGATTGTTTAATTTTTGTCGCAGTTTGTTTTATCATGACAGGGCGACCGATGATAAGTTTAGATTAATATAATTTTCCAACTTGGTTTTAGGTTTTGAGAGGATGTCACATGCTTAGTTAAGTTGTCACTTTTGCAAATCAGAAATTCTAAATGTCGAGGAAGTGGGCGAGGAAATGAGCGAGGGGAGGGAGGTGGCGGGATGGGGACCATCCACTTCCCTCGGGATGTGTGCCATCTTTTTCGGCGCGCGCATCCCGAGGGAGGTGGACGGTCCCCATCCCGCCACCTCCCTCCCCTCGCTCATTTCCTCGCCATGTAGAACAACTCTTTGCAAATAACTTGCTATATGGTTTGAACTTTGAAGATTGATTTAGGTTTTTTATTCCATAAATCCGTGCTCATTTAAAAAACAAATAAAAGAAAACAAAAATCGACTAGAAAATTGCACAACCCACATTTGCCGATGACCTTCAACGGCATTCTAAGAGCATATTGGATATAACATTTTCATTAATTGGAGTGTCTTTTTCAAATATATCATGGTTTCAAGTTTTTCAATGCCAGAGCAATTATGTGTCTGTGATTGTGTTCGATTGAGTCATTATGAGCATCTTTAAGATGATGAATGGTATTGAACCTGACCTAACATAAGCATGACCCTCTAAAAAAAGTTTTTAAAATGTCATTTAAGAGGTAGCCAATGCCAACGCCAACCGATTGCTCAATAAGCAATATCACGTCACTCACTATTATCCTTTTTATTTTCCAATTTACTGTGTATGTTTTACATAACTTTTCTTTTAAATATTTTTTTTAAAATGTATTTTATAGGGGTATGTTTGGTTAGTCATTTTTCATGAGAAATAGAATCTATTTTTTTTGTTATACAGATTTTTGTTCTTTGATTATCTACTTACAAATAAGAATTTGATTCTTTATTATACTGTTTTTCCACTACTAATGAAACACAAATTCGATCGGGCTCGGAATTAAATTCACTGAAACAATTTTAATTTTCATGTCTGTTTTTGCAACCAAACAAATCTTAACGTGAATCCGATTTTGAGGCATTCCTTAAGACTTGGATTTCCATAAATAGTGAGAAAACAGTATTATGAAAATTAAATTTTATATATTTAAATAGACAACCAAACGAACGAAAATTTGCGTTATAAAAAATATTAATTTCGATCTCGCTAGACAAATGGCTAACTAAAGAGACCAAGTAAAATTCAATAATTCCAAAGCAACCAAACTGTAACAGTCTGTATCAGTACGGATTCCACTTGCAACTTGCGTCACAGACGATAACGTCACGCGGAATCTGGTGAGACCACGTGGTGAGTTATTTAATGATTAAACAGCTCAATTTGGGCCTACATAAAGAGATGAGACAATCGAACGGCTGATAAGAGTCAGCAAGGGTAGATACAGAGCAATTAAAGTCCAAGATATGAGATCGTGTAAAGATACGAACGTGTAGGTGATCGTGGATAGTTGGACTTGGTCAAAAGTCAAAATTCAAAATGATCTCATGACCAGCACACACACGTGAACGCTTATTTTTTTCGTTAATTTATTTTTCAGACTTCAGACATTCGACCAGACTGTTAGATAACACTGAACGCGTTCAACGCCGCGGACATAGAAAGCTGTATTGAGATATGACAAAAACTATGTCAAACATGAAAATGAGCAAAATTATTCATTTTCATGATTTTGTCAATTTATGTATTAATATTTTTAGTCCAAATGATGACAAGTTTTATATGAGATGGACATTATTTCGAAAGTGTAATATATTAAAAAAAAATAGAGATTATACGAATATTCCCACGCCACCGTGTGACTTGGAGCGTGTGGCCATCTATTGTTCTCGAGTTTGCTTAGACAGTCAAATTTTAAAGTCATTTTTTGCCAGGCTTAAACCACCGTAACATAGAATTATGTAAAAACCAATGATAACAATAATAATAATAATAAATTAAAGGAAAATGTTGTAAAACTTAAAAACATATATGAAAAGTGAAACCATGGATTTGAATTCCAAGGGGGAGGCAAAATCTTGAATTGCCGTGGTTGATGGGAAATTAGTCATGATAAAAAAGAGCCCTTCTAGGAAGCGAGGGATGGGCATCAACATGTATCTCAATGGCGATTCGCTCATCTCGAGGAGGATGGGTGATTACACCCATCCCTCGCTTCCTATAATTTATGGTTAAAAAATTATATAATTCGGAACCAAACAATGACGTAATCATATGAAAATTGGATTTTACTTTGTAAAAAAATAAATTTGCTACCAAACAAACCCTAAAAAAAAATTAACAATGTTCGTTCTCCATGTAGGTGCCTTGTCACCAATTGCAAAAGCTCATTACATGAAAAAACTCACAAAACTACCACGCGTAAATAGATCATAATTGTTTACCATTACGATAATGAAGGTTAGAGTATTTGATTTAGTTTACACAAAATTTTAAACTCTCTATATTGCAAATCAGAATGATATTTTAGGTTTGAGATAAAATACGTTTGAGATTTACGCAAATATAAGAATCTAATGGATCACATAGAATTTAACAGTGTTCTAAAAATCGCTAGGCGCTGGGCATGCGGCGAGCAAGTGCCTAGCGCCCAGGGGCCTAGGCGGTCTTAGGTTTTGTATTATAACTTTAATAATTTACAAAAGTTAAGCATAATACATTATCAATTACATCCAATTTAATACCAATATACATATGCAAAATTTAAAAACATGAAAAATTAACAATTGTGAACAAAATTTATTAAAACTCAAATGACTGAAGTTGGTCATGATGGGTACTTTATATAAATTTGAATTTGTGTACTCTTTTATTTTTCTTCAAATTGCATGAATAACCTCAGTTATGTTTGATAAAATCTACATTAGTAAAATTGGTACCGGTAGATCCTTTGAGAATTCCATTAAGTAATCAACATTTGCTACATTTAGACATATACTGAATAAAACAATTAAATAGTTTATTTCTAAAAAATAGGAAAGAAAAATAAAATAAGTACACAATCAGCCTTATTAAAAAATAAAAAAAATAAAAATCGCCCAGACCGCCTAAATCCCGCCCAGACCCGCATAGACTCTCCCAGACTGCCCATAACCGCCCGCCCAGCCATTAATCTGGGCGATTTTTCACCTTCTAGCGCTTAGGCCGATTTTTGGAACACTGGAATTTAAAGTACCAAAAGTGCATAGGTTTGATTTTCATACCCAACATTTTGATATTTATTTATCTTGATATTTAAAATAGAATAAACTTGATTTACCATGGTAAACTTTTATCGTACCAACAGCACGGAGAATACCCTTGTATTTTTACATGCAATAAGATTTAGATATCTAAAATATTTGAATATAACATTGTCGATGGATGTGTAAATGATAAATGAGAAAAAATACAAACTTTTTTCACAACATGTGTTTTTTCTCTTAAAAAAAGAATTTGCTACGTGTATTCGATTATTTTGCTTGGTTACACAAACTTTTTGTTGCACGACATTTTGACTTTATTGCACCAACTTAAAAAATGTAACACCAACTTATATCTATTTTTAATCAATGAAAATTATTTGATGATGAAATTTTCTCGTTTATAAATATTAATAAATAAATTAAAAGATACATAAGTGATATCAACTATCAAAAAACTTTATTACAACCCAAGAACTTCACGTCCAAAAATTTACAATAAGTTTCGTACAAAGTCGTAAATTAACAACTAGTGGCCGAGCCAAACATTTTAAAATTCAATCAAAGACAAAGCCAACCATAGGAAAAGGCCAAGTCACCGAGAAGCCCAAAAATAATTGCTACATAAACCCTTTCCTTAGTCAGCGCGCGAAGAAAATAGAAAAACAGAGGATAAGAAGAAGAATCGGTCCACATTTCCCTCCAAACTCTTCACATAAATTAACTACCAAACCAAAATCAACTAACTCTCATTTCTTCGTCTCTCCATTTGATCCTCCTCTGTTCTCTTCTTTCTCTGTTTCTTCATCTCTTCATCTCAATCTGACCTTCAAATCATGCCTGCAACAGAGCACCAAGGCTTTTTAGGCCGTTCGATATTGAGCATACGAAGAAACGCTTCAACAATGGAACCAAACTTGCAAGATCCAGAGCTCCAAGACCTGGAAATTTTCCAGAAACACATCTCTGATCGGTTTATTGATCTCTGCGCATCGACCCCAGACTTGGGTTTGCTCTCAATCGAATGGCTTAGAACCCTTCTTGATATCTTCCTCTGTTGTGAAGCAGAGTTCAAGGCTATATTGGTGCTTCATCGAGATCCTACCCATGTTACGAAACCTCCCCTAGATAAGTTAATACCTGAGTTGCTTGACAGAACAGTGAAGGCCTTGGATATCTGTAATGGTGTGAGTGATGGGGTTGATGCGATTCGGCATTGGCAGAAGCTTGGAGAGATTGCAGTTGATGTTTTTGACAAGAAGCCCCTTGGAGAGGGGTATGTTAAAAGGGCTAAGAAGGCTCTGCATTCGTTGATTGTTTCGATGACTGGGGATGAGAAGGAAGGTGGGAAAGTGACTGAGAGAACCTGGTCGTTTGGGAGGAGAGGGGTTAATGGAACAGTGAAAAATCGGAACTTGAGTGGTTCGCGGTCTTTTTCGTTGAATGTATCTAAGAATTGGTCTGCTGCTAAGCAAATTCAAGCGATGTCAATAAATTTGATGATGCCCCGAGGTGGTGAATCAACAGGTTTGGCTTTGCCAGTTTATATTATGAGTACTGTTTTAGTGTTTGTAATGTGGTCACTTGTGACTGCCATTCCTTGCCAAGATAGGACTGGGATAGCTACCCATTTTCCAATTCCGCGCCAGATGACTTGGGCAGCGCCTATAATTGCATTACAAGAGCAAATCGCGGAGGAGTGGAAGAAGAAAGAGAAGAAGAAATCTGCGGGTTTATTAGAAGAGATTCAGAAGTTGGAGAAGTGTGTGCAAGCATTGATTGAATTGTCTGATGCATTGGTGTTTCCGGTGGAGGAAGAGAAGGTAGAAGAGATTAAAGGACATGTTGTTGAATTGGGAGAGATTTGTAAGAGGATGGAAGAAGGATTGTGCCCTTTCCAGCGCCAAGTTAGAGAGGTGTTTCATAGGATTGTTAGGAGCAGGGTAGAGATTTTCGAGTTATTGGATCAAACTGGTAAATCTCCATCGCTAGTATTGTAACAGAAAAATGTGCTCTATTGGAGTCAACATTCTTGTGAATGTGTTAGCGATTTGCCTTGTAAATTGTTCGGTCGATATCACAGACATTGTGGTTGCAATGCATGTTGCATTCACTACTTTGATGAGGAATGTGAATTCTCCTGCCTTGATATGTGTTCAAGGGGATGGATGATATAATTGAAAGTTGAAATTATTATTATGTGTCTTATGTTTTTTTTAATTGTTACTTATGTAAATATAAAGTTTCAACAATTCTAGTACTTGATTTCTTTGTGCTCGATGTTGTTATACTTATGCTCAGAAGAATTCCCTGAAGTGTACTTATTGGAACATCAATGTTAACTAAAAAATTCTCTCGACTAGCAGCTTACGACTTACCAGGAAGAATTTGCTTCCAAGAAACGATGAGTTGCAGCTGAAACAACAATGACCTATTCCCTTGTCCTGCACCCACCAAAGTGAACTGTTACCATTTTGTAGTAAACTAACGATGTTTTCTAAGCCATCAGATTCGAACCCTGGACTTGTGATACTTCCAGCCACATATTTCTGGGGAACTGACCTCTAAATCTTCCCAATTTGTTTTCGACCAGGTGCCCAAAGTTCAAACAGTTTCTTTTGAAATGGTGAACGCCTCTGAAGGAACCTGCAGGATCCGCAAACTCACATTCTTCTTCATAAGCATCTGGTGTTACCTTTACTAAATTGAAATAAATTTGCAGCAAACAACTGACAGTTAAGAAACTATTAAACCAGGACTATCATAACCAGCATATATTTTTAACCTGGATAAAGTAAGATTTTTGAAGTCCGTCTTGATGGTTTATGCAACTTGGGCACAAACGACCACTCCTGACCAGTCTACTACCAGACCAAGACTTCAGTTCATCATCAGCTGAAGTATTTGAGGAGGGTGATTCGATAGGGAAGCTGCAATACCAAGTAACTCTGAACTGTACCATGCGAGCTTAAGTAACTGAGGAGGGTGATTTGATAAGGGATGTTTTATTTTTACTATTCTTCGTATTCTTTTTTCAATTGATTTATTTGATGTTATTTTCAATTTTGTGTATGAATCTCCCTACTAATCTCATCTAATCATAATGCAGCTCCACCTCTCTCTCTTTTGAATCTGAGTTTTTATTACCGCAGTTAAAGCTTTCAGCTGGAAGGAAGATATGGAAAAGGTGGCATAAACCGAAGGTACGGCTCTTGATATGTTGAACAAATTCTCTCTCTTTTGCATCAACAGATAAAATTTCATGAAATAGGAAGCAATAGGTTGAAGTGTGAGTTGCAAATTTACTAAAGTTCTAACCAAAGAAAAAGATACCTACCCATGTTCTTATTTATGTATTATATTCTAATAGCTCAAGTAACCATCATGTTCTTATGAAAAATATATTTGATGTGCCAATGTCCTGCTGCAATACACAAAAATGGTTAGTAGTATAGTCCCATATCAGCTAGGAGCACTCATTTTCTTTAATTTATATTGCCCACATGATTCTGTTTTGGTCACCGAGCTCAGTAACGCGAGCTTGTAACTCAAGTGAGGGTATTAAGGAGTTTGAACATTGGGTTGGGATGATGGGTTGGACCAGTGGTGCTATCTACTGGCCTGCCCGATCCAAGTGGGGAGTTGAGTCTTGTGATCCGGGCTAAGGCCTGGACTACATGGCTCCTAGAGTGGAGGGCACCGCGCTAGGCTGGCTTCACAGAGCAGCGATCACCTCCCTTTCTCTACAGTGGATGGATAACAGGTCGGTGCTCCATTGGTCCTGCACACCCATTAGCTCGACACCAATTGAACAAACTCTTTTTTTTCATTGAGCTCCATGGAGTTTCCTATCTGAATTCCTATGCTAACATTTACCATATATATTCAGAACTAGCAAATGGGTGCCTACTAATCGCACAGATTTTCATTTCAGCACAACATCTTCATGTCTGCAGGTAAAATGTGAAACTTTCTAGGAAAAAACCAAAATATTTACCATTGGAATGAACAAAAACAAAAGAAAGTATAACCATAATAATATGTTTGTTGTATCGCAGAAGAAAATGTTAAATTTTACAAGAAAGGTACAGATACAAGTATCACATCAACGGTGTTACAGTGGGCAAAGTTGCTTTCAATGAGCTCGCAGTTGGCCATTCTGTAAATACAAGATACCCCCCAATCACAAGGAACGGATAAAATGGATTATTAGGAGGGCATGCAGCTTCTCAGGGATTCATCCAAAGTGATCTAAAAGTAGCATACATTTTCTCTGAACTTGCAGTTCTGACATCGAAACTCAACCTGGACTTATGATACTAAGAATTGCACAAACCATTATTAATTATTTGAAGATTCGTTTCGGTCAAATGTCATTTCACTTACCCCAGAAACCTTTGCTAGGTTGTAATATTTGCTTCAAGAGTGCCATCTTAGGAACATTCCAGTGTTCTTCATGCCTGACGAAGCCATGAATTAAAGAGCATAGAAAGTACAAATTAAACCAGATGATAACTTCAAAAACATTAATCAAATGAAGCTTATAAATCCTATGAGTTGATTGTCAATACCGGCATACTCTTCCCGTTTGTGGATCAAAATAATACTCTGTATATCCAGTAGCTGTAGAAGAAACACCACGTAACATCGTTGCCAAACAGTGTAAAATATCCAATGATAAGTAAAGAAGTATCTGCAGTAGTGACTTCCACTTACCAGAAAGAATTGGCTTCCAAGGAAATGATAGAATGCAGCTAAAACGCCAATGTCCCACTCCTTTGTCCTGCAAGTATGAGAATTCATTATATGATCCACATGTATTTAGTACTTCAATAATTCTAAATATATGAGTTAATAGTTTTTGGAATGACATATTAGGAATTCTATAGGCAACAAAGTTGTATGTTTCCTATAATTATTTATCCTGTTTTGATGGAAAATAGAAATTATCGCCTAATTAGAAAACTAACCATTGATGTGTAATAGAAGAGTGCAAGAGAGAAAAACAAGTTTCTTTCTTCTTCAGTTTGTGATTCTTGCTCTTTGAAATTGGATGCTTTAACGTCAAATCAATCAAGCCCTATGGATCAAGGTATGTCGTGACTCTTAGTGACTTTAAGATCCTCTAATTTCATACACTGTCGCCTTTTCCTCATGGAGGGACTACAAAACTAAATTCTGAAAGCAAAGCATCACTTGGAAGTCAATTTGGGGAAAATCTATACTCTATGTCTATGAAGACATACTGACTAGATAAACTGTTCAATCGTGTTCACTTGATACTGCCTCCTAACTTCTATATCGATGAGTATTTGCTAATGAAAGGCTAATCAACATAATTGTACTACAATTGAGTTGGGTTAATAATCCCCGCTGACCTCTAAATCTTCCCACTTTGTAAGTTTCATGTCCGACTTATCTACCAGGAGCCCAAAGTTTGAACAGTTTCTTTTGAAACGGCGAACGCCTCTGAAGGAACCAGCAGGATCAGCAAATTCACATTCTTCTTCATAAGCACCTAGTGTTACCTTACCTAAGATTGAACAACAGACATTTGATAACTATAATAACTGTCATACTGTGTGTGAAGGAATTTGAAGGCCTAATATTTGAGCACATTTTTCATACCTGTCACAAAGTAGGACTGCTTGAAGTCCTCCTTGATGGTTTCTGCAACTTGGGCGCGATCAACTATACCTGACCAGTCTCCAAGATCTCTTTCTTCATCTGAACTAGTTGAAGGTGATTTGATAAGGGAAGCTGCAATACCAAGTAGCTCTGAAGTGTACCATGCAGCCTTGAGCAACAGATTTGTTTCGGACTTGGGGTCTTCTTTAATGGATGTTTTCGATGCTGGATTGGTTTTACTGCACAGGAGAGTGTATGTCCTCCGAGGAATGGTGGTTGGTCGGAGACTGACAACATGGTGGTGAGGCCAAGTGGAGGGGTGGTGAAGAGTTGAGGGAGGGAGGAGTGTGGAGGAGATCATATTGAGAGATATCACTGGATGTTAGACCAGATAAGGGGGAATGTAATATGGACCTATCACCATGGTATGTCCCCGTATACCGTCGGATGACATCGAGATGCAGTGACGTTAATTAAAATAAATAAATATGTAAAAAAAATGGAGCACAATGTGTAACCAGTTTTTAGTGGTGGGTTTCGAACCCACAACCTCTCACTAAATGTTTGTGAAAGCCGAACGAGTAGTTATACATTTAGTCCCATATCAACTAGAAACGCGTCATTTCTTTAGGTTATATGGAGAACACTAGTGCTATTTGTTCGCCGAGCTCAGTAGCGAGAGCTTGTAACTCAAGTGGGGGCATTAAGGAGTTTGGACATTGGCTTGGGCTAATGGGTTGGATCTGTGGTGCTACTTACTGGCCCGCCCGATCCAAGTGGGGAGTTGATTCATGGGGGTCAGGCGAAGGCCTGGACTTCATGGATCCTAGAGTGGAGGGCACTGCGCTAGGCTGGCTTCACAGAGCAGCGATTACCTCCCTCTCTCTACAGTGGATGGATAACGGGTCGGTGCTCCACTGATCCAGTTCGCCCGCTAGCCCACCACCAACTGAACAAACTCTTTTTTTCATTTTTTGTAATAATGAAAGCCCAAAACCTTGTCCAGTCCAACAACTATCACCAGGCCCATCAACTGTGGTGCTATAAATATTAGTGATCATCACCTCTCGATTTTGAGAACAAAATGATCATTCTGTTTGCATTATTCGATATCGTCACTTGATTTTAGGATGCAATATCTGTAGTGATTTGAAATCAATCTTGATGTGTCAAAAAATCGACCGTTGGTGATTTTGACCTACAAAACAACTGTTAAATTGCATTCTGATGCTTAAATCAGTAACTTACTGGCCCGCCCGATCCAAGTGGGGAGTTGATTCATGGGGGTCAGGCGAAGGCCTGGACTTCATGGATCCTAGAGTGGAGGGCACTGCGCTAGGCTGGCTTCACAGAGCAGCGATTACCTCCCTCTCTCTACAGTGGATGGATAACGGGTCGGTGCTCCACTGATCCAGTTCGCCCGCTAGCCCACCACCAACTGAACAAACTCTTTTTTTCATTTTTTGTAATAATGAAAGCCCAAAACCTTGTCCAGTCCAACAACTATCACCAGGCCCATCAACTGTGGTGCTATAAATATTAGTGATCATCACCTCTCGATTTTGAGAACAAAATGATCATTCTGTTTGCATTATTCGATATCGTCACTTGATTTTAGGATGCAATATCTGTAGTGATTTGAAATCAATCTTGATGTGTCAAAAAATCGACCGTTGGTGATTTTGACCTACAAAACAACTGTTAAATTGCATTCTGATGCTTAAATCAGTAACTTTGTTAGAAAAAAATGTAAATCTGAATAAAACTCGGTTAAAATTATATACCTTTGTCGAATATTTCCTTTACCTTTTGTAATAAAAAAACCGAACCGTGTCCAATCCAATTATCAGGCCCAGCAAATTTCTGATTAGGACGACCTAAAGCCTTTCCCTATACAACTGTGGTGCTATAAAGTATAAACTATTAGTGTTCATCGACTCTTGATTTTAACTTAAAATTTTTAAGAACAAAATCAGCATTGCATTTGCATTATTCGGTATCGGTATCGGTCTCATTCAAGTTTTAGCTGAGACAGATGAAACAGCTAGTTTCAATGGAGAAAGAGAGAGATCAAGCTATAGTTTATCTTTTAGATTATCGTCCCAGCACGTGGTTTTGACACTTTAAGCCAAAGTTCAGTGAATGGCAGTGATAAGTGATTACACTACCCCATGGCATACAACGTTCAACCAGTTGGATCAATTTGCGATTACACAGTGCAAAGAATAAAGAACAACCCCATGGCACATTTCCAGTGGCTTCGAACAATGTATAACCCCAGCACGTGGTTATACATTATATGGAGCACAATGTATAACCAGTTTTTAGTGGTGGGTTTCGAACCCACAACCTCTCACTAAATGTTTGTGAAAGCCGAACGAGTAGTTATACATTTAGTCCCATATCAACTAGAAACGCGTCATTTCTTTAGGTTATATGGAGAACACTAGTGCAATTTGTTCGCCGAGCTCAGTCGCGAGAGCTTGTAACTCAAGTGGGGGCATTAAGGAGTTTGGACATTGGCTTGGGCTAATGGGTTGGATCTGTGGTGCTACTTACTGGCCCGCCCGATCCAAGTGGGGAGTTGATTCATGGGGGTCAGGCGAAGGCCTGGACTTCATGGATCCTAGAGTGGAGGGCACTGCGCTAGGCTGGCTTCACAGAGCTTGATGTGTCAAAAAATCGTCATTTGGTGATAAAACAATTGTTAGTTAGATTGCATTAAGTAGTAACTTTCTTAGAAAAAAATGTAAATTTGAATAAAACTCACTTAAAGTTATATACCTTTGTCGAATATTTCATATTATCAGGCCCAGCAAACTTCTGATTAGGACAACCTAAAGCCTTTCCCTATACAACTGTGTGTGCTATAAAGTATAAACTATTAGTGTTCATCGACTCTTGATTTTAACTTAAAATTTTTAAAAACAAAATCAGCATTACGTTTGCATTATTCGGTCTCATTCAAGTTTTAGCTGAGACAGATGAAACAGCTAGTTTCAATGGAGAAAGAGACAGATCAAGCTACAATTTATCTTTTAGATTATCGTCCCAGCACGTGGTTTTGATACTTTACGCCAAAGTTCAGTGAATGGCAGTGATGAGTGATTACAATACCCCATGGCATACAACGTTCAATCAGTTGGATCAATTTGCGATTACACAGTGCAACGAATAAAGAACAACCCCCATGCACATTCCCGGTGGCTTCCAACCTATCATAATTTGTCGTCTGCGGAAAGGAGGTTTCCCGGCCCAGCGCATGATACTGCATAACACTGTGACCCGTTGCCAAAATAACTGTTATCAAGGAAAAAAAACAGGAGTTCTGTTGAGAAGTTATCCGTAGAGCAGCAACAAAGGCCCCCATTACATTTATTACAACAGTAACAGATTGTATTAGCTTTAAAGCTACAGACTGTGCACCCTACTGATCCTATGAAAATTGGTATTAGCACAGCAACTCGATGGATGCAGGTAAAATATGAAAGTTCCTTGGAAGAAACCCTAGATATTCACCATCGGACTGAACAAAGATACTATCACTACACTCAGTTTCCTCTACTTCAATGGATTGCACCCTGCAACAGCAACAGCATAACATGAGTACAAAGATGGAAAGCAACAGTAGCTAGCTAAACGAAAATATGATATTCCTAAACAAAAGCTCCAATAACACAAACTAAAGCTAGAAGATGTTTATTATTTTCTTCATGTTTACTTATTGCGCCCTACTGATCCTATGAAAATTGGTCAAAATGAATTGAAACCAACAAGCATAAGTCAAGACAATATATTACAGAAAAGTAAGCCCTCCCAATTTGCCCAGTCTCTCAAAGTTATGTCCTGAATAAGAAAGCGCATGTAAAAGGGTACAACTACTTGTAACAATTTCAAATACCAGGGATTAGCGATGATGTAGACCCCAATCATATATGAGGTTGGATAACAAACAAGGTAGTCAATTTCGGGATTCAAGATATGGACGATGGGTGCACGCCATACTAGATTCATGTTTGATTTTGTCCAGATGAGAGGTAAAACAGGAGCAATTATCTTTATATAAAAGCTATTCAATGGTACAAGACTATATCACAAGTGAGTTGCAGTAACTTTCGTTGCATGTTCAGGTTGTTAAACCTGATGATTTCCAAGGTCATCTGCATGCTAAAATATATCATAAACCAAGAAACATGAATGCATAATTAACAAAGACACGGCTAAAATGACTGAAAACAGATGTTAAAGGTCCATTACTAATAGAGTGAATAAGAGAAATGTCAAAGCTACTCTGATGAAATGAGAAATACCTTCTAGAATGCACATTTTCAACTGAGAGATGTGTCCCATTGTATAGTTTGTGTAGTTTCAAAACAAAGTCATACCATTTAAAGTCCTGAAGAATTATAACCTGCAATATAGATTTTTATTTGTTACATTAAAACAGATAGCCAAATGATTAAATGCAAGATGGTTCACTGACAATTTGCTACCTCAAAGTCTCCACTAGAAGGTTCGGCATTTGGAGTGATCTTCATGCCCCCACCAAAGAATTTTGCATTACCAATGCAAAGGGCAGTTACTTGAGGAAATACTTCCCATTCACCCCCGTTAAACTACAGAAGACAGACATTGTGTCAAGTCTAAGCAGAAAAGTGTAGCAATAGTGTACAGGACAAAAAATATTAATAAATCACTTTAATATAAAATCAAATATAGTGAATGGTTGTGCTCAAAAGTTTGAATGACATTAACCTTGATTCGAAGGTCCCTATTACTGTGCCCCCAGAAACCTCTTAAAGCACCAATGACATAACACAAGTTCCCAAATCTTTTGTACCTTGAAGCATAATAGCCTGCCTTTGCACTCCTACAGACTTTCACAATATCTAACGGTGAGGAGCACGAAAATAGCATATGCTATGCATTTGAGAATTAGTTTTAACTTATTAAGATCCCCTTACAAATGAATATCAGCAACATTTATAAAGTAATGAGGTTCTCCATTGTCTTTACTGATGGCACCAGCATCTATCCGAGATTTCAAACCTGCAAGCAATACTAGCCTTTAATTAAAATCACTAATTAAGATTGAGAAACTATCTAGGTACAAATCATGGTTTACCAGACATAAAGTAATGAGGTTTAAAACTTATGGGGATGCATTAAATAAAAATAAGCAAAGCAATAAGATGAAACTACCTCGAGCAATGCGTTCAACTGCTTCATGAGGGTCATTTTTCCTGATAAAATTGGCATAACGGGTACCAGCAATCAAATTTCAAAATTTAATGAATCACTTGAAAAGCTTATAGTCATACAAAGGTTATAGCATGAACCAACCAGCCAAATGTTCTGGCAAAATCAGATCCAGTCCCCAAGGGAATGAGCTGTCAAGAAAAGCAAGTCACATTTATTGAGGATATCAATAAGTCTACAAATCAAAAGAAGAGATAAATTGGATTTTGTAGTTGAAACAAGAGCAGAAAACAGACATTGCACGGCAAAATGTACTAGATTGAATTTGCAATCGCGACACTTACGCCAAGTGCAGTTGTATGAGTAATCCCCTGGTCATGAGCAGAAACAGGTTTTCCTGCCCAGAAGAAGCCATTTACAACCTGTCAATCGAAGCCAAGTCTTTCATGAACCAAAATTCAAACTAAAAAAGTTTAGCAGAAATTTTAAGTTTCACCTACTGCAATCGAGGAGATGCATGAGCCAAAAGTAACTTATGTGCATAGGATAAGGAAAAGAAGATTTAGTATTTTAGAAATCTGAGCATCACAGAACAAGGTCCCCAATAAAGCTCGGAATTACATAACGAGATATGACATTGTTTAACTATATCAATATGGAAATCTAATTTAAAACGCGATTCTGTAGCTTGTTTCAGTCTTTCAGATGCAAGAAAAAAAACAAAATAAGAGAAACAAAATGTTCATGATGCAAAAATCAGTCCATTCACTTGTTAACCAAATAATTGGGTGGGACACATTTCAAATGAGATAAATTTTAAACGATGTTATTTTTTCCAAGGGCGGAGCCAGAATTCTCATGGAAGGGGAGCAACTAATTATTATGTGAATTAGTGGAGTAATGTGAGGGGGCAAAATGGGGGTGAAAGAAGAAATGCATAATTTTTAGGAGGGCAATCAGTATTATTAACCAAGAGAACCACACTATTCTATAGGTAAATGAACAACATTTTCAAAGTTGAGGGGGCGGGGGGTGGTGGTTGCAATTTGCCCCCTTTGTCTCCAAAAGTCTCCGCCCATGATTTTCTCTTTAGATGTTTCCATTTTAGAAATATAAGTCTTCAGCGTACCCATAATTAACTAGCAAGGCATACCCAGAAGAAAAAAAAAAAAGATGTTAATCTGGTAAATAAGCAATTCATACCTCATGAAGAGTACCATCACCTCCGACTGCCACAACGGCATCAGCACCTTCCCGTATAGCCTACACGTAGAGCCACATTTCCAAGATTAAACTCCCAAACTCCTCAAAACATAAAAGGTTGAAGTTTTATAAAGTGTAAAATATATTTGCACACTCATACCTCTCTCGTTATGTCAATGGCATGAGAAGGACCAGAAGTTATAGATTCGTGGATCTGGTCATTGCACAAAAATGCCAAAAAGTTAAAAACAGAGAACAAGGATGGCAATATTCCATTAAACAAGTTTAGCATGAGTAAGAGAAATGCCAAAAACTTGAAAACAAAGAACAAGGATGCCAAGAGTCCATTAAACAACTTTAGCATGAGTAACCAAAAAACAAAAAATCGATGACAAACTTATTAAAGCAGTTAGCAGTGTCAGTATAAGTTGTATGGTTGCCCACTGTTCGAGCCAATTAAAGCTATAGCCTAAAATACCCAAAGCATGCTGAATCGTCATTTAGGCTGTCAAATAACACAAAATTTTTTAGGCTATCAAGTCAGCAACCATGTGTGCAAATGAAGTTGCTCAGTGAAAAATACCCATTTTTTTTACTTAGTGGTGAATTTTCTTCACATACAAATATGTGATACGAAAAGAACTTTGATCGGGGACGGGCTGCAAGCCCAAACACATGCAACCTTCCAAGATGATTTGTATGTGAATTACGTTGCCAGGTCCATCTCTCGATTAATTCAAGTTCAGGAAAGAAGCTAGATCCACATTTCAAACGAAACTTCTACTGAATCATCTCCCTAGTTTTCTTTGATAATTCTCCTAAAACCAAAATGTGCCTTGTCTCCAGAACAATGATCAGAGTAAACCACAAACTTACATAAATTCTTGCACTGTTCTCAATCCATACAATAAGAATACCGACATAGGACTAAATTATTGAACTTAAAAAGGGAACGTCCAGCTTGATGCTTCTCAATTCTCATCCTATTGCAAAACCTACCGAAATTTCCATCCTAATCTCCACCAATCTACCATCACTCACCATACGAATACCAAAACACTTAAATTCAATCATCACTTACACTTTTCAAGCCGTAAATTAAAAAAATAATGATGATAATTGATGAGGCATCAAACAGTCATCTGATCACACAGCCATATTCTTGACCCAAATTACTCGAGCTCAATGTGGTGCAAATCTTAGAGCTTGACAGGACAATAAGGCCCGAACACACAGATCTCTGGATTGTCACAAGCCCAATATCCATTTGCATAGCTCTTGACCCAATCTAGTATTGGGTCGCAAACAGAGCCAAGTGCCGAAGAGAGCTCAGTCATGGACAGGTAAGATCTTTAGTGACTCTCCTCCCTCCATCACGCCTAGACGATAGAGTTAATGAAGGAGTGAAATACTCATCTATATAAAGTGAACAAAAGGGGTGAGAAATCCAATTTTACGGTCTACATCCATCCTTACTTACTTTAGCATCGGATTGCCTTCGCATGGTTTTCCTGGGCTCACTGTTGTTTGTTTTGCAGGTCAGCAATCGACATGGACGGATTTAGATGCATCAATAATAATAATAACATACTCAACTCTCAAGTACACACTAGCAGATACAGAACCATAAGAGACACTTTAACACAAACTATAGAAACTCACATTGCAACCTTTACCGAGCCGAGAATGAAGATACGGCAGCAGTTTCTTCCACTCTTTACCAGTCCTTCCATTCGCACCTAATTCAATCAATCAACACAACACAAACAATTCAAATTTCCAAACTCGAGAATCAAGAACTTAGAACACACACGGAAAAATCTCTTTAATTTGTACTCATTCAGAATCAATAATCAAAACACGTCAATAGAAAGCTCAAAATCTAAACTACAAGTTCTCAGACCTTTAGGATTGACGACGAAGACGAGATCGCCTCGGCGAGAGGAAGTGGCGCCTCTGGAGACGGTGCGTTCGGTGGAGAGATCCGACGCCATGGACTGCTCTGCTCGAAGAGGAAACGAGGGTTTCGCCATGGCTATCTGATAAACCATTCTTTCTTCTTCTTGCTTTGGTTTTATGGTTTCGTGTGCCAGATTCGTTAATCACAGAGACAAGCAAGGTTTGCTTGTTTAAACAAAATGAGAGAGAGAGAGAGATTAAAGGTTTAGTACTTCGGTTTTAGGTAGAAGCGATTTGATCAAGGGAGGGAGGAATCAAGGAATCAAACGGCAGACTTTTTCACACCGCGACTTTTGCTGAAGCAACCCGCCTCTTTTTTTTTTCTTTTTTTTTTTTTTTTTTTTTTTTTTTTAATGTGTGTGCCAAATCACGCCACCAATATAAATCCCTCTCTCACTATTGATCTTCTCCTTCTCCACTCTCTCTTCACAAAAATTGATGGAGCAGCGCCACCTCGCCCACCAGCCATCGCAGGTCGCACAACCCCGCCGCCACATTTCCTTTTTTTCCTCTTCTCCTTTTGTTGTTGTTGTTCTTCTTCTTTGTTCTTTTTTTCCCTTTCTTCCTCTTCTCTTATTCTCCACTACCCGTGGTGGAAAAGAAGAAAGAGGTAGGGGGCCAAGTGGTGACGCTGGTAGGGGTGGTGGTATCTTTCAGCAAAAGTAGTAGTGTGCTTAAGAAAGTAGGGGTTGGTGGTATATTCTTTAGTGAAAGTGGTGGTGTCAAAAAGTCGTTACCGAATCAAATGAATATTTTTTTGATGTCTCTTAAGGCTTTGATTTTTTGACACTACCCATATCTGCTCAAGAACGTCACCACCCAGTTTTTTTTATGCGCTAAAAAACACTACCATTATAAACATAAAAACACAATACACACCACCACCTCTCTTTAAGCCCATTTATTATAACGCAATACAAAATCAACGTGTAGCTCCTATCTTAATTTGTTGTTTCACTTCTAGCTTCATTTGAGGATACGAGGGTACTCGTGTCAAGAATGGGTGATGGTGGGGCTTAAATTCCATGCCGGGTAAAAATCAAATTTCTAGACAACATTCTATCAAAGGCATTGACCTATCACATAGCCATACAAGAAATAAGTCGAATTCCAATACCAATTTCTTCACAGTTACTTAGATCTTCATGTGGAATGAACAATTGATTCAGAAACCGTTCACAAATTTAAACTCCAGTTAGAAGCTACACACTTACATAAAAAATAAAAAATAAATAAAAACAAACAAATATCACCTAAGTGTTTAGATACAAGCAAAATTTTATTGCATAAATATAACTAGAGAACAAATAATTAAATGCGTATGATAAGAAAAATGATACTTAACGGGTAAACGATGTTAACTGTGGCAATGTTTGACATCTTTACTGTATGCAAATAGCTCACGGATGTGATATGTGTCAATTTTGGTAAGAAAAAAATAAGGTTGACCAAGGTCAACTCTAGTTAGTAGTCAACAATCAAGGTCAATAGGATTTATTTTCTTTGGTTTCTAACTTCTGAACTTGTATGGTGAGACACTTTAACGCCTTCAAGTATTTTTTTTTCAAAGTACTTTTGTTTTGCTGGCGTTATTGCAAACCCCGTATTTTCATTGGTATGTATTAAGATGTACATTTTCTAATATCTCATTGAAAGAAAATTTTCTACGATTGTCGTCTTTGATCTAAAAGTCTGTAATATTAAACAACTTACGCAACCCTTGACCGTTATTTGATTTACGAAGGTTTTTAAGAGTTGAAGAATAATTATAAACTTGTATGGTTAGAGGATTTTAACACTATAAATAATTTGTTCAAAGTACCCATTTTTTGTAGCGCTATTCGAAATTTCGTATGTACATTTGTACATATCAACAAATTCTTTGGTTGCATCATTCTCACAATAATAATGCATAGAGAAGCTAAAATGATATAGGGATTGGTTTGCTATGAATTACTTAACATAACGATGTTGAATGCTGTAAGAAAATAATGTGAAATCGAATCGCCCTCAATGTCGAAATGTTGTAGGGAAAGAATCGTGAAATCCAATTACCCTCAAACATGAAATAATGTACAACGAATAAAATCTAGAAATAGGTCAAAGACGACAAAAATGAAGAGGAAGGAGATGCATGTATTTAGAGTGAGGCTAGGAAACTGGGTTTTGTAATCATGTTTTATAACCATGATGATGTGGCATCGCTAGAAGAAGTTTTTTACAACTTCGAGATACACATAAACACTTTGGGAATTTCATCATTATTTCAAGATCACGCCACGTCACCATGGTTACAAAACCTGATTGCAAAAACATAGTTTCCTAGCATTTTCGATGTATTTAAGCCCATTAAACCAAACGAAACAAGAACAATTTCTAAAATTCATTGGTTGAGTTTGTCCAAGTAAATGGAAGTGATAGTTATAGGGCACTGTTTTGAATAATCTCATATTTAGTTTGTGGGGTTCGTTGACTGTTGTGGGTTTAACCTACAATTAAGCATTTAAGTCAGTAAAATAAATTAAAATAAATTATACAACCCTTTTGGTTTGTCGCCGCCTCGGTGCGGTGGTACTCAGCAGATCAGCAGGTTGCAAACAGCGCCAGGTCCATTGGGGTGGTACATCAGATTTTCAGGATGTCAATAACGTCCGGCCATGCCCAGCCGGGGTGCTATTATGATTCATTGTGTGCCAGTAGCGCTCATCTCTCTTATGTTGTCGTATAGGGGTGGGCAAAAACCGATTTAAATTCGGTTAACCGACCGAACCGATTTTCAAATTCGGTTCGGTAACCGAACCGAAATATGAGTAGAATGAAAATAATTTAAACCGAACCGAACCGATTATAAACGGTTCGAAATCGGTTTACGATTTTGAACCGACCGATTTATAACCGAACCGACCGATTAATTAGATATATATAAATAACTAAATAACAGGTAGGTGTCAATACCTGATTAGTGCAACAAATGCACTGCAGTACACCCTATTGCACTGAATCACCCCATTCTCTCAAAGTTTTCAATTTTGAGCTAAAAATTAGGTCTGTAAAAAAATTGGACATGTTTTAATGAAAGTCTTTCAAATGCTTGAGCCTGAAATTTCGGCCCAACCGAACCGAACCGATCCGAAATTCGGTTCAACCGAATTCATCGGTTTACAAATACGAAATTCGGTTTCGGTTTCGGTTTTGGACAAACCGAATGAAATCGGTTCGAAATCGGTTTGGGGCTCAAAACCGAACCGAACCGACATTGCCCACCCCTATTGTCGTACACGCACCCCAACCTTTCTTCTTCGATTTGAACAGAGAGAGGCGGGAAACTCCACCGAAGCAGGAGCGCTGTTGAGAGAGAAACCGGAGGATCCGGTGACGCTCAGGGCACCCGACCGAGATTGGAGGATGGAGGAGATCCTCCGGTTCTGGTTTGTGGCGTTGTGACTGCCCCCGCTAGATAGAAATACCGGCAGAATGGCGTTGATGCGGGAGGACTGTTGGACGTGCTGGGCTGTCCGGTGATGATGGTTGAGCTCCGGCAGGGTTGGTGATGACAGAGTGGTTACTCCGGAGGTGAGATCCTCCGGTTCTGGTTTGTGGCGTTGTGACTGCCCCCGCGAGATAGAAATACCGGCAGAATGGCGTTGATGCAGGAGGACTGTTGGACGTGCTGGGCTGTCCGGTGATGATGGTTGAGCTCCGGCAGGGTTGGTGATGACAGAGTGGTTACTCCGGAGGTGTTCTGGACGGTGCCGGTGGAACGTTGATGAAGCGAGCGATACCTAGATGCTGGAGAGATCCGACCAGCTGTTGCGCGTGCTGTCTGACGTGTGTGTTGGCGCATGAACTGTCCGGAGGTGGTGGTGGTTATGGTGTTGACAGGGAAGGTGGCGAAGGGACAGATGGTCTGGACAGAGAGGGAGTGAGAGATGGATGGTGATGAGATGAGTGTGATGAAAATCACTTTGTGAAGGAAGGAGGATTTGTTTTTGGCTATTGAGGCTTGATTCCCTTCTCCCCCTCCCTTCACATTCATTTTCTATTGTATTTATAGATAATGAACAAAATGAATAGAGATGAGAGAAATGGATGATTCACGGAGTGAATCAAGGTAAAATCAAATCTGAATATGGGATAAATGGGAGAATATTCATTGGGTTTGAGTTTATGGGCTTGGTTTTAAGTTTAGGTTATGGGCTTAGGCTATTTTCACCACCACTTCCTCTGAAGTCACCGTCTTAGATTTGTTCATTGCATTTTTCTTTGATTTCTTCATTACAGCTCCACATTCTACAAAAACACAAAAATTTAATAATCAATCTAAAATAAGATAAAAATAAAGATTAACAAAAATATAATAAGAGGTAATAATGTTATAATTATGTGATTATCAAATACCCCCAAACATATATTTTGCTAGTCCTCGAGCAAAACAAAGAAAAGAAAATCGAAAAGAAAATCCTAACTCACTTTCGCAGGCATCGTCGATTGCACTTACCTTTGAAAACGTGCAACAAGGCTTTGAACCCCTAGATTACCTCTAGGGGACGAGTTATAGTCTCGTGAGGGTTTCCAGAAAATGTTACCCACAAACATTACTGACTCAACAAAACTTGGTCAAACAGTGTTTATTTTAAAACTTCAAGATATGCAAGAAACCAACAGTGTTATTTTCGTGTATCAACAAATCTCCAAATAATTTAATATTCTCCAAAAGTTATAAAAAATTCATAATCATCCTCAACTCAATGTGTGTGTGTGAAAAGCACTATCAACATAACTTTTCATTTCAAAGTAAAATAATTACTAAGTCTCCTGTAGAAAGTTTGTTTTGACTTCAAACTTCTCATGTCACTCACAATAAAGCACTTAGAGATTTGGTATTTCACTCAGTTTATATGTGAGGAAAGAGTAAATAATGGAAAACAATCATCTCATATATAGTATTACGAAGAACAGACTTTTCAATAATGGAATGAACATGATCTCATGGACATGAATATCAATTACTTTTGGGAATGTTGAATCAAACACCATAGGTTTTGGTTATTAAATCTCCACATCTACGGAACCAACATTTACCTAAGATCAACTAGGACTTTGTTGGGTTGTAACGGGGCTTGGGTAATGGTTAATAAGGAATGTCAAAGGATCCTAACAAAAATTTCTAGGAATGTATACACCCATTCACGAACAATTAGGGCTGTCAAGAATAAACCAATGTTGCGCACCATCAATTTTATCTTCATTCTCACATCTTTATCCTCATTGAGGAATCATTTTTTTTTTCACATAAAGGATTTATGAAATATCTCATATTTTGCTCTTTAATGCCCTTTTTACACCAAGTATATCCATCCATACACATTCCCAGAAAAGTTGGGTAAAGGTTAATGGGTTAACAAATAAAAGTTATTCTAAGGCTAAAAATGCTACAAAAAGGTTAATGTTATGGGTAAGTTAAAATGCTAGTTAATGGTCTAAAGAAATAAAAGGAATAAAAAATGCCTAGATCATTTCCTAAATTCGGGTCAGTATTATGACATCTCAATTGAATAAGCCAAGAAGTTCTAGTGTAATAATTCAATTTTGATGTCATTCCCAAAGCAATTGATCAGAAAAATGAGAATAATGAGATCATCAACGAGATAATACGGACTCAAGAAAAATCAGAGTTTATGTATAACCCTTGAAAAAATAGAAAGGTTCAAATCTTTCAGGGTTAAGTCTCCACTATTATTCTAAGATTTTCTAGTATATACTTCACTCATCAACTTCAAGTTATGCTAACATGGCTCATGGTGCAAAGATAATCGAGTTGAAAAATCTTATGAACTAGATCTAACTTAAGGATCATACTAAACTTTCAGTCTTTATCAATATACCAATATGTCAAGTTGGCTTGCATTTTCTTGAGCATAAAACATTTAAAATCCATTTTCATAATCGCAAAAGACCAAGTTTTCTTGACAGAAAAGCACAATTTTTTTTTTAAGAATAAGAAAAGAAAACACTACAAAAAATTCACCGACTCATGAACCCTACCCCCAAACCTAATCCAAACATTGTCCTCAATGTTTAACATTTTGAATGGATTGATCAGGGAATCTTTCTGCTTCTCTTTCAAGAAAGGATTTTGCTATTTGACTCATAGTCATCTCAAGCTTTTGGATGGCTTGAAATTGTTGTTGAGAAGTAGCTCTTAGTTCAGTGATAGCCTGAGAGTTTTGTTCGAGCATGGTTCCTGTTCTCTGCATAAATTGGTTCACTGTATCCTGTAAACTCTGAGTGTTAGAGGGAGGTACATCTTGATTGAATTGAGGCATATTAGCAGGAATTGGAGCTCGAGGAGCTTGAGGGATAACAACTGGGCCTCCTTGATGTTGACCATGGGCCCATGAGAGATTAGGGTGTCTGACTAAACCTGGATTGTAAAAATTTGAGTGTGGATTATAACCAGATTGCCTAAAGGTATTGAATGCATTGACTTGCTCAGCAAAATAAGCAGGGTACTCATTTTTCAAGTGACAGTCTGATGTGGAATGACTATAACTTGAACATGCAGCACAAACCTCGGATGGAACATTGGTTTGGACTGATGGCTGAGACTTTTCCATATATGCATCAATCTTCTGTGCCATTGTCATTACAACTGCTTCAAACCTTGAAGAAGGAGGAAGATGAGGAGTAGATGATGTATCCCTTAGTTCATACAAACCACCCTTTCGCCTATCCGAGTATTTTCTTGAATAATCCCATTGTTGAGAATTTTCAGAAATAGCTTCAAAGAATTCTCAAATCTCATTAGCACTCATCTTCATAAGTGACCCACCACTAGTGGCGTCAATCATTCGACGGTTTTGAGGGGTTAACGCGTCTTGAAAGTATTGAACCAAGCGCCACTTTTCAAAGCCGTGATGGGGACACCTAGCAATGAGTTCATTGAATCTTTCCCAACATTCATAGAAATGCTCACCCTCTTTCTGTTGATAATTAGATATATCTCTTCGGATGACATTTGTTTTATGAATAGGAAAATATTTTGTCAAAACTTTTCCTGATAGGGCATCCCAAGTGTCGATGGTTCCAGTTTCTAAGGAGTTTAACCATGACTTCGCCCTATCTTTTAAAGAAAATGGGAACAGCCTAAGACGAACTGAATCATCAGAAAAATTGGGATATTTCAGAGTAGCACAAATGTCAAGAAACTCTTTGACATGAAGATAGGGATCCTCTTTTTCTAGACCATAAAAGGCTGACAAAAGGTGGATAATTGATGGTTTTAGCTCAAAGCTACTTGCAGTGGTCTCAGGCAAGATAATGCAAGATGGGGTGTTATTGGAACGTGGAGGTCTCACTCGACAAGGATAACGATTCTAGAAGGTCAATGGGGACTTCAGACAACTCTACAGGATCCTCTCGAATTAGTCTACCTCTCGAATCTCGTTCCCAAAGACGCATAAATAGGTCTACACCAAGTGAGGTTTGAAATGTTTACTAACCTTAAAAAAATCACGCACAAACTCAAACACAATCAGCAACCAACTGATGCACAAGAAAAAATGCCTCCCTAAGCAATCAGTGTTTTTAAGATTTTTTTTTTTTTTTTTTTTTTGTGAGGCGAGTTTTAATTTTATTTTCACCTCGTTTTACGAGTGTGTGGTGTAATAATTTTTGTAAACTCTATTGTTTTCCATTTTTAATCACCTAAAAAAAAACCCAAAATTTTCCAAGTCAAAAGAAATTATAGGGAAACAATTTTAATTGTTACCCAATAAATTTTTTTTATGATTTAGAAATCCGACTTCTAAGACCAAGACCAATAGTTTGATTGCATATGCTTGTGTGCTGATTGAAACAGATAAAAACAAGTCGGACATTTTTTAATTGTGCTAACTTTTTGTGCAAAACGGAATACGCACACTGTAAGTACTTCTATCACACGCAATGTATTAGCGACCCGGGTGCTTTGTGTAATTGTTTGAAATTGTGTGATTGATTGTTTAATTTCTGTAATTGTGGATGCTAAACTTTAGTAATTCATAATAAGCATACCCAACTTCTAAATAGAAACTGGTGGGACTTGATATCCCCACCTCATCACTCCAGCTGTATGCAACCAATAGCCAAACATAATTAAAATCAGTTAGCAAGTTAGATAGAGCCATCTTTTAGGTACGGTGTTCATAGGACAACCAAGACCAAGGTGAATCCAATAATTTTTGTGTTGACCAAAGCTAAAAGTGACGATGAGTTTAATTATTCAATGAACTCCGAGAGGCCACTGCCACAAGGGTAATTTACCCGGTACGCCGAGTCATAAGTAAGCTACGATCCACAAGAAGAATTGGTGTAACTAACAGTTTTGGGTTAGAAACACAAGCCTCAAGTGTACATTTAATATCACATCGTTCTCACATCTATTGGCTTACAGAGCGGTAGCACAAAGAAGTAATTAATTGGACCACTGTGACCTCCTTCTCTTGTGCGATAATTCGGTTTATTTGAAACAAAACTCTAGCCTACTGATTTTGAGCTTTGTGGTGTAAAGTATACACTCTTAGGATAATCTTGTAGCACCCATTGCTCTGATATAAAGATTACATAAGAAATAATTGGTCCCTCCGCCACCTTCCCCGGCAACGACACCAAAAACTTGTTGCGGGTTTAACCGACTTAAATAAATATGCCAATTTGACCCACTTGTAATAACCGCAAGTGCACGGTGTCTAACTGGTAGACAACAGACAGTACGGGTCGATCCCACGAGAAAAGTGGATGCAATTGAATTTTAGAATTTACCTAAACTAATTTACAGAAAAAATGGGGTTACAGTGTTTTTTAAAACTAAACTAAAAATAAATTTAAAATAAGAAAAATAAAAGAAAATAAAAAAGATGGATGAGATGGATTTTGTGGGGTTTGGACTCACCGATGAGTTAGCAAATATATTTAAATCTAAATTACTGAAATTATAAACGAGAAGCTTTAGGGATGAGGATCCCTTACTTACACCGAATATATGATCATTAAAATCCAATTCCAATCATATCAAGTTTCTGTCAAACATGAACAATTTATCTCAAGCAAATAAACTCTTATCAAACATTAAGTGTATTTTTAGGGCACACTTAATCAAAGTTCAAGCTCAATATTTGTTAGCACATGCTTTGAATATTGATAAAATATGAATCTAACTACCAAACATATAAAGTTTAATCGAACATGAAAGGTGAAAGCAATTTATCAAATTTTTGAAATAAAATTGTAATTAACAATTAAGCATTTAAGTCAGTAAAATAAATTATACAACCCTTTTGGTTTGTCGCCGCCTCGGTGCGGTGGTACTCAGCAGATCAGCAGGTTGCAAACAACACCAGGTCCAGTGGGGTGGTACATCAGACTTTCAGGATGTCAATAACATCAGGCCATGCCCAGCCGAGGTGCTCTTATGATTCATTGGGTGCCAGTAGCGCTCCTCTATCTTATGTGGTCGTACACGCACCCCAACCTTTCTTCTTCGATTTGAACAGAGAGGCGGGAAACTCCACCGAAGCAGGAGCGCTGTTGAGAGAGAGACCGGAGGATCCGGTGATGCTCAGGGCACCCAACCGAGATTGGAGGATGGAGGAGATCCTCCGGTTCTGGTTTGTGGCGTTGTGACTGCTCCACGAGAGAGAGACCGACAGGATGGCGTTGATGCAGGAGGACTGTTGGACGTGCTGGGCTGTCCGGTGATGATGGTTGAGCTCTGGCAATGATGACAAAATGGTTACTCCGGAGGTGTTATGGACGATGCCGGTGGAACGTTGATGAAGCGAGAGATACCTGGATGCTGGAGAGAGATCCGACCAGCTGCTGCGCGTGCTGTCTGGAGTGTGTGTTGGCGCATGAACTGTCCGGAGGTGGTGGTGGTTATGGTGTTGACAGGGAAGGTGGCGGAGGGACAGATGGTCTGGACAGAGAGGGAGTGAGAGATGGATGGTGATGAAATGAGTGTGATGAAAATCACTTTGTGAAGGAAGGAGGATTTGTTTTTGGCTATTGAGGCTTGATTCACTTCTCCTCCTCCCTTCACATTCATTTTCTATTGTATTTATAGATAATGAACAAAATGAATAGAGATGGGATAAATGGATGATTCGCTCCAGGTAAAATCAAATCTGAATATGAGATAAATGGGAGAATATTCTTTGGGTTTGAGTTTATGGGCTTGGTTTTGAGTTTAGGTTATGGGCTTATGCTATTTTCACCACCACTTCTTCTGAAGTCACCGTCTGAGATTTGTTCATTGCATTTTTCTCTGATTTCTTCATTACAGCTCCACATTCTACAAAAACACAAAAAATTAATAATTAATCTAAAATAAGATAAAAATAAGGATTAACAAAAATATAATAAGAGGTAATAATGTTATAATTATGTGATTATCACTGACTTTATAAAACTAACTTGAACACACTTCAACACGCTTATGAATACAACAAAAACTTTTTAAAACAATAGTTTTATTTTATTTTTATTTTTATTTTATTTTTTATTTTTTATTTTAATTATACCTATATAGAAAGAGATGGGACAAAGGATTCCAAATTTTGCAGCTAGGGTTTATACGACAAATATCTTCTTCAACTCACTCATAAGAAGGGCTTCGAAAAAGGAATTCGCTAAATAGCTAACAAAAATAGGAAGCCAATCACGCTAGGACTCTCTTATCGCTTCGACTTCTCTCTCCACATAACTACACAAAGGACTCTCTCAAGTTTGTTTGTTTTTTTTTGTTTTTTTATATATATTTTTTAAGTTGATAACACTGTACAGAACCCGATTGTAAACTCACATAATCATCTTGTTTTGCAGGTTCGTTTGTCGAAGTACAATTTTGTGAAGAAAAAAAACTTGAGAGAGTCATTTTGTAGTTGTGTAAAGGGAGAGAAGTTGAAGCAGGAAGAAAGTTCTAGAACGACTGGATTCATATTTTTTTGCCAGTTTAGCCAATTAAAAAAACGACGTGGAGGCAAATAACCTTTCACCGTTTTCAACTGTTTTTTTAACCATTAAAGAATGAAATTTCTCGAGAGATCAATTGATTATATCCAACGGTAAAAAAATCGCAACCTCACGGAGTCCCATGAGGTTAACCTCATTGAATCACAACTATTTAATTAATAAAGATCACCATGGGTGCCAAAGGGGCTGTGGTCGATTGGTTAAGGAGTTGTGGACTTGTTCCACAGATCCTTGCTTCGAGACCCACTGGAGGCATCTTTATTTCGGGGTGGTATTCGACCCGTAGGTCGCATCTCGGGAGTAGGTTACGGATCCTATGTTGAAAAAACCGGCTTGCCTTTCAAAAAAAAAAAAAAAAAGATCACCATGGGTTGTGATCCTTAAATGACACTAATTTAATCAACAAACAAAACATAACTTTTAGATCTCATAGAAACAACTGACTTGAACGTCAACAATTCAATATACATAAAACGCAACTACCAAAAGTTGCGAACAACCACTCTTTCTCAAAGAAAATTAGGACATAAATGAATCTCCTCAATTGCAGTAACTAAACTACAGCCAACATGAAGGAGAAATAAACTCGGACGACTCAAACCAAATTGCTCTCCAAAAGATATTAAAATTGCCGCACCTCATTGTGGATGCTCTTATGAGTTTATGAGGCATAAATAAAGCAGAAACTCACCATCGTACTTCCTACCCCTACGCATAAAATGCTAACATGAGCATTGAGCGCTTCTTTCCCTCTGCCGCCCTCATTTCCCGCTCCGATCCTCCTCCAATACCAAACCACAACTCAACTTATTAACCTCTCCCCCAGCGCACGTTATCCTCTTTCCCCTTATTTCCAACTCAATCGTCACTCACTAAATCACACTGGTCTTCGTGTCTCTCCAACCCACCTAAACTCTCCAAGAGTCATCAAAATAAATTATAATAATAAACAATCAAAATATCAGCAATTTTCGATGTCTACTTCTTCTTCAGGTCTCACTTCTTCACTCATCTTCGCTAAGAAAAACCCTAAATAATCTAATCCAAATTTTCATAATTTACAGTTCGAAGATCAATGGCGACGATGGCGAACAGCTTGAACCTGAAGTCTATTTTCTGTCCTCATTTCCAACCTCTCAATCGAATCTCTCGCTCTTCACCTTCGGCCTTCGCTACTTCTCGAAGGAACTTCGTTATTTCTGCTTCGTCTAATTACGCCAACGAGAATCGCGAGTAATTGCCAATTAATTAATTAATCTCTTAATACCAGTATTTGGAGCTAATCTCATTTATGTAATTTAGGTTATTAGTGATTAATTGATTGTGCAGGTTTGTGATTGTTGGTGGAGGGAATTCAGCTGGATACGCAGCGAGGACATTCGTCGAACACGGGATGGCTGATGGAAAGCTCTGCATTGTATGTAAAGAGGTAATTTTTGTGAACTTCTAAGTTTTTGAGATTTGAAATTTTTTTTTTTTCTTCTAATTGTGGTTTTCGATTGTATAGCCAGTTGTGCCATATGAGCGCCCGGCTTTGACGAAAGGTTATTTGTTTCCTCTAGATAAAAAGCCAGCACGTTTACCGGTAAGAATCTCATGTTTTCTTGATAAATTCATAGCACGGTTTATCTTTATAATTGGAAATTGGTATATGTTGGATGATGTAAGTTGTGAGATGCAGTTTTTGCGAGGATATGTTTGTGTGTGTTCTAAGATTAACATTGGATGGCTTATCATGTTTGAGGATATAGTTCAAAATTTGTTTATCATCTTGTGGAATTTTGAAGTTCAAAATTGATGTACTATTTACACATATTTTCATTGAATCAGGGTTTCCATACATGTGTTGGATCTGGTGGGGATAGACAGATGCCTGAATGGTATAAGGAGCATGGGATAGAGGTACATCCTTTAAGCTACATTGCTCATTGGCGCTTAATCTTCTGTTCAGAATGCATTCTCTTAGCCCAGACGTTAAGAGTGTATTAGTCAGGGCGATTCTTAACCATGACTGGTACTATGTGGTAGTCAATACATCATGTTGACATTATATCAACAATAACAATTTAACAATAATAACAACCACAGTAAAGCCTCTTTCAAATGTTTGAGGTTGGCTGGTACTTGTTAGTCTTCTTATAATATCAAGGGCCACCAACTCTGTTGTTGCTACCTTAACTCACGTTGTCTTTGATCTTTCTATTGCTTTCTTTATGTTCTCAACTTATACGTTCTTTTTAACTAGGGGTATTATGTTGCATATGACCAAATTATCTTAGTCAATATTTCTTTAGTTTATCATCTATTGAAGTCATTCCTGAACTGTCTTGGTAAATGCACATTCTGATTTCATCTTTAAAGGGACTGGTCTTATCATTCATCCATCTTCGCATTTCTGTTGCTGCACAGTTTCTACATGCATCCTTCGACATTTGGCTCTAAAAGAAAAGTGATCTTACTATGGACACACAGTGCCTGCATCGGTGCATTCCTCTAAACAATGGTCAAATTTTGTAAAACGTTGGCATTGATACTAAAAATTTCTCACTAGATTCTTTCTTTCTGATAAGACACGTCAAATAACTGAAACGCCAAGCCATCCTGAAGCATGACTTCTGCAAATGATATTGGAAATCACTGTCCGTGATATATAATACTTCAGCATATTCTATGCAGAGAAGATTATGAAGAACCTCCTTGTAAACTCTTTTGTCTAATTTAGATTAATAAGGCTGGTTTACAAGACAACATGTATAACAAGAGACCATGGTTATAGTATGCCGTTTTTATGAACATTGAAAAGCATAACCAGTTGATTCGCCTTTTAGTTTGGGAAGACATCACTTATTTCTTGTCTTTAATGACATGAGACTGAGTCACCTTACTCCTTAATTTTGGTATCTCTTGCCTTGTCTTACTGGTAACTCCAATTTTGTGAAGATGTTGCATGAAGATCCAGTAACGGCTCTTGACACCCAGAAACAAACTCTCACTACGTCTTCAGGGAAACTTCTCAAGTATGGATCCCTTATAATTGCTACAGGATGTTCATCTGCAAGGTATTGCAACTGAAGGACTGCCACATATGGCATCATTTTATTTCTTTCATTCATTGTATGCTAGTCAAACTCATTTCTTTGTGAGCAATTTCTGTTGTGGAACTGTGGGCAGTGGTAGAGGTAATCAATTCCACCTTCGGTTTCAGATTTCCCGACAAAATAGGAGGGAACCTGCCTGGCGTACACTATATCCGTGATGTTGCAGACGCTGATTCACTGATATTGTCGTTGGTATGCTCTGCTTATGTTTGCACTTTTTTTTTTTTCTTTTGAGAGGGAGAGGATTTCAGATTTTATGATAAGGTCCCTGGATGCAACAACAAGAAGTTATTGCACTCCAAAGATGCTATCCAAATTTCCAATAAAATCTGGGAATCACACACCCTTGTTGAGCTAAAGTGGGTGAAGCAAATGTACCAAAGGAAAGCCAAAACATCCATAAATAAGCGATCTCGAGTGATAAAAAAACGTCTCAGATATATGTTTGTTCCTTTGTTGCCACATAACCCTAATAATATGCTGACACTGCTCTGATTAGTTTTCAGCTTAGTCCAGCTGATCTCTCGTGCTGAAATTACTGAAGTTTTAATATGAGACCATATAAACCTCGTAGCCTGTGTCAAAATATGGATCAGTTGTTTTATTATTTTTCCTACATGTGCAAGAACCAACAATATGAAAGAAAAATTCCATGGGAGAAATGCAAGAAGAATTAGTGAAGGTAAATTAGAAAAGTGCTATGTGGATAATTTGCCGATCAGTGGTCAAAACACATGAACTACCATTTCTCTTCAATTCCAGTTTGTTCTATTCTTAATTGATCAATTATTCCCCAGAATAGTAGATTTTACTTATATCATGAGAATTGAGAAAATAACTGTGTAGCAGCAACAATTAGTGGTTGATTTCTAGGTATCTCACGATTATTTGGTTCGTAAGTCATGCAAGTGAAGGATCTTTTATTAGAGTGTCTTAGGGTTAATGTGAAGGTGAAGGGATAAACATCACATATTAATCTTGATTTCCCTCTCTTCTTTCTTTGTCTTCCTCTCGTCGTATCCCCAAGGCGACTCGATGGCCAATCTTATAGAAAAACTAAAAAACGCTGTCATTAGTTTGTCTAGAGAAGAAAAAATTGCATTCTGTTTTAGAGGAAGCCTCTTAAGTACTCACCCTCACAGAGAAACTCAGAATTTCAGTGTGTGTGAATAAACCCAAGCACTTATCAAATGCAACATAAATAGACAATTAAAAATAAAAGGTATGTAAATATATAAGCCTAGGTTTTCTTGTCTCTTCTGGTTATGCTTTGCCTTTTGACATTTCAGAGGTCAGATCTCAGATCTGATGAAATAATATCGTCTTACAAATATGCTGTCTTAATTTTTTTTTTTAATCAATGATACACATTTCTCGCTGCAAAAATGCTCTATCAGGAGAGAGCACGGAAGGTTGTTATTGTTGGTGGTGGCTATATTGGTATGGAAGTTGCAGCTGCAGCTGTTGGTTGGAAGCTTGATACCACGGTATGTTTGAAGAATTATTTTGGTGCGTCTTTAATGCAGTTTATGTTGTTATTTCTATGATGAGTTGCATGAAAACCACTTCGCCTCGTGGGCTTATAATTTCCATGACTGAGTATATTTGTACTCAATTTTCCATTCATGACTATCTGACTTGCTTCAGTGTATTTCAATTAGTCCCATCAAATGTATGAACTTCGAAACATTTCTAAGACCCATAAAATGTTGTCGACAAATATGAAGAAAGAACAAATCTTACCTAAAATTTCAAATCGGAATCAATTGATTGTATGCAGAATATATCCTGCGATATCATTCAAACTTGTAAACGAGATTGATGTGTTTATTAGAATTCTCCGCCACTCACTCACAGACTTGTCATATCGTCAGCAGTAATATACTCCAAAACACTTAGAGAGTTGGTCGTGGATCCATTTTAAGATTTATTTATTTATTTATTTTAAATATTGTTACACTCACTGTTTGAATTAATTAGGTCATATTTCCGGAGAAACATTTCTTGCCTAGATTGTTCACTCCTTCACTTGCTCAAAGATACGAAAAGCTCTATCAAGAGAATGGAGTCAAATTCTTGAAGGTAAGTTTTCAACTATTTAAATTATCAACTGCTGCCATCATTGTCGCACTGAGATCATTAGCTGCATTTAAGGATGTTTCAAGCTTTCATCCAATAAAAGGCATTTTCTCCTAATAGCATCCTTCTTCTGGTCCTAAAATATTGTTGATTATATCAGTAAACTTAATGCATTCTAACTTTGGATATTGTTATGATTAGGGTGCTCCTATAAACAAATTAGAAGCTGGTACTGATGGTCGTGTAGCTGCTGTCAGACTTGAAGATGGATCTACTGTAGAAGCTGACACGGTACTTCTAACTTTGATATAAATATAATTTTAATTTTTAGTAAGATATGATTTTCATCTTCCCTGTTGTTCCATGCTAACATTTACTTGAGTTCATTCAGAATTACCATTAATTTTAATCATCTCCTTTAGGCAAGGAACCATGACACTTTTCCAAATGCAGATTATTGTTGGTATTGGAGCAAAGCCTGTAGTTGGCCCCTTTGAAGCAGTTGGTTTGGATAGCAATGTCGGAGGAATTCAGGTATATAGAATCTCAACAGCATTTTGTTGTATCTGTTTGAATCCATTAATGTGGATTCATGATGTTCTGCTTAACAAATCACGGTTGAAAAACAACACATGAGCTGTTTTGGCCCGAATTTTTTTTGCCAACCCAAAAATTACTTTTCTCACAATACAACCAAACACGTCCCTAGTTCCAAACACAGGTTATTGAGTAAAAGAATAATAATCAAGTGCTTGTTGTAGTAATTCCATGAAATTGTTGCCATCATGGAAATGACTCTGCAGTATGCAGTACTATGTACAATTTTTTTTTTATGTCTGCTGAACAATGTATTTTGTTCACTTGGTTGAGTGTATTATAATACGTTGTCAAGAGACGACAGCACTACAAGGAAATTACGAGAAATTGTTTCCAGAGCTATTCAGTTGTATATTAAATATCACACTGCTTACTATATTGAAGTGTGGAAGTCATATGTTGGGAGATTATGATGATTGGGGCTGACTCGGAATAATTTTTTTTCAGGTGGATGGACTGTTCCGAACAAAGGTGCCTGGCATTTTTGCTATTGGAGATGTAGCAGCCTTTCCATTAAAGGTATGATTTTAATGGTTTACTGGTTTCTTCTTTTATGTAGAACCAACTTAAAATATATAGTTTGTGATGAACAGATGTATGACCGGATTTCACGAGTTGAACATGTAGATCATGCTCGCCGGTCAGCACAACACTGTGTTAAAGCACTACTGAGTGCTCAAACTAGCATGTATGTTTGATTCTTCTCAAATGCAACTCAATCTTCTTATACGTACAGATTAACTCTTCCAAATTCATTGACATTTATTCTTTTTTTTGCTGGCATCCAGATATGATTATCTCCCACACTTCTACTCAAGGGTTTTTGAGTATGAAGGGAGTTCGAGGAAGGTTTTTTGGCAATTTTACGGAGAAAATGGTAATGATATGTAATTGTGCCTACAAGCTTTATTTGCTATTAACTAATAGTCGTCTGCTGACTTTCATTCTTGTGCCATCTAAGCAGTTGGTGAATCTGTTGAAGTTGGTAACTTTGATCCTAAGATCGCCACCTTCTGGATAGAATCTGGTAAGAACAGCGTTTTTGATACTTTCCTTACTTTCTTAAGTTCTTTTGTTTGTGTAAGAAGGATCATAAGCTCGTTATGTAATGATGTAGGTAAGCTGAAAGGAGTTCTTCTTGAAAGTGGGAGTCCAGAGGTATCGTTCCTTGTTCCAAACTGACATTGATCAGGGGAATTCTAAATGTCGAGGAAACGGGCGAGGGACGGGACGTGGCGGGGTGGGGACCGTCCACCCCGCTCGGGATGCACGCACCAAAAACGACGGCACGCATCCCAAGCGGGGTGGACGGTCCCCACCCCGCCACGTCCCGTCCCTCGCCCGTTTCCTCGCCATGTAGAAGCGCTCCATTGATTATCTTCATTTATGTATTCACCTCTAAACATTGATGGGAGTCCAAGTTCAATTAATGCACCCTTTTGATAAACGTTTGTGATCTTTCAGGAATTTCAACTTCTTCCTAAACTTGCGAGGAGCCAACCAACTGTTGATAAACAAAAGCTTCAGAACGCATCATCTGTTGAGGAGGCTTTACAGATTGCGCAAAACTCTTTACTTCAAGGGGCGAATTAATCCACGATGACTCTTGCCATTAGTCTAATACAGGTAAATAAAGACCTTAGATTCGTGTATAACAAACGAATTAAATAAAGAGCTTAGATTCATGTATGAAAATTTTGATTAAATAAAATAACAGTGTTTCCTTTGTAATACGAAACAATAATTTTTGTGCATATGTACCCTGTGATTGTGTTGGTTGTTTCATTTTTAAGGAGAGAAAATGTACTGTTAAAATCACTTACAATCAATGGCATGTTTCTTTGTAGTGTGATTTTTCCCAACGATGCTCGTCACTCACAGGTTTTTATTTTACCAATAATGCTTTATGCACATTTACATGAACTAGCAAAGAGCTGAGGAGATAGCCAAGCGGCTATATCTCATGAGCAACTCATATAGAATGGAACCTTGCGAACTTTCCTATGGTATAGTTGTGATCCCTCACATGGTATCAACAAACTTGGACTTCATCACTCACTAAACTAAGAATATGTGAAGTGTTTCTCAAACTGCAGAGGGCAGATCCATATGAAACCCCTGTCACAGTAAAGCATGGACCTGTAAGTTTTACGATGGGTGAGAATGTTAGTACATTAAAGTTCCCTAAAAGATTCCATACAACGATTGCATTTTTTCCCAGAAAAATCATTGTGTTTCTGTCCCATAGTCAATACACAAACAATATTCATGCACACAAACGTGAGATCTGGCAGAAACATGTTATATCCTTACAATCTCGCAGATGGCATTACATTAAAGAACATACACTGGTGAATAATCACAAATACAAATCAAACATGATTCAAATGATCTAAACTTCTACCTCCTTCCTTTGGACTTGGTGTCAAAATGGTGCTTTTTCAACTTCTTTTTGCGAACCACAGGTCGATCACCTCCACCTTCTCTGAAAGGCATTCCCATAAGAGCAAGTAGCTTGTGACCTTCCTTATCGGTTTTTGCTGTGGTAGTTATGCAAACATCCATTCCCCTTGGCTTACCAAGAGCATCATACCTTAGCTCTGGAAAGACACCTTGCTCACTTATCCCAATGCTGAAGTTCCCATGTCCATCAAAGCTGTTGGCGTTTACACCTTGGAAATCCCTTGTTCTTGGAAGCCCCAAGTTTATCAACCGGTCCAGAAATGAATACATCGTCTGCAAAGCAACCAAGTGCCATCAAATGATCGGTTATGGTGAAACTTATACGCGCAGAATTCTAGAAAGAATCAGTTAATTATAAATTACTGTACTTGCAAAGAAGTGAACATGCAAAATCATTTTTTTCAAAGGTAGATAAGCAAGGTTGCACTGGATGCACATGATTTTAAACATGTAGATTTCAGACCACCAAATTTGTAATCTCTTCCAACTACCTCAAGAGTCAACAACGTTGCTTCAAACAATAAAAATTTCCAAAAAAAACTTTGAATCGTCACCCCACTAGCAAGATAACAATTTTATTAGCTACCAATCATGACCACTCAGTTCCTCGAGACCTCAAAACATTAAAATATATTTCGGTTAACTCTATGGATGGGATGGTTACAACCATCTACATAAAGATTTTCCAAATTTCACATTTTCTGTTCAATCCCGGAATATTACAGGCATATACCCAAGCTTTGAATTTAAAACTAGGAGCACAATCTAATTAACTGCATAATATACAATCACAATCCTTGTCAATAGTACAATGGGATAATGATACATAGACTTGTTACAACATCTCTAAGATCAGAGGTATTTTATACTAAATTTGGGGGCAAGAAAACCCCAAAAAGTAGAACGCCACTCTTTGTCAGGTCAAACTGATGTCACCTGGATTTCAAGCCTCATATCTCCTCGCCTTCATTTTTTATGTAAAATTCTAGTGTCTGAAAACACCTAGTAGGCCATTCTAAATTGTGGGGACCTCGGGGTTGGAGTGCACCTAAAGAACGGTATCGTTGACACCACATGACTATATTTGCATGCACAGCTCTTCTCAGATTTCATAGTGTCACAGGGATGGGGCGTTTAGACAGACTTCCAGACGCTTCCATAATGGTTGCATTATAACAACCGCTTTTCAAACCTTGTTTCTACTGATTGATTCAACATAGAGTAGGAAATAAGACTGTTTATGGTTGTATTGGAAAAGTTTCATGTGTCTTTAAAAGCTTGCTTTGATTGCAGCAGAAACCATTGTCATTCTTAACCAGTGAGTGGACACAAGCATAAATGTTACTTATTCTCACAATCAAGGTCGAAAACTAATCTTCTCCCCTTCCATAGAACATAATTAGCAAGCAATGTACACTCCTGAAACATTTTTGCAAATGATAACGGTTGCCATATTTAGACATCAGGATCATTCCTAGAAAAAAAAATCTCAATGCAACCAAACACAAACCATATGGACAGAAATAATTCATTACAAGGCACAAGTACAGAAACAACCACAAAATTTGTTAGCTAGCTCAATCCAATGCACATGTCATCAAGAAATTCAGAAATAGCAAACAGAAATAAAGCATTCCAGACAAGCCAAGCCACGAGCACTAAATCTTTTACTCCGAATCTCTGGAATTAGAGTTCGAGTTATTTTAAATAACATACATCGTCACTCTTAATACCAAACTCAAGAAACCACAAAAGAATATAAGGCAAAATATAAGAAGAAAATTCGATAATAACTCACATTTCCCCTTAGTGTGACAGCAATCCCAATTGGCTGACCTTCTCTAAGCTTGAAGGTAGCTACAGACAATTTCGCCCGGGTTTTCACCGGCCTTTGTCCAGTAATGATTGCCAAATCCTTCGATGCTCCTTCCAATCCCTTAGGATTCTGCGCAGCCTCTCCAATCCCACAATTCACCACAATCTTCTCCACTCTTGGTACCTACCCATCATCCACATCAACACAAAATGCTCAAATTCAAAAGCATCAAATTCTTCCAAACAACAACATATAAATCAAATTCCTACATGGGTATTCTTCCTTAACCTCTAAATCAGAACCCCAAACGTTATTCAAAATTAAAACACATAAATTGAACTAAAATTTCACCTTTTTTTTCACACAAAACCCTCAATTTTGACCAAACATACTTAAACCCAAACCTTGAAATCAAAATGGGTGATTGGGATTCTATACCTCGAGCATGTTGCCATACTGAAACTCCTCTTTGAGCAAAGGAACGATTTTCTCCAAGTAAGTAGTCTTCAAGCGATGAACATTCTCTGCCTCCGATTTGTCCACCAAAACGATCCCAGTGGACCCAATCGAAGCTCTCACCGAGAACCCACATTGCTTTCTTGGGGTTGCAACGGAGACTCGACTCGAAACTGGGGATGAAACTGATACAATGGATTGGCCATGGAAGGAAGAGAAGCGAGACGGTAAGGTTGCAGTGGATGCCATGACAGAGGAGGATAAACTGTGTTGTGAGAGAGCTGTGTTTTTGTTTGATAAAATTCACAATTCAATGACGTAACTACCTCTATTTGTTTCACGAATTACGAAGCTAGTATGAGGAGGTGTTGCTTGTTCTTAGCTCTACTGGTTTTAGTGGCTATTCTGTAAATAAGCAAAAGAGTAAGGTTATTTGCGGAATCAGGTTTGGATAAGAAAGTTCAGTGGCTGTTTGGGTGTGGAAGTTAACTTGTTCCGGATTGTTTAGAATTGGTATTAAGAAACAGTGGCTTTGGATCTTCTTTTTCTTGGCTTCAAAACTTAGAGCATCCACACTCGTTGTCATCTAAATTTTTGAGGGCTCAACTCCAATTTCTCAATCGAGATTGTTTGGCACGTAAAGTGGCAGAAAAGTGGAGACGTCCATGTGATAAACAACATTCTTACTATCTTCTAGCGGAGGGACAAAGTTAGGCTTTGGTTCGCCCCATGAATTGTTCATTTCTAAGTATATAAATCTTGCTTTTCTAATTGCTTGAGAATAAAAACCCCATTACACAACTTGTCATTAATCACGTTATGAAATGTGATCTCAAATTTTGTTGTGGATTATAATTCTTTTCGATCACATCCCGTCATTTTTTGGTATTTTCTTTCGAAATAAACATGTCCTATTAGGATCTCATCTAATAAGCTAATGTATGTTAATACTTTGAGTTTAATTGGTAAATAAGGAAACATAAGCTAAATTTAGCATTCATGATATTGCTTCCACATTCAAAATGTCAATGTGATAGTTTGTAATTTCGTAGGGGTAAGCAAAAATCAATTTAAATTTGGTTAACTGACCGAACCGATTTTCAAATTCGATTCGATAACCGAACCGAAATATGAGTAGAAATAAAATAATTTAAATCGAATCGGTTATAAACGGTTCGAAATCGGTCTACGATTTTGAACCGACCGAATAATAACCGAACCGATCAATTATATATATATATATAAATAAATAAACATGTAGGTGTCAATACTTGATTAGTGCAACAAATGCACTGCAGTGCATTCCTGTTGCACTGAATCACTCCATTCTCTCTCAGTTTTCAATTTTAAGCTAAAAATTGGGTCTGACAAAAAATTGGGCCTGTAAAAAAAATTTGGCCATGTTTTAATGAAAATCTTTCAAGTGCTTGAGTTCGAAATTTCGGCCCAACTGAACCGGACCGATTACAAATACAAAATTCAGTTTCGATATGAGTTTTGGGCAAACCGAATGAAATCGATTCGGGACTCAAAACAAAACCGAATCGACATTGCCCAACCCTATAATTCTATATACAATTTTAGTACAAATAAAGATACCCTTTTTTATTCATTAGGCAAACCTCGATATAAAAAGCATTTTTTTTAATTAAAAAAAGTTTAATGATAGTATTGTAGTTCCACAGGACTGCAATGTCATTTAAACTAGTTTTACAATAAATAGCTAGAAGTTGAAAGATTCTTTAAGAAGGTATTTGGCCATCGATTTTATCACTACTTTTAGGGTGTGTTTGGTTGCATGAAATCCTGTGTTATAAGAATTTATAAGGAGATTTCTATATTTTAGGCTAAATTGATGTATCACTCCACATCCACCATTTGATTTTGTGATCAATAGTGGGAATGCAAGTCACACGAACATGAGAATCACACATGAGATTTTTATTTCCAACATTGATCACAAAATCAAATGGTGGATGTAGAGTGATATCTCAAATTAGCATAAAATATGAAGGTCCTCTCATGAATTCTTGTAGCATAGGATTTCATGCAACCAAACACAATATTTGAGTTCAATGGTGGAAATTCTCATATTTTATGCTATTTTGAAGTATCACTCCACATCCACCGAGACATGTGATTATCATGTTTATGGAGCTTTTATTTTCACAATTGATCACAAAATCAAATAATGGATGTGGAGTGATACACTAACTTAACTTAAAATCAAATAATCTAAGTTGCTATCATACTCTTTGTCATTTCCTATAATACCTAATTTATATTGATGATGTAGTTGCAGTTGTTATGCAATTGAGGATTTTTTTTTTCAATACTCTTTATCTTACTGTGCAACAATAGTTATGCAACTAATTCATCATAAAATTATTGTCATGTCATGAGAATTAAATGAACCTGTTTAACTGTCGAGGAAACCAGCGAGGGAGGGGGTGTGACCACTCATCCCCCATGAGATCCGCGCTGCTATGTATTTTGAGGATGCAAGCATGGATCTCGAGGGGGATGAGCGGTCACACCCCCCTCCCACACTGTTTTCCTCGATGGTTTCCTCGCCAATTAGAATTTATGGAATTAAATTCCAAACCAATGACAATGTCATATATTTGTAAAGTAACATATAAATTATTAAGAACTACACTAAAATGTTAGGAGACCTAAAAGTGGCATGCAAAAAACATACTTCATCATCTTCCTTACAATTCAGATAGTGTTTTTACTGTTCATGAACAGTATTCAGAGTCTGTATGTCCTACGTGGCGTAAGTTGTCTCACTGGCAGAACTTAAATTAAAACTTCAAACCCACGATATTTTCCTTTTCCTCTCCACAGTTTTCTCTCTTCTCACAGACTCACTCTCACACAAACTCGAAATCTCACCCAAACTCACTCGAAATCTCTCAAAGCTCTCAAATCTCTCTCTCACGCAACAAAAACACCCATCACACAAATCTCTCAAAGCTTTCAAATCTCTCACTCATCACACAAATTTCTCACCCATCAGCAAAAACACCCATCACACAAATTTCTCGATTTCAGTCTCTCACTCATTCACTCACTCACAGTGAGAGATCTCAGTCTCTTCCGTCGGGTTCGCTCTCTCAATTCAGGTAACTCGAATTCACTCAAAAGTTGTAATTTTGAATCCTTTTTTGGGTGGCAATAGTGTGATTGATTCGGTTTTCTTGGTGGGCAATTTGTGTAGTTTGTGATTAGGTTTGGGTTAGGGTTTTTGGTTTAAAGTTTTGGGGTTTAATGGGTTTTGATTGTTGAGATATTATGCTAAGTAAGAACTTCATACCCATTTAAGGTTTGTTTGGTTGAAATTGGGGTTTGTAATTTCCTTTTTTGTTTTGAATCATGAAAGTTGGTCTGATTGGGTTATTGGTTGAAATTCAAAACTTTCTACATTCTCACTTGGCCTTAAAATCTCATTTTGTTGCTCACATTTTGGTCTCATTTTCATGGAGGTCTGAGTGAGTTTTCAAGTTTTGTGGAACCAGGATTTGCCTTGAGACAAGTTTACTCCTACTTACTGGTAACTTTGATCATTCCAAGTTTATTCCATAGTGATTTCATACATTGATCTTTAGGAATAGTTGTTTGTTTGGTTCCAAAATCACAAAATGGGTTTTGATGAAATTGAAATTTTTGATTGATCTTTAGGAATAGTTGTTTGGTTCCAAAATCACTAAATGGGTTTTGATCAAACTGAAAATTGTGATAACCCATTGCTTAAAATTTGAGATTTTGTGAGTTTTGAAGCAAAACCCAGACAGCTTTTGTTGATTCACAGTAAAATAGAGTGATTTGGGTTTCATGAAAAAAACAACAATTTTGGGAGATGTACTTTTTGCAAAAGTAGTGCCAGGATTATACAAGTGATATTGTGGTAATTCATTAGATTCGTGATAATAAATGATCACTCAGCTCAAAAATTTGTTGTATGAAAGACAATGGGGACTGTAATGTGACATGTTTTATTGTTAGTCGTGTTTGTGTAGTTATGTTCCTTGATTTTTCTCTGTGTTGATAGGTAAACACATTGATTTTGGGGGAACATGAAGGTGGTGATGTGAAACAATCATCACTGAGTGCAATAGCTGCAGCAAATAACATAAGTGAGGAAAATTACATTTCTTTGTTATTGGCAGGTTCAGGTGGGCAATTTGTGTGGTTTGTGATTAGGTTTGGGTTAGGGTTTTTGGTTTAAAGTTTGGGGTTTAATGGGTTTTGATTGTTGAGGTGTTATGCTAAGTAAGAACTTCATACCCATTTAAGGTTTGTTTGGTTGAAATTGGGGTTTGTGATTTCCTTTTTTGTTTTGAATCATGAAAGTTGGTTTGATTGGGTTATTGTTGGTTCCATAATCACAATATGGGTTTTGATGAAATTGAAATTTGTGATTGATCTTTAGGAATAGTTGTTTGGTTCCAAAATCACTATATGGGTTTTGATCAAACTGAAAATTGTGATAACCCATTGCTTAAAATTTGAGTTTTTGTGAGTTTTGAAGCAAAACCCAGACAGTTTTTGTTGATTCACAGTAAAATAGAGTGATTTGGGTTTCATGAAAAAAGCTACAATTTTGGGAGATGTACTTTTTGCATAAGTAGTGCCAGGATTATAGAATGCAAATTGTTCTACAAGTGATATTGTGGTAATTCATAAGATTCGTGATCATAAATGATCCCTCAGCTCAAAATTTTGTTGTATGAAAGACAATGGGGACTGTAATGTGACATGTTTTATTGTTAGTCGTGTTTGTGTAGTTATGCTCCTTGCTTTTTCTCTGTGTTGATAGGTAAGCACATTGATTTTGGGGGAACATGAAGGTGGTGATGTGAAACAATCATCACTGAGTGCAATAGCTGCAGTAAAGAGCATAAGTGAGGAAAATTCCATTTCTTTGTTATTGGCAGGTTCAGGTGCATCTCTTGGAGAAGCTGCTAAACTTGCTGCCAAAAGCCATCCTTCGATTTCTGAGGTAGGTTTCTTGCATTCTTAGTTGATCAGATTTTTTTATAATACTTGCAACTCAATAAATTTGTTATGATCCCTTGCATTCCCACTCATAATTATATATTGACATATATAGTGTGCAGAATTTTAATATTTGTGCTTCTATTTCAATTTTAGGTTCTTGAGGCTGATTCAGATAAGTTTGAACATCCTCTTGCAGAACCTTGGGCTAAATTACTCCGTTTGGTTTAGCAAAAGGGTGGCTACTCACACATAATCGCTTCTTCAAGATCATTTGGGAAAAAACATACTTCCATGAGCAGCTGCTCTTTTAGATGTTTCTCTTGTAACATATGTCATTGGCATTTCTGACCCTCAGTTTTTTATAAGGTATTTATAGGTTATGATTGTTCTCATGATTTGGGGTCTTTATGATTGTTCTTTGTTATTTGGGGTCTTTTGTTTTGATGGGTCACTTTCTGATTTTATTTTTTATTTTTTTTTTAGCTTTGTAAAGATGTGAAGATGCATTTTACTCCAACCTTTTTAGACCAAATCGCTTCACACAAAAGGTGAAAGAGATCCCCAAAGTGAAATTTTGGGCAAAATAGAGATACCCGTTGAGGGTTTTCGATCGAATCTCAAGCAGTTGGTGAGTTTTCTCTATCTCAAGTAAGGGTTTTTATGATTGTTCTTTGTGATTTGGGGTCTTTTGTTTTGATGGGTTACTTTCTGATTTTTTTTTTCCAGGTTTGTAAAGGTGTGGAAATGCATTTTACTCCAGACCTCCACGATACTTTCCTCTCCAAAAAAAGTAAATTTTGAACCCTTTTTTATCAGATTCGGTTGGTTTATGTTGTTGTTCTTGATTACATGAATTGGGTTTAATAACCCTAGATCTTGGATTTTTATATCTTTAATTGAAAAAGTACTCTGTAGTAGTGCCAACGGCACGGGTATTACACTAGTAAATATACAATTAACATGTCAACTGATCTTCATATTAAAGTCATTGTTAAGAAATGTTAAGAGGCATCCAGACTAGAGTCAATAGTTCCACATGCTAATATAGTAATATGTAAAGAAAATGTCTAGGCATTCAGGAAAAATAACTATTTTTTGTTGGATTTGGGCTGTTTTACATTTTTATGTATTTTTTTAAAAACACAACTACAAACATCATTTATAAAAGGGGTAAAAGTGTAAAAATCCGAGTCTGAAAGAGGAGTCTCGAAATCGAATTTACAAAACAATTTCAATAATTCATATTTATTTTTCGTGCAACCAAACAGACCCTAAAAGCTAATAAAAAACTCAGGTGCTTTTACAAGGTCATTGCAAATCGATGATGAGCACGAAACACAAAAACGTGTATAGCACGTGCTTCCTGCCCCCACTTTAAAGTTGTTGAATTTGTCTCTGCAAATTTGTCAATGAAAAAAATGTTGGGGAGAAGACAAAGATTCCCCTTTCTCTCTTTCGTACCAAAACCCTAATTTCACTTTTCGAATACTTTAATCTCTCATTCATTCTCCGATTCAGGTTCGTACCTTCCACCAACTAGTTCCGCTTGAAATGATTTTCTTTAATTTCGAATCCGAGTGATGAAACCCTAGAATTTGATCGCCTTTTTTATGCGCGATTTTAGTAGATTTTCGCGCAAATCTTTAGTTTCGCATTTTGTTTGGTGGGGTTTGGATTCTTTGTATTTTGGTTGGATGAATTTGTTGTGAAATAGTAGGGGTTTTTTTGAGTTCGGGTTCGATCGTTCGCAAAATTAGCTTCAATTTGATAGATAGACTAGAGAGGAGTTACTTCATTTGGTGGGGTTTTCGATGCTGGGTTATTAATAAGTGGTGGAATAAAGACTGGGTTTGAATTTGGGTAGGTTTAGAAGGAATTCTGGAGCTATTTTAGTAGGAATCGATGGTTAGAGTTTTGGGGATTGTTGTAAATTGACTTGTAATAGATTGAGTTACTAGTATTTGTATTTGGGCATTGGAGCACATTTTCATTAGGTTTTGTGTAGTTGTGATCGAGTAAATCGTTATTTCTTCGAGCATAAAGTATGGATGCTGAGAATGATGATCAGAGTTCACCAGGAGAGGTTATTGATGTTGCACAGGACACTCCAAAGTAACCCTCCCTAACTTATCCTTTTTATTATGCAATTGTGTGTTTGGAGTTAGTTTTTGTTTGTTGGTTGATTTTGAGTAACATTTATTTTGGTCTTTCGGATTAGTTTCAGGAAGGGGAAAATTAGATATACAAGAGAGTTCCTTATATCGTTGGGTGAGTTGAAGATTTGCAAGAAACTGCCTGATGGATTTGACCCAGCAATTCTAAGGTATGGCATGATACTGTTGCGTGTGCTCTGTGACTCCACGAACAAGTATTATTGCTTGTACTTGACAGCAGATGTTATTGCAAGAATTTGGTTTACATGATCCGATGTTTCTTTTGAAACAGTGATTTTGGGGATGATTCGAATAGTGTACAAGAGCGACCGAGGATCCCTGGAACGTTATCAGCTCATAATTTCAGGCGAGGTGAATATGGATCTTCCCCACCCACCAGAGGAGATTCTGCTAATTATTCTCGGGGAAGATGGGACACTCGGTCTTCTGGTTCGAATGATAGAGATTCAGATTCTCAGTTAGATGGCGAATCGGGTAACTAACCATCTTTGAAGTTGTCCATCTAGTAACACTTTGCATTCCATATTTATTTGCTTCTTATATTTACTGTTGATAATGTTATTTTAATATGCACATAATGCTGCGGCATGTGGTCGACATCTATAAGACCTATTTCAAAGGGGTGGACATTGAATATTTTGTAAATTGGGTAAACATATAAACCTCCTTTTGAGATCCTTATATATTTCCATGAATAATAATTTTATCCTTTTATTGAAAGAGTACATAGAAACTAAATAATAATAAACACTGCCATCTACCTGTTTGAGGACAAGACATATTAGCTTGCCTGCCCTATTGTGTGTACTCGCAGTCCATATGGAGAAGTTTATTGGCGAAATTCAGAGCGAGTACTCCCATGGCAGGCACTGTGAAGGACTGGTCAGTGTGGTGGCATTGTGATAACCTGTTCCTTTTGGCTAGTTGCTCATGGCAACATGAACCGCATGCTATCATGTACATACTAGGTTGTCTGGAGCATGAAGCGGGGCGAAGCACTAACAACCACTCCGAGAGCCCAAAGAGTCGCGGAGTTGCAACAAAGTTGAGGCGGAATCATAATACATATATATATAGGTCGTGAGTCAGTAGTATTCTATGCAGTTAAAACAACGATATAACTTCGATATAACGCTTAACGTGAGGTAGTCGTTACATTATGAGATTATCACGTCTCCGATATAACGCCATTATATGGCCCTTATTGACATAAATTTTATTTATTTATTTATTTATTTTCAATAACGCCATTTTAAAACCCATTTTATTCTCGTTCAACGAAGAAGGATCATGCCTCACTGTCGCATCGACAGAGAACCAGACCTCGCTGATTGACAGAGAACGAGAGAAGAAGACGAAGAGTCGATCACATTCTCTATTGCAATTTCACTCTCATACGAAGGGAAGAATTTTTTTATTAATATTTCGATGTTTTTGAATTTAATGTTATGAAAATGATTTACTTTATCGAAATCTCCTACCATGGAGCACAAATTGTTTAATTTGCAAGTTTTGTTCAATTTAGATGTTGATGAAATCCATAGGCCAATAATAAATAAATAAATAAATAAATAAATAAATAAATAAATACCAAAGATCTATTTATTGGCTGACTGCTTGTGACTCAAAATCCCTAATTTGCTCCAAAGAACAAATCGTTTGGGACTATGTTGCAGCCCGCGACCCTTACTTTTATAATTAATTACATGTTATCTCTTGCATGGATCATTGTTTCATATTTTTTCTTCATTTGTTTATGGTTCTTTTTTTCCCTGAAAAATTGAATTGAGGCCTATGCCTCGAGGCTACGCTTTGCCTTACGAAAGCAAGAATGCATCTCTGCATCAGGACTGTGAAACGCTTTTTTAAACATTGTTGAGGGAAAGGATTTACTGGATAGTTAATATGCATTGACACTACTTTATCAATGCTTGGACGCATTTATCCATCTACTTTATCAGAGAGTCTGAGTAGAGCGTGGACTCTACTCAATTTGTAATCAATATGCATTTATGTTATCTTGGTAGTTCATTCTATCATTCATATTGATATTACCTTTTTTAGAAACTAAATTTGCAAGCATTTACGTGTTAGCTTTGGCTTATGTCATTCTATAGATAGAGTATGAACACACTCGTTATGTAATTATAAGCTGAAAAAAAAGGAACCAAATTAGCCGGGAAAGAAGACAAAAAGAATGCAGTCATCTAATGGGTAAACCTAGGTAAAATTATGAGCTTCATTAGTACTGGGGAGGAAGAACTTTGGAGAAAGAGGAGAAGAAGAAATAAGAAGGAAGAAAGAGAATGATAGTAAAAGGAGGAAAAAGAAGAGCAGCTGCATGGGACATTTGGATGTACGCTTCAGCACGTTCTTGGAATTGGAGAAAAAGGAAAAACACTGGGATATGGATGAAGAGAAGAGGATGAAGAAGGAAAGCATGAAAAAGAAGAGTAAAACAAAAGGAAACGAAAAGGAGCTACAACAGGAGAGGAAGAAGTTTGGATAAAATAGGTAAAAAGAAAGAACAAAGGGGAAGAAATAAAATGCAGAGTAAAACAAAAGGAAACGAAAAGGAGCTACAACAGGAGAGGAAGAAGTTTGGATAAAATAGGTAAAAAGAAAGAACAAAGGGGAAGAAATAAAATGCACATGCCAGTATGCCAATCATATCCTGTTGCCATCTCCACCAATATCTATCAGATGCTTTTTGTGTGCCTTGCTTCAACGCAGGCATTGATATGTATGGCCCCAGTTTTAAACATTGTCATGCAATACCTAGTTGTTCCCATCTTGTATTGTGATTATTTTTTCATAACTGTAGCTTCTTCATTGGTGCACTTATTCGGATAAATAGGAAGTCTATCACATGATGTTACCTCTTAGTTTGTTACTTCTCTGTGCAGAAAAGCGCTATGGAAATAGGCGCTCTTGGCAAAATCCTGAGCAGCATGATGGTCTTCTTGGAAGTGGTGCTTTTCCAAGACCATCTGGATCAGCAGCAGCAGCTGGTACTAAAGGTACAAAGGTTCAGGCAAATGGTCCTTATCAGCTCAATAGGAGCAGTGAACCGTACCATCCTCCACGACCTTATAAGGTATGTTTTGCCATGATCACCATTGTGTTTGTGTGTTTCAGACGCGGGTGTATGTATTTTGATTCTCTAAAATGTGTTTGAAGTTTCAACATTCAAGTTATAGTCTGGCTTGATATTTTTATCAAACTTAATACTGTAATTGAATTTATTTCAGATAACATCATATTCAACTTTCTGAAATGTTGCAATCTGCCTGCGGATATTCATATAATGTTTCACAGTATATATCCTAATTTTTGTATATATAATTCATTAATGGCCAGCATTAATAATGCAAATCCTCGTTTTTTTGTTCTTGGCTGGATAAATCTTCTGCATGTCTTCTCTCTCTCTCTCTATGTATATATATATATATCAATAAAACAGCAAGCATTTCACTGATACAGAAAAAGTGACGAGTAACAATACAAAATCCAGAAAGGAACCAACTGAACACAAAAGAACAGTTACAGTTCACATCCTAACTACAGTTCTTAGAGATCTATCTTGCCATAGACAAACAATCCCTATTGACTTCTTAATCTCTTCAGCCAGTGGAGTTGCATTTGCCCCGGAAAAAAATTTGGGAGTATCTACTTCATGTCTTCAGTGTCTCAGTTCAAATCAAATTTTCTTATCTGCGCTTTCTCTTCTAAAACTCTCAACTTCACATCCTAACTGCAGTTCTTAGAGATCTAACTTGCCACAAACCATCCTATCTGCACTTTTTTATTCATTGGCGCGGCTTCATGGTGTTATGTATTACTTTTGAGGGTGTGTATACCAAGAACCAGATTTCTGGAACATCATCCGGATAAACTTGAAAGGGGCTGCAAGTATAGAACAGTAACCCTGAAAACTAGTTACAAAGGAGTTTCACTTGGAAGAAACTTCTAGAGACCACAATAACTTACTATTGGAATTTTACAAATGTAGTGTATTAGAGATTCTCGGATATTTGAAATTACAGTGTAATTTTAGTACAGGAGATGGAGAGAGTGGTGGGATGCAAAAGTTCCTTCAAGCATGGATCTTCTAGTCAATTCTTCATCTTTATTTATGATTTACTGAAGTTTTTTGAGTGAGGAATGCTAGGTGAAGTGAAGAGGGTGAAAAGCAACATTTGAGGTTTCCAAACTCGTTTGAAGTAGCTATTGTCATCCAAGCAAGCCAAAACGGCGCTTAAAAGTAAATCAATGATTTGGCGCTTCACACCGACCAATGGGAGGAATCGATGGAAAACCGAGCAATTTTTACTGCTATATTCACATTTTCGCTAATTTTTGTTTTAAGTCATAACAATGATTCGCTGCTTCACATCGACCAAAGCGAGGAACCGATTGAAAAGCGAGTAATTTTTAGAGCTATGTTCAATTTTTTAGCTAAAGCGCCTGATGCTGGCACCTTACTGTAATTTTTGATTTTAAGTCATTTTTCAACTTTCTCTCTCTTTTATATAATTTTTAGTACATATCTAGGTCATTTATTTGTTTTTATATTATCCATGCCTTCAAATTTATTTATTTTTTTGAAATGGTGAGGGGGGTCCTCACCTTGTTCTCGCCTCAACGCGACTACGATGGTCAGATGTGTGTTTTTGAGGTAATGCTATTTTTTTTCATGTTTCCAGGCGGTACCTCACTCACGGAGAGAGATGACTGATTCAATAAATGATGAGACTTTTGGTTCTTCTGAAATTTCAAGTGAAGATAGAGCGGAAGAAGAAAGAAAAAGAAGAGGTAAACATTTCAGGTTGCCTTCATCTTAATTGTGTTGACTTCACACCATAGTCTGTAACCCTATGCTGTTGTTTATTATAGCCTGTCCTTAGTCCAAGCCACTAACTATTTTGCAATGGATTGGGCACAAAAATTATGTGTTTGCCATACAGCTTCCTTTGAGCAGTTCCGGAAGGAACAAAAAGCATTCCATGAGAAGCAAAAACAGTTCCCAAACGAACAAAAAGAAAGCGTCGATCCCGATATGACTGCACTGCTTCGAAACAAACCCAATGTATCAGAGGATGTGACAACAACGTCACAGGATGATTCTGCCAAGTGTTCATTTCCTACACAAACTCCTGCATCCAGGCCACTTGTACCTCCTGGTTTTACCAGTACAGTTTTAGAGAAGAGCTGTGGAACAAAATCCTCTACTCATCCAGCATTTGAGGTAATTTTCAGTAGATTACCTTTGTTTTGCACAAATGATTTTATCCACCATATTTTGAACTTCTGTTTATTTTGCACCCCGCCAAGAAATTAAGTTAACTGAAAATCTGACATGAAAGGCTTACTTATCCTCTGGTCGAACAATTTAATGGGAATCTAAAGTTTGTGTTTGACGGCAAGGAAATTCAATGTTCAATTAGCACTTGATATGTCATGATAAATCAAGCTCTTGGAAAACGTTGTTTTCAAAACTATGCATTGTGGAAACCCATCAGGATTAGTTTTATGTTCTCAACTTTTTGTTTTTTAAAGGTGAGCGGGGTTTCTGTTAGGGTTAGGATTGTCCACGGTTTGGACAAGAAATCGAACGGACTCAGTCGGTTTTTTTTTTTTTTTTTTTGGCTACCGTAACCGAACTGAGCAACTTGGAACGGAGCCCAACTAGATCAATTTGACCTGTTCGGTTTCATCAGTTTTTCGATTTTGAATGGATTTATGAATTTTTTGTCAAACTTTCGAGATTTGCTTTACTAGAAGCTTATAATATACTTGCTACTAAATACACATCCCCTCTATACTTTTTGGCTATAAAAATCATTAACATCCCTTGATACTTGATGTATATGTTTTGGTCCAGTAGCTAGTGGTTCTTGGTTCTTTTGCCCCTGCCTGGTAGCTTTCTTTTAATACAATGAAACTTCTTGTTTTGCTGATAAAAAAATAAATCATAAAGGAATTGTTGAGCTTCCAGACAACAACATAAGTATGGTGGAAATTCTTAACCACTTTCATAACTCTCCTCCCACAAAATTCAAACAGTTTAAAATAGACATTGGATAAGGCCTGACATTACATCACACCAACAATTCTTCAACTTGTCCCTAATTACTACTCGCGAAATTTCCTAACCATGTTTGGCTCCATCACAAAACATTAAACTCGACGCATCCATTGGTTTTGTACAAGAATCTAAGTGAGAATCATCAGCCACGTTCACAATTAGTTATCTGTTATTTAATTGTGGTTTTCAGTTTTGCATTTGTAAGTCCAACTTGTGTATCTTGGGAGATGTGAGTCTAGAGAAGGAAAAAGAAAGTTATGCACTAAGACTTAGTTGGCATCCCTATTATATATATATATATATATAAAATAGATCAGGCACACACAGCGGATAACGACATGTAAGCCATTTATTCAAGAATCAAGATCATAACAAATGAAAACGAAGCCCTAGTTTTTTCATACCAAAAACCCTAGTTTTCTTGAGATTAAACCCTAGTACTATCCTAAATACTTCTATCTACGGGGCTAAGTGACACCCCCTGTATTACTAAGCACACCCACTACATTAATATACTCTACCATCAATCTCTCTCTCTATATATATAATAGATCAGGCACACACAACGGATAACGACATGTAAGCCATTTATTCAAGATCATAACAAATGGAAACGAACCCTAGTTTGTTCATACCAAAAACCCGAGTTTTCTTGAGATTAAATCCTAGTACTATCTTAAATACTTCTATGACACCCCCTGTATTACTAAGCACACCCACTACATTAATATTCTCTACCATCAATCTCTCTCTCTCTCTCTCTCTATATATATATATATTGTCATTTTTTTGAATGTTCTGGTCCTTCGGTTATTGCAGGCTGGAGGCATTGGACTTGATGGTAACAACTTCCACATCGAAGGTGATCTGGCAGGACATGGAATTTCAGACAGACAAGCAGACAAAAAACTAAGCTCGCGTGTGCAATCTAAGGAGACACAGTACGAGATCAAAACTAATCCTATCCCCTTCACTGATGTGAATGAATTGGAAGAGATCACCAACTTTGACTCTCGGAATGTGCGGGGACATGATGTTATTGGTACAGCTGGTCAAGAGCCTTCAACATCAATCCTGGACAAGCTGTTTAGCAAGGCTTCAACAGTAAAAGGTGGAAGCCCTATTTTCGTCGAGGTAGCCATTCTGGATAAAAATTTATCCCTCTTCCTTAATTTGGCAAAAAATTTCATCATTTGTATGTTACATATGGTATGTACAGTCTTCCTACACTTTCTTTCTTTCAATAAAGTAAAAGGAAAAAACTTAACACTGTAAAATAAGCTAGAAAATTATCATATTTGGTGATGAAATCTACCTTATCTGATTATATTGACTTTCACTTCAATTCATTAAAATAAAGTTCACTTGACAAATAAAAGTTTTCTCATTTTGTAAAGAGAGATTATAGTTTAGAAGTTAGCAATCTTTACCCATTCTCAAAAAGTGAAAACAAAAATGCTATGAAAGAAAGGGTGAGAGCTGGAGGAACAATGTCATTGGAAATTGGGAAAAAGTTTCAAAAATCTTGGGAGCATTGTGGTCCATCTAGCCTCCCCTTCTTTTTTCCTCTTATCATATATAATTTCATAATAGATCCAAGACTTTCAATATCAATGTCCAAGTATCAATTTCCTTCGGAAGATTCTAATTCTATTATCTCTTTCCAAACAATGACTCCAAAAAAGGTGTATGGCATAAGAAGTTCACCCTTCCTCCATGTAAGGCTAACTTGTCAACACCTCAAAGGAACTATGAAAGACCCATATGGCATTAAAAAGGTGTGAGAAATAATTACAGCCCCTTTGAGCCAAGTCAAAAGAAACCAAGAGTTGACCGTTGTTTCATGCTCTAAGCCACACATAATACCTCGTAAATGGCCACTCGAGGTCTAGCCAAGATATGCCCATTCCCTTCCTCCACACATAATCAATACTAGCCAACATTTCTCAGTTGGATTTTATGGAACTAGGAAATCCTTGCCAGTTTTCTTAAAATCGGTCTGGGGGGCACTAGGAGCCGCTTAGGCGAGATTTTGAATCTATTTTTTATTTTCAGTTCGAAAAAAAAATAACTGTTATTTATTTATTTTTAATAACATTTTGCTTATGTATCTTGGTATTGAATGAAAGTAATTTATATGCTATAAATAAATAAATAACCGCTTAGTCCTCTGGGTGCTAGTCCCCCGCTCGCCGCCCTCCTACCGTCTAGCATTTTTCAGAATACTGATCCTTGCCGATATAACGCCCACACTGATATGTTAGTTTATGATGATTACATGCATGCATACATACTGATTTCTATGTTCAAGGTTCTAAAGAGAAGAATAGGTTGAAGATGTCTTTTGATTAAATAATGAAAGTATAGTCAGACATGGTTAGTGAGCTTACCAACCTGTGTAAGCTGAAGAAAATTTTGATTAGTGATTATTATGACAAATGTGTATTACCACTATACCAAATAGCCTATATGACTGTTACGTTTGTTTGATTTATCTGATGCTTCGAATCCCATCAAGTAATTACTAATTTCACATACAGTGTCGAGATGCACTGAGTCATTAAACTCCAGTTCATCTAAGGAATCACCTTCCAAATATTGCAATTTCCTGCTCAATCAATCATTTCATTCTTATTAAAAACCATTTGCATTGTAGGAAACCAAATAACATTATGTCACGTTCATTTCAAGCTTAACAACCATAAATCAATCACAAATTGATTAACCACTGTATCACCAGGACGATGATGTCAAAGTTGAAGAAGTAGGAAGTCACACATCTTCCCAATCCTCCAAGTTCAATCATTGGTTTCTTGAAGAAGGTATGCTTCTATCAATTTATTAGTCTCCTTAAACATTTAGAATTACACAGAATTTGTAATGGAAATGTTACATATCAAGTCCTCCTTCTTGGTGCAGAAAAGAAATCAACAGATGATCTGTCATCTGGAAAACCTATGGATTTGCTGTCATTGATCGTTGGTGGTGAGAAAGCTGGCTCCCAAACCTCTGGTGTTGCTGACAATAATGCACCAAGAATTCCTGTCAAAGGCAATGAAATTTTGGACAAGTTTATTACATCTAGTACAGTCTCTACGACAGGTGTAACAGGTGAGCCTCCGCACCGTACTCCAGATGCTTCCATTGGAGTGCTTACATGTGAAGACCTGGAGCAATCTATGTTATCAGAAATAAATGAAAATAGTTCAAATGTGCGACATTTTGAGCAACCATGGAGATCATCTGATGCTAAAGTCGAGCATGCAAAAGTTGAAGTTGATAATCATGCAACCCTACACATTCTTTCTTTGTTAAAGAAGGAAAGTTGTTCAAAAGATATTGCACCATCCCCTGACTTGGGAGCCTCTGAAAATTGTCATGTTTACGAGGCAACAGCAGTTAGCAGTGTCTCTGACAATTCAAGTAAGGTGAATGTCGAAAAGAGTAACAACCTTGGACAGAATCTTACCCTTGAAACACTATTTGGATCTTCCTTTATGAATGCATTGCACTCTGCTCAAGCACCAGTTTCCGCTCAAAGAAGCTCTGGTGGGGGACCCACAAGATCAGATGTTGAGACTCAAAACTTTCCATTTCCAAGTGCAGATGATGGTTTCTTTCCTCCTAATTCTGAGAACGTGATTGAGAAAGGTATGCACACTTTAAATCGTGCACCTCAAACAAAATCCAATAAGATGGAGGAGAATTGGTTCGGCTATGACGCTTCTCAAAATAAATTGGAGCCTGACCTGAATACAATTGGTGGAGCCACCAAATACAGGGCAAATGAACAATTTGAGATTCAATTGCCTGAAGAGGAGAGCCTGCTCCCACCAGTGATTTCCCAAAATGCCATGGCTCTACCTGTTGGACATGCAACTAAAGCTGAGTTGCTATCTTCCTCGAGTGTGCCAGTTGATATTGACATTGTTGATAAACTCGCAGCTCTAAATGCAGCCATCAAAAGTGAAAGATCCATGTTTCCAGGTTTGGATGGTCCTCCATTTCGTCGCGGTCCGTATGATTCTTTGGAGCCTGATATTCCATTCCAGAATTTACATGATAGGCCATCTCCTCAGTTTACTCATCAGCAGATGAACCATGGAAGACCCATGTTTCCGCCATTAGATTCTCACAACTCTCAAATGAACCCCCAAATGAAATTTATGGGTCCAGACCACCCTGAAGTGGCTCCTCACCATCATTTTCCTCCTAATTTGTTCCGTACTCCTTCTATGCAAGCTGGCCCTGGCAGGCCAGCAAGGTTTGATTCTCCTCAGCATCCTATGTTACAGCAGATGCACATGCAAGGCAATCTCCCACCGTCTCACGTAGTACAGGGACAGCCTAGAGGTCCACCTATGCAATCCTATCCTATCAATCACATGGGTGGTTATGTACCAGAGATGAACCCAATGCACGGTTTTCCCTTTGGTCATAGGCAACCTAATTACGCTGGCCATGAAGTACCTATGCAAGGTAACTGAGCTCATTGCTTTTTTCTAGAAGTGATTCATGTCATGATGCAGTCCTGCTATTATCTTACAGTGCATACTTCGATTTTGGTTCAAAATTTTCTACTGATCTCTTTCATATTAATTTGGTCTGCTTTCAGGTCCAGGAGGTGGTGGAGCCAATCATCCAGAGGCGTTGGAGAAGTTAATTGAGATGGAACTGAGGGCAAATTTGAAACAGATGCCACCCCCTGTAGCCGGTGGTGCACATGGTTTAGGGAATCATAGTCATGGGATTGACATGGGTTTCAGATATAGATAATATGGTAGTAGAAGATCCTTCATAGGGATCTCATTTCCTTGTGTGGATGTGGGGTCCCAGTTCACTTATCACCTTGTTATGGAGTACTATTTTCTGAATGTATTATATGGATTTTACTTTCAATTTGCAATTCAGATTTATTTTGCTTTCTATTCCATTGGCGAAAACTTAAATGAGCACAGGTATAGTTCACCACAAGTTAGCTTGGGCATTGTGCTGACAGGTTTTTTGCTACATTTTCTTAGAAACTAGTTTTACGAGCAAATGTTTGTTAACAAGCCCTTTTGCTTGGTTCACACAGGAAAAATAATTGCAGATTCCACTCTGCAATCTTTTCCTCCGCAAGATTTCATTTCACTGGAAACAGCGCAGACTTATGATAGTTGGAAACACCAAGTTGTGACTAGGCTGCGCTTCTAAGAGTTGCAGGCCTATTGTACCCAGGAGAATCCCCCACTTATCAGGAGTTGGAATTGTTACCACTTTCCATGTGTTGTTATGTCAATCTGTGTGCTTGTTTTTGGTGCTTGCACAGTGGAAAGGACTGCCGAAGTACTCATGTGATTTTATCATGTGTGACAAGGTTACCTGGTACCGGAGTATGTTAGCAACTTGCTGTATGGTCATGCTACAAATCCATTCCCAAGTCTCAGTTTCCTTTTACCATTCAGTCATGGATACGATGGGAGGGGCTTCATACTGCCACTCCATTTTTTCACCATACTATCTCTTAACTGCTTGAGACAAAACCTCCAGTAAAGGCAGTAATAGGTCCGGTGATTTCATTTCCATTTCAGTGGGAGGGGAAGGAAAGAAGAGAAAGGGGGGAAAGATGAAATAAGCCATCCTAGTTTACAATGCAAACTTGAAGAAACAGTCATCATCGTTTTCATTTTCCTGTCACTACATTGTAATGAATTTAATAAAGCTTACTATTTTTACAATGGAAACTCGAAGAATCAGTCATCTTCAGTATAAATTTTCTTTTTTTCTTACCTTTTAATGAATTCTTTTAACATATTTGTAACCACCTCAAAAAAAAATTACAGTTGTACGTAACAATTCACAAAACAATTTTACAAATGTAAATACACTAATTGGATCACACCATAAATAATATGGTGCTGCACGTGATACTATTTATTTCCTGTTACATCACAAATATAATACTATTTGGAGATTATTACAGAACAGCCCATTTGGTGTAGTGACGGGCAGGGGTTTGTTGCTCAAGTAGAAAACAAATGGAATGAAAAGGTTTCCATAAGAGTTATGAAAGTATAACCTTGCTGCATAAATTGATTCATTTAAGAATTTCTTTCTTGCTCTTTGAATAACTGTAGTTTTTTTTTTTTTTTTTTTTTTTGTTGAATTAATTTGTCAGGACTTTCAAATCAACATACTAAAGTTAAGGATCCCACTTCTTTTTTGGCAACCAAAAGTACATCACGAGTTACAACATTCAAATACTTGTGCCAACCATCAATACTGACCCTATAACTGTAGTTATTATAACAGTAACTGCAATAAACAATTGTAACAGTAACTGCAATAAACAACCAGAAGATCATTAAGCTTGTTAGTTTACTAGCAATGTTAGTCCCTTTTAACCTAAGTTAAAAGTTTTTGTACATATGTTACAGCAACAAGATACCAAAAATGCGTGTCATTCAACCTAAATACCTGATTATTAATCCTGAATAATAAACAACAACAAAGCCTCATTACATTACCAACTCAAAACTCTAAAGGTGCCAACAACCAACCCTGTACAGGAAAAAAACTCTCAGGACATTCTGTTGTTGAAGTACCAATGTCCTTCACCCCTTTCGAGTAAAATTGTATATGACCTCGAGACGACAATATACCATTAACAATCTACCTGCATCTAACCTCCCTAGTCAGGAAGCTAATATATACATGCATAAACCATGTTGGATAGTGAAAGCAGTTGCCGAAAAGCTCATCAATTCGGATCTCTCTGCCCTGTCAACAAGACGGAGCAAGATAGGTTGAAAGAGCACGTATATTACTGTAAAACGTGATTTAACTGACCTTTTTGGGTTTTGCAATCCTCTATTATAATTCATCTTCTCAGGCTAATTAGGACCCGCTCATGTTGTTTGCAGCACAAGGCTTAGTTTTGTCAGATTCCACATCATAAGATGAAAGCAACTTTCTCTGCATCAAATCCAAAGAATGAATCCTCGTATTAGACACAACTCGGAATGCAAAAAAAAAATCTTGAAAGCAAAGCAATTACTAGCTAGTTATGGCACTTACATGATCCTCAAAATCAGGGCTTGACAAATTCATAGATAGGTTCCTCATCAACAGTAACACCTGTTAATGTACATAAATGTAGAAACATAAGCTCTTCTCCGATTTCAATTAATAAATGTGTATAACAGAATATCAAACATTGAGAACTTGTGCATACAAAATATCCTTCACAGAACTCATCAGAAAAATGGAAAAGGGAAAAATAAAAATAAGGGAAGGAAGAAAGAGAAGTAATGCTGAAGTCGAGTGCTAAAGTCGAGTCCACTGTACCACAAACATGATTTCTGTCTGAACCAATCATATATGCATATGCTTCAACTTGAAGTATTCTATTTCTCTAAGTATAGATGCATGTTATACTTTGAAGGGGCTTATCTTTTAAATGATCATTTTTCAATTCCAGTTTCTGCAGGTTTTGATTATGATTATAAATCCTCATCACTGTCAAGGGGGGTTCGGATATGTTGTTTTATTTTATTAATATTACTTTTATCCATTGATTGAGAACCAAACAGTACAACGAAATACCCAACAAGACATGAGAGGGTAAAGTCGATTTCTCAAAGGTCTTCTTCCCCTAAAACAAGGAAAGGAACCTCAGACCAGACCCACATCAACCCAATGAATGACATCTTCAAGGATGTTCTTCGCTTATCCAACCCTTTGGCATTGGATTCAATATAGATATGTGAATCTACTGAGAAAACCAAGGGTATGCAATAGCAGTATATTTCCATCTACCCTGAATTTGAGATTAAAGATCTCAACCTACAGCACAGAGGTCTAGTAACCTGTTGACCAAAAGAGAGCCAGACTATTTGTAGCTCCATACAGGGGGCATTGTAGTAAATACAACTCAAGTATATATAAGATTCATTAAGTAGCAAGACAGGAACTTCCAGCAGAGATTAAAGATCAACTATATAGCAGCTATAAGTAGCCAGATTGTCCGAAGTGGCTATCATTATAAAACCAAAACAAAAGATCATACTTTAAACATATATAACAGTCAACTCCAACAAAAATACATACTCTCTGTTAACGAGGTTTTACCTAACATACCATCTTACTGTTAAGTAGAGCAATATAAGTTCACAACACAAATCAATCCTTCATTATGAAAGATTCAAATCATACAGACTGGTAAAAAACATACCGTTTCAACATCGATTGGATCCATCTCCTTTAGTTTCTGTAAGTGACCACTGGTGTTTGGGTCAAAAACACTACCAATGAAGCCATACACTTGAGCAAAATCTGGCATAACTGCATCAAAGAATCTCAGTCACTAACATGCAAATGGAGTGTGAAAATACCAAGAAACTGAAAGCAAAAAATATAAGTGAGATAATGCCAGCTAACTGAGTAATTCACTAGTAAAATTGACACATATACTAGTATCAGATATGTCAGAACGTCCATGGGGACAATAAGTGTTATAACATCACCATCTACTGTATATCTCTTGACCAATAAAATATCTACAATGACAGTAACGAATGAGTTCCAACCAGTAGGAGCACAAAGATCTACGAAGTTACAAAAATCAAACATAGGCAACGACAGAGTAACCCGAAATTGGGGTTGGAAGTCAGAAAGAATAACACGTGCCAGATTAATAGGTCATGGGATTGACCATCCAGCTCTACCTTATGGCTTTTAAAGCAAGGACATACCACCTAAATGAGTAGCATAAAATGAAGTGCCTAACTCACTTACATGATGTATTCGGAGTACAAAGATTCCTTCAGTATTAGCTTTAAAAGTTCAACACAATGGAATACGACTCAATGGTTCTTACATTTCCAGACAATTTTCATGTTGATTCTTTTACTAATGGAAAAAACAAAAAATTACGGGACATCTAATACTCATTTTCTACTCGGTTTGCACAAACATGTGGAGATTAGTAGAAGTTGACATACTTGTCCATCTGCTAATGTCATCCTCATCTACCAACTACCACTCTTGAAACTCGAGCTCAGGGTGAACCCTAATTTCGCCCTTTACAAAGCCTCAGCATAACATGTGCAGAAAACCATTGGTACCCTGAGCCTTCATTTCAATAGGTGTATGTTCCTAGAACAACAAGATAATTTATTTGGTGATAATTATCCAGATGAAGGTAATACCGATAGACTTCACTCTAGAACCATTTAACATTCTCTATCAATCTTTATTAATATATTTTTATTTAAAAAAAATATCAGACTTGCTACAGGTGATTAGACATTTAAAAAAAAACTATAGCTTAAGTATTCTAGTTTGGGTTGCAGATAATCCACCTAATGCTTCAATACATGGTATTTCCAATAAACATGCATTTTCCATAGACATTTCTTAGTAATAATTTTCCCTTAATTAATGGTACAAAAAAAGTAATTACCTCTCAAAGCTTGGCCATGATTCCCTTGATCAGTTGGTCCACGAGTTGGATATCCCCTCGGAGTGCTTTCTGTGCTGCTGCAACAATTATTTACTAAAGTAGGTACTGCAGAACCCATGTCATCTACTGAAAGAAAAAAATACACATAATTTTCAGTACTCAAACAAGGAGGAATAGCAAGTGTTCTTAAATGCCATTACAGAATAAGGACAATACCTTTGGTCACATGTGATAAACCAGCAGGTGGTGCAGAAGTATGAGCCCATGAGGATACAGCTGGATTCGTATTAGGATCTCTAAGCACTGATGATGAATTTGAATTTGGCCTGAGAACCTGTCCTGGCTCAAGCAAAGCAGAGGAAGATTGAATTGCTCCCATCGCGTGTGATAGAACAGGAGCTGCCAAATTTTCATAATAAATAAATATGATCCTTTTACGGGTATAAGCTAATACATATACATCTTTTCTTTCCTCTCACTTCTTGGAACACGAGTGCAAGGGACCAAGGCAAAGGAAGACATAATAGACAGAAACAGTTTCCAAGTTCTTACTGTTTTTTGTGGCTTTTTGTGGGTACGGATGAGCTGCCTTCCTCTTTGGACGAGGGGGTGGTACATGTTCACTTGTGCCGTTCTTCTGAACTTTCAAGAAGTACTTCTGTGCATGGCTGCGTATCTGCAGAAATGAGCTCTTCACATCAGGAGAAATGAAAGACATAGCTACAATTGAAAAGGAGCGGGAAGATAGAGTGAAAAGGATGAACTTTTGAAGTTGAGCATGTCCATAATCTTTTCTAATTCTCAACAGCAAAATAGTGTTTTTTTTTGTTTAATAAAGCTCAATGTTTTATTAAAGTTTCCTGAAAAAGAAAAGGAAACAGACTATACAACAGATAAATTGAAAGACTAGTGCTCATGGGTAATGAACTATTGCTAAGAAAAATATTAATGAGAAAGTATTTAATTAAGACATTAATGCATTTGAGATTACCTGAATAACAGTCTTTGACCCAACAAATGCTTCGATCTTCTTCCAGTCACGATCAAAGCTAAAAGTAAAAAGGCAGGGGTAGAATATATCAGCCATAAGCATCAAAATAACAAATACAAGAGGAACTTATAAAGATTGTGCCCTAATTCCATGACGGGAGCTCTTAACATGTTTCAGGAATTTCTACTTAAGTTTGATGTTATAATTTCAAAATGAGGAGTTCTAAAACAAATTACAACCTTGGATTGTATGCGCAATTTTCTTAAAAGGTGAAAAAGTTTATTCCAGACTGTATTCACTATTTCAAAATCCAATCCCATAAAAGTCAGAAACCACAAGCAAACAAGATAAATCAAAACCCCCATGTCAAGGTAGGATATCTGTACATATAGATATGTAGTACCGAGTCAGTGAATCCAAGCAGGATAAAGCATATGAAACAAAAGGTCAAAGTTTGTTAAAAGCTATGTAATGACACGGACATAGTGTTGATGGTCCCGGTGTCTAACAAGAATACGAGGTCTTGGACTGTTGGACATCATCATTATCAAAGCCCATTTCCGATACTTTCGGGTCGGCTACACGGATTTTGGTTCTCCAAGCAATGCAGTCTTCCCACATATCCTCGTCTAATCCAAGCTCAAGGATGCCTTCCTTCACCGCCTTCACCTAAGTTTTCAACGGTCGTCCCCTTCGTCTACACCCTCCATTACCTTGCCAATCTAAACATTTTTTAATTGACGTCATGCTTGATCTCCTCCGTGCATAACCAACCCACGTTAAACACCTTTCTCTAATTTTGTCCTCTATGGGTGCTACATCTAAGTATCTCCTAATTCTTTCATTCCTAATTTTATCCTTACAGATTGGTGTTAAGCTCGTGGCAGCCAACTGTAAAAATAAAAATAAAAATAAAAATAAAAATAAAAATAAAAATAAAAATAAAAATAAAAATAAAAACTATCACATCCCTTTACATGGAATTTGGTTTAAAAAGATTAATGCAAAAAAATATTTGTTGGACATGTAAAAAAAAAAAATACGAGGACATGCTTGTAAAATATAAAGTTATTTACTATTTAATCAATAATGTTTATATCATGGCACTATTTTACGTGGTAATCAATATTGCTACATATGTACTGATTTTTCATAATATGCCTCTGAAACTTTTGAAAGATGTGGAAAAAATGAGGATTTAATTATGAAGTGTCGAACGAGTCTATGACAGGGAAACTTTTTTGAAAATGAATTATCATTGTTACATATGTAACAAGTTAGTCGGGTATAATCGAATCCTTTGATGACCTAGCAATTGATCACTTGATACTTTCATAAACCAAGAAAAACCAACCAAATCATACAAATCCACAGGGTCAGTGTTGTCCCAATTTAAACATGAAGCAGTTGAAACCTGGGCTTGAGGTTCCAAACAACCAAAACAGAAAATTTTGGGAGACTACTCTTTAGTTAGGTTTTGTTCTAATCGGGTTTGCTTGTTCCCTCATGACAAGGAAAGTGTTTCCCAAATGATCTAGGGTTCGGGATGTAGATTGGAGTCGATAAACACCCAAATGGAGAAAAAATAAAAAAGATCTTGAGTTAAGGATGTCTTCCTTCTTGTTGGGTAAGAGATTTTTGCCTCCAAACCTCACGACTCTTCGTCAAGTTACAACACTCATGATCATTCAGGTATTTGAGCTCAGTGCTAGGTGATAAAAGTTGTGCTTTCTTGGGGCATAAAATGGTTGGATTTCAGATCTACTCTAGGTTTTAATCGGGGAAAATGTTCGATCAGATCTAATAAAAATTTAACAGAATTAAAAAAATATATAAAATAAAATAAAATAAAATAAAATATATCCATCTTATGCCCCATATTATTCCCATTTTTAGGTTTTTCCATCTATGGTTGCAAGTGCAACTTGGACTGACAAATCTCCATTTCTATATGTTTACTTCTGATAGTGCATATTATCTGTGGTTATATCCATCAGCATCTCATCATGGATCCTTTATTAGAGAGGGAAACTCGCATGCAATTTCCAGACAATCCTCTACCCAAGCAATACATTTGGAAAAGACGTTGTGGATTGTTGGAGGCATGAAGCACCCGGGCTTCTTGGTGTAAATGCTTAGAGTACCAGGCATTTGGCAGTTGCGGCAAGGCATAGGCCACCTACTATTGGGTGTTTGATTCTCCTAAGGTACATAAACAGTTCCCATCCGTGACCAATTTCTTGGGCACTATCTGATCCTACTCTAGGCCTTGAACCATAAGCTTGACCGTGGTAGCCCCTATGGTTGGTTATGGCTAGTTTTCCCAAGCCAGACATTTTCATGGAACTTTTCTGAATTGAATGATCCCAAACTTTGCATTTAACAAATTCTTCATTGAAATGCTAATGGTTCATAACACTACTTGTTAATAATTCTATATACCCCATCACTAAGCACCATTTTGAGAATCAAACTTCAACAACTACTCTAAACCTCTGTTGTTACCAAACAGTAATTACCTCTAACGTCAGATCCTAACTGTTCATATCCACTGTAGACTACTCACAAATTACTCCAATCAAAGCCAAATCCAAGTAAATTATGAAACCATCATTTGTCACAACCAAGTAAAACACCACAAAATCACAAAAAGCTGTCCATATCCTTAACAGAATCAAAAGCCCCAATTAAAATTGCAAAAAAAATCAAAACCAACCCATACCACAAAAACCAATCAAAACCCCAAAATTCACCAAACCCATTCCAAATCAACCAAGATTACATAGCCCCAAACCTTCAAACCACCCCAATTTAACTAAAAATGCAAACTTTAAGCAAAACTTACAGCTGAAGCGCTTCAAGAAACTTGTCATGCTCCTGCTCAGTCCAGCTTTCTCGGGATTTAGTAATCGTGTAAGGCTTCCGAGTCTTCTTGGACAGATCCTCTAACGCAGCACTGCTGGCACCCGAGGTTGTAGTTGTAGTGGGGATTGAACCCAGAGAGGGCATAGTTACAGCACCCGGGTGATCGAAGTAGATGGTGGTGGACTCTACTTCGGATGGCCGGTTGGGGTTCTCTGATGGGTTGTTTGGGTTCACAAACACCATAAAAACGCTTGTAGCTTCGAAGCTTTGCTTTACTGGTTCGTATTAGTTTGGTTGGCTTACAGAGAGACAGAGAGTTGTGGACCGTGTTGGTGCAAATAGGCAAAATGTGAAGGGGAGGTGTAGTTTTGGGTAAAGTGGGAACGGAAGTAGACGATCGAAGGAGGGGTTACCAGGTGATTGGTTGACACGTGGTGAACATGCGATGTGGGGTAGTTGTTTAACCGACCTCGTTCCAGGTCGATCCAGCTAGAAATCTCTTGGTTAAAAATGGGTGAGTGGGACACGTGGGGTGATGTGATCGGACTAGTACGGTATCACCGAGTATCATGGGGAACAGTGATTTTTTGATGTTATCCAAATTCTGTAGGATCTGAAAATGGAATAATACGAGTATCTCTAGTGGAAAAGACTAAAATCGACCCGTGAGGTTCCTTCGATTGAAGACGAGTATTAAGAACGTGCCTCAATCCTAGCAGAGCAAATGGATGGATAAGATTCCGCGATGAGCAGTAGTGAAGGTAAAATTACCTCACTCGCTTTGCATACATGTGTTGCTGGTGCTGACAAGCTACTCGTCCAAATTCTGAAGATAAATGCCAATTGAGCTTCTTGGAAGAGTCGAACAATTCCAGGCTCCAGCCACAACAAAGATCTGCACTTCTGTTTGTACGGGTACATGCATCTTAGGACCGCAGCTTCGCCAACACCAATGCTGAGGATGTTAACCTATATAAAATCGAACGACTCTCAAATCATCATGTTACAAATGAGGAATTCTAATTGGCGAGGAAACGGCGAGGGAGGGGGTCGAACCCTTCATCCCCCTCGAGATGCATCCCTCACCCGTTTCCTAGCCAATTAGACAAGCCCGTTACAACTAGATATTGCAGTACTCCCCACCAAAAGAAATGGGATACTATTGCCAACTTAACCGTGCTACTTGAAGCAACCAAATTCAGCCAAATAGATATAAGTCAGAAATGAAAACTTGACCAGTTCAATATCTTCTGCGAGGACAGGTAACTGACATCTACAAAGAAAACCATCAAGATCACCTTGATAAAATGAAACAATACAATAGATAATACACAGCAATTGTGAGAGAAACACATTATGAAGACAGTGCCGATTACAACAATCTTCTCCACAAAGAAGGTAACAGACTTTCAAACTGTTGGTAAGAAACAAAGAACCCCCAACAGAAAAAACATACTAAGAAGCCAACACCAGAGGTTCTAGCACTTGGAAAAACAAAACTGAATAGTTTACAAATAGATTAAGAAGATTATAAATCCAAGTTAAATAACCTAAGGTCATCATTCCTTTATCTACTTCAATCAATCCACCGAGTAACTCCATCCTCTTCGCTTACAACAGCCAGGATCTCAATGCGTACATTCAATACAGCCTGCATTAAAAGTGAATGAGTTGCAATCGAGAAACACTAAGATAGTTTTCTTCTGGAAGTTATATAATTGAGATATAGATTGTTTTAATGCCAATAATGGGCTTACCAATGAATTTCTACAGTTAACAAGCCTGCATTCCTCCAGCAGAGAACCTTCCAACGCCCAATTCTCCCAGACATCAAAGCTATGGCTTGCAAATACAAACTCCATTTTTCTGTTTATCTGTAATCCAAAAATTCGATTAATATTAATCTAAAAGACATACAAAATCTGCAATTTCATATAGCTGGAACAGAAGATCCGACTGAATTTGACCATTGAGCATTGAAATTCCAGAGATTCAATTAATTACATGAGCTAGCAAGAATTTTTAACTAATTCACCACCCAGCACAACAAGTGATGGCATCTTGACTCATGATTAACAAGATCTACCAGGAAAATTCAAAACTGAACATCATTTTTATAATGATTATTCTTTTACATTGAAGAAGTGTGATTAGTCTAATCTATGTTTACCAAAAATAACAATCAAGCCCTACACCAAATGGATAATGTTACTAGAGTTTACATTTTTTAGCAAAAAAGTTTGAAATTATACTTTCCAACAATATCTAAACCAAAGTTGATTAGGTTTTATCATTTTCCCCTATATATTATCAATAAAGGCATAACAAATTCACAATAGAAGACAGAATGTTAATGCAACCCAGGCAAATTCCATTTTTAAAGAAAATGAAAATAGCAAATGATAAGCTCAAACACTCACCAACTCAACTGCTCTCTAAACATCACAGTATCACACTTGAAGCATGAACATCTTAAAGGAAATTGGAAAAGTAAATGATAAGCTCTCAGCCTGTCACCAACTCAACTACTCTCAATAATCATATTATCCCATCTGACATGTGAATGTCTAAACTTTTTCAACAACTTCAACCAAAGAGATACCACACTAATTTTCCTTGTTTAATCACAATTTGAACATTAATATCTCAAAGAATTAAAAAACATGCAACAGTTACTTCAGAATATTTTCAGTAGTCACAGTTAATAAGGGTGGAATTTTAAGGATGATCACTTCTAAAATATAAAAACTGCACGAAAATGAAATGAAATGATAGCCATGTTTGTAAACATATGAAGACCCAAAATCAATTCTGATATCTTAGAGGCCTTCTTAAATGACATTAATGAACGTATGAGAAAAACAGGATAAAGTAGCAAGATAAACTTCTACTTTTATTCCACTTCCCATAGTTTGTCCAACTATAATTACAATTATAGCCGGTTGAGAGTGTAAATATACCTGCAGCAATTTTCCGCCAGCAGCAAATGATCGCAATCCAATTGTGTCCTGAAAAAATATACCAAAGCCAACAATAGTTAAACACGTAGGTCAGAACGTATACTTGCAATAACAAAAGAAAGAGAATCATGGAAAAATTACAATGAAGAAAAAAGATAATCATACCTTGCTTCTTAAAGCTACAAGAAACTGTGCTGCAGGATCTCTTTTTGTTACATTTGACATGGTGTCCAGGAACCAACCACCACCACCAGGAATTCTCTGCCTGGACACATGAAGTGCAGGACGATCTCTTGCATGCAATGCTATGACATACCCTTCTTTCAGCACCTCGGCAGACTTTTTACTGAGCCCCAAGCTTAAATTCATGCACCGCTCAGACGTTGATTCTGGTGTAGATTCAATTGGGGTTTTCCTACTTCTAGAATCTTCAGGGGAAGCAAAACGGGAACTGGAACTGACTACAAGATCTGTGCCACTCATTGCAGTATCATCTTCTCGCTGTGAAGTGTAGTTGCTGTCTTTTTCTAGCACTGCAGATTCATTTGACTTTTGTTGAGATTTACGACGGGCGTGCCTCTTTTTCCCCTTTTTACCTGACCTGCTATGCCTTACATCAGACCGAGTAGCATTAGTTTGAGACAAGCTCGATCCTTGAGGCTGGCTCTGAGATTCTAGTGGTTCATAAACTCCTTTTCTTTTGCTGCTCTCTGGACTCAACTGAATATCATTTATCAAGGTATCACTGACAGAACCTAGCAAAGCAGTTTCTTTGACTTGCTTCCCAGTTTGTTCATCTTCATAAGCAATTTCGCTCACTGCATCCTCCTCATCAGATATCACGTTTGTTGGAATAACACCATCAAGAAAGAAAGATTGCAACGCAGTAATGGCTTTCTCTCTTATCTCCATCCACACTTCTTCACTATAATCTGCACTACGGGGTAGGATTAATACATTAGGCATCTCCCTTACCTGAAATTAAAGACAACACAAGATAATGAGCTCCACAGTGAAGTAACTAAATACACCCCCGTCTCAAGACTGCGAGACACTTGTATCCTATATCACAACATACGTGCAAATGTAGATAATAAAAGTAAACAAACCATCCACCCAAGAGTCAGGAATGTATATGTAGGCATTTCAGGATCAATGATGAAATCCACTACCAAACTCGGGGTTTTTTTTTGTGGTATGATTGAGGGGGGTGAACAACTAAACCGGAGAGAACCTAATGAAGGAGAGATGTTAGCGAACGAACAAGCAACAATGCAGCAGTTAGGGAACGAAGTTGATAAGGTAGGTATAGATAGAACCCTAACTCTGTTAAGAAGCACTAAATGCAGCTCTGAACACACATGCAGACCCTAACAACGGATCTCAATATGCAGCTGCACCGAGCACATTGTGTTGGGCATCATTGTGTTACGATCCTTGTTATGGACTTTCCCCTCCTGGACAGCTCGGGCTTTTGGGAGAGTTGGTTGGTTCTTAACAATTGGTATCAGAGCCAAACCCCACATCCAAGGTTCGAATCCCGGCAGGGGCGACCTATAGGCTAGATTAAAATAATTTAGCATTATGTATGGGCATAGTGCTAAGTTGTTGAATACTGGTAGCTGAGAGAAGGCTCACTAGGCCAGTGTCGATAGAGTGGGCCGACGAGGATGTCGGCTTTGGAAACGTGGGGCAATGTTACGATCCTTGTTATGGACTTTCCCCTCCTGGACAGCTCGGGCTTTTGGGAGAGTTGGTTGGTTCTTAACACATTGTTTGCAAAATGCAACAACATCTTAAGCTCCAGTACGCGCCATGCTCAGTAGTAGAAGGGAAGCAAGTGGTTCAGATTAAGCATGTTGAGATCAATATCTAATTGGTAATTTCATGGGGAGAAGACTAGCATATGGCTATATCAATGACTGCTTGAAACATATCTGGAAATTGAAGAGAAGCTTTGATATGTCAGTGTATGGAGAAAGAGTGTTTGTCTTCAAGTTTCAAATGAAGAAGACAGGTTGAAGGTGCTGGAGAGGGGGCATCTTCACATAGCCAGTAGGTTGTTCTTGATTAGACCATGGAAGCCATACAAGGAAGATGATGTGGAAATCTTGAACTCAGTCCCTGTTTGAGTGAATCTAAGTTCTAAGGAAACTCACTCTCTTTCTGTGGAGTACACTAGGGCTGCAAACTATTGCTAGAGCTTTGGGAGTCCCATTAATGCTTGATAAAGCCATAGACAACAGAACCAGGCTCACTTTTGCAAGAGTTTGTGTCAAGATTAATGTGAGTAGTCAAGGCGGCGCTAAAAATCGGTCTAGGCAGCGCTAGGGCAAGTTTTTGAAATTTCTTTTATTTTTATTTCTAGTTCAAAAATTTTTTAATTATTTAGGATTTTTTTTAATACATTTTGCATATGTATCTTGACAATGAATTGGAAGTAATTTATATACTATTATGCTTAACTTCTATAAATTAGGGTTATTCCCTTTTAGCCCCCATTAATTCGGGTGAAACCCTACTTGGGTGCCACTGATTATTTTAATTGAGTCTAACCTCCATTTTGGCATTTGACAGTTAAGTCAACTCGATTGACTAGCAGAAAACATTAGTTTTCTTGAAATACCTCATTTACCCGTGACCAGCACATGCCAAACACGTGTTTTTTTCCCTCTTCCCTCTTTATCCCAATGAAACCCTAGGTTTATACAATATGTTGAAAAGGGAGAGAGAACCACAATTTGAAGAGGGAGATCAAAATATGTTCGGTGGACACGTCGGTGGTGGTGGAGAGGTAAGTCAAACTTGTATTTTATGTATTCACTTAGATGTTGGTTGAACCAGTGCGAAAATCTATTTAGGGAAGATGGATACCAAATGTTTAGGAAATATGTGGGGGTTAAAAGGAATTGTGTATTTTTTAATATGAATTGTGTAAATTATTGTTTAATTTACTTGTATTGTTTGTGATTTGTGAATGGCCAGGATATTATTATTTGAGTTGTCAATGGATGCCAATGCAATGATATTGATCAATACTCTGCAGGACTGTCAACCATCAATATGTTGGATTGAAAATGAACCAACCTGTTGGACTGAAATGAACAACCTGCTGGACAGTGATCAATTTGACCATCATGAAAATCCAAAATCAGAAATGAACATGTTGGACATTCAACAACATGTCCAAAAACTTAAATGAACCACCTGCCAATCTTGAACAACCTGCCCAAAAACTGAAATGAAAAACCTGCCAATGAAATTAACTTGCCCAAAAACAGTGATTAACCATTGAACCAACTTGCCAAACACAATCTGTATTGAACAGCCCTAAACACAATTAACCATTCGCAATGCAATTAATCATTCAACCAACACACAATGCAAATCAATTTGAACAATTCACAATGCAATTAACAATCATTGAACCAATGCATTGCTTACATACTAAACCATTGTTTATTGTCTAACATCAAATATTCAGTTAGTCTTATATCAGAACCTGTCAAACCATTGTTTTTTGTCTTGCACATACATTTGTCTAAACCATCGTAACTGAACCATTTATTTGCACATACATGACATCTACCAAAAAACTGACATACTATTGTATGTACCATCTATACGAAAAAAACATAAATTTGTACCCAAAAATATTGTTTGTAACCACTTTATCTAACATATACATGACATCTACCAAAACAACTGACATGTCATGGCTACAAATAGCAAATGTATTTATCAAGTATTGGCATATGTACTGACTATACTAAAAAGGTGAGAAATAGCCACCAACCTTTACCTGAAACCCTGGGACTGAGTCAAATTCTGACTCATCATGATTAGACCTTCTCCACTAGCTGTTGGGGTACATGGCATTGCATCATCTTCCATCCTCATCCTCTGTTGTGGACCACCATCACCACCAAGTATACTGCCCAAGCAAATAGCACCTGGCCACCTCAGAACTACTAGCAGCTACGTCTTCAAAGTCATCTTCTCTTTTACCATCCTCAGAACTACTATCATACTGAATCTCAGCATCTAGTTGGTCAATATTTACAAGTACACCTTCAAAGTCGATCAATGGCAGTGGTGGTGGAACTTCTCTTTTCACCATCCTCCCTAGGTGATTTGGGGACATTGGTAACATTGGTGATGCAAGTGGTGACTTTGGAGATGTTGGTGTTGACTATGGCGAGTTTTGTGTGTCATCGATGGCTGAACCATCAGTGAGTAGACCAAAACCTATTCTAATAATGGACTTTGATCACGATGAGTCATAATTTGACTCAATTTCAGGGTTTCAGGTAAAGGTTTGTGACTATTTCCCACCTTTTTGGTATAGTTAGTACATATGACAAGACTTGGTAAATACATTCACTGTTTGTAACCATGGCATGTCAGTTTTTTTTTTAGATGTCATGTATATGTTAGATATAATGGTTACAAACAGTATTTTTGGGTATAGGTTTATGTCTTTTGGTATAGATGGTACATATAATGGCATGCCAGTTTTTTGGTAGATGTCATGTATGTGCAAACAATGGTTTAGACAAATGTATGTATAAGACAAGAAACAATGGTTTGATAGGTTCTGATATAAGACTAACTGGATGTCTAATGTTAAACAAGAAACAATGGTTTAGTATGTAAACAATGCATTGGTTCAATGCTTCAATGATTGTTAATTGCATTGTGAATGGTTCAAATTGAATTGCATTATGTATTGGTTCAATAGTTAATTGCATTGTGAATGGTTGAATGGTTAAATGCATTGTGTTCGGGGTTGTTCAATGGCAAGTTGTTAATTGCATTGTATTTGGTAGGTTGGTTCAATGATTAATCATTGTTTTTGGGCAGGTTGTTCATTTCATTCGCAGGTTGTTCATTTCAGTTTTTGGGCAGCCAACATGTTGTTCATTTCAATTTTTGGATTTTCATAATGGTCAGACTGATCACTATCTAGCAGGTAGTTCATTTTAGTCCAGCAGGTTCATTTTCAATCCGGCGGGTTGTTGGTTGTTCATTTCAGTCCGGCAGGTTGTTGGTTGTTCATTTCAGCCCAACAGGTTTTGTAATTTTCATAATATTAAACATTGTCAGTCCAACAAGGTATTGATCAATGTCATTGCATTGCAGGGTATTGATCAATGTTATTGCATTGATCATTATCATTGCACTGCATTGGCATCCATTGACAACTCAACCAAGAATATCATGGTCATTCATAAACAATGCAAGTCAATTAAACAATAATTTACACAATCCATATTCAAAAAAATACACAATTCTTTTTTTACCCCCACATAATTCCTAAATTTACCATTTCGTACCCATATTTCCCAAACAGATTTTTACACCAGTTCAACTAACAACGAAGTGAATACACAAAATACAAGTTTGACTTACCTCTCCACCAACACCGACGTGTCCACCAGCCCTATTTTGATATCCCTATTCAGATTGTGATTTTCTCTTCCTTTTCAACAAATTGTATAAACCTAAGGTTTCGTTGGGATAAAGAAGGAAGAGGGTGACGAGGGAAAGAAGCACATGCTTGACACGTGCTGGTCAGGGTAAATGAGGTATTTCAAAAAAACTAATATTTTCTGCTAGTCAATCAAGTTGACTTAACGGTCAAATGTCAAAATAGGGGTTAACTAAATTAAAATAATCAGTGGCATCCAAGTAGGGTTTCACCTGAATTAATGGGGGCAAAAAGGTAAATAACCCTATAAATTATAATACATGAATAAATAATCGCCTAGGCTCCATGGAGTCCTCTGGGCGCTAGTCCCCTGCTCGCCTACCGCCTAGTGATTTTTAAAACACCGTTAACAACAGATGATGGGAGAATGGTAATAGTGGAGGTGGAACACTTATGGAAGCCTACAAAGTGTGAGCACTTTATGGGGTTTGGGCATACTTCATCGAGCTGTCCTAAGTAAAAGAAAAAGAAGCAAAGAATCACTAAGTATTGGAGGGTGAGCAAGGATGGATATGAAATCAGCAAAACAGCAGATGTAGTTGAGGAGGAAGGTTGAGAAATCACCACTGGGAACACTCATTTAAACAACCAACCCACTCAGAAAGGGGATGGCAATCTTGCAGATGAAAACTCCATTATAATTAGTGATGAGATGGAGATTGCAAGCAAAAATATCAAAAATGTCCCAAGAGCAACATAGCAAATGAGAAGGAAGGCGTGGTTGAGGTGTTTCCAAGTAAAATCCCAAGGAGATGTTGAAGAGAATGAGGAAAACCACTCAGCAGAAACATAATGTGTACTTCGTGACGATAATTTATACGAAAACCATGTTGAATTCACCAATGCATGTGGAGCTGACATAGTGGAGCTTTAGGAATATGATGACACTGACATTGAAGAATCAGAGCCCCAAGAAGCGGTAGGAAATACTATAGATTAACACGACCCAATAAAGATCATTCTGTTGAAGAAGAATACGAGAAAATCCGGGTTTTAGTTTCAAAAGCTTACGAAGATTACATACCAAGCCCTAGGAGATCCACTAGACATAGAAAAAGGATCAAGTACATCGAGCATACTCCACAACAAGGAAAAAGGTACGGCCTCCCCTTACCAAATAATTGTTGTTAGGGGTGATTTACCCTCTCAAGAAATTTTTCTATTTTTACTTTTTGCATTAATATAAAAGGTTAAAGGGTACTTAAAACCCTGCTTGATTTTAAAAAGAATTAAAAATTTCACCTTATAAATATCACATGCACTGGAATTTTGATAAATAAGACTTTTAATTAAACTTATCAATCATTGTCACGGAAAATTATATAATAACAGTTCTTCAGGCCAAATACATGCCTAGTACTCATATCATTTGAGAAAGGTTATACAAATTTCCTGACGTCCAAATGACCTACAAGAATGACTTCGATCCAACAAGAAATTTTCAGTTGCATAATCCAGTATGTAACACCCCAGGATGTAAACCAGTATGGTCATGTAGACTTTCATGTAATGTAGGTTAGCTTGTATACACGTGAGAATATGAGAATAAAGAACCCTAGCCGAAATCAATCATGCCCAAATGCATGTGATAGTAATGTATTCAGCATGAATAAAGAAAACCTATAATCATCAATCATGACATTCAAATAATAGCATTCATGTGTAAAAAATTAGCATATGTTCAAGATATCAATTCATACCCTAAGGATAATGCTCATACCCATGCTTCCATCCATTGTGGCCCTTCAGCACCATCCAGTGCACAACCAGCAATAGTTCCATCGATCAAAAGTTGTTTCAGAGCGCAATCGTCTAATAGCTGACTACTACCTGTATTCACAAGAAATGCTCCTGTGGACAAGAGAATTTTCAATTAGAAGCAAAAGCAAGGGATGTTGAATTTTTAATGCCTACATGGCTGAGATATAGGGAGAAATACCAGGTTTTATGTGCTGCAGACATTCTGCATTAATAATCTGAACAGTTTCATTTGATAGAGCACAATGGAGCGAGACAAGGTCACTTGCCGCAAGTAAATCATTAAGCGTATCCATTTTTCTTGCAGCAGGAGGAAAAGTGACAGGTCTGCCTGACTTGCCTTGAGCCTGAATGAATGAATATTTATAAGAGTGGACAAAGGTCTAGAGATTACAACACACAAACTCATAAACTATCTTGCATGACTTAGAACACGAAAGTTTAAATTGCAAAGGTTAAAACATATACTGTAGGCTGTAGCGCACATACCTACAGCTCATAAATATCTTGATGGTTTATTTAACAAGTACAACTGCATTAAACTCAAGGTTACAAGTTTTGTGAAGTGGCAGTGTTTCAAGACCAAGTCGTGTGGAAGTTCACTTCTCAAACTCAAACTGATATCAAGCTGAAAGGACAACTTACTAGGCAGGGTATTAGCAACAAGCCAATGAAGTTTCTCAAATATGTTCTATTCTCATCCATCACCGATTCACCATTCAATTAAAAGAACCAAACCTCCATGTAAAGCTTTCCTAGGGTCATGAGAAACCTCGTTACAACCCTTAAAATTTCTTTCATGTCACATTGTCTAAACATATGGCACAAGATACCAATCTCCAAAACTTCCTTGTTGCTTGACCAGAGGGTTTATGTGCTGAAAATTGTTGGGATACAAATCCTTGTATAACCTCGTCTTTCATCAATTAGCTTGACTCCGTTGATGTGTTGGTTTGTTGGGTTTACTGATTTGGGTCCATTGGGTTTGATTACTCAACCAATTTAAAGAACTACATGATATGATAGATGTTTAAAGTGATAATCATATCGATGGGTATGTTGTTTTTCCAATCAACTTTAAGAAGAATTTGTTGGGTTTGGATAGTTTCAAAATGTTTAAATATGCGTATAACAAAGCACATTAATTTCAAGTTATCCATGGAATTGCATATTCAACCAAACAAAGTAATTTTCAAGGATTCCACAAAAGAAACTTTCACGGATTCCCTAGAAGTAAAACACCCTTATTCCATGGAAATATATTCTTGCAATCAACCACATCCTTAGTGCATTGGAGTCTGTAAATTGATATTCATGATGTGTTTCACGCCTCTTCATAAGAAAGTGTTAATCATAATTTCCATATTGCAATTGGTGTAGGGAGATTAGGTATCAACTTATGTACCTGTACAAGGTGTTGTGGGTGGTCTTCGGTTCAGGGGCTTGGAAGACTTTACTTCATTTTCGATGCAAAGGAAAGTTTATTTCAAAATTAGTGCATGTTCAAAACAACAAAATGCTAGGATCGTCAAAGGTAGGTTGCAAAGACTAGAGCGGTTGTGATGAAGACCTTGGCAATATTATGAATTTGGGCTTCTCCATGTTCTTTTAGGGACATTTTTCTAGCTTGTTTAATATTGAGATTCCATTGCTTTTGCTTTCAGTCATCAAGGCTATTTGACTAGGCTGCCCAACGTGACTTAATATCAGAACTATGCTTACGCTTGTGATATAAATTATCTAAAATGCTAACAAGATTCATTTTGCTAGAAGGTTAAACAATCAACAGAAGTCTTTTTTGTAAAAGGCATTTAAAGAAAAAAGGGTCATTTCAAACTAACTTCAGCTAGCCTCATCGTATACATATTCATCCTTGGCCATAATACTTGTACTCAACATCTATTCCCAATAGAAATGTGATCCCATACGACACAAGATACTATTAATCACCTTCCAAATATTATTTCATCATCATCATTAAAGCCCATTCTCTCGGAGACCTACCAAATATTATCTAATAAATATAAATTCCGCAAAAACACACTAATCAAATTCGATTTGGGTAAATGATATACTGATGAACTACGCATTTAAATCCTTAATGAATCAAACGCAGTTAAAAACAACAGACTGATGAACTTGCATTCAGTAACTAATGAATCAAAATGTAGATAAAAACACACTGATCAGGTTATTGTATTGCAAGCATTTGAGCAAATTACGACACGTTGAAATCAATAAAGATGAAATCGATAATGTACCTCCTGGACATCAAAGTAAAGCACACTCATCTTGAAGGCCAAGCTCCTCGTAGCCAACGATCTAGCAGAAGCAGATCTCCCAACAATCCCGAGCACGAGTCCACGACACCTCCGCATCCCTCGACAGAGCGGCTGCACGGAGCCGAGCCATCCAGAAGCCGAGAAAGCGTGACGAGAGAGCAAATGAGTGCGTCTCAGCAAGCCAAGAAAGAGAGCCATAACAGTGTCAGCGATCTCCTCATCACGGGAGGTGTCGACGTGGACGAGTCGGAGGCCGAGATCGGACGCGAGGGCTGAATCGACGGACCGGTCGGCCGATCCGAGGCAGAGGAGGAGCTGCCATGGCTGGAGCCGGCGCTGGGCGGCCCGGGGGAGGAAAGCGAGCGAGTGGAGGAGTACGGCAGCGGCGGACTCGATCCGTCCGTTCGTCAGGCGGTTCAGGCCTACGTGCTCGACTGTGGCGATCCCGGCTAGGGTTTCATGTTCGAGAGTGCAGTCTTCGAGGCAGTTGAGAGAGACCACTAGTGGGAGAGGTGGTGAGGATTGGTGTTTTGCGGTGGCGATGGTAGTGATGGTGGTGCGATGAGACATTTGTGGAGGGGTTTTGGTGGTGGTGGTGGTGGTTATCGCCGTAGAACCCTCTCTCATTTCTTGATCTGCTTGAGGCTTCGTGAGGAAGGAGGAAGTTAAAAATAGATCTTGGTCACTGTTGGTTTCACTGATTTGGGATTTTTCTTTTTCTTCTTTTTTTTGCTTTTTTGATTTTACCTTTGGGATCTTTTCTTGTTGGCAACGACTACTCCACCCCACGAAAAGCGATTTCTCGTATCATCACTGAGTTTTATTTTTTCTTACTCACACTACCAATAAATATGCATATCCTAACAGAGAGACTCAAACTTAAAACAAAAAACATACAAAATAAGATAATTTTTGACCAATTTAAACCCTCAATTGAGACCAATTCTCAAGTTCATCAAAATACAAAAATTATAGTACTCTGAGTTATCTAATAAACACAACTTAAATTATTTGAAAATGTTTTGAAATGAGCAAGTTATGGTCATTTTACTAAATTCGCACAAATCTGTCTCGCAATGAAAACAAGATAGTGTCCCTGACTTTCGGCCAACTTATATGCTTGATCGAGATTGATTCTCAAGCTTATAAAAATATACAAATTGTAGTACTCTGAGTTATCTAATAAACACAACTTGAATCACTTGAAAATGTTTTGAAATGAGCAAGTTCTGGTCATTTTACTAAAGTCGCGCAAATCTTTCTTATGAAAATGGGATAGTGTCCCTGACTTTTGACCAACTTATGTGCTCGATCGAGACCGATTCTTAAGTTAATTAAACACAAAAGTTATAGTACTTTGAGTTATCTAATAAACATAACTTGAATCACTTGAAAATGTTTTGAAATGAGCAAGTTATGATCATTTTACTAAAGTCGCGCAAATCTGTCCGAAAAAATTTGCTATCTCACCTAGAACAATGCGGTGTTTTTGCAAAAACTCACATTGTTCTGGGCGAATAGGAAATTTCAGCAATTTTTTTTACTGTTCGCCCAGATCAATGCAAGGTTTTGCAAAAAAACTAGCATTGTCTTAGGCGAACAATATTTTTTTTTGTGATTTCAGAAAAAATAAATAAATAAATTCTGAAGTTTACTTTGTTTTTGTGATTGAATTTTTTTCTGAAGTTTCCATGAGATTACTTTCTTTTGCTGAAATTTTTTGGAGATGTTGCGATTTAGGTGAGATTTTTAAGGGTTTCGATTTTGACGAAGAGGGAAAAGATTTTCGAGGGACAGGGAAGAGATTTGAATGTGGAGAGAAATTTGCAAGATATTTAAATGTGGGAGAGGGGAGATATTTGAATGGGGAATGAGGAATCGCGTTTCGATTTGAATTGGGAGGGGAAAATGTTAGTTTTTTGTTTATATAGGTGGTGTGAAAAAGTATGGTGGTGTGAGAGAGTAAAATTGTGTGAGAAGATAAATCACTTGTGGTGGTGTGGAGTAGTCATTGTCTTTCTTGTTTTGATTTTGGAATGTGGGGTTGTGTTATCCCATTCCTAAACTGATAATGGATAGTTTGGACTTTGGATAGCATTATTCGGATTTTTGTTCCCTCGCGTCGAAGCTGAAACCATGATCTGAGATCATTCGAAGAGTATGTAATATGCCAGAAATTCTAGATGGCCTGGGAAACCAACATGGTTTGCTGTCTGGGAGGGGCGAAAATACATTTTTGCCCTCCTCCTTAAACACACAGCTTCAAAAAGTAGTTAAGGAAGAGGGACAAACATGTAATTTCGCTCCTCTAAGCAGCAAACCAGACCAATTTCCCAGGCCAGCTAGAATTTCTGGTAGTGTACTTGAAAGATGGGTAGCACAAGAAGTGAGTTTTCATGATTTTTTTTTTTAAATCGTTTAAGTAAAGATTCTTGATAAGTTTGAAGTTTTGAATTTTACTCGGTACAAATTTATGGCAAGTAAAGCAACAAGGTTTCTAATGTGACATGAATCGTTTCTGATTGAGGGCAATGATGACTCAAATCATCTGCTATAGAATAAAAAATAAAAAAAATACATACGACCGGTTACATTAGGAATAATTAATATTTTATTGAAGATCCATTTTCATACCATCATTTGTTTATATTTCTAAAAATTTCAAAACTATTTTCTAAAACCACCCACACAATAGGTGGATGAATGAACAATACTTGACTCATTCAATGAAAGTGATGTAATTTTATCATTTTTCGAGATATCTTGGTTTCCTCTTTATCATTCCCATTTTGGTGGTCTTGTTTAATATTGTTGAACATTTTAATGTATTCATATGTAAACCATTACAAAAGTGTGAACAAACTCATCACAATAATTGACTGAGTTTGTTGGTAGGTGTGTTAAACATAAACATTGGAAAATGAATTTTCATGTCTTTTTTACTAAACATTGTAATCTAGGAAAAAAAAAAAAAAAAAGGTAATTTTCTCAAGTATCCAATGTATATAAATGTACACGGTTTATCAATAAATTATTATTGACAAATTATGTGTGTGTTTGTGTCATTGCAATATGAAACATTTTTAAAAGATAGCAAAAATGTATAAATGTGCAATCAACTTATTCAGTCATACATATTAGGTTTGCAAGCGATCATGGAAAGTAGATCATTCAAGTGCAACCAAGAAGACTCAGCAAAAGACTCAAACGTATATTTTATAAATCCCCAATTCTAGGCAATCAGGCTTTTTAGCCACTTTTTGGTTAGGTTCTGGGCTTTTTACACTTCTACCCCTTCTACAAAAAATGTTTGTGGTTGTGTTTTAAAGAGAAAAGGTAAATGTGTAAAAATCGCCAAGCCTAGCCAAAAAATTGCTTTAAAGCCTAGCTGCCTAGACAAACTCTTTTAGAAATACAAAGTTAAAGTTAAAGTCGCATTATTGGCCAATCTCAATCACCCTCCACAGATCGGTAAACTAAAAAGGAACACCTCCACCTCCCACCATGCCTTCACCTCCCACCACGCCTCATCTCCCCTCCACCTCCTACCACGCCTTCACCTTCCACCTAATGGAGATATGATCTTACCTGCAAGAGGGAGGCACAGTTGTGTATTTAAGGTATGTTTTTTATATTAACAATAATTGCTAGGGTTTGGAGGAGAAATCAGTATACTCTTTCATCCTATGTCTGCTGGTTTGTTGATGGGTTAGTGTCACAACAATTGAATCTCATTCATTCTCCTCCCATTGCCCCTCGAGGGTGAAGGAACAATCGAGGGAGGTTCACAAAACCCTAGAGAACCTGCAAACGTGAATAGAACAGGTTTAGCGCTAGCACCAATAGAGAGGCATGGTATGCATGGAGTTGTCCAGGTAATAAGAGATGTTGCAAAGGGTTCTCACCAGTTCATTATCAGAGTATGGATTGGGCGTCAAAGCTTAAACAAATCAAGACAATCAGGTTCACGAAACTCGTATATGTACTACCCATAGTTAATTGAAGGAAAGAAGTTTGTTCATGTGAATACTATTGAGTTTGAAAATAAAATAAAGGAATGTAGCAATTGGTTGTTGGTAGGTTTGTAGAGAAAAGACTTGCCTATGGGTATGTTAAGGAGTTTATAAGTTGTACGTGGGGTACAAAATTTTTTGACATGAACATTCATGGTGGCAGAATGTTTATTTTTCAAGTTTAAGGATGAGGAATTGAATGGAAGGTGCTGGAAATGAGTCATATCCATATTGCGAGTAGGCTATTTATTCTTCGACCATGATCACCGTTGTTGGAGGAAGAGAATGAGATCTTGAGTTCCCTTCCAATCTGTGTTACCTTGAAAAGATACCACTATTCATTTGTAACCCCGAGGGGTTGCAACTGATTTGAGTGTCATTGGGATCCCTGTTATGCTTGATATAGCAACTGAAGAACGAATGAGATTAGCCTTCGCTCGAGTGTGCGACGAAATTGACATTAATAGTCAACTTTTCCAGTACCACTCAATGATGAGAAGACTATAGTAGTGGAGATAGAGTACACATGGATCCCAGCCAAGTGCATTACATGTGCAAGGTTTGGTCATAACAAAACTAATTGTTCAAAAACAAAGCCAGTGAAACAAGTTGTACCTTCAGTTTGGAAGGACAAAGGGAAGATGGTAATGAAACCCGATAAGGATGAGGAACGATGGATTGGTTGCATTAGGTGGGCACAACTTTAGATCCAAGGCAGCCATATAGGCGATAGAGGTCGGAATGTACAAAATATGTTGCGAGGAGGTGAAGCTACCAGTAGTAATAATTATTCTTAGAGATGTGGCAAAAAAAGCTAGCCAAGGTGAACCCCGCAATACTGCCGTTAGGGAGCATAACAACAAATGGATAATGCTCTTGAAGAGGTGCAACACGCCGACAATGATGGCATAGAGGAAGACGGGGAGAATACTGATTTTGAAGCTCGTGGAGCTTGTGGCAGGCGTGAAAGTCACGGTAGAGGCAGAGCGTCCGCTAGAAGGTGCAAGAACAAATGTCGAAACATGGAAGGATATGCTGAAACATTTTAAGTTAGACTGTTTGGATGTTGATTATTCAAATTGTGAGGTAAATAAGGCGATCAAGGAGCATCTAGCTGAGGTTGCAGGGAATGAATAAATTGTTTAAAGCTGTGAGGAACATGTCACTGAAGTGGAAAGAGAAATGACTACTGAAAGACAAGGGGAACAAACAAAATCTCCAAGAACCCCAACCCAAATGGTTTGTACCTCTTCATCCATAGATAAACAAAAATCCCTCTTCGACGGTATAGATGGAAGTCTATAATCCCTCCCTAAGGTTAGAAATCTTTTGAAATTGACAGAAGAATGTGACAATGGGAATGAAGTTAGCAATGCTATGAAGGAAGCAAAAAAAGATTGGCAGAGATATGATGAAGGAAGAACTCACCGAAATAAAAACTCTATTGGAAAATGAAGCAACTATGGTGGGTCAAAACACTCTTGAAAATGAATGTGAGGTTATCACAACTTAGTCATTTAAGAAAGACGCTCCTTGAAGATCTTATCGAAGCAAGAGGCTAAATCTTAAATTCAGGTAATTTGTGACTATAATATATAAGATGCATACTTCTATTGGAATCTTGTCTGGATGCTAGTTTTGAGTTAGCATTCAATGGTTTTTCTAACAGGGTTCATTGTTCTTATGTTCTTTACATCAACTTCTCTTACATTTTGAGCTCCACATTACGTATGAATCAAGTCTTTAAGGGTGATTAAAGAATTGATTGGTGTTTATGAGAAAGCAAAGTTATGACAGATGCACCAAGCAATCACTTCAGTAGCAGACCACTTTGCAAGGTTATTCCCTAACCTAGAGACGGTTGAATAGAACTAATTAGATTCTTTGTTGAGATTTTGAAGCAATTCTATGTTGTTGTTGATGATGCAACGAGTGAATATTTGAGCGATTGTAATTTTCATTATTATTATTATTATTATTATTATTATTATTATTATTATTATTATAAGGTTTGGGAATCCTCAAAACCCTTGTTCGCGTTCCCCAAAAAAGGATAAAGTCACATTCAACCAAAGACTTTAGCCACATTTGAAGACTAGAGTCAAAGACAAAAAACCTATTAACCAAACTCAATTTTTAATAAGGCTAAAGTGAAAAAAATATTACAAAAGTATAAGAAGATGGATCATACAAATAAAGAAATGAAGATCGGACAAAAATGGCAAATACATTGATCGAATTCAAACTTGTGTACCAAAAGCACTTTGGGTGGCCAAATACAAATTTCAAATTCATATCTAAAGATAGTTGACTATGGCAATTGGGATTCAAAAACATGTATTATGATAATCAACTATGGCTATTTGTGCTAGTGACCATTATGAGATTCTAGCTGTTATTATCGAGTATTCGTTATTTTTGGATGTGATTAGAGAGAAAATGCTAAAGGGATAGTAAACTATGATCGTCTTAATCTGGTTTATAAATATCATACCCTCTTATTTGCTCAGTCTAACTTGGAAGAGATAAATTTCAAAGATAGTGATGTAGTCGAATCTTGTTTTCCTTGACCTGGGTTTGCACAAAGAACGCATGTGAGCCAAGGACCATCGTTGTAGTGGTCGATGACACTCCGATGCTAAAGTTAGACAAAACTTGAGAAATGTTTAAAGCTGTAAATTGGTTTCTATAACATACATTTCTTCATCAACGTTGTGTCTTATTTATAATGCGTGAGTCCTCGTTCGGCTAGGTATTTGGTGGCATAGGTTAGGGAAAGAGATTTTACTGGAAATCATTTCCTAATTGGGAGTCATCCATGTAGGAGAGTTTTCCTACACGACTTGTGTTCCTAGATCTGTGGGAGAGTTTCCTTTTTAAAGTGTTGTCCATACAAGGAAGTTTTCATGCACAACTTATACTCCGGTAAACATTTCCTAGTCGGGACCAATGTACTGCTGGCCTACTCGTTGTAGGTGATCCCCCAGTTATTTGTCTGATTAGGCCTTACGGGTATTGGGTTTTACCGTGCGATGTGTGGGCTTAATAGGGCACTGCAACTTGGATTCAACCTTCTGGATTATGCCAAATTGGGCTTAATGTTGTTTGGGCCTTGCCAAATTTGGTGGGCAATTGGGCACATTTTGTTCTACTGACGAGATCATCACGACACACGTAAGGCACAAATTAAAGACCGACATCAAATAGTAAAAATAACATTTTGAGATTGAGATTTAGAAAATTAAGATAAACATTCTCACTAAGTTCAAGCAAGAGAATCCAATCCATTTATTCACCTATTCAACTATTTTTTGCGAGTGTGCTTAAAAGAAAACAAAGTTTCTAAGGCTTATAATTTGAGCTTCATTTTGACCAAACAACTTATTTGTTTGAGATATTATGCATAGAGATAAACCATTTGTTTGTCATCTTAAACCTTCATACATGTAAATGTGAAACATCTCAAAGATCTATAAATAAGTAAGCTCAATTCATTTATTTGAGAGAAATTGTTAGAGAACCAAGTCAATTGTTTCATTCACTTGAAATCCAAGCACTTTTGTGAACTTGAAAGACTGTGCGAGGTTGTGAAGTGTAGTTTCGAGATTGGAGTTTCTCATTAGAGCAAACTTTGTACTTTTGTTATTGGATAATTCAATAAGAAAGACTTGCGGCGCACTCTGCCCTTCCACAAATAAAGTAACCAATTGAAGCCAATCACACCTCAATTAATTTAAGTGAACCTCGTTATATATATGTTGTGTTATTGTTTGTTGTGTTCTCTATATTTTACTTTCACTTGTTCATATTTGCATACGTTATTGCTTAAGACGAGTGTTTTATCTTCTACGTGTATGTTTAAAGAAAAAATAATTAAGAAAGCTTTCAAATTCTAACTCTCAAGCCTACCTATCATTCAAAATTTTAATTGGTGTTTAAGTTAGAAAAAGTCGAACAAATCGCACTTACATATACAAACAAAAATGAATCCAAACTAGCTAACAAAGCATTTCTAACTTCAACTTTTCTCCATTATCTTCCTTTACCATGTGCAAACAATAGAAGGTATTTTAGAGTTTGCAATCCTCATAGTCTAACAATCTTTAAAATAAAACTTATTTTCTGACATTTAATATCTACATTTATTTTGACATCATGATGTGGCAGGTGACTTAGCATGTTCATTGAATCACATTTATTGTTTTTTTTTCAAAAATCGCGTGCACCTTGATAAAAACTAATGCATGCGAGCTAATAAAAATATATCATGCCAACTGCCACATTTGAATGTCAAAATGAATGTAGTTTTTAGTTGTAAGAATAATTTTTTTCAATTATCCAATTGATCTATATAATATCGATAAATATAATGCTTTTATATTAATAGGTAAAACCCAACACATGAGTCTATGTACATTCCATTATTTAACAGTGTTCTAAAAATCGCTAGGCGGTGGGTGGGAGACCAGCAGATGCCTAGGGTCCTAGGCGGGCGCCTAGGCGGTTTTAGATTTTGTATTATAATTTTCATAATTTACAAATATTTAGCATAATACATTAATATTTTATCAATTACTTCCAATTTAATGCCAGGATAGTAATACATATGAAAATTTTATAAACATGAAAAATTAAGCTTACATTAAAATTTATAATAGCATAAGTTGCATAACATAGAGTTTCAACAACATAGAGGAAAGAATTGTTCTTCCCCTTCTTCTTTAGGTATAGTACAAGTCCTCAAGCCAAACTTCAAAAGTTGAGCGAAATGCTTCGCTTGCAGCGGAGAAGCAGAGCGATACCTGTCGAGAAACTCTTCTTCGTCTTCCCCTTCTTCCCCTTCTTTTTCTCCTTCTTCCCCTTTTCTTTTCTCTCTGTTTTGCAAAACCTAAAAATTTCGATGGGTATTTGGTCTATTGGTTTTGGTTATTTGCAACCAGAGAAAGAAAAAAAAAAAAACGCCCAGCCCGCCTAGGCGCCCTGACCGATTTTTCCCTCTGCCCAGTAACTAGTCTAGGCGTCTCTCTACCTACTAGCGCCTAGGCGGCCGCCCAGGCCGTTTTAATGTGGACATCTACACATACTGAACACTTTTAGGTTTTGTTTTTCTATTTTAATTTACTCTACATTTCTTTTATACCATTGTGTAGCAACCAACATGCAATCTCACTTTTTTTTTTTTTGATAATTTTCATGTATTTTATATATTTTTAAGGTTCCAATATCAACATGTAAAAATTATGTTGAGTTATAAATGAATCGCATACTCAAATGGTCTACATGCATGCAGAGTTGAATGTTCCTGATACAACTTTGCCTTGTATCTGTGTAATGTGTGTGTATTTGCTCTTGGTTTTGTATATGCAAAATGCAACAAATGAATACAAAGGGTTTTTCAATATTGCATCTTGAATTTTTTGACTTACTGAATAGTAGGAATTAAAAGAGGAAGGGAGATGGTTGCTGGCAGAAAGAACCCCACCCCTCATCTCAAACTATCAAATAAAAAATCACCGATTTTTAAAACCATCAATGGTTCTGAAATACCCTTATCTCTCCTCTTTCCCCACCACCTCCACCATGTCTCATCGACAACACAACCACTGTTCCCCCCCCCCCCCCCCCCCCCCCCCCCCCCCCCCATATTCGCTTTTAACCTCAAGAACCCCAAGCATTCTTAGGGCGTGTCTGGTGAATGGAATCATATTTCATGGAAATTTATAAGGGGACTCATACATTTAAGGCCAAATTAAGGTAACACTCATTATCTATCATTAGATTTTTTTTATTAATGGTGAGAATAAAAGTCTTACGAATATGAGAATCACACTCCTTGTTACCCCCAAAGCATGTGATTATCGTGTTCATGAGACTTTCATTCCCACAATTGATTACAAAATTTAATGGTGGATTGGTGAATGAACCTCTAATTAGCTATAAGATGTAGGTGGTCATCTTATGGATTTCCATGAAATAAGATTTCATGCAACTAAACACACCCTTAGATCCTTACTAAACCTCAACCTCACCAATCTCGTCGCACTCCGTGAAATCATATCCCTCCATCACGAAATTAAACCCTTCCAACATCTTGAATACCACTCAGTTAATTACCACCACAAAATTCCTCACTTGGAAGGGATTTAGCAAAATGATTCCAATCAACACATAGGAAGGAGATGAGACATACATTACACAATCAACTTATATAGTTAAATAATCCGATAAATGGGTGTTTTTTCCCATATTCACTCCCGTATACTACACTATGCGTATTCTTTTCCACAAAATGCAACCAATCCCTAAAAGAAAAACAACTAAACCAAGTAGACAATTTCATACTCAAACATTCTTCATTGCATCGTCTAGCTACTTATTTTCCTTCCCTTCAAAAACTTTGATAAAACGGTGACAAAACCACACCATCCAAAATCCCCAAATTTGGCACAGACATAAAAATAAATTGAGAAATTTGACCCAAAAAACAATCTCCCCATTAAACTCGTCAAACGATAATGCCGATGAGACCTGAATCCTCAGTTCCTCATACCCCCCAACTACAAAATATATCTAAACCTTTCAAAACCAAGTCATCCCCAACTCAACCAAACCCCAGGAACTAAAATCTTTAAGCAAAGTCATAGCTCACCCAAAAAAAATTGATTGAAGATGGAGGGTGGAGGCAATGAGGAAACATGGTAAGGCATACTTTCGAGAAGATATAGAGATGGTTTGATGATATGGAAAAGAATGACACAATCTATGCTCTCAAATAATTCACTTAACTATTTTATTTTATTTTATTTTGTTTATATCATTCATTTTATCTTTTAAACATTACAACATTATTATTTTAAGGTTTAATTGCACTTTCTCCTCTAAAACATATAGCCAATTCAGCGTTGCCCCCAATTAACATTTATATTGCACTTTCCCCCTTAGACTACCAGTCAACGTGCCTTGACTGTCAAGGCACGTGCTAGATTCAAAATGTCATATTTTACTGCCCAAAATACCTTTTAATGACCTGAAGGCTGAGATTCAAAGTTGATGCATTTAAAATCGAAGGCTGAGATTCAAACTTCCACTAAGACATTGGGATAATTCGCAAACTCTTCATTCGCCACCACCGTTTCCACTTCACCACCAATAACTCATCCCTCTGCTTCTGCTTCTGCTTCTACTACTACATCTATATGTTATTCCACTGTAGATTAAATATCAAAGCATCACAAAGTGGAAAGTTTGCCAAGTTTTGATGACAAGCTTGAGTTGCAGCTCATCTTCATCATCTGTTAGGCCAGTTCTATTGCAGGGGGCAAAGTTACATTCAAATTTATTTTAAGGGGTTAAGTTTCTGTCAGTAATTTATTTTAAGGGGTTAAGTTACTGCTAATTACCAACTCTTAATTGATTTTCTTGCAGATCCCATGGTGTCACAGACACAGTCAAACAAGTGAATAGTAAGTTTGAAGTAAACAAGTTTTTGAAGGAATACATGTAAAGCACAATGTAAATTCATTGGACGTTTCTGCAACAAAGTTTGACATAGCACATTCCACATCCGAGGGTACTATTGGGTTGATATGAAGAAGATCAACGAGATGTACCGATACAAGACAGAGGAATACTCCACTGATACCGCCAACAAGACTTAGATAGTAGCAAAAACAACAGTTGCAATGAGGACAACGACAACTATAGTTGAATTTATCGCATTGTTGAGACCATTGATGTGCAACTTCTTTAACTTATTGGCAATCTTCAGTACCTGCAGGCTGCAGTCCAGTTTGATGACTCAAATGCTCTTCCACTCGTCGATGTTGTAAACACACCAATGCCTCCCTTGAGTTATTTTTTCGTGGAGAAACCGTGATTTATAATCCGGCAAATACTGCATTTTTTATATTCAAATATTCGAGGAGTTGTTCATGCCAAGTTGGCAAGCTACTATTGTGCCATAGAATCTCAACAATTCATTCCCATTAGCTAGGCAATGTTGAATCCAAAAACTTCAAATGATAAACCTCTATTGAATCCAAAGACAAGAAAACAACAAACATGTAAAGAACTTATGAAAAGTATTTTGTTTTTCAACCTTTCAGCACACTTTTAAGCTTGACATTATAGAATACATAATTATAATAGCATTTCTGAATGATAAGATAGTTTAAAGCAATTATACATAAAAGGTTCAAATACTGGCCGCAAATGATGTGAAAAAATGTAATTGACAAAAGTGCACAACGTAGAAAGTGAGCCTAGTTTTAGGTATTGGGTATTTGGCAGCATCAACAGTTCCAACTTCCAAAACCCTTTTAGCCCTAAGCTCGATCTTCTGCTTGGTCCCTTCAGGCTAGGGATGGCAGTGGGGCGGATTTTTTCGGATATCCGCCCCATTCGCCCTGTTTGGGGCAGATCTGATAAAGGATCCCTGGATTTTGGGGAGGATACGGATTTTCAATCTGTATCCATTTATAAATCGGGGCGGATAGGGATTTAGCCCTATCCGCCCCACGGATATCCGTTTAATCGATAAAATTACAAAACTACCCTTCAACTATATAAAGGGATTAAATCGTATTCTTTCATTATCATCTCAGTATCTCACATAATCAGTCTCCCCTTCACTCACAGCGAACTCAGCGACAGAGCGAAGTTTCCTTGGTCGTCTCCTTCAGACAGCGGAGGCCCGTCGTCTCCTTTAGCGAAGCTGGTCGTCTCCTTCAGCGAAGCCGGTCGTCCCCTTCAGCGAAGGCCGATGTCTCCTTCTTCTCCTTCTCACGGACCCTGGGTCGTCTCCTTCTCACAGACACTCGAAATCTCGAAGGGTGTCTCCTCTCCATCTCTCTGCTCTGCTTCGAAAGAACGACCCCATCCCGGCCGCCTCCCTCTCCCCTCCCTTCCTCGCCTTCTTCTCCCCTCCCCTCCCTTCCCCGCCTTCCCAGATTTTTTATCCGAGATCAGATCTCAGATCTGAGATTTGTTTGATCGAATTTATTTTTTTTTTGTAATTTTTTGTATAATCTGAGATCTGAATTTTTATTATTTTTTTTTGTAATTTTTTGCAAGTTTAAATCTGAAATTTTTTTTTTTTGTAATTTTCTGTATGTTTGATCGATTTTTTATTTATTTATTTATTATTATTATTTTTTTTTTTGTATCTGAGATCTGTTATAATTTCTATGTGATTTTTACCGGTGTATATTTTTGTATGAATGAAGTGATTTTTAGGATTGATATGCTATTAGAGATTTTTTTTAATAGATATTTGCGCGGGGCGGAGGTGGTTTTTAAGTAAATGTATAAACGGATTGGCGGGGCGGATTTGGGGATCCGTTAATCCTGACAGGGCGGGGATGAATTTGTTCAAATCCGCCCCAATCCGCTCCATTGCCATCCCTACTTCAGGCGGCTTCTGAAGTTATCCTTCAAGAAAAACACTAGTTCCAGTGGCCACCAGCTTGGCGAGTGAATCAACAGAGGATTCAACGATGACTTGCGGATTATTGGGGCAAGACCCATCGTTGAGTTCCAAGAAAGCAAAGTCCCCCTTGCCTTGAACTCTCTCAGTCTTCACCCAGCTACCCATGAAAACCTTCTGTCCTGTGAAGGCTATGCTGTTGTCGAGGCTGAGGATGATTTCGTGAATGATTACGCGCTTCGAGAACTTGGACCGTCATGGGGTTGGGGTGGAAGAGAGATCCATGGTAGTGGTGAGTTGCGTTGCCAGTGATGCGCCATCGTCTTTTGCAGTGGATATGGATGGTGGTGGTGGAGTTGAGAGAATGGATAGTGAAGAAGAGAGCAAGTGAAGAGAACAGGAGAAAATGTGGGTTGTGAAGGATCTAAGATTTGCGATGTAGGTTTCAAAGTTGAAGTTTTCTTGTAGGAATGAGTCTTTATTGAGCCAGAGCGGTTGTCAGTCGATTGGGTCCCCGTCAGCCTCCACTCTGTCTCCGATCCAAAAAGATGCTCTGCCGGTAAACAAGACGATTCACGGGGAGCTGCCACCGTCAACCCCTTCGATGCTTGCACCCATCATCACGGTTGTTGCTTCGTCCTCAATGCCGATGGGTTTTGTGTATCCTTTAATGCATCCTTTTTTCTGGGTGCTATAAAAGAGATTTTCTTCCCTTCTTCATTTTGGTATTCCTCTTCTCCATTTTGGTTCGAAATCAGATAGTGAAAATAGAGGAAAATAGGAGAAACAGAACAAAGATAATGAAAATGGAGGGAGTTTTCCCTCCAATCTCCGTCTCTTCAATGGTACGAGCTGACAGAGAGTTAACCCTAGCCATCCATGTGCCTGGTTAAGGTAATAGACGGTTGAGATTGAAATGTTATCACATCAGGCGTGATAAGCACGTGAAAAAACACTTTCGTCATATAAAATTGGAAGAATGGTGGCACGTGAGGTGTTTGACAGTCAAGGCACGTTGACTAGTAGTCTAAGAGGGAAAGTGTAATATGCATGTTAATTGGGGGCAAAGCTGAATTGGTTATATGTTTTAAGGGAAATGTGCAATTAACCCTAATTTTAACAAGAACCCCTCCCCCCAATAAGTAGTTTTGACTATCAGCAGTATAAAAGAACAAGGTTTACAACGCTCTACATTTTATTGGATCAATGATTAAAATGCATACATGTAAAGAGATTTAATTACCATAACCATATCTCTACTATTTATAAAGCCAAGATGGATTAGAGTAACCACTATTTTTTGATCAATATGTCCACAATTATTTTGAAAATACATTAATATAATTTAGAGATGAAATGATACTTTTACTCAAATGTTTTATTTTCCTAACCAACTTAGTGCTTTAATACTAGCAAATTTAGTTGATTATCTTACAGACTAACAATTCTAAATGCACCGATTTTTTACCTGGCATTTTGCCTGGATGGTGCCAAGCACGTGCACCATCCCACGTGCCAGTCACGTGCCTTTAAAGTGGGGAAAAAAAAAACAACCAAATTCCAGAACTTTTTGGTAGCCACTATTTCTTTTTTGATTCCAAAGCAGAAGAGAAGAAGGAAGGAAGAAGAAGAGAATAGGAGAAGAACAAGATGACGAAGATGACTGGCCTGTTGCAATCTGATCGACGAAGATGACTGATCTGATGAAGGTTGATCTGATCTGATGAAAGCTTATCTGATCTTGACTGATTGATTGTTGAAGCCTGATATGGTGACTGATCTGATGAAATTGTTGAAGGCTAATGACTGACCTTTTAGTTTCCCATTGTTCCACTCTCCCTTTTCACAAAAAATTTTCTTCTCTGTCTGAATTGGTTTCTCTTTTTTTTTTTCTTTTTTTTTTTGCCCACCTTTAATCCCTGTAGGTATTGCTTGTGAGGGATGATAAATTCCAGTGAAGGTACTGTGAACGATTCACATTATGATTCAAATTCCTTTACCCAAACTAAATTACAATTAGATCGAACAAAACCTTTTCAACCCCACAACTTTGCGTCGATTACGGAAACTCCTCTAATCACTCCACTGGAATACCTTTCTGTGAGTGCAATCTACAGATCTCGACCTCCTTCTTCTTGCCAACAATCACTCTGAGATTTGGGGTTGATAAAATGAGATTTGGGTTCTTTGTTTTTTTTTTTTTTTTTTTTTTGCTCACCTTAATCGCACGTGCTTGGCATGCGTGGATGGTGCACGTGCCTAGCACCATCCAGGCGAAATACCAGGTAAAAAACCGGTGCGCCCTAGCATCTCTCCTTACAGACATATTTGTCTATTCCCAAAGAATACCCACATCCATAATTTGAAGCAATGATAACATGTTTTTTTTTTTTTTTTTAAAAGTTATACCACTTCCACCGGTTTCTCCCTCCCAACTTCCACTTTCATAATTCATGAATAACTTAAGGGTTATTTGCATTTTGCCTCATATTATAAATGTCTTATTTAATTTTATCTCCTATTATTATTCGTATTGCATTTACCTCATAAGACTAGCAGTCAACGTGCCTTGACCGTCTGTTTTCAAAGCAGATTACCAAAATACTACTGAGGAATCAAATGCTGAGATTGAATCTTTCATATCTGATTCAATCTCGAACATCTCATCTCGAGGAAAATTCTAAGGCCCAACTGAAATCGTAATCGTATCTCGAAAAAATACAACAGTTAATTTAAAAAAAATTGCATCTTAAACAACTCATCTCGAAAAAAATCAAACGGTCCAAATTTAACCGTACACACATCTTTAAAAAAATCTAACTGTCCAAATTTAATTGTGTGCACATCTCGAGGTAAATCTAACAATCGAGCAAACATCTCGAGTAAAATATAACGATCCAGCACACATCTCGAGAACAATCAGACAGTCTGAATTTAATTATGCATGCATCTCGAGAAAATTGGGGTGGCCTTGTATTAGCGCTTAATTATGGGGGCATACAACAAATTACCCAAAGAACCTTTCACATCTTATTTCTCCTTTTCCACTTCTTTTTCATCTGTTCCGTAGCCCCGTCGCCACTTCCTCCCCGTTTTCATTCTCTGTCTGGCAGCCTCGCTACCACCTCCCCCTTCATCCTCCATCTTCTTCCTCCTTCCTTTTCATTCCTTTTTCCTCATCTATTTCGAAGCCTCGCCACCACCTCCCCCTTCATCCTTCATTTTCTTCCTCCTTCCTCTTCTTCCCTCTTATTCTTCTTCCCCTTCTTCCTTCTCTGTCTTGTAGCCTCGCCAGCACTTCCCTCTTCATTCTCCCTTCTCTTCCTCATTCCTCCACTTCCTCATTCCTCATCGTTCTTCCTCTGTTTCACAACCCCTCTTCCTCCCTCCTATCCTCCTTCCTCTTCCTCTGTTTCACAGCCCCTCCTCCTTCCTCATCTCCGACCTCCTCTGTCGATGATGGTGGAGCGGTTAAACAGAAGAGGAAGAAGAGGTGGAAGTTTTTTTGGATAATTTGCAGTATGTCCCCTATAATAAATAGCTAATGCAAGGTCACCCCAAATTATCTCAAGATGTGTGCACAATAAAATTCAAAATGTCATAATTTATTCGAGATGCATACCAAAGCGTTAGATTTTTCTCAAGATGTGTACTAAATCGTTAGATGTACCTCGAGATGTTCACACGATTAAATTTGGACCATTAGATTTTTTAGAGATGTGTGTACGATTAAATTTATATCGTTAGATTTTTCTTGAGATGAGTTGTTTAAGATGCAATTTTAAAAAAATCAATTGTTGAATTTTTCTCGAGATACGATTACGATTTCAATTGGGACTTAAAATTTTCCTCGAGATGAGATGTTCAAGATACGAAAGATTCAATTACAACCTTTGATTTCTCAGGAGTATTTTGGTAATCTGATTTGAAAATAGACGGTCAAAGCACGTTGACTGCTAGTCTTAGGAGATAAATGCGATATAATTAATTATATGGGTAAAGCTGAATAAAACATTTATAATAAGTGGCAAGATACAAATAACTCATAACTTAATTTAGTTCTTGAAAGTGCTCTAGAAAATTAAATAAAAACTAAAATGTTCAATCATCAATTAAATTTTGATGTGGGAATAAATTAAGAAAAATATATATTGAAAAAAATGACCAAAATAAAGATTATCATGAAACCTTATCATCCTTGAAAGGGATTAAACATTGAAAAAAAAAATCCTCAATTTTTTTTCTTCATGCACAACGCGCATGCGGGTTCACTAAGTATGTATAACATACTATTGTACAGAGTTGAGCTATACTCATCAAACTTCACGTAGTTTTACTTGCTTATAAAGTTTTTGGACCCAATTATTTTTTGGTTGCATCTAAACCATTTCAATTTGAGATAGGTTATGATTAACCAAATTCAATTTGGAAATGTTAAATGGTACTAGATTAAAACTAGTTTAAATTTTATAATTAAAGCACATGCACAAACACGTGCAATAGTGGGAAAAAGCTTTCCAAAGAAATAATAGTGGGGCAACAACTTTTTGACACACTAATTTTGTTGAATGACATCACCACCCTTTTTGATGTGTTAAAAAGACACCACTAATATAAATCTCTCTCATAACTGTTCATCTTCTTTTTCGATATTCTCTCAGGAACAACAACAACCAACACCGCACAGCCCCGTTGCCAATTGCACCACCCCTCTTAATGCAGAGTTGTACCATTCCGCCACCACCTTTCCTTATATTGGTGGTGTCATTCGATGAGTAATGGCCTGCTTAAAAAAAGTAGGGTTGAACAAAAAATCGATCAAACCGACCGAATCGATCTAAATGAACCAATTGGTTCGGTTTAAATTCGGTTCGGATCGATTTCGGTTTTAAAAAATTCAAAACCGAAGTAGTCGGTTCGGTTTTCGGTTTCTATGTGATTTTAACCGACCAAATCGAACCGACCGAATATATATAATAAATAATATATTTTTTATATGTAAATAATACAATATGTTTAAAATAGTCGATCGGTTCGATTTTATTTCGGTTTTAGTTAAATTTTAGTCGGTTCGGTTTCGAATCGATTTTGTTAATGATCGATTCGATTTCGATTTGAAAATTTTAAAACCGACCTAAATCGATTCGTTCATGATTTAGGTGAAAAACCGAACCGTCGCCCAGAAAAAAAGTGATAATATTCTTCAAATAGTAAAATCGTGTTTGAAAAAGTTATGTCAATTCTCAATGCGTGTTTGTAAAAGTCATTTCCTAACATTAGAAAATCTACCAACCTTTTACTCTTCCACAATCAGAGACTACAAAGTAGGCAGGTAGATCCACTGTCCATGATTTAACATACACGTGTTTCACAAGCAACGCCTTCTCTCTTTGCCCCAATTGCGACGTTATCATAAAAACGCGTACAGCCGATTCAACAATCCACGTGTAGCTAATCTACTGGCTATTCTATTCATACAATGTTCACTGTAGCAGCGAATCAGATGACGTCGAAAGTGGGCTGTGGTGGTTTACGTCATTTGGTGAAAATATCATGCGACACGACACGACCGGATAGTGAAAGAAATGAATTTAGAGATTAGCCCCTATAGAATAGTGTCAATTACTTTGAACTCCTCAACTAAATTATGTACTCTGTATGTAATTAAAAAATGAACAAAATTTAATACTGAGTGAGGGATTTATTCTGATAACAGTTTCAATAAATGTGAAAAAAATAAAAATAAAATCATATAAAGATGAGGATTTGGCAATGCAGATCGATGAAGACGTGGTATTAATTTGTGTATATAAGATTCACGTTTGGCAACAAACGATTGAATATACTCTAATCCGTGCTAAATGAAGACAAACTAAAAAGATAGCTTGAAAGCGAGATACATTGATACATCTTCATCAATGGTAAAATAATACGTGGTTTTATTTTTTTTAGCGAGAGAGCCGTAGACTTTGAATAATTCTAATAATTCACACTCACCCCTTTCTCTTTGGCTTGTGGTGTATTACTTGAAGCGTCGTCTCATGACTTTTTTATTTGTTATCAATTATTAATACATTGTGACTTCTTACTTTTTTTGGTTTGACATTTATACTCTAAAAGAATTCAACTCCTCCCATCATATTCAAATCCTTGACCTGTGATTCTCGACTGCAGATTGTGGTCTTGGTAGGTTCGAGATTTTTATGTGGCTGAGCTTTTATTGTGTTGCATTTTCTATGGCGGCGTAGTTGCACCCCTTGATCCATTGTACTGGAGTGATCCGAAAAATCTATTTGCTATTGAGCTGGTACCCCATTGACTTCAGTGAACATTTAGTTCTAGCTTGAAGATGGAAGCTAAGTTAAGAATAAATAGTCTTTTTGACTTCTAGCATCTTAAGCTTCCCAAAGATGACAATGTAATATCTTCAGCATTTATATTTGAAAAATAAATTTTACTTCATTTTAAATAAAACTTTTTGTAAACTTACCTAAATTCACAAAATACAGGGGTGTGAGATGAATTGCTCTTACTAGTTTCACTACCAAAGTTGAAATTGATAGTGAGTGAGAAAGAAGGTGGAAAGTCCTTGAATGATTCCTCAGTTTCTCTAGAAACTTTAGTAGACCCTTTGGTCTCACAAACTGACACACTCTCTCTCTCTCCCACTCTCCCACTCTCCTTCTTAGAAGTGAGGTTTGTCAATTTGTCCACTTGCTCAAGTCTTCCAAACACACCTTGCTTGACTTGGTCCTCCTTGTGTGTTTAAAATCCGTCGCTTGGGTCTCTCTCTTTCTCCACCCAACACTTCCATCCTCTCTCCATTCTCTTCTTTGAAGTCTTCTATTCAGCTCTGAAGTTCAATTCAATTGTTTTGATTAGAAGAAAATGAAGGTTTGCTTTCTGCCTTGTTAGTTTGGGTTTTCAGTTTGAAGCTTGATTGTCATTGGGTTTTCTTTGTTTTGGTCTTTCATGGTGTTTTAGATGAATATTTCATCTTCTGGATCTCTTTCCTCTGTGATTTTGAGTGATCTAAAACATGTTTCATGATGGGTTTTTGTAAATGAATAATGGGTATGTGCTTGATTGTTGAATTTCTAACTCTAGTTAGTTTAATTGCTTATTTCAACCTAGATGTATTAGCTGGTTCATCTCTATGGGTTTTAGATCATCTTTTCTTCATATGGGTTTCTTTTAAGTAAATTGAATCTCCCTTTAATCCTGTTTAGATGGTGTTTCACAGAATCTTATTGTTTATCCATCTTTTCTCCTTTTAGCTTTTGAGGTCCTCAAATAGTTTCAATGAACTTTTTAGTTTAATTATGATTTATGGATGTAATATTCTACTTTTCATTACTTTTGTATGAATAACTTGGAGCTTGATTGAGTCTAATAGATCTTTGTGTTAATTTGGGTTTTGTTGTTTCAGAAAGTGATCTTGAAGTTGGATTTACATGATGACAGAGATAAGCAGAAAGCCATGAAAAGAGTTTCAGGTCTTTCAGGTACAAGTCACCTTCTCTTGAAGTTGACTTCTTCACTAGATCAAACTAGCATAAATAAACATCAATTTTACTAAATTAGTGTTCTTTGTAATGTTTGTAGGTATTGATTCTATCTCCATGGACATGAAGGATCAGAAAATGACAGTAATCGGAGACATCGATCCTGTGAATATTGTAAGCAAATTGAGAAAACAATGGCACACAGAGATAGTATCAGTCGGGCCGGCTAAAGAGCCAGAGAAAAAGAAAGATGAGCCTAAGAAGGATGAACCCAAGAAGGATGATAAGAAAGTTGATCCAGTTCAAGAGTACTATGCACAACTTGCTAAAGCTTATCAATTAAACTATCCACATATGACCTCACATTACTATGTTCAAAGTGCAGAAGAGAACCCAAATGCTTGTGTTATTTGTTAATTTATTAGAGTCCTTAATGGAAGAATTTTTTTTTTTACTTCATAGCTATCAATTCTCTAGTTGAAGCTGATCAGAGATGTCCCAAGAACAGAGTGAACAGAGTAGTCCCTCTGTATAGGTGATGGTGGTGGTGAATTTAATTGATTGATCTCCATAGTTCTGTTCATGGGTATGTAATATATACATAGATTATGAATAAATTTTGGATTACTTGAATTTTTTTGTGAAAGATTTGCATTGTGAAGTTCATAAGAGGTGTGATTCCATCAGCTACAACTTAATCCTCCCCACCCCATCCAGACGACTGGGTTCGAGTCAACGGTGTGATTCCATCAGCTACAACTGCACCAATTCAGCTGCTGCACCTTTTGACTAGTTTAGAAGAGTTGATTACATATTAAATGATAAGGTTGAATCTTGAATTGAATAAGTTGTATATAGTTGAATTATTGATTTGGTTTCTTTTTCAATCTCATTAGGCGATTATATTAGTAGTGGCACTTTTTTAAAGGGGAAAAATTAATGGCTTTTGAAGCAAATGAATTCATGGTTGGGTGTGATTTGATTAAGTCTGGGGGGGGGGGGGCGTGTCAACTAAAGCAGGCTATAAAGATGTGTTCTTTTAATCTATTTTGGTGATTAGGGGGAGACTTGTAGATGATTGACTTGACTTCAAGTTTCAAGTCAACTCGAGCAGGGTCATTTTTCACTAATGACCAGGGTGACATTCTACGTGAAAAGTGTATGTCAACAGTGTGGCTGGTAAACTAGTTTTTCATTAAATGTGGTTTGCATGTTAGTGCGGTCTGTAAAATACTGTTATCGATGGGATATATCGATAAAAATTGGGATATTTCATCAAATATGCCAACTCTGGTAACTAGAAAAGGTTCAGGGACTCTTGAATTATTGAAGACGTGGACTCTGAAGTCTGAAAAAGTTCTACAATCACCTTGTTGACATGAACAATGTGTTGTTTGCCAATGGCATGACAATTCAATGGTTAGAGCTTGACGGATGGTACCACTAGGTCATGGGTTCAAATCTAACTTGCGGCGTCTTTATGGGTTATGAAATCTTATAAAAACCTTACATGCCTTTCAAAAATAAAATAAAAAACAATGTGTTGTTTGGTTCATTACTATTGTATGTTAGTGTTGAAGCTCTAATGATAAGAGATTCTGTAATGTAAGCAATAGCTTTACTGATGGATTGTTTTTTTTTTTCTTTTCATTTGGAAGGTACCAAATAATCTCGTTGTCTAAACTAGCTTTCTGATTTCAAGGGGGATTATTTATATAAAAAAGAACAATTATTAAACTCGTCGATTGTACTTTAGTAAGCTAATATATATCGCAAAAAAATTGCAAACCAAAACCATTGACATGATGAGAGGTTGCAATCCTACTAGTTGGAGGATAACCACACAGTTGGTATAGTATTAATATAAGGGTTTTGTTGAATCTTTGCTTTAGAATAATGTATGAAATTGAATTTTTTATTTTTTTCGAAGTCAAGAAGGAATCTGAAACTTTGACAAGTTCTTCGGTGAGTTTTATCAGCAAAAGCTGCTAAGCTACCAATCCTCTTGAATTATGACTACCTTGGTGAACAAGTTCTAATAAGGTCCCCAAACAAGAATTCAAGTTTTTTTTTTTTTTGGCTCTTTGAATTACCTTGAAGCCATTAACTTTACTTTTTACTAGGTGTTAAAAAAAAATCAACCAAAAAGATTATCTGATAATAGCTTCTTCGTAAATGCTTATATAGTAAAAACATAAAATTGGAGAAATGGCTAAACTAGGATCTTAAGAAAACCATATCGCTTCAAACACAACCAAACATTAGCAGAGTGTTGGTATAGTACGACTCTGATACAAATCTAGGTATCCATATTATTATCTTAATAAACCTATTATTATACTAACGCAAACATAATCATTGACGTCATAGGTTTTGGCTATTTATTATGAGAAATGTCAGCAAGGGTCACCGGCAATAGATTGGCATGCCATAAACAAATGGTTTAGGTTGATGTTTATGTCATTATAGCAACATATTTAATGGTCTAACTACAGGTCTTAATTTGTTTAGGTTCTTAGATAAAGACTGCTATATGAAGTCATTAGATAGGCCTGTGCATCATAGTTAGGCCTTAATTAGAGACTTATCGCAGATAATCACCAGGATTATTGCTAAAATGGGAGGATAGCATGTTTTCAGATGAAGTAGGCAGGTTAATGTTTATCGGGGAATTCTAATTGACGAGAAATCGAGCGAAGAAAAGAGCGCACTTCTCAAGGGGGATGAGGGCTCCACCCCCCTCCCTCGCCCGTTTCCTCGCCAATTAGACAAGCCCATGTTTATCATAGAGTTGAAGTAAGCAAAATTCTAAATGTTGAGGAAATGAGCGAGGAAACCAGCGAGGAAAGTGAGGTGGAGGGGGGTGAACCATTCACACCCCCTTGGGATACGTGTGCAAAAAGCAATGGCCCGCATCCCGAGGGGGGTGAATGGTTCACCCCCCTCCACCTCACTTCCCTCGCTGGTTTCCTCGCTCATTTCCTCGCCACGTAGAATAGCTCTTAAAGTAATTTTATATTATGTGTCTTAAACTAGATTAATCACTGGCGTCCACTTATTTAAACAAAAGGTATAATCTTTGAGACTTAATTGGTTGTTGGTTATTGAACGCATCATGCATTTGCACATTTGTGTGTGTGTTATTTAATGGTTTCGTACTGAAAAATCATTAGAAAACAATGACACAAATTGTCACAAAGGATGTATGAATTGTGAAAAAAGATTTGTTGGGTTATTTTATTTTAATCCCTAAACTCCTTAATTATTATCACTACAAAAATAAAAACTAGAGTTAGGACTAATGTTATTGCATTTAACGCTTGTAACATCATTTACCCTCTTGCAAATTTTTTTATCAGGGTTTTTATTTTAGACTCTGTTTGGTTGCATCCCATACAATCCTACGAAATCCATGGACCACGTGTGTTTAAGGCTTTAAACTAAATTTGATCAACCACTTATGAAGGATTTCACTGTTTGATCAAAGGTGAAAATTGAACTATCATGAAACATGAAAATTTCAACTCCTTACCCACTAAGAATTGGATTCTCATAATAACTTGGTCCACCGTATTTAAATAGAATTTATCTTAAAGATAAGTGGTTCACACCGTCAATTCAAGTGCCTCCACATTGGATTTCATGGAATTAAATTTCGTACAACCAAACACACCTTAGAGGCATTTTGACCAGAAAAATTCATAGGCGAGAGTGGAACAAGTATATGGAGCCAAGCCTAGCTCTTTACCTGGCACAGATCTGACGCACCAGGCCTGGCACTCTAGAATTGGGGGCGAGAGAGATAGGCTTCGTAAGTGTTAGGTCCATTGAAACACATGGGAAGAGATCAAGGTCCAACCTCAAATAACAGGCCCAATTTGGTTTAAGAACCCCAATCAGCAAATTTGCATCAAACCTACAGACAGTACCCTCAACACGAGCTTTCTCACTAATTGGATCCGAATGGCATGGTAAGATCCACGCATAAAAAAAAAAAAAAAAAAAACACTTATGGTGTGTTTGGTTGCATGGAATTCTATGCCATGAAAATTCATGAGGGGAGTCATATATTTGAGGTTAATTTGAGGTATCACTTCATATCCACCATTTGATTTTGTGATCAATGGTGAGAATGAAAGTCCCATGAACAGAGGAATCACATGCCATGGGGGACTAAATCCTCGCTATTGTAGGGGTCCTGTGATACCCTTATGTGGGTGGACCTGAGGGGGAGGGTGCGGGAGAGACCCGTGATGACGAAGCCCAATAGGCCCGTGGATTCTAAGAGGGTTGGACAAGCTACCAAGGAGAGATTATAGCCCCACATCGCCTAGATGAGGGAAGAAGATGTGCTATATATGTACGAGATTAAATCTACAAAGTACTATGCGTTTTAAAACCGTGCGAGCCTTGAACCCAAAGCGGACAGTGTGCCTCCAACGAGAACGTTGGGCTCCCTTAGAGGGGTGAACAGGTTTAAAATTGAAACCCTCGTTATTGGTTCTACATCTATTAGAAGTATTTTTGGTAAGGATATTTTTTGTACTACAATTGGGTTCAGATTGGATCTATTCATTGTAATGTTAAAACATTTGACAAACCATTCATGTAAACAAAACTTAGGTTACTATATACTGTATACCAGCTTCAAGTCCTAGTACTAACCAGAGGTGAGTGAGGAGACATTATATCTGGTTTCATGTCCATCTCGTCAAACCGAGCAGACTTGAAGCTTAACTTTAGATTCTGTTGCCAAGGTTTCTTCTTCTTTGCTGGCACCTCTTCTTCTTCCTTACCTTTGAGAATAAAATTCCTTATCCTTCCAAGTGCAACTTCCATGGTCTCATTGTCTATGTTGGCGAAACAAACTCTAAACCAGCCTGGTTCTGAGCAATGGAATGAAGAACCTGGTGATATATTTAGCTTAACATCGTTTACTATCACACGCCATAGTGTCGTTTCTGCTTCAACAGTGACCTCTTTTAGTAGGTGCCTTAAGTCCATCCAGAAGAACAGACCAGCATTGCTCTTTAAGCAACCAATTCCAAGTTGAGCAAGTCCCCTAGTGAAGTCCTTGTACCTTGTTGCTAGTCTCTTTGCACTTTCACTAATGAATACCTCAACAAACTTGTTATCGGACAACATTGATGCAATTAAGTATTGGGTTTGTGTTGAAACTAGGCCGAAGCTTGACATTTTACGTGCACAGTTAACTACCAAATCATTGTAGGAATATACTATGCCTACTCTGAAGCCTGGGAGGCCCATGTCCTTTGATAAGCTGTACAAAATGTGGACTAGTTCGTGGTTGAATGTTGAGTCTTCTTTGATTATCTCAGCCATGCTGATGAAATCAGGCTGATTAATGAAGACAGTTGCTGCATAGATTTCGTCACAGACTAAATGGATGTTCTTTTCGTTGATGAAACTTACTCGGCTTCTTAGTGTTTCTCTGTCCAAAACTGTCCCCAATGGGTTTGAGGGGTTGTTGATGAGTACACCTTTTACTTTGATGTTGGCTTCTTGGGCATTTTTGTAGGAAGATTCTAATGCCTCTTTTGTGATCTTGATGTCGTTCGAGCTATCACAAACGATGGGAAGTACTTGCACCCCCGTTCGCCATCTCAGGTCTCTATCAAATCTGCAAGGATATAAAATATGTTTGTAAGATTGGTTACTCAATAAGTTTGAATTGAAGAAATGGTTATGGTATTGAGGAGGGTGGACTCATGTGGTTGTTTACGCTGGATAATGTGGCGAAGGGACCAGGAAAGCATCACCAGGGTCAGCTAGACAAAAGGCGATCGTCTCTGCTGCACCAGTTGCTCCACCACTCATGACTATGCGATTGGGGTCGAATGTGACCCTACCACCCCTCATTCGCTCCATAAAGTTTGCCACAGCCTGTACATCCATAATCAAATAACTTTAAACCATTTGTGATACTGATCATGATGACAACCAAGTCATACCCAACTTTTAGTTAAGTTTATCTTAATGAAATGTCATTATCAAACTGTTAATCCTTTCTAACATATAGCTTGAATTGAATAAAAAAAGGTTTTGTCGGCAATTATGCTGTTTCTTTATTGCAAAACCATGAACGAGTTTTCGCTTGGTGGATTACCACAGATAGTTTTCTGTTGTTGGAACCATTTCTTTCATACTGGGCAAATACTAATGCGTACTATTCGCCTTGTATGAGACGTTGTTCTGACCCCATAAAAGTATTAACCCCAAAACTCGAAAACTTTCAGGTTTTGGTCTAGATGTTGTTTTGCCTCTGAAGATAAACACTACAGTTTTATACCTTTCTGAAGGCTGGCAAGCCATGGTGGTATGGTAGTCCTGAAAGTTAGCAATGTCCTTGAAGTTCTGAACTCCTTCAACATTACATATTAAAGCAGTTGGGTTTTGCTTAAGCCACTGTTCGATCAAATCAAAACAAAGCTGCAAAATCAACCATAAGACAAAAAAACTTGCTTAATTGTTCGAAACAGAACTTAACAGCCAAGTGAGATAAAGAACTCTACAAACCTGATTTTCAGCAAGACCCATTTGAATAACTCCATGGGGATTGCTTGTAAGATGAAAAGGATCCTTATCGAATGCCTTCCACCCATCAAAGTAGGGCGAATCCTCTCCATGACCGTCATTTGTTGCTATCTTAGACAAGATGTTTTGAGTGTATCCCATTGAATACAAATACTTAGAATAACTTAGAACTTCTTAGTACTTAGAAGTGGTTGATTGTGAAAGAATGAGAATGAGAATGAGATGAGAATAGAAGAGCTTAGAACTTCTCAGTGCTTAGAAGTGGTTGATTGTGAAAGAATGAGATGAGATTTTATAGTGTTCATAAAACAGAATAGTAAGTAGAGTTAGAAATGTTATATCAAAATGAATCTCTGCTCTTTCTTAACTGAGAAAATACAGAGTGTTTACATCTATTTATACTAATGTGGCAAGTTACATATTGAGTTTATGGAACTAATTACAGTTCATCATAACAGATTAACAAACGACAACTCATCAATTAACAACCCTCTATGATTCTTGTTGACATGTCTAAGGCGTGCTAGCTGGATCCTTTCTATCAAGTAGATTTCAAAGGTTGAATGAAACCTTGAAAAAATTTCAGACCCACTCAGGATTGTGAGCTTGAGAATCTGGTCTTTGGTTGGTGGTGTTTGCTTTTTGACAAGCTTTTTTGGCGATGGCTGATCAGATCTTCTGCCTTGTAGTCTTGAAAACTGATGATCCAATGAGATTTCACATGAAGTTTGGTTGAGAACAACTGATTTTATATCAAGTTAAGGGACCCCCATAGGCCATATGTTTTCCAGTAAGTATTTGAGTATGAACAGAAAGGTACTGTCATAAACACGGCTTTTAGTATAAATTGTACTCTTAGGTGATGGTCCTGATGAAGAATCTACATATAAAATGGCATATATGTTCGCGTTATGTTAGACTGTGAGGTACAGTCTAAGTCCACGGATGTACAAACATGTGAAAAAATACACCCTAGCTGATGCAGATGATTTCAACAAGTAGTGTTCCAAGATGGAAAACAAGCACATAGGTTGAGCTTATTGTGGTACATTAAGTGGCCATAAACCAGTTCCAAATATGGGAAATTCTCTACGTGGAGGTTTGGTTAGGTTTAAAAGAACATTCAAGTTATGTAGTCTAGTCTATTCACACCTGCTGCTTGGAATGTTGGGGGGAAATTCCATAGCATTTCATACATTTGATCTCTTTGGGAGATAAAATGCACTGATCAATGTCATGTTTTTCCATTTTGGAATTCTAATCTCCACATAGACAATGTGGCTATTTCAATTCATTTAATTTTCGAGTTGAGTTGAGATAGTCTTCGTTGCTGTGTAGAATTCTTCCCATGTGCTTGGGCGTTCAGCGTACTCCGGCACATTGCTCAACGCACATCACATGTTGACAATTATGTTTTCTATCGTTTTTATTGGCATGAAAAACGATAGAGCTTTTCTTCGGCGCCTCCCCTAAAAAACCTTTTCGATGAAGAATAATAGTTAGCGTCCGGATCTTTTGCATATCAACTTACCACACAATAATCATAAAGATATAGTAGTATATCATTGACATTATATTCGAAAGTTATCAAAATGAAAACCGAATTAGGTCACCTTTTATCCATCATGCAACAATTTATATTTTGTTCACTAGAAAATTTACATTTTTTTTTTTTGGTTTGGTGCATGGTGATGATGAGGATGATTGCTGCTTGAACATATTAAACACTAAGAGTAACTTTTGGGAAAAGAATTTTACTTTTCAAAGAAACAGTTTAGTCAGTTTTTAAACCACTTCCATATGAAATCTAATTTGGACTTGAGTTTTACCAGGAAAAGCAGAGTAAAAAAGATCTCAGCCATCACTAAAAGCTTGTAAAAAAAGCATGCATTATTGATACAAATAACCAAAGACCACATTTTCTTGCTCATGCTGTAGTGACACTTTGTTACCGACACCAGCAATTATGACTCGAAGTCCTTTATACGGTTCTTGGTGTATCAAGATAAAAGTGTCAATGGCCTGGGTTTGGATATCCATGTTGCAGATTTATTGAACAGTTCAATCAAAACTCAAAATGAAAGGTAAATTTTGAATAGGCTAGAAGGGAAACCTATTCATTGTCATCATTCCTATTTCAAGATTTTCATACTCTGTGTTTTAACATGCTGGTAAAGTGACGGCAACATATTAAGATTTCACGTGCACCAAGATCTCCATCTTCAAATAAGTTGTTCTAATTTCCCTACTATACTTTTCAGAAAACACATTAATATTAAGGTTTCCAAGGCCATTTTCAATAGTTGCGACCTGATTCAAAACCTTTGCTGCAACCTTTAAGCTGAAGAACAAATCCCACTTTGTATAATTGAAAGGCAACTTTTGAATGACTAGATCTCAGACCGATTCATTGACAGGTCCAAAGTTTTAATGCTACCAAGACATGTTCTTGCTATGGAAAAGTCCTCGTTGAATCCTGGGGAAATAGTTCTGTGAAAGGACCTCAACTCTGTGTGCACCTAGATCTTCATCTTCATATAAGTTGCGCCAATTTCTCTAGTGTATTTTTGAACAAAACAGAAGTCTATTCTGATTCAACAAATTTACTGCAACTTTTTTTTTAGTTGGAGAACAAAATCCTCCTTTGTATCAACTCAACAACTCAGAAAAGTAAAAGATCCAGCCACATTGTCGAGTTACTTATAAAAATATTTGGAAGGATATTTTTTATACTACAATTGGGTTCTCATTGTATCTGACAAACCAACTCAGGAGTTATTCATGTAAACAAATTTTAGGTTACTATATACTGTCTAACAGCTTCAAGTCCTAGCACTAACCAGAGGTGAGCGAGGAGACATTATATCTGGTTTCTTGCTCATCTCGTCGAACCGTGCAGACTTGAAGCTCAACTTTAGATTCTGTTGCCAAAGTTTTCTTTTCTTTGCTGGCACCTCTTCTTCCTTACCTTTGAGAATAAAATTCTTTATCCTTCCAAGTGCAACTTCCATGGTCTCATTGTCCATGTTGGCGAAACAAACTCTAAACCAACCCGGTTCTGAGCAATGGAATGAAGAACCTGGTGATATATTTAGCTTAACATCGTTTACTATCACACGCCATAGTGTCATTTCTCCTTCGACAGTGGCCTCTTTTAGTAGGTGCCTCAAGTCCATCCAGAAGAACAGACCAGCATTGCTCTTTAAGCAATCAATTCCAAGTTGAGCAAGTCCCCTAGTGAAGTCCTTATACCTTGTTGCTAGTCTCTTTGCACTTTCACTAATGAATACCTCAACAAACTTGTTATCGGACAACATTGATGCAATTAAGTATTGGGTTTGTGTCGAAACTAGTCCGAAGCTTGACATTTTACGTGCACAGTTAACTACCAAATCATTGTAGGAATATACTATGCCTACTCTGAAGCCTGGGAGGCCCATGTCCTTCGATAAGCTGTACAAAATGTGGACTAGTTCGCGGTTGCATGTTGAGTCTTCTTCGACTATCTCAGCAATGCTGATGAAATCAGGCTGGTTGAAAACAGTTGCTGCATAGATTTCGTCACAGACTAAATGGATGTTCTTTTCGTTGATGAAACTTACTAGGCTTCTTAGTGTTTCTCTGTCCAAAACCGTCCCCAATGGGTTTGAGGGGTTGTTGATGAGTACACCTTTTACTTTGATGTTGGCTTCTTGGGCATTTTTGTAGGCAGATTCTAATGCCTCTTTTGTGATCTTGAAGTCGTTCGAGCTATCACAAACGATGGGAAGTACTTGCACCCCTGTTCGCCATCTCAGGTCTCTATCAAATCTGCAAGGATATAAAATATGTTTGTAAGATTGGTTACTCAATAAGTATCACTAAACCAAATTGACATTTTTGTAACAATTCAAAAAATAGTAAAACTTTTGAGCTATAACAATTCACAAAGTAATTTTATACATTTTCATAAACAAAGTGATTCAATAATTGTATCACCACAAATAGTATGGGCTTACAAGCGATGCTATTCATGGTGATATAATTTATTGCATCACTTTTTTTGTGTAGCTATTTTTCATTTTGTTGACTAAATTTAGTTTTGACTTGAAATTGTTTGGTGGATTGTAATAGCTCAAAAGTGTTACTGGGTGTATTGTATCTGAAATTTGTGGGCAATTTAATAAATTTCATGGATTCTGAAAATCCAAGTGTATTTAATTTGGATTTTAAAAAGTCCACAAAAGTCTAGGGGTATTCAATCAGGATTTTAAAAAGTCTTTCTGAAATCCACAAAGTCTAGGGGTATTCAATATGGATTTCAGAAAGTTCACAAAAGTTTTAGGGTATTCAAAATATCATTCATATTTATGGATTTGGAAAATCATGGATTCTCATGGACTTTGTAGTGTTAGGTATACATAACAAAGTTCAATAGTTTGCTAGCCTCCATATCAAAGATTTCAACGTGAAAAAAAGTCTCCTAAAGTTCTTCCTTGTGCCAGCCGCGAAGAGTTTGGTTCCCATCCTCTTGTTTTCTCGATTCTTTTTCTATCTTTGCATAAGTGTTCATAGTTGCATCGTTGATGATTTTGGGTTAGGGTTTGGATTACATTAGGGTGTTAGGGTTTAACGTCTTCACACACAATTGCTTTGAGAAATAGTAAGAGACCCACAGGCAATGAAAACCCTTCCTCACCCCATTTGACAATGAAAACTTTACTTTCAAAGTAAACACTTCCTCATTGGATTTTCCAACCCCTTTGAAGTCATAACTTCCTGATGCTGTTTAAGGGTACAAATTTAGCTAAGATGGAAAAGACACACAAAATCAAATATATGGACGCCTCAAATTTACATACTCCTTCAATGAGAAAAGGAATAAATGGTAGAAACTTAGAAAGAAGTCATGCTTTTGTTGTGATATACATCCAAGAGTTTCCGTCCACTAATGGAAGTGGATCTACATACTAAGGATCAATCTGCAAGTACAGACAGTATATGATTGAAGGGAGATGTTTGGTAGACAAGGGCTATATGAAAAATTACAGTGTAAAATGCAGCAGAATGCTTTTTCTAGTTGCAAAGTACACGTCAGTAATGTCTTAATGGCTATCATGACATTATTTTGACTTTTAGTTGGAATAACTAGACATTAAGACAAAGTTGCTCCAAGACTACTTGGATGAACAAAATTAATTATGACACAACCCACATGGAAAAACCCAAATCAATGATCCAAGAGGTTTCAGCACATTTATGATAACAGTGTAATCAAAATGAATATAATCAAGGTGGAGTGGTGATCAAGCAAACGTCAACGTTGCTAACAATGATAATGAAGAAAGTGATCATGATCATTTAGGAGAAGAATGATCATAATACAATTTTATGGACGTTTACTTCTTATTTTAAAGATGTTAATTAACGACCTTTTCTTTTTCTAATTTTTTTAGCACATGTATCTCTCACTTTTGTTAATTATATGCGGACGTTTTTTTGTTTTATCACTATTTACCAACTTCTTTTATATCTTGCAAATAATTAGAAATCTGTAAAAGTCGTTCATACAAAGTCCGTGAATTTTCATAAATCTCTAGAAAGTCTGTAGCAAAAGTCTATGGATTTAAGAAATCAGCAGAAGTCCGTGGACATTTTAAAGAGTCTGTGGACAATTTAAAGAGTCCGTGAATTTTTCAAATTATTTATCAATTTCATAAGAATTCATATACAATACACTATTCTAAGTTATTACAAATATGCCAATTTGGTGTAGTGTATGAACTGAAGAAAACGGTTATGGTATTGAGGAGGGTGGACTAATGTGTTTGCTTACGCTGGATAATATGGCGAGGGAACCAGGAAAGCATCACCAGGGTCAGCTAGACAAAAGGCGATCGTCTCTGCTGCACCAGTTGCTCCACCACTCATGACTATGCGATTGGGGTCGAATGTGACCCTACCACCCCTTGTTCGCTCCATAAAGTTTGCCACAGCCTGTACATCCATAATCAAATAACTTTAAACTATTTGTGATACTAGATCATTATGATAACCAAGTCATACCCAACATTTTGTTAAGTTTATGTTAATGAAATGTCTTTATCAAACTGTTAATCCATTCTAACATATAGCTTGAATTGAATAGAAAAAAGGTTTTGTCGGCAATTATGCTGTTACTTTATTGCAAAACCATGAACGAGTTTTCGCTTGGTGGATTACCACTATACCAAATTGACATTTTTGTAACAACTCTCAAAACGGTATCACTTTTGAAGTGTAACAATTCACCTAACAATTTTACACATTTTTACAAACAAAATGATACAATAATTGTATCATTTTTTTGTGTTACTGTTTTTCATTTTTTTAACTAAATTTAGTTTTGACTTAAAATTGTTTGGTGAATTGTAACATCTCAAAAGTGATACTGTGTTGAGAGTTGTTACAAAAGTGCTAATTTGGTGTAGTGTACCACAGATAGTTTTATGTTGTTGGAACCATTTCTTTCATACAGGGCAAATACTAATGCGTACTATTCGCCTTGTATGAGACGTTCTGACCGCATAAAAGTATTAGCCCCATAACTTGAAAACTTTCAGGTTTTAGTCTAGATGTTGTTATGCCTTTGAAGATAAACGTTAATCTATAGTTTTATACCTTTCTGAAGGCTGGCAAGCCATGGTAGTCCTGAAAGTTAGCAATGTCCTTGAAGTTCTGAATTCCTTCAACATTACATATTGAAGCAGTTGGGTTTTGCTTGAGCCACTCTTCGATCAAATCAAAACAAAGCTGCAGAACCAACCATAAAAAAAAAGCTATAACTTAACTGTTGGAAACACAACTTTAACAGCCAAGTGAAATAAAGTACTCTACAAACCTGATTTTCAGCAAGACCCATTTGAATAACTCCATGAGGATTGTTTGTAAGATGAAAAGGATCCTTATCAAACGCCTTCCACCCATCAAAGTAGGGTGAATCCTCACCGTGACCCTCATTTGTTGCTATCTTAGACAAGATATTTTGAGTGTATCCCATTGAACACAATCACTTAGAAGAACTTAGAACTTCTTAGTGGAAAGAATGAGAATGAGATGAGATAGAAGAACTTAGAACTTCTTAGTGCTTAGAAGTTATTGATTAAATGAGAATGAGGTGAGATTTTATAGTGTTTATAAAACAGAATAGTAAGTAGATTTCAAAGGTTGAATGAAACCTTGAAAAAAATTTCAGACCCACTCAGGATTGTGAGCTTGAGAATCTGGTCTTCGTTTGGTTGGTTGTGTTTGCTTTTTGACAAGCTTTTTTGGCGATGGCTGATCAGATCTTCTGCTTTGTAGTCTTGAAAACTGATGATCCAATGAGATTTCACATGAAGGTTGGTTGAGAACAACTGATTTTAAATCAAGTTAAGGGACCCCCATAGGCCATATTTTTCCAGTAAGTATTTGAGTATGAACAAAAAGGTACTCTCGTAAACAAGGCTTTTAGTATATCTTATTTCGACCTTTCTATAATGGATCATACCTGTGATAATATTTAGTGGTCGAGTCAAAGTTCCTAATAAACAAGAACATAATGATCGTAAAACACTTGTACAATAAGAAACAACATTTATCAAGACCAAATGATAAGAACTAGATATCTATTTTCGTTCAGATTGAAATACGTATACTGGTCCATTGTACTCTTAGGTGATGGTCCTGATGAAGAATCTACATATAGAATGGCATGTACGCGTTATGTTAGACTGAGGTACAGTAAGTCCACGGATGTCAAACACGTGAAAAATTAACTACACCCTAGCTGATGCAGACAATTTCAACGAGTAAGAGTTCCAAGATGGAAAAAGAGCACATAGGTTGAGCTTATTATGGCACATTCAGTGCCCATAAAACTGTTCCAAATATGGGAAATTCTCTACATGGAGGTTTGGTTAGGCAGGTTATGTAGTCTAGTCTATTCAGAACTGCTGGGTGGCATGTTGGGGGTAAATTCCATAGCATTTGATCTCTTTGGGAGATATCTTGTATAGAAAAGGAAAAGGTAGGAGGTTTCACTAAATGTACTGATCAGTCCATGGTTTTTCATTTTGGAGTTCTAATCCGCACATAGACAATGTGGCTATTTCGCTTAATTTTCGAGTTGAGTTAAGATAGTCTTCGTTGACATGTATAAGTCTTCCCATGTGATTGGGCACATGTGTTGACAACTAGGTTTTGTATCCTGTTTATAGTGACATGAAAAACGATAGAGTTTTTTTTTTTTGGAAAACGAGCTGGGGTTTTTAAGATTTCCGAACCTTATATTAATAAAAAATGAGCGAGCTGGTTTTTTTTTTTTGGTACTATATCGTTGACATTATATTCGAAAGTTATCAATAAACACATGAATTCATGGAAAGTTATAAAAATGAAAACCGAATTAGCTCACCTTATCCATCATGCAACAATTTATATTTTGCTCACTGGAAAATTTAGATTTATTTTTATTTTTTTGGTTTGGTGCATGGTGACGTTAAGGATGATTGCTGCTTGAATATATTAAACACTAAAAATAACTTTTGGGAAAAAGAATTTTACTTTTCAAAGAAATAATTTAATACCACCTTCTTATGAAATCTAATTTGGACTTGAGTTTTACCAGGAAAAGCAGAGTGACGAAGATCTCCGCCATCACTAAAAGCTTGCATACATGATACAACTAACCAAATACCAAATTTTCTTGCTCATGCTCTAGTGTCACTTTGTTACCGACGCAAGCAATTACGTGTCGAAGTCCTTTATATGGTTCTTGGTGTATCAAGATAAAAGTGTCAATGGCCTGGGTTTGAACATACATGTTGCAGAGGTTCAATCAAAACTCAAAAGTCAAAATGAAAGGTAAATTTTGAATAGGCTAGAAGGGAACACTACCGGTGAAGTGACTGCAACATATTAAGATTGCATGTTGCACCTAGATCTCCATTTTCAAATAAGCTGTTCTAATTCCCCTACTGTATTTTTTGATAAAACACATTAATATTAAGTTTCCATTGAGTTTCAATAGTTGCGACCTGATTCAACTTTCTGCAACTTTTAAGCTGAAGAACAAAATCCTACTTTGTATAATAAAAGGTAACTTTTGAATAACTAGAGGATCTCAGACCCGATTCATTGACAGGTCCAAGATTTTAACGCTACCATGACACGTTCTTGCTATGGAAAAGTCCTGCTCATTGAATTCTGGGGACATAGTACATATTTCTGTGAAGGGATGGCAATTCTATGTGCACCTAGATCTTCATGCTCCAATTTCCCTAGCGTATTTTTCAACAAAACATAAGTCTATTCAGATTCAACAACTTCACTGCAACTTTTTCTTTGAGTTGGAGTGCAAAATCTCCCTTTGTATCAACTCAACAACTTAGAAAGAAAAGTAAAAGATCCAGCCACATTGTCGATAGGGTGATAAGAATTCCAAAATGGAATAAAGCAACACATTGATAAGTATTCATTTCTCAATTGAAAACAATTACATAGGGAACAAAATTTTCATTCTGTACACACATCTGGTGGTAGGTTGATTTGAACATTCTTCATGGTTAGTTGTTTTAGTCAGATATGTTGAAGTAGGAAACTCCATGGCTACTTCACACACACAAAAAGGTCCCCTGTTTTTCTTCCTTCATTTCTCTACAAGTATCTGGAAATAGCGAAAAACACAAGGATTTCTTTGTATGAGAGTCACAGCTAAGTATCGCTGACTACTGAGCGTGTGTTAGTTTTACACGTCTGTTGCTAATTTGTCAACTCCACGCTCGCGATATAAGTCAAGCACACCAACATCAGGCCCAGTGTGATTTGGAGATAACTCAGAATCTGATGGTTTGATTAAAGTAATGAACTGGATGTTCAGTCTGACCCAGATTAGTCACTGTTAAAAAGTTAAAAAAATGCGTAAGTGGTTAATTAGAGATAACTTCTTCTCTTGCATGCCCCAGTTACAAACCCGATTTATAAAGCTCTTGTAAACAGTTTAACTTCACACGATTGAGTATATATATATCATTTTTAGCAGTGTGTGGAATACACAAGGAAGAATTAGATCAACCTCCATCCATTTGAATTCCCCTGATTCTAGCATTTTTGTACTTGTAGAAAATAAATACTTGACAGTCAAATCAACCTCCAGTTCTTGTTGAGAGTCATCACAGACTCTTGTGCTTTCTAGAGATTTTAAGTCTCTCTCCCACTTCCCTCAATATCTATTTAGAAGATAAGGTATCTAGAAGCAACTAATGCCTAAGTTTTATCTAGAGAATATTAAACTATTTGGTTCTCTAGAGAATTCCATAAGAAAATCTAATGTTTTACACACTTCCTCCACCTCCTTAGAACTAGTATAAATAAGGGTGAAGGTTGAGTTGTGAAGATATAGGAGCAAATAAGCTCAATTGTGAGTTCAATTAAGAGTAGGTGTGAGTTTGTAGCATCTTTGAGAAATCAATAAAATCCAGTGTTTTGTAAGTCCAAGTTCTCCTCCAAATACCAATAATTTGGTATTAGAGCCGAAAGAGCCGGAGTAGTACTGTTCGTCGAAGTTACAGTACTATTTATTAGAAGACGAAACTGTTCAACACTGTTCACGAGTTGAGCACTATTCAACACTGTTCACAGTTGTCGTTGGTGAGACGCTGCTTGTCGGAGATTGTTTGTGCACAGTTTGAGACTGTGAAACAGATTGGTCTGAGACTAAGCTTACTCGGTAGCACAAAAGAGGTTGCACCTTGTCACGATGGGAGATCTCGTTGCCACAACTAGTGGGCTTACAAAGCTCAACTATAACAATTATTAGAGATGGCAGACAAGAATAAAGTTCTATTTACAAGGACAAGACTTGTGGCAAGTTGTTGGCGGTAGTGAGACTGCGTCACTGCCAAGGGAGAACGCTGCTGAATTTAGGAAATGGGAAATCAAAGTTGGGAAGGCACTTTATGTGCTCAAGACGACAATCGAGGACTAGATGCTTCAACACATCAAAGACGAAGACACACCCAAAAGAGCATGGGATACATTTGCATCCATATTCTCAAGAACAAATGATGCTCGCCAGCAGTTCTTGTTGAATGAATTGATGAACTCTAGACAAGCAGGTATGTCTATTGGAGAGTATTTTTTGAAAATAAAAAATTTATGCCGTGAAATTTTAGAACTAGACCCATCTTTAAAAATTAACGAAGATAGGATGAAGAGAATTGTCATCAACGGATTAAAACCCGAAAATATCGGGATTGTCATGGCAATTTGTGGTTGGCCAACTCAACCCTCCATTGTGGAGTTCGAAAGTTTGTTGGCCAATCAAGAGAGCCTCGCTAAGCAAATGGCAGACGTCTCTTTGAAAAATGAGGAAGAATAGGCATTCTTCAATAAAACGAATGGTAGATATAAAAAGAAGAAATTTGTAAAACAAAATAAAGAAGAAGATAACAGGCCCAAGAAGTCCCAAGAGAGAAGTCATAAGAAAGGGGGAGCTAAGCAAGGCAGGAGCAACAGTGGTCGACCAAGTTATGGTTGCTACAACTGCGGCAGGAGAGGACACTACGCAGTAAACTGTCAGTCAAAGAAGAAGACAGTTGAAGGCAACTTGGTGACATCTTGCAATCACCAAGACAGTAGTGAAGAAGAATGAGACTTCCAAACATCCTTTGCAACTACTCAGCCTGTTTGTGAAAATTCTCTTAAAGAAGAAATAAACTTCTCCTGGAATGAAGTAGCTATGGCTTGTGAAGATAAAGTACTAGCAATCAACTACAACAAAGATTGGATCGTTGACTCAGGCTGCTCCAATCATTTGACTGGAGACAAAGAGAAGTTGTCTAGCCTCTGTGAGTACAAAGGAGATCGGGTCGTGATAACTGCTGACAACACGAGATTGCCGATTGCTCACACTGGAGAGGCTGCATTCACCGCCCGCTTCAGCCCCAATCAAGTTCAACTGCAGAAAGTCTATCATGTTCCAGGTATGAAGAGGAACCTATTGTCAGTATCACAATTAACAACACCTGGCAACTACGTGGTGTTCGGGCCGGAAGATGTTAAGGTGTACCAAAGCCTAAAGCCATCGGGTACACCGATTATGGAGGGACATAAGTTAGAGTCTATCTACGTGATGTCTACGGAATCAACATATATAGATAAGACTCGAAGCGGTGAAACTGCTGATTTGTGGCACGCTAGGCTAGGGCATGTTAGTTATAAGAGGTTGAAGGCAATGATGAGCAAGTCTATGCTGAAAGGCTTACCCTACCTGGATATACGAAGAGAAACAGTCTGTGCTGGATGCCAGTATGGAAAAGCTCATCAACTACCCTATAAGGAGTCGGGGTTCAGGGCCAAGGAACTATTGCAACTCATCCACTCAGATGTGTTTGGTCGAGTAAAACAAGCCTCAATTAGCGGGATGCGCTACATGGTGACTTTTATTGACGATTTTTCAAGGTATACTTGTGGGTTTATTCAACAAAACATAAGTCTATTCAGATTCAACAACTTTACTGCAACTTTTTCTTTGAGTTGGAGAACAAAATCTCCCTTTGTATCAACAAAGAAAGAAAAGTAAAAGATCCAGCCACATTGTCGATAGGGTGATTGATAATCACATAATTATAACATTTTTTACCTCTTATTATATTTTTGTTAATCCTTGTTTTTATTTTATTTTAAATTAATTATTAAAATTTTGTGTTTTTGTAGAATTCATAGCAATAACAAAGAAATCAAAGAAAAATGCAATGAATAAATCACAGACGGTGACTTCAGAGGAAGTGGAGGTGAGAATAGCTTAAGCCCATAACCTAAACTCAAAACCAAACCCAAAACCAAATCGGTAAACCCAAACCCAATCAAACCCAAAACATATTCTCTTAATTATCTAAGATTCTAGTTTGATTTAAGCCTTAAATCACTCATTAAACCCTCCCCTTAACTTGTCCAAATTCATTTTCTCAAACCCAATCAAACCCAAAGCATATTCTATTAATTATCCAAGATTCTAGTTTGATTTAAGCCTTAACTTGTCCAAGTTCATTTTCTTAATTATCTATAAATACAATAGAAATGAATATGAAATGGGAAGAAGATAAAGGAAAGAAAAAAATACAGAATACCAAAACCTCTTCTTCAAAATTTGTGATTCTCATCACCATCCCAACCAAGCAAAATCACCACCCACAGCCTATCCATCTCTGTTTTCTCTCCTTCACTCCACCAAAACAGGGGCGTGACAACCCTGTTTCACTTCATCTTCAACCACCGTCACCGGCTGCACCACGCACCACCACAGAGACTTAAATCAAGTTGACGCTACTGTCACCCAGTGGACCTTGCTGAGAACACCTCGGCTGAGAAAGATCAGAACTATTTGCACCCACTGGGATCTACTGAGCCACACTGGACCTGTTCCTGTTTGCACCCTACTGAATGCTCTGTAACACCACAGTGAATTAAGTCTCAAACTCTAGAATTAATTTCATTTTACTTTATTATTCCATGAGTAATATTAATTGATTCACGATTTATAATATTTTACTTTCACCTAATATGTCATGCATCTTAGGTTGTTAGGAAAATATTATGTTATAAATCAAACATGTTTTAATTGAATAATTAAACTTGTGATTAATTGTGCCCTAAAAAGACAATTAATGCTAGGAGTTTATACATTGCTAGAGTCATTTATTTGAAATTGAAATAATAAGAAAAATTGAATATAATTTTAGGAACTTGAAAAATATTTTGCAAATTGTGGTTTCCCTCCAACTCTTTTATTTATTGTTATTTTTATTACTTTTGTTTAACTCAGATTTTTAAACACTGTAACCCCCATTTTCTCCAAATTAGTTTAGGTAAATTATTAAATTCAATTTAATCCACCTTCCTCGTGGGATCGACCCGTACTTGCCGTTGTCTACCAGTTAGACACTGTGCACTTGCAGTTATTACAAGTGGGTCAAATTAGGCCAGTTAAACATGCAACAAGTTTTTGGCGCCGTTGCCGGGGAAGGTAGCGGTGTAATTGAATTTAAGATTTATTTTCACTAATTTAAAAAAAAATTCAGAATAAAACAAAATTTTATTTTTTTAAGTTCTTTTTACACTCATTTCGTGTTATTTGTTTGATTTTACAGAATACACGCTTCTCGAGAAAATTGGACGATCCTGCAAACATCAAGCAAATTTTAATTAAATTTTTTTTTAAAATTTTGTGATGAGAGTTTTAATTTTATTTTCACCTTGTTTTACGAGTGTGTGGTGTAATAATTTTTGTAAACTCTACTGTTTTCCATTTTTAATCACCTAAAAAAAAACCCAAAATTTTCCAAGTCAAAATAAATTATAGGGAAACAATTTTAATTGTTACCCAATAATTTTTTATGATTTAGAAATCCGACTTCTAAGACCAAGACCAGTAATTTGATTGCATATGCTTGTGTGCTGATTGAAACAGATAAAAATAAGTCGGACATTTTTTAATTGTGCTAACTTTTTGTGCAGAACGAAATACACACACTGTAATTACTTCTATCACACACAATGTATTAGTGACCCGGGTGCTTTGTGTAATTGTTTGAAATTGTGTCATTGGTTGTTTAATTTCTGTAATTGTGGATGCTAAACTTTAGTAATTCATAATAAGCAGACCCAACTTCTAAGTAGAAACTAGTGGGACTTGATATCCCCACCTCATCACTCCAGTTGTGTGCAACCAATAGCCAAACATAATTAAAATCAGTTAGCAAGTTAGATAGAGCCATCTTTTAGGTACGGTGTTCATAGGACAACCAAGACCAAGGTGAATCTAATAATTTTTGTGTTGACCAAAGCTAAAAGCGACGATGAGTTTAATCATTCAATGAACACCGAGAGGCCACTGTCACAAGGGTAATTTACGCCGAGTCATAAGTAAGCTATGATCCACAAGAAGAATTTGTGTAACTAACAGTTTTTGGTTAGGAACACAAGCCTCAAGTGTACATTTAACATCACATTGTTCTCACATCTATTGGCTTACAGAGCGATAGCACAATGAAATACTTAATTGGACCATTGTGACCTCCTTCTCTTGTGCGATAATCCGGTTTCTTTGAAACAAAACTCCAGCCTACTGATTTTGAACTTTGTGGTGTAAAGTATACACTCTTAGGATCATCTTGTAGCACCCATTGCTCTGATATAAAGATTACATAAGAAATAATCTGTCCCCCAAAGATAAAATGATAATTAATCTCAAAAACATTGATTGCTTAGGGAGCCATTTTTTCTTGTGCATCAATTGGTTGCTGATTGTGTTTGAGTTTGTGCGTTTTTTTTTTAAGGTTAGTAAACATTTCAAACCTCACTTGGCGTAGACCTGTTTATGCGTCTTTGGGAACGAGATTCGAGAGGTAGACTAATTCGAGAGGATCCTGTAGAGCTGTCTGAAGTCCCTATTGACCTTCTAGAATCTTTCTCCTTGTCGAGTGAAACCACTGAAATGGCTGGGGAGAGAGCATTTAAGGATTATTTCTCTCCACGTTCCAATAACACCACATCTTGCATTATCTTACCCGAGACCACTGCAAGTAGCTTTGAGCTAAAACCATCAATTATCCACCTTTTGCCTTCCTTTTATGGTCTAGAAAAAGAGGATCCCTATCTTCATGTCAAAGAGTTTCTTGACATTTGTGCTACTATGAAATATCCCAATTTTTTTGATGATTCAGTTCGACTTAGGCTGTTCCCCGTTTCTTTAAAAGATAGGGTGAAGTCATGTTTAAACTCCTTAGAAACTGGAACCATCGACACTTGGGATGCCCTATCAGGAAATTTTTTACAAAATATTTTCCTATTCATAAAACAAATATCATCCGAAGAGATATATCTAATTTTCAGCAGAAAGAGAGTGAGCATTTGTATGAATGTTGGGAAAGATTCAATGAACTCATTGCTAGGTGTCCCCATCACGACTTTGAAAAGTGGCGCTTGGTTCAATACTTTCAAGACGCGTTAATCCCTCAAAACTGTCGAATGATTGATGCCACTAGTGGTGGGTCACTTATGAAGATAAGTACTAATGATATTTGGAAATTCTTTGAAGCTATTTCTGAAAATTCTCAACAATGGGATTATTCAAGAAAAGACTCGGATAGGCGAAAGGGTGGTTTGTATGAAGTAAGGGATACATCATCTACTCCTCATCTTCCTCATTCTTTAAGGTTGGAAGCAGTTGTAATGACAATGGCACAGAAGATTGATGAATATCTGGAAAAGTCTCAGTCATCAGTCCAAACCAATGTTCCATCTGAGGTTTGTGCTGCATGTTCAAGTTCTAGTCATTCCACATCAGACTGTCACTTGAAAAGTGAGTACCCTGCTTATTTTACTGAGCAAGTCAATGCATTCAATACCTGTATGCAATCTGGTTATAATCCACACTCAAATTTTTACAATCCAGGTTTAGCCAAACACCCTAATCTCTCATGGGCCCATGGTCAACATCAAGGAGGCCCAGTTGTTATCCCTCAAGCTCCTCGAGCTCCAATTCCTGCTAATAGGCCTCAATTCAATCAAGATGTACCTCCCTCTAACACTCAAAGTTTTCAGGATACATTGAACCAATTAATGCAGAGAACATGAACCATGCTCGAACAAAACTCTCAGGCTATCACCGAACTAAGAGCTACTTCTCAACAACAATCTCAAGCCATCCAAAACTTGAGATGACTATGAGTCAAATAGCAAAATCCTTTCCTGAAAGAGAAGCAGGAAGATTCCCTGATCAACCCATTCAAAATCCTAAGGGCCAATTCGAAATAGGCAGTGCATCTCAGCCACGCAATGAAGATGTCAAATCTATCATCACCCTTAGGAGTGGAAACAAGTGGACAACCAAATTAGAATGCCTAATTTGATTGATCCTGAATCCCAATCCAAGCCAAAGCAAGTCACACCTCCATCTGAAAAGGAAGCTGATAAAGTCTCATCTTCTCAAGAGGATCATCATCTTGACTCTGATCCCACCAAGGCATCCTATATGCCTAAAGCACCATTTCCATCGCGGTTAGTTCCGGCGAAGAAAGGAACAAATGCCAATGATATAATGGAATTTTTTAAACAAGTTCAAATCAATATTCCATTACTTGAGGCCATAAATCAAGTTCCCTCTTATGCCAAGTTTTTGAAGGATTTGTGTACACAAAAGCGAAAACTGAATGTGCACAAAAGAGCCTTCCTAACTGAGCAAGTCAGCTTCATCCTTCAACACAAAACCCCACCTAAGTACAGAGATCCTGGTTGCCCGACTATTTCATGTGTGATTGGTGATCATATGATTGGGAAGGCACTGTTAGATTTAGGGGCAAGTGTTAATCTATTGCCATATTCAGTATATGTGCAATTGGGTCTTGGTGAGTTGAAACCAACTCAAGTGACACGGCAATTGGCAGACAGATCTGTCCGAGTCCCCCGCGGTGTGATAGAGGATGTGATCATTAAGGTTGACAAATTTTATTTCCCTATGGACTTCATAGTCCTTGACACACAACCTGTTCACAATCCCTCTAGTCACATTCCAGTTATTTTGGGTCGTCCATTTTTGGCCACATCCAATGCTATCATTAACTGCCGAAATGGAATCATGAAATTATCATTTGGTAACATGACCGTCGAACTCAAAGTATTCAATGTAAGTCAACAACCTCCCGAGTCTGAGGATTCCTTTGAGGTTAACATGATTGAGAGTTTGGCGGAACATTCATTTCCTTAGTTTAATGATCCTTTAGAGGCTTGTTTGACTCATTTTAATTTAGACTTCGATATTAATGATTCCATCAGGGAGGTCAATGCTTAGCTTGACTCTACCTCTATAATGGAAACCAATTATAAATGGAAGCCTAGGATGGAACCTCTTCCACTCAGTGAGTCAAAACAAGTCCCTTCCGTTGAAAAACCACCCAAGCTCGACCTAAAAGTATTACCTGACAACCTCAAGTATGCATTTTTAGGTGTTGACAATACCTTACCTGTTATTATTTCATCTGCATTGACTGAAGAACAGGAAGGAAAATTGTTAGATGTTTTAAAAGAACATAAAACAACACTTGGGTGGACTATCGCGAATATTAAAGGAATAAGTCTAATCGTTTGCATGCATCGCATTCATATCGAAGACAATGCCAAAGTATCGCGTGAAATGCAACGTAGACTTAATCCTAATATAAAGGAAGTTGTCCGAGCCGAAGTGTTCAAATTGTTGGATGTGGGTATAATTGCTAGAGTCATTTATTTGAAATTGGAATAATAAGAAAATTTGAATATAATTTTAGGAGTTTGAAAAATATTTTGCAAATTGTGGTTTCCCTCCAACTCTTTTATTTATTGTTATTTTTATTACTTTTGTTTAACTCGGATTTTTAAACACTGTAACTCCCATTTTCTCCAAATTAGTTTAGGTAAATTATTAAATTCAATTTAATCGACCTTTCTCTTGGGATCGACCCGTACTTGCCGTTGTCTACCAGTTAGATACCGTGCATTTGCGATTATTACAAGTGGGTCAAATTAGCATGTTTATTTAGGCCGATTAAACCCAACAACAGTGATGAGAATTCCAAAATGGAATAAAGCAACACATTGATAAGTATTAATTTCTCAATTGAAAACAATTACATAGGGAACAAAATTCTCATTTTGTACACACACTTGGTGGTAGGTTGATTTGAACATTCTTAATGTTTAGTTATTTTAGTCAGACATGTTGAAGTAGGAAACTCCATGACTTTAATCCACCTTTCTCGTGGGATCGATCCGTACTTGCCGTTGTCTACCAGTTAGATACCATGCACTTGCGATTATTACAAGTGGGTCAAATTAGCCTGTTTATTTAGGCCGATTAAACCCGCAACAGTGATGAGAATTCCAAAATGGAATAAAGCAACACATTGATAAGTATTAATTTCTCAATTGAAAACAGTTACATAGGGAACAAAATTCTCATTTTGTACACACACTTGGTGGTAGGTTGATTTGAACATTCTTAATGTTTAGTTATTTTAGTCAGACATGTTGAAGTAGGAAACTCCATGGCTTTAATCCACCTTCCTCGTGGGATCGATCCGTACTTGCCGTTGTCTACCAGTTAGATACCGTGCACTTGCGATTATTACAAGTGGGTCAAATTAGCCTGTTTATTTATGCTGATTAAACCCGCAACAGTGATGAGAATTTCAAAATGGAATAAAGCAACACATTGATAAATATTAATTTCTCAATTGAAAACAATTACATAGGGAACAAAATTCTCATTTTTTACACACACTTGGTGGTAGGTTGATTTGAACATTCTTAATGTTTAGTTATTTTAGTCAGACATGTTGAAGTAGGAAACTCCATGGCTTTAATCCACCTTCCTCGTGGGATCGATCCGTACTTGCCGTTGTCTACCAGTTAGATACCGTGCACTTGCGATTATTACAAGTGGGTCAAATTAGCCTGTTTATTTAGGCCGATTAAACCCGCAACAGTGATGAGAATTCCAAAATGGAATAAAGCAACACATTGATAAGTATTAATTTCTCAATTGAAAACAATTACATAGGGAACAAAATTCTCATTTTGTACACACACTTGGTGGTGGGTTGATTTGAACATTCTTAATGTTTAGTTATTTTAGTCAGACATGTTGAAGTAGGAAACTCCATGGCTTTAATCCACCTTCCTCGTGGGATTGATCCGTACTTGTCGTTGTCTACCAGTTAGATACCGTGCACTTGCGATTATTACAAGTGGGTCAAATTAGCCTGTTTATTTATGCCGATTAAACCCGCAACAGTGATGAGAATTCCAAAATGGAATAAAGCAACACATTGATAAGTATTAATTTCTCAATTGAAAAGAATTACATAGGGAACAAAATTCTCATTTTGTACACACACTTGGTGGTAGGTTGATTTGAACATTCTTAATGGTTAGTTATTTTAGTCAGACATGTTGAAGTAGGAAACTCCATGGCTTTAATCCACATTTCTCGTTGGATCGATCCGTACTTGCCGTTGTCTACCAGTTAGATATCGTGCACTTGCGATTATTACAAGTGGGTCAAATTAGTCTGTTTATTTAGGTCAATTAAATCCGCAACAGTGATAAGAATTCCAAAATGGAATAAAGCAACACATTGATAAGTATTAATTTCTCAATTGAAAACAATTACATAGGGAACAAAATTCTCATTTTGTACACACATCTGGTGGTAGGTTTTTTTTTTTTTTTTTTTTTTTTAAATTAAACCTCCAGTGTGGAGGGGCACCTCTGGAATGCTAGACCTTTATTACTTGTCAAGAAATTGATTTACAATCAATACGGGGGTACATGACGACTTTACCCGTGATATAACCAAAACAAAAATTGGGCCGCATCCGAAAACCAAAATATAATTCTGACTCTATGAACCACAACCATATTTTCTAACTTCCTCCTCGTGGCCTTATTACCAATCCCACGAGCATTCCAAAACATAAAATTTTCCATCATCTTAAGCGCGGGAGGAAGATTTACCCCTCTTAGTCTTACGACGCTTGCCCGAAAGGGCCGCCGGTTTGACTTTGTTCTGTAGATCCTTATCGGAGTGCGCCCCCAAATTTATATCATTAATAGCATGTGATTCCGGCCCCAATTCCGATTCCGACGCAGCCTCGTCACTATCATCTGTGGCGCTATCAAGTGTATTAGTGGTCGATCATAGATTGTTTCTTTAGTCGCAAAGCACGGTTCTCCTCAAAAAGCTGGATGACGACATCAAACAAGCTCCCGTCCTTGTCGTTCCTTGCTGCCGCGGGCACTGAAAAATTACCAGTTACCGCGGATTGAGCGCGCTTGGCCAAAACCTCTGCCAAACGTTCCATCACTGTCGGCTTCACCAGGGCAGCCTCTACCTCCTGAATCATTCCACTCGATTTTGTTTGCGTCACTAAAGAATCACCAACGGCGAGCAAGTCGCGTGCTGGCTGAGGTGTCGCGTCCCCTGGGTTGGGGCCGTGAAGAGGCTGGGGCCGTGGACTGGGAGGCCGTGGGCAGGCCGTGCTCGGACGTGGGCTGAGGTCTATTGCTGTCCTGCTCGAGTCAAGGACGGGTTGGGTCCGTGATCAGGCTGGACCCGAGGAGTGCCCAGAGCCGTGGTCTGGCTGAGACCGTGCTCTGACGCAGGGCTTGGACTGGTGGTGAGCGCATTCTGTTTGGGGCCGTGAGCTGGCTGGGGCGAAGCCACTCCTAACTCCCCTGCCAATGAAGCTTGTGTCTCTGATCCAGGAAGCCCCAATTGAGCGTCCCCAATGTCATCGTGCGACCTTGCCACAAAGTGATGTTCCGCTCGGATAATTACATTTGGCATGTCGTCGGAAAGACCACTCTTGGCCCCGGAGATTATGTCATCTGTTGGTTGTGTCGGCTGTTCTTGAATTCCAATAGCATTTGCAATCTCCGAAGTTGTATAACCCGCCTCTATGAGGCATTCTTCCGTAGTTTCTGTAACATGCTCAGCACGAACATGAACCATGTTCTCACTCTCCTCTGCATCAATGTTTGCAGTGAGCGACTCAAATTTGTTTGACAAAAAAACCTTACCCGGATCCATGGCCACCGACCTCTTTTCCCCAACTTCCTCATTAATCTCCTCCCCCTGACTATGCTTTGCGCCACTCGGACCTGCTGCAGGAATGAGAGGCTTATCTTTTTTGCTAACGGGGACATATTGTTGCTTGACAGTGTTGGGTTCAACCTTTGGCTTGGTCACCTCCTCCTTACCAAGATCCGAGGCTTTCCCTCCGCCCTTAAGACCCAGTTTTTTTTCTACAAAACTCCTCTTGGTGCCCTATCAGAGAACAAAAATCACAGTATTTGAATCCAGGGAATTCTATCTTCTGCCAGAAACCCCTATTGTTGGCCCTGTCAATCCAAACTCTGGTTGGTAATTTATCCGCCAAAGTCATCTCCACACAAACACGGGCAAAGCCCGGGCGTGACAAGCAACGAGTATGATCATCCATCCGCAAAAAACCACCAAAAGAGTTCACAATTGCTTTTTAAATAGGGGGATGAAAAAAATGCAAAGGTAAGTTAGGCAACTCTACCCATAACGACACCGAGATCGGGTCCTCCTTCAAACTGAAACCATCATGCCATCGAAAAGCTTTGAACCGAACTCCACGAATCAAGAAGGAGTCTCTCGACAGTACTTTCTTTGCTTCCTCCTCAGATTGAAGGCGGACTAACACGTGTCGTTGATTCAGTAAACCGAGTGAGAAATCGTCTAAAATGCCCCAAGTTCTGTGAATCGAATCTCGAATATCTGCCAAAGTTGGTCGGTAACTGGAGAATTTTAGGACAATCACGTGTTTTTCCATGAAAGCTTCTCCACGTACTTCATCTGTGGTCGTGATTCCGATTGCTGGTGCCCCCTCTTTACGGAAACGGGTTCCTTCGACCGGAGTCTCCGCAGTGTCGTCAACCAAACTTTTTCCCAAAATCTGGGCGAAAGATGGCTTAGAGGGCGGCACAGTTTCCCCATGACCAGGTCCCGTGGGGGTAGTGGCTGGGGCCGTGGCCATCACATCCAGATGTCAGTCCTGGATCCAGCGTCAAAAAAGAAAATTTTGTGTGTCGGCGGCTGGGCAAAACAGAGGCTGAATCGTGGCGGCGGCGGCTGGGCAAAACAGAGGCTGAATCGTGGCGGCGGCGGCTGGTGGCTAGGTCGTACCGTAACGGCTAGGTCGTACCGAAACGACTGGCGGCTGGCTGCTGGAGGCTCTCCTCGTACCCGTCTCCTGTGCGCCAAAGCCGACGCGGAAGCCCGTGCGTGGTGGGACCAAAGCCGTCTCCCGTACGCCAAAGCTTGTGAGTGGTGGGGCCGTGAAAAATCTTGGCGGCGGGTGTTGGGGATGGCCGTGGTAGGTTGATTTGAACATTCTTCATGTTTAGTTATTTTAGTTATTTAAGGCCCAAGAAGCTAACATCAAAGTGAAAGGTGTACTAATCAACAACCCATCGAACCCGATGGGTTGTTGATTAGTACACCTTTCACTTTGATGTTAGCTTCTTGGGCCTTTTTGTATGCAGCTTCTAATGCTTCTTTGGTGATATTGAAATTGTTTGAGCTATGACAGTCAACTGGAAGTAGTTGTACTCCTGTTCGCCATCTCAAATCTCTATCGAATCTGCAATGATAAATCAATTTCGTAAGATTATAGAACAAGTAGTACTACCAAGTATACAGGTGCATGATATCCATACACAAGTATTCTGCGTGGTGAATTCGAATAGCTAATGATGTGTTCATAACATACACATCAGCGTAATGATAAAAGGAAAACCAGATAATTAGTTGAAGATCAGGGGCGGACCCAGGATTTTAGTCGAGGGGGGGCGAAATGAAAAATACTTATTAGTTGATAATAGTAGTTATCAATGGTAAAACCAAATTTTTTTTTTACCGAAGCTAGTAACTAATAAAAAAAAATTCAACTATAAAAAATACAATTTTAAGCCAAAATAAGGTCACTATTGATAACCTTAGCAAAAAGCAAACAAGCATAATAACTAGAATATATAACTAATATCACAAAAGAGTTTGTCTAGGCAGCCAGACTTTAAAGCCATTTTTTGGTCAAGCTGGAGCATTTTTACACATTTACCCATTCTCTTTAAAATACAATCACAAACGTTATCTATAGAAGAGATAGAAATGTAAAAAACTTAAAACCTGACCAAAAAGTGGCTATAAAGCCTGGTTGTCTAGAATTGAGAATCACAAAATAATTAGGATAAGTTCTAGGTGAAGCTAATTTTTTTTTGAAATTTGCGAATCTAATATGATCATAATACAATTTCAAAGAATAATAGTTTATATGAGGCTCAAATTTTATACGAGTTGGCTAATGATATATATTTTCATTGAATTCTATCGTTATTATTTTAGATATTAATTTTAAATATTTTTTTGTTAGGGGTTTAATATTACTTGTGAAAAACAATTCATTTATTTAATGTTAATAAATTTTTATTAAACTAAACATTTTTTAATGTTTGCAATTACTAATAAAATTGCATTGAAAATAAAATAAAAAATGCACTCAAAGAGTATCGAACTCAGGTCTTTTACTAAAAGTAATAAACCTCCAACCACTACACCAACAAAGACATGTTTGAAAATTTTCATAAACAATTAACATATTGTATTCTACATTATATAATCAATTTTTTAAAACTAAAATATATATACTAAAAATATTTTAAAAGTTCAGGGGGGGGCAGCTGCCCCCCCTCGCCTCTTAGTAGGTCCGCCCATGTTGAAGATAACGATGCTTACGCTGGGTAATACGGTGAGGGGACCAGGAAAGCATCACCAGCGTCAGCCAGACAAAAGGCGATCGTCTCTGTGGCTCCAGTTGCTCCGCCACTCATAACTATACGATCAGCCTACCTCCCCTTGTTCTTTCCATGAAATTTGCAACAGCCTGTTACATAAAATAATACAAATTATAAACAACAATGACCTCTCTGATATCCAACTAATACAAAACTTAATTTGTCATCTATTAAGTATACAAACCCTACAAACTATAGATTTGTGTTATCATAATTTTTGGTCTATTCGTAATTTTTGTCTGTCAAATTTTTTGAATAACTAAGGTTTTGGTCTTCAATCAGACTGGTAGGTTGTTGAAAACACTAAGTCAATTTCAACAAGGACTAGTTGGTGCAAGAACTATGGAAATTCACCTAACTAAATAATTTTACGCGTTGGATAATCCCTCGAATTGGTTTCTTGATGCAGGTACACATTTAATAAGGAAAGTTAATTATTACTCAAATGTTTCATACCTTTCTGAAGGCTGGCAAGCCATGGTAGTCCTGAAAGTTAGCAATGTCCTTGAAGTTCTTAACTCCATCGATGTTGCAAATTGAAGCATTCGGATTCTGTCTAATCCAATTTTCAATCAAATCAAAGCATAGCTGCAAAAGAACATCCAACAATAATCAATATCATTAACAACATAACTACCTTAACTGTCATAGAACTACAAATGCCAAATGAGCTAAAGATCTTGATACAAACCTGATTTTCGGCAAGACCCATTTGTATAACACCATTAGGATTCATTGTAGAATGAAATGGATCCTTATCACACGCCTTCCACCCATCGAAGTAGGGTGACTCCTCACCATGACCATCATTGGTTGCAATCTCAGACAAGATGTTTTCATTGTTCATATTGTTCTCCATTTCAAAACTAAACTCAACTAGACCTCTTACTTGAAAGAGAGAAAGCTTATTAGACAACTTAGTATAGAAAAGAAGTGAGCAAAATGAATGAAGAATGAGAGAAGATGGGTTGTGCTTTTATAGTGTTAGGAGAATGTAAGTATGTCGTGTTTCAAAGGTTGAAATCTTGACAATTCAAGACACCTCTTTGACAAAAAAAAAACACTTGTAATAGTCAACGAGGTACTAGCTCAGCTGATAGACTTGCAAAAAAATTGTTAAGTATGTTTTAGTGTCACAACTGTTCAAGAGTAAATCATTTTTCTTGCAAAAACATTTGATTCAGTCATTAAAAAAACACGAAGATTAAGTTTCTTTTGTTTAGAAGAGTAGGGTATATATGTAGTTATTTATCCAAAAACACTAGTTATTCCATTTTTTTCCCAGTAAACATGATGATTATTATTGAAAGAATGAAGAAAAGAAAATTACACGATACGTAATCCTAAAGCAAGGATTGACACGACATTATAAGCATGTCAAAAAAACACGTCTCTAAAAATATTACATGTCTTGCCTCATTTCCATGATAATTCCATTCTATTGACAATTGGAAAGACTATTCAACATTAAACTTTAATGAGATTCTACAAAAAAGTTTTATTCTCTTTGAACCAAAAAAAATACAAAGATGGCTACAAAGGTCTAACCCGTGTTTAAACATATGCTTAAAGATCGATTAATTAGATAAAACCGCCATTAATTCAAGTTCAAACTTTTGCTTTGAACAATATAATTACTACAAAAATTCTTTGTTTGAATCTAGCTAAAATTAATTCAAGTTCACACTCATATACTTTATTCCTTTGTTTGAATCTAGCTAAAATCAAAAAAAATAAAAAATAAAAAAAGCATGCTAGAAAGTTAGATGCCATGAATCAGGACTCTTAACTATTTTGGTAAAATACGTCCACCATTAATGGTGGCTTATTGGCTTGCTTTGTTTAGTAAGCCTTGATTAACAACAAGTACTTTTTGTAGAAATTTTTGAGTTTTACAAATGTCTGACTTGCTTGGCTTTGCTTTGCCGTCAATTTTCAACCTCACATGTCATATAGTCTATCTCACCATAAGCATCACATTGACACTGATTGTTGGATTCATTTTATGGGATGGTTTGGTATTCCAAATTATCCAGTTTGAGAATTGCAATGTAGTCTTCGGGCATGGATTAAATAAAATAAATAAATTTTTTTTTTCACCAGTAAAATCACCATCCCAACCAAGCAAAATCACCACCCACAGCCTATCCATCTCTGTTTTCTCTCCTTCACTGCACCAAAACAAAGGCGTGACAACCCTGTTTCACTTCATCTTCAACCACTGTCACCGGCTGCACCACGCACCACCACTGAGACTTAAATCAAGTTGACACTACTGTCACCCAGTGGACCTTGCTGAGAACACCTCGGCTGAGAAAGATCAGAACTATTTGCACCCACTGGGATCTGCTGAGCCACACTGGACCTGTTCCTGTTTGCACCCTACTGAATGCTCTGTAACACCACAGTGAATTAAGTCTCAAACTCTAGAATTAATTTCATTTTACTTTATTATTCCATGATTAATATTAATTGATTCGCGATTTATAATATTTTACTTTCACCTAATATGTCATGCATCTTAGGTTGTTAGGAAAATATTATGTTATAAATCAAACATGTTTTAATTGAATAATTAAACTTGTGATTAATTGTGCCCTAAAAAGACAATTAATGCTAGGAGTTTATACATTGCTAGAGTCATTTATTTGAAATTGAAATAATAAGAAAAATTGAATATAATTTTAGGAACTTGAAAAATATTTTGCAAATTGTGGTTTCCCTCCAACTCTTTTATTTATTGTTATTTTTATTACTTTTGTTTAACTCGGATTTTTAAACACTGTAACCCCCATTTTCTCCAAATTAGTTTAGGTAAATTATTAAATTCAATTTAATCCACCTTCCTCGTGGAATCGACCCGTACTTGCCGTTGTCTACCAGTTAGACACTGTGCACTTGCAGTTATTACAAGTGGGTCAAATTAGGCCGGTTAAACCTGCAACAAGTTTTTGGCGCCGTTGCCGGGGAAGGTAGCGGTGTAATTGAATTTAAGATTTATTTTCACTAATTTAAAAAAAAATTCAGAAAAAAACAAAATTTTATTTTTTTAAGTTCTTTTTACACTCATTTCGTGTTATTTGTTTGATTTTACAGAATACACTCTTCTCGAGGAAATTGGACGATTCTGCAAACATCAAGCAAATTTTAATTAATTTTTTTTAAATTTTGTGATGAGAGTTTTAATTTTATTTTCACCTTGTTTTACGAGTGTGTGGTGTAATAATTTTTGTAAACTCTATTGTTTTCCATTTTTAATCACCTAAAAAAACCCAAAATTTTCTAAGTCAAAATAAATTATAGGGAAACAATTTTAATTGTTACCCAATAATTTTTTATGATTTAGAAATCCGACTTCTAAAACCAAGACCAGTAATTTAATTGCATATGCTTGTGTGCTGATTGAAACAGATTAAAATAAGTCGGACATTTTTTAATTGTGCTAACTTTTTGTGCAGAACGAAATACACACATTGTAAGTACTTCTATCACACGCAATGCATTAGCGACCCGGGTGCTTTGTGTAATTGTTTGAAATTGTGTCATCGGTTGTTTAATTTCTATAATTGTGGATGCTAAACTTTAGTAATTCATAATAAGCAGACCCAACTTCTAAATAGAAACTAGTGGGACTTGATATCATCACCTCATCACTCCAGTTGTGTGCAACCAATAGCCAAACATAATTAAAATCAGTTAGCAAGTTAGATAGAGTCATCTTTTAGGTACGGTGTTCATAAGACAACCAAGACCAAGGTGAATCTAATAATTTTTGTGTTGACCAAAGCTAAAAGTGACGATGGGTTTAATCATTCAATGAACTCCGAGAGACCACTGTCACAAGGGTAATTTACGCCGAGTCATAAGTAAGCTACGATCCACAAGAAGAATTTGTGTAACTAACAGTTTTTGGTTAGGAACACAAGCCTCAAGTGTACATTTAACATCACATTGTTCTCACATCTATTGGCTTACAGAGCGATAGCACAATGAAGTACTTAATTGGACCATTGTGACCTCCTTCTCTTGTGCGATAATCCGGTTTCTTTGAAACAAAACTCCAGCCTACTAATTTTGAACTTTGTGGTGTAAAGTATACACTTTTAGGATCATCTTGTAGCACCCATTGCTCTGATATAAAGATTACATAAGAAATAATCTGTCCCCCAAAGATAAAATGATAATTAATCTCAAAAACATTGATTGCTTAGGGAGGCATTTTTTCTTGTGCATCAATTGGTTGCTGATTGTGTTTGAGTTTGTGCGTTTTTTTTTTAAGGTTAGTAAACATTTCAAACCTCACTTGGTGTAGACCTGTTTATGCGTCTTTGGGAACGCGATTCGAGAGGTAGACTAATTCGAGAGGATCCTGTAGAGCTGTCTGAAGTCCCTATTGACCTTCTAGAATCTTTCTCCTTGTCGAGTGAAACCACTGAAATGGCTGGGGAGAGAGCATTTAAGGATTATTTCTCTCCACGTTCCAATAACACCACATCTTGCATTATCTTACCCGAGACCACTGCAAGTAGCTTTGAGCTAAAACCATCAATTATCCACCTTTTGCCTTCCTTTTATGGTCTAGAAAAAGAGGATCCCTATCTTCATGTCAAAGAGTTTCTTGACATTTGTGCTACTCTGAAATATCCCAATTTTTCTGATGATTCAGTTTGACTTAGGCTGTTCCCCGTTTCTTTAAAAGATAGGGTGAAGTCATGGTTAAACTCCTTAGAAACTGGAACCATCGACACTTGGGATGACCTATCAGGAAATTTTTTACAAAATATTTTCCTATTCATAAAACAGATATCATCCGAAGAGATATATCTAATTTTCAACAGAAAGAGCGTGAGCATTTCTATGAATGTTGGGAAAGATTCAATAAACTCATTGCTAGGTGTCCCCATCACGACTTTGAAAAGTGGCGCTTGGTTCAATACTTTCAAGACGCGTTAACCCCTAAAAACTGTCGAATGATTGATGCCACTAGTGGTGGGTCACTTATGAAGATGAGTGCTAATGAGATTTGGAAATTCTTCGAAGCTATTTCTGAAAATTCTCAACAATGGGATTATTCAAGAAAAGACTCGGATAGGCGAAAGGGTGGTTTGTATGAAGTAAGGGATACATCATCTACTCTTCATCTTCCTCATTCTTTAAGGTTGGAAGCAGTTGTAATGACAATGGCACAGAAGATTGATGAATATCTGGAAAAGTCTCAGTCATCAGTCCAAACCAATGTTCCATATGAGGTTTGTGCTGCATGTTCAAGTTCTAGTCATTCCACATCAGACTGTCACTTGAAAAATGAGTACCCTGCTTATTTTGCTGAGCAAGTCAATGCATTCAATACCTGTAGGCAATCTGGTTATAATCCACACTCAAATTTTTACAATCCAGGTTTAGCCAAACACCCTAATCTCTCATGGGCCCATGGTCAACATCAAGGAGGCCCAGTTGTTATCCCTCAAACTCCTCGAGCTCCAATTCCTACTAATAGGCCTCAATTCAATCAAGATGTACCTCCCTCTAACACTTAGAGTTTTCAGGATACATTGAACCAATTTATGCAGAGAACATGAACCATGCTCGAACAAAACTCTCAGGCTATCACCGAACTAAGAGCTACTTCTCAACAACAATCTCAAGCCATCCAAAAGCTTGAGATGACTGTGAGTCAAATAACAAAATCCTTTCCTGAAAGAGAAGCAGGAAGATTCCCTGGTCAACCCATTCAAAATCCTAAGGGCCAATTCGAAATAGGCAGTGCATCTCAGCCACGCAATGAAGATGTCAAATCTATCATCACCTTTAGGAGTGGAAACAAGTTGACAACCAAATTAGAATGCCTAATTTGATTGATCCTGAATCCCAATCCACGCCAAAGCAAGTCACACCTCCATCTGAAAAGGAAGCTGATAAAGCCTCATCTTCTCAAGAGGATCATCATCTTGACTCTGATCCCACCAAGGCATCCTATATGCCTAGAGCACCATTTCCATCGCGGTTAGTTCCGGCGAAGAAAGGAACAAATGCCAATGATATAATGGAAATTTGTTTATAATGATATAATGGAAATTTTTAAACAAGTTCAAATCAATATTCCATTACTTGAGGCCATAAATCAAGTTCCCTCTTATGCCAAGTTTTTGAAGGATTTGTGTACACAAAAGCGAAAACTGAATGTGCACAAAAGAGCCTTCCTAACTGAGCAAGTCAGCTTCATCCTTCAACACAAAACCCCACCTAAGTACAAAGATCCTGGTTGCCCGACTATTTCATGTGTGATTGGTGATCATATGATTGGGAAGACACTGTTAGATTTAGGGGCAAGTGTTAATCTATTGCCATATTCAGTATATGTGCAATTGGGTCTTGGTGAGTTGAAACCAACTCAAGTGACACTGCAATTGGCAGACAGATCTGTCCGAGTCCCCCGCGGTGTGATAGAGGATGTGATCATTAAGGTTGACAAATTTTATTTCCCTATGGACTTCATAGTCCTTGACACACTACCTGTTCACAATCCCTCTAGTCACATTCCAGTTATTTTGGGTCGTCCATTTTTGGCCACATCCAATGCTATCATTAACTGCCGAAATGGAATCATGAAATTATCATTTGGTAACATGACCGTCGAACTCAAAGTATTCAATGTAAGTCAACAACCTCCCGAGTCTGAGGATTCCTTTGAGGTTAACATGATTGAGAGTTTGGCAGAACATTCATTTCCTCAGTTTAATGATCCTTTAGAGGCTTGTTTGACTCATTTTAATTTAGACTTCGATATTAATGATTCCATCAGGGAGGTCAATGCTTAGCTTGACTCTACCTCTATAATGGAAACCAATTATAAATGGAAGCCTAGGGTGAAACCTCTTCCACTCAGTGAGTCAAAACAAGTCCCTTCCATTGAAAAACCACCCAAGCTCGACCTAAAAGTATTACCTCACAACCTCAAGTATGCATTTTTAGGTGTTGACAATACCTTACCTGTTATTATTTCATCTGCATTGACTGAAGAACAGGAAGAAAAATTGTTAGATGTTTTAAAAGAACATAAAACAACACTTGGGTGGACTATCGCGAATATTAAAGGAATAAGTCTAATCGTTTGCATGCATCGCATTCATATCGAAGACAATGCCAAAGTATCGCGTGAAATGCAACGTAGACTTAATCCTAATATAAAGGAAGTTGTCCGAGCCGAAGTGTTCAAATTGTTGGATGTGGGTATAATCTACCCAATTTCGGATAGTCCTTGGGTCAGTCCTGTTCAAGTTGTCCCAAAGAAGTCAGGGGTAACGGTAATCAAGAATGACAAGAATGAATTAGTACCAACCCGCATGACCACGGGGCGGCAAATATGTATTGATTACCGTAAGTTGAACTTGGTCACAAGGAATAATCACTTTCCTCTTCCTTTCATTGATCAGATGCTTGAAAGGTTAGTTGAACATGATTACTATTGTTTTTTTTATGGGTATTCCGGTTATAACCAAATCCCCATTGCACCCGAGGATCAAGAAAATACCACATTCACTTGTCCCTTTGGTACTTTCGCATATCGGAGAATGCCCTTTGGATTATGTAACGCACTCGCTACTTTTCAGCGGTGCATGCTTAGTGTTTTTTTCGATATGGTTGAGATGTTCCTCGAGGTGTTTATGGATGATTTCTCAATATTTGGTGATTCATTTGATGAATGTATACATCATTTAACTTTATGTGTGGAGAAAAATCTTGTCTTAAATTGGGAGAAATGTCATTTTATGGTATGACAGGGCATTGTTCTTGGACATGTAATTTCATACAAGGGAATTGAAGTCGACAAAGCCAAAATTGATTTAATTTCGAGTCTTCCGCCTCCAAAGCCGATTAAGGAAATTAGATCTTTTATAGGCCATGCTAGATTTTATCGGAGATTCATCAAAGACTTTAGCAACATTGCTCGTCCTTTATGCAATTTACTTGCTAAAGACGCTTGCTAAAGATGCAGTTTTTCTTTTTGGTGAAGATTGTTTGAAAGCTTAAACAATTATTGACTTCAGCTCCAATCATCCAATCTCCTAATTGGAACTTTCCCTTTGAGCTTATGTCCTAGGACAACGATTGGACAAAAAGCTACATGTCATTTATTACGTTAGTAGAACTCTACAAGACGCACAACTTAATTACTCCACCACTGAGAAAGAGTTTCTAGTTGTAGTCTTTGCTCTAGACAAATTTCGGTTTTACCTTATAGGATCCAAAGTAATTATTTTTACTGATCATGCAACGTTAAAGTATCTTTTATCTAAAAAAGATGCTAAACCTCGCTTAATTCGATGAGTCCTATTGCTACAAGAGTTTGATATTGAAATTCGGGACAAGAAAGGTTCGGAAAATGTTGTAGCTGACCATTTATCTAGACTTCTGGTGGAGTCATCTAGCGAATATTTACCATTAAATGAGTCATTTTCTGATGAACAATTACTTGCTCTCTCCCAATTACCTTGGTATGTAGATATCGTGAACTATCTTGTTACATGTCAACTTCCTTTTAAGTGGTCTAAACAAGATAGATCCAAATTTCTTGCTAAGGTTAGACATTTCTTCTGGGATGATCCATACTTGTTCAAGTATTGTCCTGATCAGGTTATTAGGAGAAGTGTTCCTGAGAGTGAATTTCACAACATCATCTCATTTTTTCATGAGCAAGCTTGTGGTGGTCATTTTAGCTCTAGAAAGACAGCTGCAAAAGTTTTGCAGAGTGGTTTTTATTGGCCTACCCTTTTTCGAGATACTCATGCCTTTTGCACTACTTGTGATCGATGCCAACGAATGGGTTCCATTTCTCGTAGCAACATGATGCCCCTTACTAATATTCTTGTGGTTGAAATTTTTTATGTTTGGGGTATTGATTTCATGGGACCATTCCCGCCTTCGTTTGGCAATCTTTTCATCCTTGTTGCTGTGGATTATGTGTCCAAATGGGTAGAAGCGATACCATGTCAAACGAATGACCACAGGGTTGTGGTAAGATTCTTGAAAGATTATATATTTTCTCGTTTTGGTATTCCGCGTGCCATTATAAGTGACGGTGGTTCTCATTTTTGCAATAGACCGTTCGAGCTATTAGTAAAAAAATATTTCATCACTCATAAAGTTGGCACTCCCTATAATCCACAAACAAGTGGGCAAGTTGAGATTTTCAATCGGGAGATTAAAAACATTCTAGAGAAGACAGTCAGACCAGATCGTAAAGACTGGTCTCAACGTCTGAGTGATGCTCTCTGGGCTTATAGAACAACATTTAAGACCCCGATTGGAATGTCTCCATATAGGCTTGTTTTTGGAAAAGTATGTCATTTGCCTGTGGAATTGGAACATCGTGCATATTGGGCCATCAAGACGTTCAATTTTGATATGGTCAAGGTTGGATCGCATCGTAAGCTTCAACTTAATGAGTTGGAAGAGATCCGAAATGATGCATACCACAATGCTAAAATCTACAAAGAACGAACGAAGATATTTCATGATAAATCCATTCTTCGTAAGTCCTTTGAACCGTCTAAAAAAGTTTTGTTATTCAACTCTCGGTTACGACTTTTTCCTGGAAAGTTGAGATCTCGGTGGTCTGGACCTTATATTGTGAAAGCAGTGTTCCCACATGGAGCTGTGGAGATCGTTAACCCTAAGGATGACCATGTATTTAAGGTAAATGGTCAACGACTTAAGCCATTCTTAGAGTTACATCGATTAGAAGTCGAGGTTGATGTGATTCTATTAGAAAACTCTGTGTATCAGAATTGAGGATCTTTTGAGTTTTGTCGAGCTGGTGACGTTAAACTAAGCACTACTAGGAGGCAGCCCACCTTTTGTTGTAAGAGTGCATATTGAGTGTGTATTTTATCTATTTCTATTAACTAATCCACAATTCTTTTGTCTCTGAGCTCTCATCGGTGGATTACTTGTGAAAATTGGTAAAATCTTCACTGCGATAATACTGTTCTAACCTCCTCTCATGTACTTATTTCATTCATTTGTCAGAATTATTTTGTTAAACATTGAGGATAATGTTTGGATTAGGTTTGGGGATAGGGTTCATGAGTCGGTGAATTTTTCATAGTGTTTTCTTTTCTTATTCTTAAAAAAAAAAAAAAATTGTGCTTTTCTGTCAAGAAAACTTGGTCTTTTGTGATTATGAAAATGAATTTTAAATGTTTTATGCTCAAGAAAATGCATGCCAACTTGACATATTAGTATATTGATAAAGACTGAAAATTTAGTATGATCCTTAAGTTAGATCTAGTTCATAAGATTTTTCAACTCGATTATCTTTGCACCATGAGCCATGTTAGCATAACTTGAAGTTGATGAGTGAAGTATATACTAGAAAACCTTAGAATAATAGTGGAGACTTAACCCTGAAAGTTTTGAACCTTTCTATTTTTTCGAGGGTTATACAAAAACTCTGATTTTTCTTGAGTCCGTATTATCTCGTTGATGATCTCATTATTTTCATTTTTCTGATCAATTGCTTTGGGAATGACATCAAAATTGAATTATTACACTAGAATTTATTGGCTTATTCAAATGAGATGTCATAATACTGACCCGATTAGGAAATGATCTAGGCATTTTTTTTTCTTCCTTTTCTTTAGACCATTAACTTACCCATACCATTAACCTTTTTGTAGCATTTTGAGCCTTAGAATAGCTTTTATTTGTTAACCCATTAACCTTTACCCAACTTTTCTGAGAATGTGTATGGATGGATATACTTGGTGTAAAAAGGGCTTTAAAGAGCAAAATATGAGATATTTCATAAATCCTCTATGTGAAAAAAAAGGTTGAAGAAAAGAAAAATAGTAAAAAAAAAAAATGATTATTCAATGAGGATAAATATGTGAGAATGAAGAAAAAATTGATGGTGCGCAACATTAGTTTATTTTTGACAGCCCTAATTGTTCGTTGAATGGGTGTATACATTCCTAGAATTTTTTGTTAGAATCCTTTGACATTCCTTATTAACCATTACTCAAGCCCTGTTACAACTCAACAAAGTCTTAGTTGATCTTAGGTAAAGGCTGATTCCGTAGATGTGGAGATTTAATAACCAAGATCTATGGTGTTTGATTCAACATTCCCAAAAGTAATTGATATTCCTGTCCATGAGATCATGTTCATTCCATTATTGAAAAGTCCGTTCTTCATAATATTATATGTGAGATGATTGTTTTCCATTATTTACTCTTTCCTCACATATAAACTAAGTGAAATACCAAATCTCTGAGTGTTTTATTGTGAGTGACATGAGAGGTTTGAAGTCAAAACAAACTTTCTACAGGAGATTTAGTCATTATTTTACTTTGAAATGAAAAGTTATGTTGATAGTGCTTTTCACACACACACATTGAGTTGAGGATGATTATGAATATTTTCTAACTTTTGGAGAATATTAAATTATTTGGAGATTTGTTGATACACGAAAATGACACTGTTGGTTTCTTGCATATCTTGAAGTTTTAAAATAAACACTGTTTGACCAAGTTTTGTTGAGTCAGTAATGTTTGTGGGTAACATTTTCTGGAAACCCTCATGAGACTATAACTCGTCCCTCAGAGGTAATCTAGGGGTTCAAAGCCTTGTTGCACGTTTTCAAAGGTAAGTGCAATCGACGATGCCTGCGAAAGTGAGTTAGGATTTTCTTTTCGGTTTTCTTCTTTGTTTTGCTCGAGGACTAGCAAAATATAAGTTTGGGGGTATTTGATAATCACATAATTATAACATTTTTTACCTCTTATTATATTTTTGTTAATCTTTGTTTTATTTTATTTTAAATTAATTATTAAATTTTTGTGTTTTTGTAGAATTCAGAGCAATAACGAAGAAATCAAAGAAAAATGCAATGAATAAATCACAGACGGTGACTTAAGAGGAAGTGGAGGTGAGAATAGCCTAAGCCCATAACCTAAACTCAAAACCAAACCCAAACCCAATCAAATCCAAAACATATTATCTTAATTATCCAAGATTCTAGTTTGATTTAAGACTTAAATCACTGATTGAACCCTCCCCTTAACTTGTCCAAATTCATTTTCTCAAACCCAAAGCATATTCTCTTAATTATCCAAGATTCTAGTTTGATTTAAGCCTTAAATCACTCATTGAATCCTCTCCTTAACTTGTCCAAGTTCATTTTCTTAATTCTCTATAAATACAATAGAAATGAATAAGAAAGGGGAAGAAGAGAAAGGAAAGAAAAAAAAAATACAGAATACCAAAACCACTTCTTCACAATTTGTGATTCTCATCACTATCCCAACCAAGCAAAATCACCACCCACAGCCTATCCATCTCTGTTTTTTCTCCTTCACTCCACCGAAACAGGGGCGTTACAATCCTGTTTCACTTCATCTTCAACCACCATCACCGGCTGCACCACGCACCACCACAGAGACTTAAATCAAGTTGACGCTACTGGCACCCAGTGGACCTTACTGAGAGCACCTCGGCTGAGAAAGATCAGAATTATTTGCACCCATTGAGATCTGCTAAGCCACACTGGACCTGTTCCTGTTTGCACCCTGCTGAATGCTCTGTAACACCACAGTGAATTAAGTCTCAAACTCTAGAATTAATTTCATTTTACTTTATTATTCCATGATTAATATTAATTGATTCGCGATTTATAATATTTTACTTTCACCTAATATGTCATGCATCTTAGGTTGTTAGAAAAATATTATGTTATAAATCAAACATGTTTTAATTGAATAATTAAACTTGTGATTAATTGTGCCCTAAAAAGACAATTAATACTAGGAGTTTATACATTGCTAGAGTCATTTATTTGAATTTGGAATAATAAGAAAATTTGAATATAATTTTAGGAGTTTGAAAAATATTTTGCAAATTGTGGTTTCCCTCAAACTCTTTTATTTATTGTTATTTTTATTACTTTTGTTTAACTCGGATTTTTAAACACTGTAACTCCCATTTTCTCCAAATTAGTTTAGGTAAATTATTAAATTCAATTTAATCCACCTTTCTCGTGGGATCGACCCGTACTTGCCGTTGTCTACCAGTTAGATACCGTGCACTTGCGATTATTACAAGTGGGTCAAATTAGCCTGTTTATTTAGGCCGATTAAACCCAACAACAGTAATGAGAATTCCAAAATGGAATAAAGCAACACATTGATAAGTATTAATTTCTCAATTGAAAACAATTACATAGGGAACAAAATTCTCATTTTGTACACACACTTGGTGGTAGGTTGATTTGAACATTCTTAATGTTTAGTTATTTTAGTCAGACATGTTGAAGTAGGAAACTCCATGGCTTTAATCCACCTTCCTCGTGGGATCGATCCGCACTTGTCGTTGTCTACCAGTTAGATACCGTGCACTTGCGATTATTACAAGTGGGTCAAATTAGCCTGTTTATTTAGGCCGATTAAACCCGCAACAGTGATGAGAATTCCAAAATGGAATAAAGCAACACATTGATAAGTATTAATTTCTCAATTGAAAACAATTACATAGGGAACAAAATTCTCATTTTGTACACACACTTGGTGGTAGGTTGATTTGAACATTCTTAATGTTTAGTTATTTTAGTCAGACATGTTGAAGTAGGAAACTCCATGGCTTTAATCCACCTTCCTCGTGGGATCGATCCGCACTTGCCGTTGTCTACCAGTTAGATACCGTGCACTTGCGATTATTACAAGTTGGTCAAATTCGCCTGTTTATTTAGGCCGATTAAACCCGCAACAGTGATGAGAATTCCAAAATGGAATAAAGCAACACATTGATAAGTATTAATTTCTCAATTGAAAACAATTACATATGGAACAAAATTCTCATTTTGTACACACACTTGGTGGTAGGTTGATTTGAACATTCTTAATGTTTAGTTATTTTAGTCAGACATGTTGAAGTAGGAAAACTCCATGGCTTTAATCCACCTTCCTCGTGGGATCGATCCGTACTTGCCGTTGTCTACCAGTTAGATACCGTGCACTTGCGATTATTACAAGTGGGTCAAATTAGCCTGTTTATTTAGGCCGATTAAACCCGCAACAGTGATGAGAATTCCAAAATGGAATAAAGCAACACACTGATAAGTATTAATTTCTCAATTGAAAACAATTACATAGGGAACAAAATTCTCATTTTGTACACACACTTGGTGGTAGGTTGATTTGAACATTCTTAATGTTTAGTTATTTTAGTCAGACATGTTGAAGTAGGAAACTCCATGGCTTTAATCCACCTTCCTCATGGGATCGATCCGTACTTGCCGTTGTCTACTAGTTAGATATCGTGCACTTGCGATTATTACAAGTGGGTCAAATTAGTGTGTTTATTTAGGTCAATTAAATCCGCAACAGTGATAAGAATTCCAAAATGGAATAAAGCAACACATTGATAAGTATTAATTTCTCAATTGAAAACAATTACATAAGGAACAAAATTTTCATTCTGTACACACATCTCATGGTAGGTTGATTTGAACATTCGTCATGGTTAGTTGTTTTAGTCAGAGATGTTGAAGTAGGAAACTCCATGGCTACTTCACACACAAAAAGGTCCCATGTTTTTCTTCCTTCCTTTCTCTACAAGTATCTGAAAAGAGCGAAAAACACAGGGATTTCTTTGTATGAGAGTCACAGATAAGTATCGCTGAATACTGAGCGTGTGTTAGTTTCAAACTCTAGAATTAATTTCATTTTACTTTATTATTCCATGATTAATATTAATTGATTCGCGATTTATAATATTTTACTTTCACTTAATATGTCATGCATCTTAGGTTGTTAGAAAATTATTATGTTATAAATCAAACATGTTTTAATTGAATAATTAAACTTGTGATTAATTGTGCCCTAAAAAGACAATTAATACTAGGAGTTTATACATTGCTAGAGTTATTTATTTGAAATTGGAATAATAAGAAAATTTGAATATAATTTTAGGAGTTTGAAAAATATTTTGCAAATTGTGGTTTCCCTCCAACTCTTTTATTTATTGTTATTTTTATTACTTTTGTTTAACTCGGATTTTTAAACACTGTAACTCCCATTTTCTCCAAATTAGTTTAGGTAAATTATTAAATTCAATTTAATCCACCTTCCTCGTGGGATCGATCCGTACTTGCCGTTGTCTACTAGTTAGATACCGTGCACTTGCGATTATTACAAGTGGGTCAAATTAGTGTGTTTATTTAGGTCAATTAAATCCGCAACAGTGATAAGAATTCCAAAATGGAATAAAGCAACACATTGATAAGTATTAATTTCTCAATTGAAAACAATTACATAGGGAACAAAATTCTCATTTTGTACACACATCTGGTGGTAGGTTGAATTGAACATTCTTCATGTTTAGTTATTTTAGGCAGATATGTTGAGGTAGGAAACTCCAAGGTTACTTCACACACAAAATGGTCCCCTGTTTTTTTTCCTTCCTTTCTCTATAAGTATCTGAAATGAGCGAAAAACACAAGGATTTCTTTGTATGAGAGTCACAGCTAAGTATCGCTGAATACTGAGCGTGTGTTAGTTTCACACGTCTGTTGCTAATTTGTCAACTCCACGCTCGTGATATAAGTCAAGTACACCAACATCAGGCCAGTGTGATTTGGAAATAACTCAGAATCTGATGGTTTGATTAAAGTAATGAACTGGATGTTCAGTCTGACCCAGATTAGTCACTGTTAAAAAGTTAAAAAAAAATGCTTAAGTGGTTAATTAGAGAATCCAGAGGGGTCCCCTAGGCGAACTTCTTCTCTTGCAAGCTCCAGTTACAAACCCGATCTATAAAGCTCTTGTAAACAGTTTAACTTCACGCGTTTGATCCAAACAATACTTTTCTGATGGCATCGAGGGCTAAACTAGCGTTGTTGTTTTTTTTTTTTGTTTGAGTATATATATCATTTTTAGCATTGTGAGGAATACACAAGGAAGAATTAGATCAACCTCCATCGATTTGAATTCCCCTGCTTCTAGCATTTGTGTACTTGTAGAAAATAAATACTTGACAGTCAGATCAACCTCCAGTTGTTTTAATTTCCTTGGACTTGATTTTAAAGTCGCGGAATAAATTCCTTTTTTTTTGTGCTATGAAAAACAAGAAAATAATTCTTGCATCCCCAAAAAACACAAACAATCTTTTGCTTGTGTTGTTCATTTCCTAGAACGATCTAGGAAACATCAGAGTAGTCAAGACCCAAGACAATTGGAGTGACAAAACCTAAGATAAATCCAAATATACAACACCTAAATTGATTCAATGAACCTAACTGATTCTACAATAAACCCATGTGAGAAATACTCAACAATTAGATCAACCTCCATTCATTCTAATTCAGATTTGGCGCCAGTTAACTCTCCTAACAAGTACAAAAAAAATGTTTGAATTCCCTTGGACTTTACTTTAAATTCTTGGAACAAATTCATTTCCTATGCTACAAAAAGAAAATAATTCTTGCAGCACCCAGAAAAAAAAAAAAAAAAAAACTTAAACCGTCATTGCTTGTTATGTTCCATTTGTAGAAGGATCCAGGAAACATCGAAGTAGTCAAGAGCCATGGACAATTGGAGCGATAAAACCTAACATAAATCCAAACGATTAACACCTAAATTGATTCAATGAACCTAATACTACTACTAATGGAAAAACCTAACACTTTTTTTTGGTAATTACTTTATTTTTCTACAGTAATCCCATGTGAGGAATACAAGTGAAAAAAACAAATGTTTGAATTCCCTTGGACTTGATTTCTTAATCTGCCTTGGAAAAACATTTTTTTCAAAGTGGTGGAATAATGGAATGAATTGATTTCCTCCCCAAATTAAACCGCCTATTTGTTGTGCTTTGAATGGACAAAATGTCAAAACCATGCAGTAGGAGCAAAAAAGACACCACAAAAAATGGCAGCCAATTTGACAGAAAAAAATGGTCTACCAATGGTGGCTTGGTCAAGCAAAAATTCAAGAAACCAGAACCAGTTTTATTAGATTTCTTTGACCTGAATTGCCTTTGCCGTCACAAATTCAACCTATGTCTATCCAAAAGGAATCCCAAGTCACCACCAACTTTTTTTTTTTTTTAATTAGTAGTAAGTGGTTTAACATCTGCTTGAGCTTTTCTAGCTGGCCTGGGAAACCAGCGAGGCTGCTGTCCGGGAGGGGTGAAATTACACTTTTGCCCCCTCCTTTTTAAATACTTTTTTAAAAAGTTGTTAAAGAGGGAGGGCAATAGTGTAAATGCGCCCTCCCAGGCAGTCAACCTCGCTGGATTTCCCAGGCCATTTAGAATTTCTGCATCTGCTTTGTGGCACTGCACGAGTTTGACTAAATTATGCGGTTATAAAGCAACATGATGACATGGAGTTTGACTTAGGTCGGGTCAATTACCGACAATATGATAGCCAACCCGTATTGGACATGATTCGGGTGAAGTGTCTAAAGATTGGGTTGGTTGCAGTCCTAGAGAAAACAAATATATCAAGTAATTAGGGCACGAGCAACGGGAGTGCACTGTAATTGCAATATAACCAACACAACTTCAAGTCTTGTTCAAACTAACCCAAAGTGTCTTCAACTGTGCTTTCATTTGGATAATAGTTGTCATTGGTTCACATTATAGTATAAGTTTTAGACAATCCTGTTCTCATTTATCACGAGTTGTTGGATTAACTCAAACAGTTACTAATTTCCTGGTTGAGGATTTGAATAAAATTTTCATTTTTATTGATGATATACGTAGTAACGAAGGAGCACAGTGATTGTATCTGATTTTTTGCATCTCATTTTAACATAAAGGTTTGGGATCCTTCAAGACGCCGGTCCCTTTCAAAGAAAAACCAAAAAAAAACCACCTCAGATAAGTTATTGAGGTTTTGGACTAGATATTAAAAGAATCAAAATCAATCTTCTTCATCCATTTCTTCGATTTAATAGATCAGTCTGACCGATAATCATGCTCTATAATGAAAGAAAATACTGGAAAAACAACTCCATTTTGTAACAGAGAACAAACATTCTATAGTATTCATTGCCAAGGGTGTGATACAGTAAATGCCTCTGACTGTAATAAGAGGCAACCTCTAACTAGATCCAAATAACTAGCTAGAGGTAAAAATTGGTCAAAGCAATAAAAAATTTGATAGATCCATTTATGTTAACAAATGAAATCTAGCTTGTTTTGACGAAACCATCATATATTGGTTTTAAGTTCTAGCACTGACAAGAGGTGAATGAGGAGACATGATATCAGGCATCATCCCCATCTCATCGAACCTTGCAGTCTTCTTGAAGCTCAAACGGAGATTTTTCTGCCAACGCTTGGCCTTTGCAGGGGCCTCCCCCTCCTTGCCCTTAAGAACAAAGGTGCGGATCCTTTGGAGTGCAACTTCCATGGTCTTATTGTCCATGTTTGCAAAACATACTCTGAACCAACCAGGCTCTGAGCAATGGAATGAAGAACCTGGTGAGATATTGAGCTTAACTTCATCGATTATCACATGCCATAAAGCCATTTCAGCTTCCACAGTTGACTCTTTGAGTAGGTGCCTTAAGTCCATCCAGAAAAACAAACCAGCATTGCTCTCCAAACAACCAATTCCAACTTGAGAAAGTCCCCTAGTGAATTCCTTGTGCCTTGTTGCCAGCCTACTTGCACTCTCCAAAAGGAACCCCTCGACGAACACACTGTCTGACAACATTGATGCAATCAGGTATTGGGTTTGTGTTGAAACTAGTCCAAAGCTGGACATTTTACGAGCACAATTCACAACAGCATCATTGTACGAATACAATATGCCTACTCTGAAGCCAGGCATGCCCATGTCCTTGGACAGACTGTACAAAATGTGGATAAGGTCTCGGTTGCAAGTCGGGTCATCTTCAACTATCTCAGCAATGCTAACGAGTTCAGGCTGGTTGAAGACGGTTGCTGCATAGATTTCATCACAGACCAGATGGATGCTCTTTTCATTGACGAAATTTACTAGACTTTGTAGTGTTTTTCTGTTCAAAATCGTCCCCAATGGGTTCGATGGGTTGTTGATTAGTACACCTTTCACTTTGATGTTAGCTTCTTGGGCCTTTTTGTATGCAGCTTCTAATGCTTCTTTGGTGATCTTGAAATTGTTTGAGCTATGACAGTCAACTGGAAGTAGTTGTACTCCTGTTCGCCATCTCAAATCTCTATCGAATCTGCAATGATAAATCAATTTCGTAAGATTATAGAACAGGTGCATGATATCCATACACAAGTATTTCTGCGTGGTGAATTCGAATAGCTAATGATGTGTTCATAACATACACATCAGCGTAATGATAAAAGGAAAACCAGATAATTAGTTGAAGATAACGATGCTTACGCTGGGTAATACGGTGAGGGGACCAGGAAAGCATCACCAGGGTCAGCCAGACAAAAGGCGATCGTCTCTGTGGCTCCAGTTGCTCCGCCACTCATTACTATACGATCAGGATCGAATGTGACCCTACCTCCCCTTGTTCTTTCCATGAAATTTGCAACAGCCTGTTACATAAAATAATACAAATTATAAACAACAATGACCTCTCTGATATCCAACTAATACCAAACTTAATTTGTCATCTATTAAGTATACAAACCCTACAAACTATAGATTTGTGTTATCATAATTTTTGGTCTATTCGTAATTTTTGTCTGTCAAATTTTTTGAATAACTAAGGTTTTGGTCTTCAATCAGACTGGCAGGTTGTTGAAAACACTATGTCAATTTCAACAAGGACTAGTTGGTGCAAGAACTATGGAAATTCACCTAACTTACGCGTTGGATAATCCCTCGAATTGGTTTCTTGATGCAGGTACACATTTAATAAGGAAAGTTAATTATAACTCAAATGTTTCATACCTTTCTGAAGGCTGGCAAGCCATGGTAGTCCTGAAAGTTAGCAATGTCCTTGAAGTTCTTAACTCCATCGACGTTGCAAATTGAAGCATTCGGATTCTGTCTAATCCAATTTTCAATCAAATCAAAGCATAGCTGCAAAAGAACATCCAACAATAATCAATATCATTAACAACATAACTACCTTAACTGTCATAGAACTACAAATGCCAAATGAGCTAAAGATCTTGATACAAACCTGATTTTCGGCAAGACCCATTTGTATAACACCATTAGGATTCATTATAGAATGAAATGGATCCTTATCGTACGCTTTCCACCCATCGAAGTAGGGTGACTCCTCACCATGACCATCATTGGTTGCAATCTTAGACAAGATGTTTCCATTGTTCATATTGTTCTCCATTTCAAAACTCAACTCAACTAGACCTCTTACTTGAAAGAGAGAGCTTATTAGACTAACTTAGTATAGAAAAGAAGTGAACAAAATGAATGAATGAATGAGAGAAGATAGGTTGGTCTTTTATAGTGTTAAGAGAATGTAAGAATGTCGTGTTTCAAAGGTTGAAATCTTGACAATTCAAGACACCTCTTTGACAAAAAAAAAACACCTTTAATCAAAATAAGTCGTAATTGCTTGCGTTAGTAAATAAAAAGTAGTATTATTTGGTGGGTTTTTGTAGCGTTATTAGTGATGTCTGAAATATTTGTAACTCTGTTTTTTTTTCTACTCCTCTGTTCTGAAGACTGTAAGTGAAGCTTCACATGAAGGTGTGTTATTAGAACATTTTGGGGGTTTAAGGGACCCTCATGGATCGATCTTCAATTTTTTAGTAGTTGTTGAGTCCAACTTGTAAACAAACAAGGTCTTAATTGTATATCTACACTTGAATCATTAAACACAAAAAAATTTCTAATTGGACCACAAAATATAGTCTACTTTTTAAAGTTTTTTTTTTTTTTTGAAATTTGAGAACATCATCCATAGTAGTTTGCAGCCTTACAGGATTCATATGTATTATTTGATGGATTATTTTTTTAAGTGCACAATCAAGTCGAGTATCTTTTTCTAGTTGGAGGGTTTTGATCAAGCAAGTTCGATACACCCCTTCAAGATCTTTACAAGTTATATATATATATATATACTAATAATGACAAGAAAATAAAATAAACAATCTAATAATACATACATAAGAAATACACACGGTTTACGTGGGGTATCTTTAAGGATTACATTATCGTACTTGACATTATTATTTTTTAAAAAAAATCATTATTAGACGACTCCGTTACGAGGGTTTGTCCTCTACTAATTTATGTATATATCTTTTTCAAATTTCCAACTCTCGACGGTGATGGGGGTAGCTACTAGAAAAATGCCCTTGCATTGTATGTGTAAATCTCATTTGATGCGTCTAAATCCGGTCTTTAATTGAATTATATGCTGTTCAAATTTAGTCTTCTCCTACAAATTAACTGACTTGAGTATAAGAGTGCCTTCGGCCACTAAAAATGTGATTTTTTGTAATCTAATCTTGTTTTGCAGGTCAAATCTCTAGGAGAACGGATTTGAACGCATCATCATCATTTTTCCTAATTTACGATGAAGAACGAGTGAATACGAGAAATGCGCCTTCCCCAAGTAAATTTTATAACACATTTTTTTTTTAGTAAAAAACCCTACACCTTCAGAAAGAATGATTAAGTGAGGACAATGTCGGTGTATACTTTCTAAAGGTACACGAAAACATAGTACCTACGTGTCGATGAGGCATGAGATTAGAATCAAGATGGATTACAGAACATCAATCTAAGAATAAACTTGGGTCCCAATGGATCTCACAACAACAACAGCCAGTTGGATCAAAACTTACAAAGAAACAGGGGAGGCAATGTTAGGTTGGTGGTGGAAGGTTGGTGTTAGTCCTTCTGGATATTAATGGTTTGGCATTTCAGTATCAAGCCAGCTGTGAAGGGAGGGGTTGTGTTTAGGGGACACTTTCATTGCTGCTTCACTCTGTGTACTTGTCACTGAAACCATTGATTACTTGGAGAAGATTGAGAAAGCCAGCAAGGTAGCTAGGGTGGTAGAGATCAAGGGGACCCTTTAAATTGCACTTAAAAGTCTGGAATACAATAACTAGTTTTCATACACGTACACTACACGAAGATAACATACACGAATGTTAATGTTTGATTATTGTATTTGTGTGCAATTAGTCAACTCCATACCTACACAATCTACACACACTTTACACAATCCCTACACACTTTTAAGTCAAGATCTAATATTAAAAAAAATACAAAGTGTGCAACGACAAGCACTTTGTTTTTATTTATTTATTTATTTATATATTATTTATTTTTTTAATAATGTTAACACTTTTCACGAGTAAACTTAAGGTTAGCGCTACCACCGTAAAGTAGGGTTGCTTTAGAAATGCCTGGTCGTGTTTTTTTTTTTTTTTTGAAAAAACAATGCCGCCAACTGAGTTTGAACTTATGACCTAGTGATACCATCCGTCAAACTCTAATCATTGAGCGGTCATGTCATTGGCACAAGTGACACATTTTACCTCCACATTCAGAGCCCCATTTCGGTTTTCTGTAGGTGTTGGATCAATTTCATTGCTAAAGTATTCATCGAACCAAGATTAGCAATCCTAATTGTGGTAGTACAAGGGGGTTATGTTATTTTCAAATCTCTAACCATAATGTACACAATTCGTTAGGGTAAGTTTGTAATAATCAATGGGATACTAGCTAAGCTGATATACTTGTAATAAATGATATCACAAATCCAAGATTCAAACCCTATCTTTATCATTTAGGATGGGTCAGGTCAAGGGATAAAAACAAGCTTGTAATATACTATAATTAGTTTTGCAGTTGGTTAGGTATGCATGCACTATGGTTATTTTAAAATTTCTACAGTATATCCAATTTGTTAGGTAAGTCGGTCATGTCACAATGTTGTCAGTAAGTCTGCTTGTAAAAGGCCAAAAATTTGCAAAAAAATTGTAAGTATGTTTTAGTGACACCACTGTTCAAGATTAAATCATTTTTCTTGCAAAAACATTTGATTCAGTCATTAAAAAAACACGAAGATTAAGTTTCTTTTGTTTAGAAGAGTAGGGTATATATGTAGTTATTTATCCGAAAACACTAGTTATTCCATTTTTTTCCAGTAAACATGAAGATTATTATTGAAAGAATGAAGAAAAGAAAATTACACGATACGCAATCCTAAAGCAAGGATTGACACGGCATTATAAACATGTCAAAAAACACGTCTCTAAAAATATTACATGTCTTGCCTCATTTCCATGATAATTCCATTCTATTGACAATTGGAAAGACTATTCAACATTAAACTTTAATGAGATTCTACAAAAAAAGTTTTATTCTCTTTGAACCAAAAAAAATACAAAGATGGCTACAAAGGTCTAACCCATGTTTAAACATATGCTTAAAGATCGATTAATTAGATAAAACCGCCATTAATTCAAGTTCAAACTTTTGCTTTGAACAATATAATTACTACAAAAATTCTTTGTTTGAATCTAGCTAAAATTAATTCAAGTTCACACTCATATACTTGATTCCTTTGTTTGAATCTAGCTAAAATAAATAAATAAATAAAAAAAAAAAAAGCATGCTAGAAAGTTAGATGCCATGAATCAGGACTCTTGACTATTTTGGTAAAATACGTCCACCATTAATGGTGGCTTATTGGCTTGCTTTGTTTAGTAAGCCTTGATTAACAACTAGTACTTTTTGTAGAAATTTTTGAGTTTTACAAATGTCTGACTTGCTTGGCTTTGCTTTGCCGTCAATTTTCAACCTCACATGTCATATAGTCTATCTCACCATAAGCATCACATTGACACTGATTGTTGGATTTCATTTTATGGGATGGTTTGGTATTCCAAATTACCCTCTTGAGAACTGCAATGTAGTCTTCGGGTATGGATTAAATAATATAAATGAAATTTTTTTTTTTTTTGGTCAAACACGAAGATGTTTATTAATGAAGAAAAATGAAACAAAAAATAAAGAGAGAGACACCATGAAAGTGTCAAACTCCAAATCCCTAAACAAATTACATGCCGAATCCATCCTCCACAGCAATTCTCTAATCTCGATAAAGATAGAGTGCTCTGATCTGTTGAGTCCTTCAAATACCCTTTTATTTCTTTCTTTCCACACACACCACATGAGAACGTGAGGGACCCTACGCCATAACCACTCTCTCTCCCCCCCCCCCCCCGACGGGAAGGATTAACTTGAGACCACCAACTTAGCCAATCTAAAATGGAGCCTCGAAATATCAAACTCAAACCAAATTCTGCCAAGAAACTGCTCCAAATGAATTTGGAGAAACTGCAGTGAAGCATCAATGGTCCAGCGTCTCGTCCATTTCATTGCAAAGCACACAAAGACTCCCTGTGAGGATTCCTCTTTTCCTTAACCTATTTTTAGTCAAGATCTTCTCATGCAATACTGACCAACTAAAGAAATTAATCAGAGGAAAACGGTTTTTCACCCATACCAAATTTTTGTGAGAGGAGATGAAGGGGTTAGAGTGGGTCTCATAATGAGATGCAACCAACATATCCGAAAAATTTTTCACTGAGAAGCCCACACCTTTACCCTTCCACACCAAACTATCAGATCCCTCGAAGAGCATTTGTCTATCCAATAGATGCATTAAATTAGCGAACTCACTAACTCTCCAGTATTGAAGGGTCTTCGAAAGGAAAGATTGATGGTTAATAACAACCAAATCTATCCCCAGTATTTCACCAGTAACTTTATTTGAACATGTTTAATAACAACCAAATCTATCATCGGATTTTTTGTTTAAGTCCATGGCTCGAAACTAGAAATATCATATCTTGACCTAGATTGATGGTTCACCGCGAATATCCCTAATTTGGTTGTGTGATGCTTACCCTAGATTTGATGGTACTATTGTGGGGCAAATTTTCCAATTTTGGTGATTCCACTATGGATGATTAGACGCATTCCCTTTCCATTTTACACGGTTTGATTGTCCTTCGGAAGATCTAAAAGGTGTAGATTGTGGCAATCCTAAGTACAGATTTCATGTGTAAATCAAGATTTAAAAAAATGATGGGATTCATTGACTAATTTTTTTTTCCGTAACTATGCAATATTTTCTTAGAAATTTCAAACTTCACTCATTTTTTGCATGGACAAATTTTGTACCGCGTGGATCATGATTCATCTGCCTACACAAATTCAACCCGGTACCAAAGTTGTCAACTCCTTGCCCTAAAAGGAATTTTTTTTTTTTTTTTTTTTCAGAAATTCTAGGGAGCAAGGGTAAGGGATGGGTCTCGCTCCCTAGAAGGGCTCTATTTTTTTGTCGCAATACAACACAAGTATTATTATTTAAAGTACGAAGGAAAGAAAATTTCACAAGACGAATCCTAAAGCAAGGACTCTCACAGCACCATGAACATGTCAAAAAAACACATTCCAAAAAAAGTCCTTTCAGGTTGAACCTAACCATTTGAGCATCACTCATTTTTGTACGCAATAACATTTAAGTCATCAAAAACTAAGGGGTGCTTTCCTTTTTTTTTTACTGCATCAAGACAGGATCTTACAACATCTGGAATCTTATGGTAAATGTTATTTATCAAATTTATGGATTTATATTAATATTAATATAAAGGTTTGGGGAACATCAAAACCCATGCTCGCTTTCAAAAAAAAAAAAAAAAAAAAAAATCATGGATTTTATTGTGCGATGGTTAATTACCAAGAATTTGATGTATTTTTCTTGGTTAAAATCTTGCATTCCATTTCAGTGAACATATTTATCAATCTATTTTGCCGTTCCAGGAGAGTAAAAGGTTTAGCCGTATAGGTGCAAATTTCCGGAAAAAAAAAGGTTTAAGGAATGAATTTGTTGTTAACTTTTATTTATTAATTTTGAAGACGAAGTTGATCCAAGTCTTTTATATAAAATTTCGATACAAAATGTTAGCGAACGGTTCCAATAAAATTTCTCACCCTACTGTATACTGAAGGTGAAAAAAAGTGTAATCGAGAATTTGTCAATGTGAAAAACTATTGGCATATGTGTATGATTTGGGAGGTGGTTTATATCAAGGAATGTGATTTCTCGAAAAATGTCAAAATTTTACGAAGTATTTTTTTTTAGTTATTAAAATTTCTTTAGAAATCTGAAATATTTATTTATTTCATCAGACTAATCTCAATTTTCGTACATTTTAACCCGTTATACCCTTAGTTTAGTATTAAAATTTTGTTATATAAATGATTTTTATGCAATATGTAGTTTGTATGACATTATGAGTCTTATAAGACTTTTTATGTAATATGCAAGAGTTTAAAATATTTAAACTATATTGATAACTTCAACATTACAACCAAAATTTTTATGTTTTTTTTATACACAATGAAACATTTCACAAAATATTTCCTAAAATCAACTTACAGGAAAAACAAAATCACAATCCTTGGTTTATATCTAGCTACAATGAAATCCATGGGCTTCACACTATGGTTTTGGATTATATGGTTTTTTTAATAAGCACCTTGTTTTGCTCAATTTAAAAACCATTAAATAAACTTGATGAATTAATTTGATTTTTCATAGGAGAAATTTAACATTTCAAGATGAAGTGAGATAGAATAAATTGGTGCTGAAGTAGACTTTGTGGTCCACAGAGAATTTTCTTCGGGACCAATCCAATCAACTATTTCTAAACATCCCTAATTGTCCCTGTCCTCTTTCCCTTTGTCGCGTTTCTTTAAAAAAAAAAAAAATATATATATATATATATATATATATATATATATATATTTTTTTTTTTTTTTTAAGTTAAAATGAAAATAAAACCGTATATATGTTTTGACGCTTTCATACTGAATCTTTGCGACATCTAAACTCTTTGGACAAATTTTAAATTATGTACTTGTGTCAAATTTTTTTTTTTTTTTTTTTTTTAAATTTCTTCTATACCTTGAAAATCTCTGGAATGGGCTTTGATAATGATGATGAAATTTCTTCTATACCTTGAAATGTTGGCCGAGTAAATCCCACCAAACTTGAAAGCTCACATGAAAAATATGTAAATCACCAAAATATTTTGAAACACATTGTACATGCCTAAGCACCAAACCCTACATTTTGAACGTCAGATGAAGTAAAACTAAAAGAAATATATTGTAGCATATGTAATAATTAAGATGTGGAAAAGGTTTCATTTTCATACCAAAATATTTCAACATGTTTAACATTTAAAAAGTGGTTTGAGAGTTTTGCCATTATGTCAATCATTCGTTCATTCCAGATTTCTCTTTGGAATTTTGACAAGTTTGGTTTAAATCTCCATCAACATTCAAACATAAAGGAGACAAGGGAATTAGTGAGAATATTTGTCAGGGATAGATTTTGGCTGAATATAAGGAAGACAATTGAACTTCGCCTTCTTTTTTGACCAAACATCAGACTTGAGAGCTGAAGTGTCTTGGATATCGATAACCATTGGCATATGGTTGAAAGAAAAACAGAGGAAACATGTTTGATGGACGGTCCCTCCTCGCTGTTTTCTTCATCCATTCCCTCGACAGTTAAGACTTACTCAAAACAGAGTAAAAGAAGAAGAAAATAATACGTCAAATCTCATCCGTGTAGGAAACAAATGTATAATAAATCTTATACTAAACCATCCGATATAATAAATCTTATACTAAACCATCCGACCATCCGTGTAGGAAACAAATGTATAATGGTTGGTAGTTGTGAGATAATCTGATGGACAAGACAATATCCTTAACAGTTTTTACGTTCTTTTTTGTCTTTTTTTTTACACAAAGAGTTTGATGAACATGTTGATTTGTTCATGCATGTTTTTTTTTAGGATCTCATAACCTATCAACAAAGTGCATATCAACAAGGTGCGACCTACGGGTCAACACCATAAGAAAGTAATCATGCTGCCGACGGGTCTCGAACTAGGAGGTGGGGGATAAATCCACACAGCCCTAACTACTTGACCATAACACCATTGGAAGAAAAAATAGAGTAGAGTTTCAATAGTAAAACACAGAAGGCATGGAAGGATTAGGATTATCACTCATTCCACTTTTTCTTACGGTTGGTTATTATTACTAGGGTGTCGATGTGTTATACATGCGTGCGCGGATATTCAATATTTTTTATTTTATTACAATAGTTTAATAATAATAAAAATTTATTATTACATTTTTAAATAAAATAATTATATATAATTTTAAGGGCCTATGTATGGTTTCTAAACAAATAAGAGACTTCAAATAATTTACGTTAGGGCATAGGAATAATTATTCAATGTTTGAAAGGAGTTGATTTTGATTATAAAAATATAACATGTTAAGGGAAAAATGAGAAATCCAAAAGTTAGCTGTAAGGGGCTTTTGATAATTTCAAGATAATTTGAGGGCTTCAAATAAATTATGGCTTAGGTGTAATTAATGAATGTTTACAAATCCTGATTTTGATGAAAAAACAAAAAAATAGATGTGAGGGCCCTTTTTTAATTTATAGGTGGGCTTTAAATAAATTATGTTAGGGACTTAGTTATAATTAACAATATTTGATAGGGGCATATTTTGAACTTAAATAATCTAAATTTGAGAGGGTAAAATGATACATAAAAGTTTTAAATTTAAAATTATAAAATTATCTCTGATCACTGTTCACCTACCTATATGATTTTCCTGTAAATATAATAGAGTTTAGAGAATATTTTGGTCAGAACGAAGATTTACTGTTCCTAAGTGGATCATGCATTAAATACTGTAGATTTTAAAACACATTACTTTTATTAATATAGTTTGCTATCATACAAAACTAAATAGAAACTTATCTGTCTCAACTCAGAAAGTAATTGTTTAAGGAAGATGAGCCACTAAGTCAAAACAATTATTATTATAAAAAAAAAACTTAATATAATTAACCCACATGAAGAAAAAAAAAAAAACCCTCTTCACATATGTGAACTCTTATGCACACAAAAAATAATATTTGAGGATTTATGACAAAATAGTCGTAGAAATTTGCTCAAAGTTTCCTAAAGTTCAAAATACAATACCAATCAAAGCTACTTGAAAAACACGAAGTTGGAGTCTCATCAATTTTCACTTCTTAAAAGCCCTTTCAATAATTACTTCCGCTGCAATAAGAGTTTGATGTAATTATGTTAATAAAAAATGGCTCAGTGATATGTCAACAAATTGGTCCATCACAAAATCAAGACTTCAAAAGTTTCTGGGATTTGAGAACTGAACAAAGGGCGGAATGATTCAACTGTCTGCCGAAAAGAGAAGCAGAAATGCTGAAGAGGTAATTATCTCAATTGCAGACATATATTGGGGATGAAGATTCTAAAAATTTGAAATCTGAGATTGTCCAAGTCTAGTAACTCCTTTTATCACTAGCACTAAATGTGGCATTGAAATCGCCAATAATCAACCATGGGTTAGAAAATGAAGTCCATTGACCTTAAATCATCAACATAATTACAATATTAAGTAGAGATATAGGTTTAAAGAGAATAGTATAAAATCTAAATTTCCATTTACCATTGTGATGAATTCACAAAATCATCTATATTCTGTGACAAGCCATTTCATTTCACTGGAATTAATGATTTCTGAATATAAAATCAATTTGTCAAGTTCTCCTATTCCTACATTGTAAATATGTAATGTAACAAGATTGAATGATTTTATATTGGTTAGTTTCATAAAATATAATGAGATTTTGGAGAAAACTAAAATATATGTAGCCTTAATTGGAGTTTGAAACTATTGTTAGGCACATTGTGACTGATGGTTGGAATAAAAAGAGAACAGAGATTCAAATGAGGTGTGATATTGGGTGCCTACCCGCGACCATTCAAATTATTTATGACAGTTAGAGATTCCCTATGCAAAATTCCCTTCTTCCATTTGCGAAGATGACACATTTATGCTTCCGCTGCATAGATTTCAAACATTTTGCTATCCTAAATGCGTGATCGAATAGCTCATGCCATCGTAGTCAAAATAGTTCCAGAAATTTCAACCATTTTGCTATCCTAAATGCGTGATCGAATAGCTCATGCCATCGTAGTCAAAATACTTGCAGAAATCTGAGTTGCATGAACACCTATAATCCCTTTCAAAGTGCAATCAAAACTAGCACCAAAAATTTGATCAAATAGTTAAGAGTACTAACATTATAGTAGAACTAGTGACATATTTGTCAAGACAATACTTTGATCCAGCATTCAAGAAATTAACAGTACCTAGAAAGAACTGTTTACTCCACCATTTCCATTGTTGGTTAATTCGAAATTTGAAACTGCTTTTGTTTTTGGAAACTAATAGGAGAGCACATTTTATTGTTAAAAACAACATTATTTCTACATCTCATGCAAGGTGAGAATTAATTGAGATAACCTTTCGTCCATAAAAATTTTATCCGCAGTGACCTCCTGTAGAAGGCACTCAAAAGCAAGAGTAACCGAACAAATATGAACTCTGTCCCAGAAAATTGGCAGTGGAGAAAGGAGCCACCACTTACAAGTAACAGGGCACTTGAAAAAACATGAAGCAGGGATTCTTCAAAAATATTACGCAAATGACAGATCGTATTACACAAAAAGATTGTCTCATGCAGCATTTAATCACGATAATATTTTCATGGTTTTAGTAATTTTACAGAAATTAATCATGTTACTAAAAAGTGATAAGATTTGTTGGAAATATTTTTACTGTATATAAAACCTGACCCCTTAAGAGTAGCTACCTCATGTAACAAATTTAAAGATTGAATCAATGTATTTATGCATTTGGTTAAGGCCTAGGAGGCCAGAATGTTAAATACTCCAAGACCAGCCTAAGGCGAATAAGAGAGATCAGACACCATCCTTAAGCTTAGAGAGCTTCTCATAGGGTTTTCTTGATACCTGCAAGGCAAGTACAAAAGCAGATTGATTAAAACAAAGCACAATATGACACCTTGAGCAAGATTATCGAAAATATATGTAGTTTTCCTTTGTAACTTACTCGAGTTGTAGCTGGAGAAACTTGCCCAGGGCTGCCTGGAAATTCAGCTGGAGATGTTGGAAAATAATTTCCAGGTGAGTTGGATAGAGATGATATTGCACCTGGTGACTGAACATATGATGGCACTGGTGAACGAAATATAGGAGTAAGATGATAGGAAGAAAGCGGTGATGCAACTGGTGTTTGCTGCTGAAAATGAGATGTAGCTATAGGAGTGTGATGATAGGAAGAAAGTGGAGATGCAACTGGTGTTTGCTGTTGAAAATTGTAACGAGGTGTAGCTCGTGAAGACCTTGGAGATGACCTTCTTAAATGCAACATGTTCATTCTAATCCTGCTCGTAGAAACAAACAATTAGATGAGTTCAAAACATGGACAATATCGAAATGTCTGTAGTAAAAAAATGCATATTAAATAGTGTTTTGCTACTTGTGATGGACATTGTTGTATTCATCCGTTTCGTCATAAATTTCTTCCTGAAAAAACAGAACATGAGAAATCTTCAGTTAATCTGCATTGCTAACTTCATTGAACATATACTAGCTAGGGGAGAACTTGAAACATTTCAAACCTGTAGTAGTTCCTCTATAACATCTTCCATTGTAATGATACCAATGATTTCCTCTTCCCTCGGATGGTTAGGAAGAGACTCTAAATCTGTAATTATGGTCGCACTTTTTTTATCCCATTCCTTGAATAACTGCTGAACCTCAGTTCGATTTTGTACATCATTACTTAAATTAGAGTTGGGTGTTCCAACAGGCGATGCCTCTGCAATGACTTCCAAAACCGGGCTAGAATTGCTTCCTACAAAACAACCAGTTCATGCCTCGACAGTTTATAAACTCGATGTTTAGTACAAGCAATAATCGTCCTATCTATGCCTCCAAGACTTGATACCTTTTTGCTCTGCTCGAGTGTGTACCCTTGTACCTAACGTGTTAGGCTTTCCTATCGCGCATTCTTGTGTTCCTTTCATGCCCTTAACTACGACAGCCATGTGGCTATTGCCCTCTTGGAACTCATTCAGTATCTCATAAAGAGGCAAGTGATCAGGAACCCTAGCACCAAATAACATTTATTTATGTTAAAAATGATAGAACATACAAAACATGACCAATAAATTGAATTAGAGTATACAAAACTAAAAATTATCTATGCTCAGTTTTTAATATCAGTAAGTATTAAACTACTATCTATTCTAAAAGCTTAAGCTGTTACAGAATTAGGCAACTCTATTAGCATATATTAAGTAGTCAGGCCAATGGACAGCCGCGGTTGAACTTCATTACTACGAGTGAAACTTAACCTATACATACCTAGGAATTCTTCTGACGGATGCTTTTCGAATCGGAATCTCATCTTCAGGGCGACATGTGATCAAGTTTTTAACCTAAACGGAGTAGTGATGTTAATAAATGTTCAAACTATGCTCAATAAACCTCAGAGAAAAACATTTTAGAATGGTTAATAACAAAATGCTTACCAAAATAAGACCGATAATATTGGTTGGGTTTCCAGAGTAAATCGGTACACGACTATGTCCCTTACTTGTTATCAAGCCCAATGTACGCCTAAGGAGACACATGCAGCAGAGTTATTGAATAATTTCATAGATGGAAACACTAATTAAGTTTGGAGATCTAGAGATGCATACAAGTCTAGCTTTGAGTTTATATCAAGTGAAAATGTTTTCTGAATAGGCGTCATGGCGTCTTTAGCAGTTTTTTGTGACAAATCTAAAGCTCCGGTGATAATAGTTGTTTCATTTCGTGACAAATCCCCACCCTTTCCTGCCTAATAACAGATAAAAGAGTCAGTCAGCCTCAGACATCTAGCAGGATTAGGCTTTGTTGTAATTGTTCGCACAAAGAAACTCACCGCATTCTCATGCAAACCCACAAATGTCCTCAACTCTGCTCGTCGAAAAAGTGCAAAGTGTCTTTTACCTAGTAGCCAATCCAGCAACTGCCAAAATATGGAATTCCAGTTTAGTTTGATTGGATTGACACAAAAAATGAAAGTTTCTCGACCCATTTGATAATCATATACTTCTTCAAACCATGCTACCCGATCATTTTGGTCTTGTATTATGGTAATCAGAGTAAACTAACCTTACTAATTGGATATGTTACGGGGAAGAACACCCATACAAGTAAGCGAACAACTACAACCATTTTCGCTCCAATACTCAACCCATACCTAGAGCACATGGCTTGAGGAATAATCTACAGCAATGGAAAAGAATCAGTTTGTATGTAAAACTTTGACATTGAATTGTAGTCTGTAAAATGTGAAACATTGGTTATCTTACCTCACCGAAGGCAAGGATTAGTGTCACAGATATTAATATAGAAACCCAAGCCGGTAGGATTGAATCAAGAAAAATTGGTAGTGCCTTGAACAACAACAAACAAAAAAACCTGTATCATCAATCCATCATATAGGAAGAAAAATTCTAGCATAAGAGATGTAGAAACAAACTCATGAACATACCTCCATTGCCAAAGAGTTGCCTAGGAGAAGAGTACAAAGAAGCAAATGTTGATTCTTCACAACAGGCAAAATCTTAGCTGCCATGTATACAAAAAATATCCAATGATGCATTGTTAGTATATATCAAAAAATATGTGTGTATCTAAAGATTGAATGAATGACTAAAAACCGTAAAACGAACCAGCATTCTTTCGATCTTTAGGCTGGCCAGATACAGCCAGGACCTCAAGATCAACTAGGCTAAGTGACATTAGTCCTAGAGTGAGACCAGACATCAGTCCAGCAAAAAGTACTAGTCCCATAGATATAAGAAGATAAGTCCAGAACATGGCCTGGCAACACGGGACATCGTTCGCTGCCATTGAATGGTTCGATTCAGCCAGTTGCATAAACAGTTTAAGTTAGTTAATAAGTAAATGTGAGTATGGCTAAGGAGGTTTGATAGAGATGGAAGTTTGTAATGAACCCAGAGGACATGGAAGGGCAGGTAATTAATCTCAGTCCGTGAGTCCAAATCCTAGCATCCAAAACTGATCCTTTCCTTGAGATTTCCAGGATTTTTGCACAAGTTAAATAAAACAATGTGGATGTCATTAGGCCAACCTTACCTAATTTTTTGAAGAAAAAAGAGCACTCATTACCATGATCGTCGTGTTAAGAACAGTGAATCCAACAGCTTCGTTAGACAGAGTGGTCACTCTTTCAGGTGGGTGTAGAAACTTGATATGCTTATGGGTTATTCAAAGTAATTTGGTTTGTTTTTTACCTAATCCAGCTGACTTGTGGTAAATAACTAGAATTTTGTATTCTAAATCTGTGTAAACGATTGGACTGATACTTAACATAATCTAAAATAAAATAAAATAAAAATGCATGCACAACAGAGTAGTTGAAAATGGCAAAGCTAAGCATGAAAGACGACAAATACCGGGAGAGTAAATTTACAAATTGTATTTAGTTAAACAGTGAAACATTGTAGAAATAAAAAATAAACAAATTGGGATTCGGCAGACGTGTAGAGAACAGGAATATGTATTAAAATAAAAAATTTAGAAAATAAATTATAAAAATGCAAGCACAACAGAGTATTTGAAAATGACAAGGGAAGCATTTTCACCAGATCCATTGTTTATAATGCAATAATTACATGCTGATCACATTGATCCCATAATGTCATTAAGTCTATATGGGAAGAAAAAATGCAAACATTTTTTTCTAGTGTTTGTTTAACTTAACAAACAGTCAAGACATGATTAGGACAAAAAGGAAGGAGGCGGCACGGAGATTCTTGATAATCATACTTACATCGATGATTGCTATGCTCCGGTTTTAAGTTAGGGGAAAAAACCCCATAGTTTGAAGTCATTTTAGTTATTGAACGAGACTAAATGTCAAATAAACCGGCATAGATCCTAAAACAATTCGGGTTTTTGGAGTTAATTGGTTTCGAATCTCATGAAGTTGAAGGTGGCTTAAGACTTTAGAAAGTTCATTTTCAACCTCAAGGTCTCCCGTATCTCTCTGTTTCATTCCATTTGGTTTCTCTCCAACCAAGTGCATCTTTAGCTTCATTTAGTAGCATGGATTTGATACCAATCCAAGTTCATAATACCATCACTGTTGTGTTTCTCTTGTTTTCATGGGTCAACAAAGACCTGACCCATTAGATTTGATGCATATTGGGTTTTAGGCATTGGAGTTTCTGACGTAGCACAAGCAAAAACAATCTGGTATCCACCGGAAACAATCTGGAATCCACCATAAAAGATGAAACACAAAAGGTTTCTCTGAATAATAATTTGATTGAATGATTCCTTGAGCAATACATCCCCCTAACAGGCATCCTTTTCCTGGTGTAGATTTGAGCCATTATATTCCGCGCTTTAGTAACAGACATCTTCACTGCTTGATGAGTTATTTGCTTGTGATGCAATTCAGTGTTAGCTAATATACACTCACAAGGGATAATACTAAGCTTTAATGTAGAACAGTTTCTCCGATTCTCCATAATGGATATGTGAGCCCAGAAGAAAAGAAAGATAAGTGAACTGAATAAACAGAAGGTAAAAATAAGTCTGAAGATAGGGAAATTTTAAAACTAAACATCGAGAAAGGGGATGTATTTGTTGAAGTATTGTACTTGATAACAGAGAAATATATGGTTGCCTTTGGTTCACTTCACGTATTTAGAACTCGTTGGTGGTAGAATATTCTATGTTGGTACTTGTACTTCCTTCGGGGCAATGCCTTTAGCACTGCTGTTAAAGTTGTTAGGGAAAATTGAGACATGAAGTGCTACCTATTTTACGAAAATTTCACATGTAGCAACATCTTTTGGTTTATTTATTTACCATTCCACAACTTTGAATCCGCAAGTCGAATTTTTACAAGGACTGAACATAAATTACATTTCAACAAAAGAACGTAAACTGATGTTTTTGACATTTCTGCATTCTGTTAAGGAGGCTAGCATGTTAAATACTCTGAGACCAGCCTAAGGATAAATAAGAGAGATCATACATCCTCTAACTTTGGCTTCTCATCTGGTTTTCTCAAGACTTCATCTGGTTTTCTTGATACTGATACCTGCAAGGGAAGTCAAATGCAGATTGATAAAAACAAGTTGTAGCTACAAGGATGTGAAACTATCTAATTTTGTCACTTTAATAGTAAAATTGCAAAAAACATGTCATTTTTCTTATCAACTTACTTGATTTGAGTTTGGAGAATTTTGCCTAGGCGTTACAAATTGATCAGCTGGAGAACTTGGAAAATGATTTCTAGTAGGGGAGCTAGACAGAGATTGTCTTGAACCTCCAGTTGAATGAACATATGATGATATGGGTGACTGAAGTACGGGGGTAGTGTGATGATAACTAGAAACTGGAGAAGTTACTGGTGTTCGCTGTTGAACATTAGAATGAGGTGAAGCTTGAGAAGACTTTGGAGATGGCCTTGTTGAAGGCATGTTTACTCTAATCCTGTTCATAAAAATAGTTTGATGAATTTGAAACATGGAGGATATTGAAATTCGGTACTAAAGTGTGAATAGGAATAGTGGTTTCTTACCTGTTATGGGCTTCCATATACTGATCAGTTTCATCATATATCTCTTCCTACAAAAACAAGAACAAATAACGTCTTAGGTTAACATAGCAAAAATTGAGATAAACAAGAACAGAAATGTTATGTATGCCTTTTGGACTTGATTGACAGAATACTAAGAGGATTTGAAACATTTCTCACCTGTAATAGTTCCTCTATAACATCTTCCATTGTAATGATACCGACGACTTCCTCTTCTGGTGGGTAACTAGGAAGAGACTCCAATTCTGCTTCGACTATAATCTCTCGGTCCCATTCCTTTGATACTTGATGAGTATGATTTTGGTTTTCTCCACCATTCCTTAAATTTGAATTGGTTACACCAGATCTATCAGATGATGATGGATCTGCAACAACATCCAAAATCACACTAGGATCGGTTTCTGCAAAACAACCAAAAAATGTGTTTACAAATCATTGAACAACCTTGATGTTTAATACACGCTTTAGGTGAAAAGATTGACTATGACATAAATCGTTTTAGAGGTTATAATCATAGTAACCATGTCTCCAAGACTTTGTACTCGTATACCTTTATGTTCTGCTATAGTCTGCGATCTACTTAGGTTCACCCTTCTGCCCAACACAGTAGACCTGTTTCTCAGACTTTCCGATGTTCTTTTCACATCCTTCATTCCCTTAACTACGACGGCCATGTGGCTATGACCCTTCTGGAACTCATTCAGTATCTCATAAAGAGGCATTTGATCAGGAACCCTGGCACCAAATAACATTCAGTTATGTTAATATAGACTAATAGATTGTATTTCCTTCGGAGTACACTTTACTTTTTGTTATTCATCAAATATGCCAACAATGCTCATATCCAGGTTTTTTAACACCATAATACACTCGGCTCTGAAAGGCGATAAGTACATAATGCACTCAGACACTGTATCTATCAGCAGATTCTGCACCTATGCAGGTGCAGAATCAAATTTATTCAACCTTGATTTCAATGACGAAAACCAGGCCAATATCTAAATCTTTCTTGTGTCAGTCATGTCAGACCTACTTCAATAGCTCTATTTTGAAGCAAGATGGAAAATTAAGTAAGAAATGTATATACCTAGGAATTCTTCTGATAGATACATTTCGAATCGGAGTCTCATCTTCAGGGCGACAGATGATCAAGTTTTTAACCTACACAGAGAAGTAGTCGTGTAATCTGATTTTCATACAAGTAGCTATGAAAAAACAGCCTAAAAAATAAATAATCAATTTATGTCCAGAAGTAGTATCATTTTGAAAATTTCACAGAAACACGTATCATTTTATAATGCTCAAGAACAAAACTCTTACCAAAAAAAGGCCGATAATGTTTGACGGGTTCTCCAAGTAGATTGGTACACGACTATGCCCCTTACTCATTATCAAACCCATAGTATGCCTAAGGAGATATATGTAACAGTGTTATGAAACTGTCAGATGGATATAATTTAAGTTTGGAGATCCTGAGGTACATACATGTCTAGTTTTGAGGTTATATCAAGAGCAAAAGTTTTGTCAATAGGCGTCATAGCATCTTCAGCTGTTTTTTGTGTCAAATCCAAAGCTCCTGTGATTATAGTAGTTTCATCATGTGTCAACTCTCCACCCTTTCCTGCCTATACCATATACAAAAAATCAGTTGACTCCATACAATCGGGTAAGGCATTGTTATAACACGTCAAAACGAACAACAAATAGAGCATGAAGAGTGAAAATCAGAGTTAACCGCGTTTCCATGCATATCCACCAATGTCTTCAACTCTGCTCGTCTCAGAAGCGCACGGTGCCCTTTACCTAGTAGCCAATCCAACAACTGCCACAATATGGAATCCCTGTATAGTTTGATTAAATGAACACCAAAAAGAAAAGAAAAAAGGAAGGAACATGTTTGTTGACACATTTCATCATCTAATTCTTGTATGTCTTAGTAACTAAAATCATTTTTCATTTCCTTGGGTAAGCCATAAACGAAATGCAACTCAATCTTTATGGTTTTGTATTACAGTAATCAAAATGAACTCACCTTACTAATAGGATATGTTATGGGGAAGAACACAAATAGAAGTACCCGAACGACTCCAACCAATTTTGCTCCAACACTCATCCCAAATCTAGTGCACACAGCTTGTGGAATAATCTACCACCGAAATAACACTCAATTTTCTAAGCACTGACAAATGACAGTTGAATTGCAATCAATAAAAAAAAAAAAACTAAAGTTTGCATATCTTACCTCGCCGAAGGCAAGAATTAGTGTCACAGATATTATGACAGCACCCCAAGCCGGGACAAGCGCATCAAGAAAAATGGGCAATGCCTTGAACCACAACAACAACAAAAACAAAAAATATGTATCAGTTCTTCCTACATGAGAAATTCTAGCATAAGAAATGTAGGAAACAAATTCATAAACATACCTCCATTGCCAAAGAATTGCCTAGCAGAAGAGTACATAGGAGTAAATGTTGATTCTTCACAACAGGCAAAATCTTAGCTACCAAATAGACAAAAAAAGATCGAACCATGTAACGTTAGTGTACGTATATGCCAAAAAATTGTTCAGAAAGATTGAATTAATGACTAGAACTCGCAAAACATACCAGCATTCTTTTGATCCTTAGGTTGGCCGGATTTAGAGAGGACCTCAAGATCAACTTGGCTAAGTGACATTAGTCCTAGAGTAAGCCCAGACATCAATCCAGCAAAAAGTACAAGTACCACACATACAACTAGATACACCCAGAAAATAGGCTTGCAACATGGCTCATCCGCTGCCATCGAACCAAATTCGATTGGTTCAATTCAGCAATACTCAAAGTGAATTAACAATGTGAATGTGTATCAACAAAGAAGCTTTTATGGTGATGCAGGAAACCAGAAGAAAATGAAAAGGGGAGTTGTTCTGATCCAGAAATTGGGTTCAACCCTGTTGGATAAATGAAGACAGGGCTTTTTTGAATTCTGGAGCAAAGACAATGGGAAGAAATGGGATTGGTGGGGTCTTAAACAGCGAAATATTACCTTAAAAATATGGTTTCCAGGATTCTATACTATTTAGATAAGCAATGTGGATGTCATTAGGCCAAAATGTAATGGCCTAATTTTTTTAAATAAAAAGATCTCTCAAGAATGCTCATGATCTGGGTATTCATATCATGAAATCGATCAAAAAATTTACATTCAGATCCATGTACATATATTTTTTCTGCGAAACAGTTTTCATTAAACAGAACAAAAATTGCAAACAACAAACACTGGGCACAATGAGATCACAAGCACCAAAATGAGAGTAAAAAAAACCAGTTTAGCTGCAATGTGGACTGGAGATTTGTTGTTAATTATTCTTGAATAAGCCCCTTTACGCACATATCTGTATCTCTGCCAACGCTTGCAAATGTTTAAGTGTGTGCCTGTTTGATCTGTGGTCTACGAAACATTTCAATTTCCTTTTTCTTTTCTTTTCCCTTTTTTTTCCGACAAAAGTTCAAAAAAAGTTTACCCACCACATGAGGTAAAAGTTCAACAAAAGTCTACCACACCACATGAGATAAACAGAGCGAATAAACTGCTAGTTTATAGAACAAAACTAGTGGCCAACCTATAACTAGGGTAAACAACTTGAATCTAGTAGGGCTGAAAACTGAACCGACGGTTCAGTTTTTCACCTAAACCATAAACCGAACCAACTTAGGTCGGTTTTAAAATTTTCAAACCGAAACCGAATCGACCATTAACAAAACCGATCCGAAACCGAACCGATTCTAATTTAGTCAAACCGTAACCGAACCGATTAAAATCGAACCAAAACCGAACCGACCGACTATCTTAAACATATTATATTATTTATATATAAAATATATATTATTTATTATATATATTTGGTCGGTTAAAATCACATAGAAACCGAAAACCGAACCGACCACTTCGGTTTTGAATTTTTTTAAACCGATCCGAACCGAATTTAAACCAAACCAATCGGTTCGGTCGGTTTAATCGGTTTGATCGATTTTTTGTTCAGCCCTAGAATCTAGGAAATTCTTCAAAAACTTTCTGTCTTGTTTTCTTAATGTAAAATTTATTTTTGTTGTTTTTCCTTATTATTTTCTTCTTTTGTTAATTTTCCAAAATTTTCAGACATAAAGTCCGTAAAATAGAATAAAGTAGGAGTTGCACAGACAAATGTTGCTTGAATGTTCATTTTTTCACAAAATTTCTGCTTCTAGTTTCCATCTTCGGTATTAAGGAAATTCCCAAACTCTGGGTTTGCCAAACATAAGGTACAAGAAGTTGATCAAAGTTTTTATTTGAGTGTACCAAACGACTGTGGATAATCTGAAACACAATTTATATTTGAGCTTATTCATAAAGTATCATTGCCGAATATATACTTGCAGACGACTATGGATGCTAAAAACACAATAAGCTTATAGTAGTCTGTGTGCATTTTAAAGTATTTTTGAAGTCAAAACTTTCAGGCACAAATAAATATATCAATGTGCATGGAGACCAGAAGTTCTCCATGGATTGATTTGATCTTTGTTTGATTGTGTTTGGAAACATAAACATTGTTTCGATCCAATTGGTAAAGGGAAGCAACTGGTAATATCTGGTCCCTACTATAAACATTGTTTTTATTCAGCATTCTAGAGGGGTTGAATAAAATACATGAACGTTTCGATTAGATTAAGTAAAATAAAATTAGAGATTCGGCTACCCCCTTTTGCATGAAACAAAAATGGGTTGTAAGAAGGATCCAACATATGTTTGTTTATAGTCCAAAGTCGTGTGCTTGGTGTAATTATTTATATGTTTTTCGATGGAGACCTTCAACTGATCCAATCAAGCTTTAATTCTGTCGATGATTGAATAAGTGCATAAATACATTATGGTTAATATATCAGAGTAACGATATGATCCCGTGGAGCTGAAACTTTATTTTGGAAATGTGTAGATATATCAAGGAAGCTTTGATACCTGATTATGTTTTGATGCCAAGCAAGAACCCAAGAGATCAAATAGACCCTAAGTTTATGAACTGTCCTAATATTAGAATGCATGCCATTAACATAGCTTATATTGGAGATGGTCTTGATTGCCAAAATGCAGAAATTCCTTTAAACTTGCCTAAGAGGCCATTTGAGATTTAAAATGCTACTTGTCATGCCTCTTGTGTTCCATCTCTATGAATATTAGAAATGTTGCAACATCGTCGCATAGTCTTGCTCATTTATAATTTCGCAAGTTTCAAAATCTTACAAACCTGGTACCCCATTAAAAAGCTCTTGCTCAGAAGCATTTGCAAAACTTGATAACAGTGATCTTTACACAGATGATTACTTGTTTGAACATGACATTACATTTCAACAAAAGAAATTAAACGATAGTTTCTGACATTTTGCATTCAGTCAAGGAGGCTAGTATATCAAACATTCCAAGACCAGCCTAGTAATGACGAGAGAGATCATACGACCCCATATGGTTTTCTTGATACCTGCAAGGATAATATGGAAGCAGATTGATTAAAACAAGCATGAGCAACCAATATGATACTTTTTACAAGGGTCGGATTCTAATGTCGTTGGAATAAATGAGTTAAATTTTGAATCCCTTGATACTATCAACCATGTATGTAGTGCTCGTGTGTTTGAAGTTATGAGTTATTTATTTTGCCCAAAACAATCATATTTTAAGAAAACCTGACTATATGATAACTAACTCGTACTCTAGTAACTTGGGAAAAATGAGTATTCCATTACAACTTACTCGGTTTGCAGATGGAGAATTTCGCCCAGGAACTGCCAATTCAGCTGGAGAAGTTGGAAAACCGTATCCAGGAGAGTTGGATAGAGATGGTCTTTGACCTGGTGACTGAACATATGATGGCACCGGTGACTGAAATATAGGAGTGTGATGATAGGCAGAAAGCGGAGAAGCAACTGGTGTTTGCTGTTGAAAATTAGAGAGAGATGTAGCGCGTGAAGATCTTGGAGATGATCTTCTTGAAGGCAACATGTTTGTTCTAATCCTGTTCATACAAAAATAATAATAATAATAAAATTTTAAAAATGAAACCAATGAAGTCGAAAGTTGGAGAACATCAAAATTCAGTAGTTAATTGCATATAAAACGGTTGTTTTAATTACCTGGTATGGACATCCAGATACTGATCGGTTTCATCATATATTTCTTCCTTCAAAGACAAGAATGAACGACATCTTTAGATAAACAAGAAGTGAAAACGGAATGTATTCGTTTCTGACATAATTAACAGAATACTAAGAAAACTTGCAATGTGTCTTAACCTGTAGTAGTTCCTCTATAACATCTTCCATTGTAATGATACCAATGACTTCCTCTTCTGCTGTATAGGTAGGAAGAGACTCCAAATCTGCATCAATAACATTCTCACTTCTTCGATCCCATTCTTTCAATAATTGATGATGAACATTTGATTGTTTTTCTACATCATTCCTTAAATTAGAATCAAGTGTTCCACCAGAATGAACAGATGCATCAGCAACAACTTCCAAAACCAAGCTAGAATCTCTTTCTACAAAACAACGAACAACACCTTGAAAAGTTGTCGAATAACTTGATGTTCACTAAGCAATCTAAAAGGCTACTGCTAGCATACCTTCTTGCTCTGATTGAGGGTGCAACCTAATTGGCTTCATCCTTTTACCCAGCATGCCAGTATTGCCTTTTGTAATTTCAGGTGTTCTTTTCACGTCCTTCATGCCCTTAACTACGATGGCCATATGGCTATGGCCCTCCTGGAACTCATTCAGTATCTCATAAAGTGGTAAATGGTCAGGAACTCTGGCAAACATTTAGCTGTGTTAAAAATCATATACAACAACATAGGAAATGTGTCGTATAAACTAATAGACTAACAAGGAAATCGACTTCAGATTACAATCTACTTTTCATTATTCAGTGAATATGCCAGTTGATGTCCATGTATGGTTTTCAAATGCCATGAATATATAATCTGTTGCTAGGATAACAAGATGACTACAACGGAGGCCTCATACTACAAATAATCATTTAGGTACTGAAAAGGTACGGAAGATTGACATCAGGGAAAGGGGAAACATTAAGCCAGACGAACACACACGAGGCCCCCAATTTTTATTTTTAGTTTTATTTTAATATGAACACAAACTACATCACAAAGTTTAACTAAAACAGGGAAGAAACCCACGGAAAACCATCTATACACCAATGGAGAGACTAACAAAAATCAGAGGAGTTAGGACAGGTGCTGAAAGACCTCAATATGCTCGGCGCTGAGTATCTGTCCAATACCAAAATAGTAGGCCAAAGTCAAATTTGTACAAACTGGCTCCAACGACCTTCAAACTTGATTTGAATGAGGAAATTATGCCAATAGTGAACATGAAGTTGAGAGAATGATACATGCTTTATATAAGATGGTGAAACTTACACAAGAAGGTAAGAAGCTAGGACAGAAGTCATTAAATAAGCAACGACCTAAGAAGCTAGGTTACGTGCGATGAGCTGCATTTCAACTTTAGATGAAAATTTAACTAAGAAATGCATATACCTAGGAATTCTTCTGATAGCTGTATTTCGAATTGGAGTCTCATCTTCAAGTCGACAGATGATCAAATTTTTTACCTGTAGAGAAATAGTATGTCATCTACTGTTCATATGTGATTCTTAAAATGCTCAAGAAAATAAATCTTACCAAAATAAGGCCAATAATATTCTTTGGGCTCTCAGAGTAGATCGGTACACGACTATGCCCCTTGCTCATTATCAAACACATTGTTTGCCTAAGGAGATACATGTAACCATGTTATGGAACAGTTAGACAGATGTAAGTATTAAGTTCTGAGATCTTGATGTACATACATGTCTAGTTTTGAGTTTATATCAAGGGAAAAGGTTCTGAGGATGGGCGTCATAGCATCTTTAGCAGTTTTTTGTGTCAAATCCAAAGCACCAGTGATAATAGTAGTTTCGTCATGTGACAACTCGCCACCTTTTCCTGCCTGACAACATTCAACCCCCCGGAATTTTGGAGTAAGGCCTTGTTATAGTTATTGTTCATGTGCTCACAAAGAGGAAATAGAGAATGAAGTTTGAAAATCAGAACTCACTGCGTTTCCATGCATATCCACCAATGTCTTCAACTCTGCACGTCTTAGAAGTGCAAATCGCCCCTTACCAAGTAGCCAATCCAATAACTGCCACGATATGTCCCAATATTGTTTGGTTAAATGAACACCAAAAAGAAAAAGGAAAGAACATAGTTTCTTAACAAGTATACTCTTCTCATGTCACTTAGCATCTCAGATCGTTTTTATTTTTGTTGAGTAAGCTAAGGTTGAATGTGCTACCCCACAATTGTGGTCTTATTTTATGTAAATCAAAATAAAATCACCTTACTAATAGGAAATGTTACGGGGAAGAACACCACTAGAAGTAACTGAACAATTACAACCATTTTTGCTCCAACACTCAGTCCGTATCTAGCACAAACCGCTTGAGGAATAATCTACAATTGGGAAAACATCAGTTTCCATTTCAGCCATTGACAACTTAATTACAAACAATAAAAGACTAAATAATGGCCATCTTACCTCACCGAAGGCGAGGATTAGTGTCACAGATATTATTATAGCAGCCCAAGGCGGTAGAATCGAGTCAAGAAAAACTGGTAGTGCCTTAAAACAAACAAAAAATCAAAAAAAATGTATCAGTCCATCATAAACAAAGGCAATTGTCGCATAAGAAATGCAAGAGATAAAAGCTAAAACATACCTCCATTGCTAAAGCATTGCCTAGGAGAAGGGTACACAGTAGTAAATGTTGATTCTTGACAATCGGCAGAATCTTAGCTGCCATATAGACCAAAAAAGATCGAACCATGCAAATTTAGCACATGGAAAACTGTTTAAGATTTAATTATGACTAAAACCCGAAATACAAACCAGCATTCTTTCTATCTTTAGGCTGCCCAGCCTTAGAGAGGACCTCCAGATCAACTTGGCTAAGTGACATTAATCCTAGAGTAAGACCAGACATCAATCCAGCAAAAACTACAAGTGCAACAGATATAATTAGATAAACCCAGAACAGAGGATTGCAACATGGCTCATCGCTTGCATTCGCTGCCATTGAAATATGGTTCAGTCAGTGATAGTTAAAGTGACAGTTAAGTTAGTTGATAAGTGAGTTTGTATGGGTGTGGGGGAGGTTTTATAGAGATGGCATGCTGTAATGGAGGAAGGGGATGTAATTATGGAGGGATTGGCTTTGAGTGTTGTTCTGAACCAGGAATTAAGCTTACTCCATTGGCAAATTTAAAAAAGAAGACGATGTCATTGGAATTGTGGGGCAAACACAATTGAAAGAAGTGGGATTGGTGGGAACTAAAAGTCTAAATCCAAACAGACTGACTAATAGTCCCTTACCTGAGATTTTCAGGATCTTGTACTGATTAAACAAACAATGTGGATGTCATGAGGACAAATGGATGTCATGAAGCGAACCGGCCAACCGGCCACCCTAACCTAACTTGTGAAAGAGTGACACAAGGATAACATGATCGAGGCGCTCAGAACAGAAAGATCTGTGTCATTTTGTGTGGAGATCAATCTATAAGGATCCAATGACTGTGAAACTGAAAAATAATGTAGTAAAAAAGTCGTTCTTCTCACACTTTTGGAACATTGCAAGTATTTTGTAACGTTACCATTTTTTATAACTTAATAAATGCAATAATAACAGCTATGATTCATTCAAGTTCAGTTAAAACAACTTAGTAAGAACGCTTTAAGTCATGTTTGACAATGAATAAAAATTGAAATCCCAATAAGTGACTAAAGAAATCGCCACATACCTGTAAATTTAATAACGTAAACTACGTAATGTAGTATATGATATGAAACGTAAAAACTACTTATCAAAGAAGCAAAGACACTGCCCAACTCCCGTAGCATATAAAGCATCCTAGACTGGCTTACAGCACTAATGTTCTAGATTGTTAGGGGAAAGACTTATGTGAACTTCTGTTCTTAGTAAAATCCGCTCTATGTATCTCCTAACATCTACGGACTTGCAGAGTATTTTACAGGTTGTATTCAGCTCACAGTAAAAATGGTAAAAGGATTGGAGTCTTAAATAACATACTAAAAACAAAAGAATAGAATGATAAAGCAAAAAATGCATACGCAACAGAGTAGTTGAAAATGGCAAAGCTAAGCATTTCGACAGACGTTCATTGTCTGTATGTGATTAGTGAGTGCAGTTGTTGGAAAGTGATTACTAATTAAGATCCCTTGACACAATCCATTAATCCACAGGGAAAAATATATATTGGCTAGTGTTTGTTTAGTTTAATCAGTAAAGATCGACTTGATTAGGACAAAGGAAGGAGGCATGAAATGACCATTTTTGGTGACTATGATTACCAAATTTGAACCTTTGATGTATTATATTAATGAAAGCAATATGGGATGAATGCTTTTCATGACTAGAGAACCACTATTCTCACAACCCTTCAATATAAGCACACTAAGATTAAGCACTGTTTGACTGATCATATAATGCACTTGAGACTAGACACTATTCTTTTTATCTGTTTTAGAATCCCCCAGCCTATCTCAGTGAGATCCTCGAAGAAAAAGTCGATACTTTGTGTATCTTGAATGTGTGCTTCACCAAACTCTTCACTTAGATTTTCATCAATATAAATTCAAGTCCGGTTCTTCGCATAGATGATTATGTTGTGAATCCCATTAGGATCTGAAATGGAGTAGGACCAAATAGATTAAAATTTCATCCTTTGTTCAGTTTCAAACCCTGAGAAAATACACAAGGACAGCGATGGGTTTGATATGGAAGAGGGAGATTGAGGTTGAAGGTGACCCAACAGCTTTTAAGATGTCTTGAAACTCTTACTGAGTTTTTAAAATAAATTATGCCAAACTGAGTATCTACAAAGCTAGGAGGTGGAATCTCTAGTTGAGAATTTTTGTCTTTCTTTTTTATGTTCAAAAAAACTTGATAATTTATGTTATTAATTAAACTTTCCATTAAATTTGTCTTAAAAAAAAACCCTTCGACGACATGTTTTCATTCACACTTTTTATTTTTATCAGAAAAACAAGTATTGTATTAATGTATGAGAAAAGCCAGAGGCCAAAAACGATAATGCTTTACTTGTGCAGGTAAACTGATCAGAAAGAAACAAAAACATTTTGATTTCATAGAAGTTTTAAATGACAGAGATCTTGAGGCCAATCATAGTAATTCCTTCTTCACTGGAATTGATTTCTCTCCAGCCAAACACAGCCTACGATGATTTCGATTGCAATTTGGACAAATATATAAACAAAGTAATTACAAATCTCATTCAGATTAGTACAGATCTAATGCCAAGCAACCATGAACAGAAAGATGGAGAAATTACATTCAACTAAAAATAATCATAACCCAATTTTGATTCGGTATTCTTTTCTATTGAAAAAAACATAAAATGTATTGCATACAGCAAGAATAATAGCTCATATCAGTAACAACAGCATAATCTTTATTTGTTAGGTAGGTAGGAGGAGAAGCACACGACACCTCCAAAGCTAATGATACAAAATGATGATACAAGTTCAAGTTTTTATCGAAAAAAAGATTATACAAGTTCAAGACTGGGTTTGGAGACTCCCCTTCATTTCTTCATCAGAAGAACCACAGTGTGAGCTGCAATACTACGATTTTCTCCAAGACTGTCAACCTTCTCATGAGTTTTTGCTTTGAGATTGATTGTTGTTGGATCTGCTCCAAGAAGCTCGCACAAGTTGGCCCTTATACTCTCCTTGTGTGGGCTCAATTTTGGTCTCTGTAAGATCAAGGTCGCATCCAAGTTTCCAATCTCGTAACCTGCCTCATGCATGAGCCTCACCTGAATTGGGAGCATAGCAAAGGGTAAGTTCGATGATATGGACTGCAAAAAAGTTAGAACATTTTCTACACTATCACACATCAACATAGCTGCTATGGATACCCCTCGCATTTGGCAAGGAGCTCAGAAGCTACAACTTCAACAAGCAGCATGTTCCTTCACAGTGAACCACCTAAATCCCTTGTGAGTTGTGTCATGCAACTTTTGCTGATTTTTCTTGTCTTTTGATTAGATTTGTGAATATGACAAACAATCAAATGAATCTTCAACAAGCAACTCCAAGTTTCAACAGATCACATAGCCAAACTGGTACCATTTGGTACAATTACGATCATGAAGCATGAAAACTACATATGATAACAGCAGCAACTCAGAATTCTTACAATAATTACATTCCAAAATATTAGCAAAAAATTTGCAATCTTCACATGCCTACCATAAGAGAAGTTTCATGTACCACTTGCAAAGAATATTTGCTTTCACCACTTATCTACAAATTATGAAATAGAAATACTGCATAGTAAATATACCGGTTTTCCTGAAAGCATAAGAACCCAGGACACAACGAGGTTGGCTCGGTATCTTCATACCCTAAAAGCCTAAAAGTCAAACTAAGGAGCATTAATCCAAATTTCCAATTACCATTTAGCGAAATTATGTAATTGCATGATTCTAGTATATTCTAAATCTCCCTCTATTTGGCAACTACTCATTCGGGTAGACTCTGCTCTTCTGGTATTGTTCCTTGACTAATAAACCAAAAAGTATTTATAGAGTTGTTAACATGTTTTAGCCTCTTAGTTTGTTTTCACCAAAGGAGTATAAGATTACCTTAGTCTTAATATTTTTAGACTATGACCCTCTAACTTATTGTTTCCACTGACAAAGGGATATAATCACTAAGACAGTTGAAGCTAAACCCAAATCCTTAATCCTTGTATGCGCCTAAATAATTGAAGTTTGAGTTGCCTCTTATGATTTCTAACACCTTGATGCTTTGAGCATCTGTTCCATGAGTATCTAGCTGAGATATTGAATATTTTCTTCAATAAATATCTGATCATCATCATATTAAAGATGCAAAGAGTTGATAATTTCTACAAGAATATTGCAGACAGGGATTGCCCTCAAAACCATTTCACCAAGGAAGGATGAAATGTGAGTGTATTAATGACAAAAAGTTCCTTTTTCATGGTCAAGTTATGAGCAAAGAATAACCAAAAGTCATTATATTGAATGAGTTATAGATAACCTCAAATCAGGTTGGAGCTTGTCTAGAAATTTGGTTCAAGTAGAAACGTCAAGTAAGATTCCTAAAATATTTATTCCCTCGTGTTTCCATATTCAAGAGTTGTTTTGCAGCAAACGATGATCTCTATTCTGCCACAATTTATGTGTGAATGTTTGGTCAAAATCAGACTAACTAATTCAATTCTAAATTCCTTAAATTATTGTTTCCTAGTCAAAGATGACCAGATAGGAACCAGTCAATGAGATAAGGAAGTCCATCAATTAATCTTTGAAAAGACTTTTAGGTGATGTCCACTTAAAAAGACTTATCTAAACATAGTGAAGTTTCATGATCACAATAAACATATAAGAGCCAATCGGGATTATGCCAATGAATCTCAAGAAGAAAACTCAACACATGCTTCAGCTATTTGAAATCAATCATTTCCCTTCCACTCTATAACTTAGTAAATGTTTCTGAAATTTACTTCAAAAACCATATCAAATGGAACCGGAAAGGTTTCAAAACTTCAGGATCTTTCATGGGAGTATTCCATTTTCAAAACATTATCTCACTACTGTAAATAGATGTGAGAATTTCAGCCAAAATTTTGAGTCCCCTCACCCCTGAACCTAAACCTTCAAAAAAATATTTACCATTTGATTTCTATTTTCTACCATATTAGACATTTCCACCATAGGTGGGTGGAGGCATAATTTTCAGTGTACCTATAAACATCTGGTTTTTCTCAACTCAAAAGTTGCTCCCAAGGAGAATCTACAACTCTGCGGACAACTAAGAGGCAAAACAAACAAAAAACATATATTTATGCCCTTTGGTACAACTACCCCAATGATGCCCTTGTCTTTCTTTTACATAAACTTGAACCAAATCATCTACAAAATCGAGTCCCCATCTTTTTGTCAAAATTTAACTCAGGTTGCTAATAGTCTTCCTAGTTTTGTTTGTCCTTGCATCATCGGTCTTGTTATTGAGTCAATTTATGTTCATAACAGTATAGATATGTAAGTGACATTGTTCATCAAGCACCCAAGTAAACATTTTAGTCTTTAGAACCAAAAACTGAGTTTCAGAAACTGCAACATAAGTAACACTACAAAACCAAATAAATAAAACCCTCAAATACTAAAGAAGGCTACTTCAAAACAACAAATTCAATCCCACAAATCTACTAAAAATCAGTGAAACAAGAAGACATACCGCTTCCTTAATAAACACAGACGACGCAGCGCCTTTCCACTTGGGATCATTATCAGGAAAAATCTGTCCGATATCCGGAAGCCCTAAGGCACCCAATATAGCATCAACCACACAGTGAAGCAACACATCACCTACAACCATATCAACATCAATCAAAACCAATCAAGAAACTTAAAAACTCTAAATTTCCTCAATTTCTATATAAAATTCAAATAATCCATGAATTAGAATCACAAGAACTCACCATCTGAGTGAGCCTCACAACCTCTCTCATGAGGAATATTGATCCCACCAATGATCAAAGGGTACCCTGGCTCCAATCTGTGGAGATCGAACCCATGCCCCACTCTAAAGGGCAAAGCTTTAGAAGGTTTGGGGGTCTCTTTTTCGAGTTCGATTGATGGAGTAGTTGCTGAAGCTCTTGTTGAGAGTCGAATCGATCGCCAATAAGAAGAAGAAGAAGAAGAGGAGATGAGATTGAATTGAAGGTTAGAGTTGTTGTTGGGGAGACAAAGAGGTGAGAGAAGAGAGTGAGATTGTTTGAGGGATTTGGCGGGAAGAGTAGTAGAGGTGAAGATTGAAGAAGCCATTGCCATTGAAGAAGAGGAGCTTAGCTTAGCTTGATTTGAGGACTTGGTGAGGTTCAGAAAAAAAAAAAATGGAGAGGTTTTTATAGGTGGTGGAGTCAAATGGGGTTGTAGCCATTGGATTGGATTGGGAGAGAGATTTCAATATCCAGAATTTAAGAATGAACATTCCTTGGATTTATTTGGAGGTAATCTAATACTAATGAGTAAGTTTAACCAGTCTTGTTTGTCGGTCTATTTTTAAGTATTTTTTTACACATTTATTTATTCTCTTTAAAATACAATCACAGACACCACTTATAGAAAGGGTATAATTGTAAAAAAGCTAAAAAAATGCCCAAAAGAGACAGCAAACAAGGCTGGCTAGAATTGTTGAATACTAATACCACTTTGTGTGGCGTGTGGATTGTGTGTGATTTAAAAGAGTTTGGATTTTTATTTGAATCTTAAAAAAAAATTCACCAAATAAATAAGAAACTTTGTTGACAGCTCAACAAAGTAATTAACCTTCCGCTCTTTAACAACCCGGGCTTTTTTTTAGGAATATTGATTGGTTTGTAATAGTTGGCATCAGAGCCAAACCCACATCTAAGGTTCGATCGCGAGAGGAGAGAGGGGCTCTGAGGAGTATTTGTTGGTTTTTAACAATTGGTATCAGAGAGCCAACCTCATGTTTAAGGTTCGATTCATTTTAGCATTACTGGTAGATGTGAAGCCACCAAAGGGGCGACTTGTTGATGAATACCTGCGTTTAAGGTTCAATTCCCTTTAGCATTAGTGAAGCCTCACGTTTAAGGTCCGATTCTCTTTAATATTACTGATAGGTCAGTGAAGTCTCTAAAGGAGACGTTTAAGGTTTGATTCCCTTTAGCATTACTGGTAGCTGAGTGAAGCCACCAAATGGGACATTTAAGATTTGATTCCCTTTAGCATTACCGGTAGCTGAGTGAAGCCTTCCAGATGGGAAAACTGTTGTTGAAAACCGGTAGGTAAGTGAAGCCTCCCTTGTCAGCGCGGGCTTTTGAGAAGTATTATTGCTATAGTGATCTCAAATGTGTTGTTTGTTTGGATACATTGTCGTTGAATACCGTTAGATAAGTGAAGCCTCCCCTATCAGCTCGGACTTTTAAGGAGTATTGTTGCTATAGTGATCTCAAATTTGTTGTTTATTTAATTTGTTTGATTTTGTGGCTCTTCTAATCTTCACCGTCACATGGTTTACTACTAAAACTTCTATGAAATATTGGAGGAATTCGAATGAGTTGAAATTTTGTCTAATCCCAATGAAGCAATATGAACATTTCTTTAGATAATCATAATACTACAACCATTTATTTAGATTTTACTGAAAGTGTATGATGAATTTTGGACCCAAAGAAAAGAAATGAATACTTGTTGATTCTAACTCCATTATTTTTTTTTTTTAAATTATCTTGTGCAGGTTGTAAAGATTCCTAACAGATGAACCATGTGTTAAATTTTTATCTTGAGATCCATAATGTTGTGCTTTTTAATTACTAAATTTCAGCTGTATTATTAATTAGATAATGAGTATTGCACATAGACAACAACAAGGGCATCTATATATATAGATTATTTTTATTATTATTTGTCAACTAGCTTACCTCCTCCCTTTCTTGACTGGTTCTTATATGTTGATCTTTGATCAAGAAACCATTCCTCCAAACAAGGCTTTAATCACCTACTAAATTATTTGGTCAATTTGCTTGTTATATATTGACCATGTATAAATTTGTTGTAGAATTCCTAATTTTGAGAATATGGAAGGACTGATCATTACCCATTATGACCATTTTGATACATTCAACAAATCCAGAATTTTTTGAGGCAGAATTTCGCTACCGTCTTTGGTACATTGTATTTGTAGGTATGAGAATAGTTGAATTGTGTGTTGAAGATTGCAACAGCTTCGCAAGAAAAAATGAGTATGATTGTTGTTCTCTGGTTGTTATAATATACCCGACCGACGGGTGAAGCTTAAATAGGTTCAGGCTCACAAAATTTAAAACAGTGCCAATTTGAAGTTGAAAATGACTTTCAAACCTCATGGTTCTTCTCAAAATTGTTTAGAGCGAAGGAAAGGATATTCTGAGATTCAGAAGACTATGGTCGTCTTGAACCTGTCTTAAACCTCAAATCTCAAATGTATATTGCAATTACAAAGGGGTAGGGCAACTGGGCAAGAGCTGTGTGTTAGGCAGTAGGCAACCATTACCATTTTACAGGTCATACACCATTATATTAGGAGCCTTCTTTGCGCCTAGGCAAACCCACCAGCTAATAGCAAAGGGAATGCTAGGAGGGTGCCTTTTTCCTCCCTCCCTCAACTACTTAGGTCAATCTCAGTCCATTGGAGCTCAAGCTTCCCAGCCATTGCCCATCAAGCAAAGCCCCTGCCTACTATTTAAGTTCATAATCAATGATTCAGTAACATGCAACTAGAAGCAATTTGCGAAAACTAAAAAAAAAAACTATAAGATTGTGTTAAAACATGTACGACAAATCTCAACCTCATCATCTGTAATGGGGATGTGTCTCCCACTTGTATTTACTCCATGTGAAATTCTATGAACAAAGTTCTCTACACTTCTGCCTAATTATGTATGTCAGAGTCAAACGTACCGCACACATCTCAATGTATAAAACACAATGGTTCATATGATGGAGAAAATGGATTGAAGACCATGCAAGAAAATCTGCTGAACTCTAAGCATCTCCACAGGAACTTCTTGGCTGCTTGCATCCATGGTCTGGGTTCAGATGATCAGAAGCATTTCTCTTCATTCTCAACTGTAATGAAGACCCGAGTGAGTGTTCAGAATCCTTTAATAATTTTATCAGTAGGAAAAACAATGAAAAAAAGGTAATGAAACAAACCTTCTGTTCAGCTTTCTGATGCAGCTTTCTGATAAGAATATTTTTCCTTTCGGTATGGATAACTGCAAAGAAATCAAAAGGTTTAGACTTAAGAGGCTAGAGATTCGCAAAATTAATTACTCAAACAAAGACTGTACAGGAAAATATACAGAAAACTAGTTATTGCAATAAAAAGGGTCTCCAAATAGCCAAACAAATTGCAAAAACTAGTTAAGACTTGTACATATCTAATATCAAAGAGATGCTCAATAATCACTTTCTAAGAGCCTTAATGCAATCCACATTAGGACTTCAAATCCAGGTAGCCTCTGCTCAAGAACAATAACTAGTGTCTTGGCTCAGAGAAATATCCACCCATGAAAGAAAAGTGATATGAAACAAGAAATTTAATTTTCCATCGAAAATATCTGGTCATTGGTCAAAATTGAAAAAAAATGCAGACCTCATGTTAAGCTTCCAGCATAAGAAATAACTTGCTAGTATGATAAGAGGAAACAGCAATCATATCCACCAAAGACCAAATTAGTAGGTTAAAGAATCATCAAAGCAAGGCTCCCGGCAAGAATACTTCTTGGAAGTTAACATCTTTCTTCAGACACAGTTCAAATGCATCTCATGGCAATCCTTTCCATCCATTCAAAAATTCTGCAGACTTGCCAGTACGAGGTATGGGAGAAACTTACAGATACAGCAACAGGGGCATTCAATAGAGTCTCATACATACAGATGCAAAGAAAAGAGATTTGACTCTGGCACAAACTCGACAATTGATGCATATAATCCTAAGTCTTTTTTCTCTGGTAACTGGATGAGATCAAAAATTAAAACTTCGAAACCAGGAATAATCACAGGGATCAGGTCATACGGTGAGTCAGAGAGCTACACACATACCCAAACCTCAAAAGAGAATTAACTAAAGAACAGAAGGCTAGAATCTTATCATTGTCTATCACTCTATCAGTAAATTCTTATCAGCAAAGCCTGCAACCAATCCCATGATCTCATGATCATCCGGATTAAATTGAGGTTAGAGAAAAACTGATCCCGTGATCTCGTTATCATCTGCATAAGGTCATTTCTAATTATTGAAAAAGCTTCAAAATTTTTTGAAGTAAATTGAGGTTTGCGACAAAAAAATAATAATAAAAGGTTTGAGCTAATCCATGCTGTTCTGCTCGACAACCAAGGCTATAACATAAAGACGACCAGAATTTCATTAAAATTGACAAGCATACTTGACACCTAGTATCTATATCCAACTCTAAGAATATTTCAATGTCAAGTTGTACTTTCTCAACATGATCTAATTGGAAATCAGATATCTTTTCAACAATCAACATTCAGAATTCATTCTGAGAGGCAGTAAAACAAGAGTGCCTCCACTGAGTTCACGAGTGTTTCAAGACTAGATCTCATCATTTGATAGCACTGTAAGTTGGAATCATGAGATCAAAATCATGAGTAGAGTCTCTACTAATATGAGTGTGTTTTGACTCCCAAGATTTTCCATTACTGAGTTTAGGGATTATGAAAGAGTTGGCTTTGCTCAATCAGAGCCAATGGTACAGGATGATGCATCAAACTCTCGGGTGGGAAAGGGAGAAGTTGTAATAAGGGGAGTATGGTTAGAGAAAGATGATGGAAATGGCAGATCTGCTAATCCTTGCTTCAATAGCTTGTACAAAACCAACAAAGATGATCAGAATTCAATGCGGAGGAAGCTGAAATCAAAGATAAGATTTATATCTATAACACACTTTGATAGAAAGAGGAAGAAAGCGGAGATTGGATGGTGTATCAACGACATTACCAGGTGCAACTATTCAAAGATGAACACAATGACAGTCAGAAGCAGTAATGACATAATGTTGTGCTTATTTGCAATCTGAATTTTTCCCTGTGATAAATTATAATTCATCATATTAGTGCAAATGTGAATCCTAATGGAAGGCATCTATGTCAGTGCATGGCTTCCATTAAAATTTTGTGCATTTACTAAAGATTTTAGAAATTTTCCTAGGAAAATTTAGCCATTGCAAACAAACACAGCCTAAGGTTGTATTCCACAAAGGAACTTTGTAAAAGGGAGGGGCGTCCATTAGGATTTTGTGCAAGTTACCGATTATTCCGAAAAATTCCTAGGAAAATTTACCCAAGGGAAACAAACACAGCCTAAGGTTGAAATCCACAAAGGAACTTCGTCAAACGCGCGCGCGGGTGGTTAAGGGGAACAAAACCTTCATGTTTGTGAGCATCACTTTGTGATTTGACAGAAAGAGGAAAAAAAAAAAAACAACAACAACAACAACAAAGGCCCACAAAGCTTTGAGGATACAAAGGTGATGGTAAAAGGTAACGGTATAAAAGATATGGTGAAGCTGATTAATAACTTTTTGCCAAGTTCGGTGAAATAAGACTTAGGCTAAATGGAGAGGTAGAAAAATGGGGGAAACAGTTTAGTTGTTCTGGAGAAAGGAAGACTACAGATAGAGTTATGTAATATCACTTTTCTTTAGGGTTTTACCAATGAATCCTTAGTCTTTCATGAATAATATCTTGCGTTTATTTGAATTTCCACTGTATTGTAGTGATTTTCGCTCTTGGGAAAATTGAAGTATTTGAGTTTTTACCTCTGATTCCAGAAAATACAATAATAAAATATAATGAGGAAAGTGAATAAAACTAGAGGGAAAAGGAATATATTTTATTGTAATGAAGAAATGGAAATATTTTACAAGGTTAGAATGTGAGTCCTAACGGAAAATTGGGTGTTTTGACGGGCCCACCCATACATGGATCAGTTTTTCAATTTCTTGAAGCTTTGTCAATTCAAACTTTTGTAATGTTTTTAGATTTATTCCATAGAAATTACTATAAGGAAGTCTGTAAAATGATTGTACACCTATACCCACTTGATAATCTCCAAACAATCTGATTTGTGGAGATGGTTCAATGTGATGACGAGGCTAGTGAAATGTGGCTTAGATATGATCTTCAGGCACGAGTGTACGTCCTAACTCCTAAGCGAAATCTAAGGTCTCTATGGATCACATGAGAAAGGTTGCAAAGGTTGCAGACAAGGGTAGTAGTGAATTTCACATAATGGAAGGAAGCTGATGCAACATGATCAAAGCAATGAAAAGGATGGTTTGTTGGAGAAAGTGGGGATCTTACCTCTGAAGATGCCTTGATCAAATTAAAGCATTTCTTCAGATGATGAAAATAGCGGAACCTCGAGACAATGGACTCAACTTTGAAAATGTGGAATCTAACTTTGGGTGCAGAGGAAGTGAGGTAAGAGGTGTACAAGGTGTGCAAAAGGGGGAGATAGACAGCAAGGTGGACAGTTGTTGTTAGGTACAGTTAGATGAGGATAATGGTTCTTAGGCACAATTAGCAATGAACTGCTGTACAAAGTTTGGTTCGGCGCTATTAAATGGTATGTAAAACCCAATGTTGGAAGGAGGGGAATCGGTCATTCAGTCTCCAGATGAGAATCATGAAACAAGTAATGAAAGTGCATCAGGTGGTCAAGTGGGACAGTGAATTATTGCAGTACAGAGACGTAACAGGATCTGGGAGAGATGTCTTATGCAGACCCCCACAACAGCCTTGACACTTGGCAAGAGGTTTGTCAGGACTTGACAGTCATGATTCTTACAATTGTAAATTTCCAGAACAATAATTACACAAGCAACTCCAGCATGAGGGAATTGGTTGGTGGACAAGGTGGGTTCAACTTTCCAATGCAGCAAATGTTAATGGTGCCACAAAAGGGGAGGCTATGGAGCCAAGTTAACTGTTTTGCGTTTATAGGACTGGAATATGTACGACAAAATTTGTGTTTTTGGGTTAGCTTTGGTTACTCAAGTTCTCCTTGAGCTAAACAAAGCTTTGGGCATACATACGACGAAATTTGTGTTTTTGGGTTAGCTTTGGTTACTCAAGTTCTCCTTGAGCTAAACAAAGCTTCGAGCATACATTCAACAGATATTCTACCTTGTCTTAAAACATAACCTTCTGCCATACATAGTCAACCTATATGCATTCAATCAATGTATCTGATCTGAACTTTTCAAAACCAAACAAAGCCTAGTAATAGGATGCAAAGTGATACATGGAACTTGCGTCTTACCTTGATTTGGAGGTGGAACAGTTTGATCATGGGTAGCACAATAGGTTGCAGGAACTAATGTCTGTAATCACAAAACAATAAAATCTACATTAGTAGCAAAAAGGTATACTACTTTTGATCTATACGTACTTCTGTGTTGGACTTATGTTTATAAGAAAAATAGTCGTAATATCACAAGATTTCTGATCTTCTTCCAAAACTAGAGCTCACTTCATGATATAATACAAGCAGGAGATAATCCCAAGTTAATATTATCTCTCACAATTGTCACTGAGAAAAATAACGTGGATATGCATGTAGAATTTATAATTAGTGCTAGGGCGTGCACTGAAATAACTCTACAAGATAACATACGCGTTGGCATATTTAAATTGCATGCCACATCTCTTAAATTCTTAGAAATCCTAAATGTCAAAGGTTTTTAGTACACATCACAACTCCATAGCTTCTCAAAAAACAGAGTTGTAACTTATTTGGCAGTTATGGCACTCTGAGAATTTGTTTTCCCAAAAGCACAAATCTATCCGACTCTTGGAATACAACTTCCTTCCAGACACAACATTAGAATGGTTAGAATCCAATAGATTATACTTCTAGTTACTGAATGATTAAACAAGGAAAAACACTAACTGAAACAATCCAGTCAATTCTACTAACATTCCCGTGTTTCACAGCAACAGTAAAGAGGTTTTAAAATCTGAACGGAAATCAAATATATGTGATGGGAAAAAAGATGTTAACATGGAATAGAAAAGATAAAATCAGGAAGAAGAACTCTTCAGAGCAATTCATGAATTCCTGCAAGAGGAAACCATGCACAAATGAGCTAGTTAAGATCATTTGATTTAGATTTTGAATCCAAGATCTCTTATAGCATCCCTGACAAGTCAAGTATTCAAGATCTTACTAGTTGTAATCAAAATAAACATAAATTAAAACTTCTCTTGAAACCTAAACAAATTTTCGAATCACAACAAGCGGACATCATGGGAACTAGTTTAAGGAGGGGAATATGTTAAATGGCATGCAGCCAAACCATTTACCATATGGGTGTTATTAAACGTTGCAGATAAAAACTAGAAATGCATCATCGAGTGACAACTATTGAACTATGTATTGAGCATATGAGAGCCACCAACTAACATAAACAATCAAGTTATTGTTCAAGAAAAATTTATACATAGTCTGACACAAATTGTAAAATACAAAAATCAACAATTATACTAAATAGATATGCGAGCCAATTATCACTGTTGTTGAAATATAGAATATGCATGAATGGTGAAGGGATAAAGTCTTTGAGGGGTAAGACAACAACACTAGTTAGATCCAAATGAGCCAAGGCAAGTGAATTGATGGAGCCATTAGAGGCGAGAGATAGAGAGAGTCTCTCCTTTAGCCACGCGTAATTGTGGTCTTGATAACATTCTGTTATTATCCTGATAAAAACTGTCAGCGTTTCAACAGACATTATCAAGATTGTGACTTTGAACAGCATCTTCTCGTAATGTCTTCATCAAGGGCTTGCTGAGTTGCTTGGTTGACGTGAGCAGATGACATCTGAGTTCCACCAATCCAACATGTGTTTACCTCCACAAAATGTTATAGTCTGGGCTTGCCTCGCCCCAATATGCATTAGAAATTCTTGGTTTATTAGTTTGGAGGGGTTCATCATCAATATGATCACTTTAATGTCTTTCTTAAGATTAAAATATTTTAAGTATTATTGTTTCAAGCACATCTTTTTTTTTTTTTTGGTGGGAGGAGTGGGGTCAACTTGATTTCTTGATAAAATAATTCACAGTTGAGGGCACAACAAAATGTTAAGAAAAAAGATGACGTATAAACTAAATTAGAATTTCACTTGGAATTTTGGAAAGTATAGTAAATAGGAATGAAAATGATTCAGGAATTATGTTGTCTAGATGGGGGAGGATAGTATTGGAACCGCTTAATGAAAAAATTTGCTTAGGCTCCAGCTATAAAATGAAGGTTCCAAAGGCATTTGCTTCGCAAAATCTATGTTTGTGACATACCTTTTATGTAAGTACGCTCCAAACAGCCAATGGTGTTATGGTCAAGTGGTTAGGGCTGTGTGGGTTTATCCTCCACGTCCTAAGTTCGAGACCCGCGACCTGTAGGTCGCACCTTGTTGATAGGTTATGGGATCCTATAAAAACCTAGCTCACTTTCAATCAAAAAAAAAAAAAAAAATTCACTTTCAATCAAATGGCAACAATCTAACTTTAGCGTTTTTTTTCTCTCTAACGTTCAGAAAATATTTTGATAAAATCTATTAAAATAGGCTTTTAAGTCAAATAAAATATTTTGATAAAATCTATTAAAATAGGCTTTTAAGTCAAATAAGAAAAAACTAATATATCAACTATCATTTAGTCCACCAAAAACGTCTAACTTTTAAATTTTACATGTTTGCATTATCAACCCTCAAAGCCTATCAACACATCCAACCAGTAACTTAAAAGAAATTACACTACAGAAATTAGTCATCTGTTATCTTATATTTACATAATGATTATTTGATTTCCTCCAATATTTCTTTAGATTGAAAAGAAAAATATGTTAGTTTTATCATTTTTATTCTTTATAATCTTATTTCGGAATAGGTAAGGATTTTAATTTATATATGTAAATCATTACAATAGTCTGAAATAGGTTGTCACAATAATTGCATGAATTTGTATATGGGTCTATCAAATAGAGAAATGGAAAATGATATTTCTTGTCATCTTATTTTTATCTATGTCTCAATCTCGATAAACAGAAAGAATATTGTATATTGAGAAACACTTTAGAAACAGTTTAACAATTCATGTAGTTATGTATCTAATACACTAATACATTATAATCCTTTACCAAATTGTGGTATGTTTTCATCGAATCGTCATTTCCTATCTCTATACACACAAGTAACTTTCCAATATGAACAAACAAGTAGTAAGAGTCAATAAATATGAGATTGGCATTAGAACAATTAGAGGGTTTATCATTACCCTCGAAAAGGATTACAACAAAATCACCTAGAATGATTAGGTGAAAATCACCCCAACATCAAAAGACCACAAAAAAAAAAAGAGATTTAAAAGAAGACCAATAATACACCCAGTGAATACAACTACAAAATTAAAGAAATTATCCAATATCACATTTTTGCTCATAAATTAAAGAAATTACCCAATTTTTCTTACAACTACAAAACATAGTTAAAAATGCTTATATTTACATAATGATTATTTGATTTCCTCCAATATTTCTTTAGATTGAAAAGAAAAATGTGTTAGTTTTATCATTTCCTCCAATATTTCTTTAGGTTGAAAAGAAAAATGTGTTAAGTTTTATCATTTTTATTCTTTATGATTTTATTTCGGAATAGGTAAGAACTTTAATTTATATATGTAAATCATTACAATAGTATGAAATAGGTTGTCACAATAACTGCATGAATTTGTATATGGGTTTATCAAATAGAGAAATGGAAAATGATATTTCTTGTCATCTTATTTCTATCTCTGTCTCAATCTCGATAAACAGAAAGAATATTGTATATTGAGAAAAATGATTGACACTTTAGAAACAGTTTAACAATTCATGTAGTTATGTATCTAATACACTAATACATTATAATCCTTTACCAAATTGTGGTATGTTTTCATCAAATCGTCATTTCCTATCTCTATGCACGCAAGTAACTTTCCAATATGAACAAATTCATGGAATAAGGCAGAATTTAGAACAACACTTTAAGTAGTAAGAGTCAATAAATATGAGATTGGACATTAGAACAATTAGGGGTTTATCATTACCCTCGAAAAGGATTACAACAAAATCACTTAGAATGATTAGGTGAAAATCACCCCAACATCAAAAGACCACCAAAAAAAAATATAAGGAGATTTAAAAGAAGACCAATAACACACCCAGTGAACATGAATCCATTCATGCATATTGTTAAGGAACATTAATCAAGACAAGGGTAATTTACAAAACAAACACTTTCACTGAAATACAAATTGAGGACACTTTCAAACTCAATCTTCAGCCATAAAATGAACCCAAAATTCCCAACTCATATATATTGATTACAGTGTCAAACAATCGATTCAATCACTTCAATATGCACAACAAAGAAAAAACCCAAAGTGAAATCAAACAAAGTAAGAACTAATGTTGCAAGTAAAAAAGTTTGATGGAACTGGAAAACTTACAGAGGGGATGGAGGGGTCAGTGGGGCGAAGCTGGCTGAAGTTGTGTGGATCAAAGGATGGCCAGTCTCCAAGCAGAGATCCCATCGTGGTTCAGACTTCAAAAGAGAGCTTTGGATGATGGAGAACTCCAGAAGAGAAGAGAAGAGTTTTGGTTTAGTACAAAGAAAATTAATGAACAGAGTTGATGGTGCTTTTGATTCTCACTGATAGTGAAAGTTTCCAGAGTAAGTGTTAAATACACATCAATTTTCATTATGAGCACACCAAGAACAAATGTGTCCTCATTTTTTTTTTTTAGGTATATACCTAAAAAGCTAAATTCGTCCAACATTTTAACAATTTTTGTTCTTCAAGTCTTCATTGTTTATCTTCATCTCAATCACTTTATCTTTACGCGTATATATGAGATGGAAAAAACAAAAAATCATTAAATTGTTTGGTAAAGATATACTTGATATTCTCGGCGCAATGTTACAAATAGTGCAACGAAAATAATTAAGAAACATTTGGATTTTTCAAGGAAAAAAAGCATGGTTGTGCATGAGTTGTTATGAGTAAGTTAAAAGTGTGAGTTTATCAAGATAGAGAAATCTAACAATATAGATTGTGATGATCTTTTTTGGAATCAATCAATAAAAATGTTTATGATCATCCACAAAGTTTACAAATGTATATTTTGATCTCAAAACCAATACCAAATTGTCATGAATTCGAGATTAAAGTTTTAACAAAATTTCATAATAGTTAGTCGAACATTTAGGGTATTTGAGTTGCAGTACAATTCGATACCAAATTCTACTAGCACATGGCTCTAAATTAATGTGATCCGCCCAAGCTACAACCTAGGCAATAGTGGTAGTAGTAGTAGCAGCAGCAGTAGCATTAACAATGTCAATAAAAATGATAGAGATCCATATAAGTAGTGAAGTTAGATAAACAACAAGGTTACAACTTGGGTAGTTCAAACTCTTCAAGATAAGCTCGACAAAACCTAGCCTAGGTTTTAGTTGGCATAGGAATGATTTGTGAACGGAACATATAAAAATTATTTATATGAATAACAAATCATAAATGATTCTTATTCGAACCAGACAACTTTGAGCGTGGAATGCTCACGGAGAAATTAACAAATACTTCTTTTATCTTTTGAGTTATATTTTGCCATAATGGTTTCGAGTTGTTATGTTAGATTGAGAAGATCTGATTTATCAAAAACAATTACGATCTAACTTATGTTGTCCAATTAAAAGTAGAAAATTGGAATACTATTTTCACATCAATAAATAATTATCAATTCTAGTGACCGTGTTCTTTCTCACTTATCTAGTCAACAAAATCTTGATTGGTGGTGTTTACCAGTAGAAATAGTGGATGTACACAGCAACTAAAATTTTATAAACCCTAGACTCTCCAATCAATAAAAAGTTTCAACCTTTCCCCCAAATTCTTCGTAAACCCTAGAAAATTTTGCGAAATTTTTGCTCAATGGGTCTACTTGCACGAGGTTGATCGTCGTTCAGGAGCTTTTGTTCTGCCCATTCATCTGGTAAGAACTCCATCAATCAACACTCAAGTTCACTTCTTTTTTTTTTCAATTTTTTCTTACCCTTCATTGCAAATCCGGAAATAGTGGTGAATTTGGTGGATTGGGAGAAGTTTGAATTAGAAAGACCCAAACTTTCCCCTTGAACTGCAACACAGTTGTAGATAGATTGAAAATTCCCAATAAAAGTTAGGGTTTTGGTAGATATCTTGCAAGGGTTTCTTCTAGTTTTAAATATTGTGTTAATAAAGGAAGGAGATTTACATGTATTGAAGTGTTGGGATGTTATGAGGCTTTGAACATGAGTGATGGAGGTGGGGAGAGTGGAAGAGAGAAAGAAGATGGGGGAAAGAAGAAATCAGGAGGAGGGGATGATTATGGTAGGGCGATTGCTAAGATTGCAGTTGCGCAGATATGTGAGAATGTGGGGTTTCAGGGATTTCAGCATTCTGCCCTCGAGACTCTTTCGGTGATAGCTGTTCGGTATCTTCGTGAATTAGGAAAGAGTGTGCATCTGTATGCTAATTCGGCAGGGAGAACAGAGTGTAATGTGTTTGATATTATTCATGGAATGGAAGATATGGGATTGGCGCAGGGTTTCGTGGGTGCATCGGATGTTAACCGTCCCATTGCATCGTCAGGGACAGTGCGGGAGATAATGCAGTATGTGAACATGGAGGAGGAGATCCCATTCGCACAACCTGTACCACAATTACCGGTGATTAGAAGCAGAAAAGCAGCTCCGAGTTTTTTGCAAATTGGGGAGAATCCGGTTGACAAACACATTCCGGCTTGGTTGCCTGGCTTCCCTGATCACAACACTTATGCTCAGACTCCCGTAGGGAATGAGAGTACAATGGATTCTCATGCCGATAACGCAGAACAAACAAGACAGCAGGAACAAGTGAGGCAAAAGGAGCAAGTGAGACAGCAGAGGAAAGCAGAAAGACGGCTTTTCAGTTTACAACAGCAGATGGGAAGCAATGGCTCGGTTGTAGCAACCACAGTAGACCTTGGAGATAATGGAAAGGCGAAACAAATAGCACGGAACAATCCGTTTCTTGCACCGCCTCTGCCATTTGGGGAGAAAGATGTGTCTCCCATTGCTGTTCCAGCCAGACTCTCAAATGGACAAGCTATCAAAAAGCAGGGTTCAGAGCTGGAGAGTTTGATTCCAGCTAGTACAGCAGCAAAGAACGGGTTCCGTGATTCTAAAGATGGCGACAAAAATGTTCTTCCGACGAAGAGAGCAGTTGTGCATCTTAAATTTGGATCCAGAAAGAGATATTGTTTTGCACCTGTAGATTTGACCTTTCAGGATAGTGCGGAGCCAACAGCTCCTTGTTTTGGAATGGATGATGAGAAGGATGAAAATGAAAGGAAAGCAGAAGAAATTATAAAGGATTCTGTAGAAAACCCTGATGAACTTGATCAGCTGTAGACTATTTCTTGACTGGTTCACCTGATGGGAATTTGTAGACATGTTAAGAATTGGAAACAGGTTGTGGAATAGATTAAGCAAAATTTTCTTATTATTTCATGGGTACTGACTAATGATATAGAGTACTTGAGCTCACCAAAAAAGTTTTTGAGGTATGTCAATTTCAAACCCCATTTTTCAGAATACCTTTAGTAAGCAATTCTTTAAGGAATTTAGCACTATTCTTCCATGATCCACTATTGACTTTGACACATCCTTGTCTTATTGCTCTAACCAGTTTACAAAATAGATAATATGGTTTTTTATGAGGTAAATTAGAAAAAGAATTTGTACAGTACCATTATTTCTCGAGTTTATGAACAGAATGTTATATTTGAATGTAAGTATTTCAAGCATATAGAATGAGATGCTCTTTAGTCATATTCCTTTAAAGTCATCTTGTGTCGGTTGGTCTTATGGTGTGCTCGTAGCTTAAAGCGGTTGATGACGTCTGAATACCGAACAGATCTTATATTTGGTTAACACGATGATATGTTTTAGTATTATGAAGCATTGAGAATGATATTGTATCAGTGTGATATTTCAACCCTGAAAAGTCGCGATTTGGGCAGAGGTACTGCATAACTCTCCGATGATTACTTCTGAACATCAATAAGAATTAATGAAAACATAATATGTGATCCTATTTTCTATCCCTGTTACAAAGAATAAATGAAAACACAATATGCTATAAAACATAATCTGTATGCTATATGCTAGTAATATCTGAGTCTAAAGGTGATACTTAGTGAGTTAGTGAAACTATGTTAATAAGTGCAGAAGAATTCATATATAAAATTTGGCCCTTGGGTGAAAAGATTATAGGTGTTTGCAAAACCTGGATTGAGAGCCGCCTTGGTAAAGGCACACGGTGTTATGATGCTTTAGTAAGGTTGCAGTATGTACACAGAATTTATGTTACATTTCTGGAGAGAAGTCCACTTTGGGAAAGATAAAATAGGAACACAGCATTTAAAAATTTTGAATAGCCAAACTGGCCATGTACAAAGAATCAAATTCCTAGATAAACGGTTTTTTTTTTCTATTTTTATCTACTAATCTTCTATGAAATAGAACAAAAAGGAGTTGACAGTTATAGTGAGGTCTCAGGGGGTTGAGAGGATCCACAAAACAAGGAACTACTTAAGTTACGACTGTAAAACTAGGAACTCGGAGGGACTATGGTAGGGATGGCAGTGGGGCGGATTTTCATGGATATCCGCCCCACCCAATCCGTTTGGGGCGGTTTTGGATATGTCTAAACGGATTTTGGGGCGGATACGGATATTAAAAAAACATCCGTTAAATATTCGGGGCGGATACGGATTTGGCCGTATCCGCCCCGCGGATATCCGTTTATCCGTTCTTTAAGTAACATTACAATAATACCCTTCCCCTTTATAAAGGGATTAAAACCCTTGACCCTTTCCCTCATTCCCTCCCTCACACTCGCTCGCCTCTCTCTCACTCTCTGCCTCTCACACTCACACACAGCAAAGGGGTCGAGCGATTCGAGAGTGAAGGCTGCGAAGCCCTCTCCCTCTCTGCCTCTCACACACACACAGAGCATAGGCGGAGGCCGTCCGCCTCTTCTTCTCTCTCACAGCGAAGCAGCAAAGGCGGAGGCCGTCCGCCTCTTCTTCTCTGATCTCTCTCACAGGCTCACAGGGAAGGCGTCGTCGTCCAGTCGTCGCCCCTTCTCCTTCTCCTTTTCCTTCTCCTTCTCTGATCTTAGATCCAGATCTTAGATCTATCTGATCTCTCGATCTCGATCTCAGATCTCATCAGATCAGATCAGATCTCAGAAACTCATCAGATCATATCTCAGATCCGATCAGTTCCAGAGGCAGATCCAGATCTCAGATCCAGAGGCAGATTCAGATCCAATATCAGATCCAGAGGCAGAGATTGATTTTGTTTTTGTGTTTTTTTTAATTTTTTTGTAAGAATTATTTGTAAATTTTAATTCAGAATTTTTTCTATTTATTTTTGTACGAATTCAGATATTTTGTAATAATTTTGTTATAATTCAGAGATTTTTTTAATTTTTTGTTATAATTTTGTGCGGATTGGCGGGGCGGGGCGGATATCCGCCCATCCGCACGGGGCGGTTATGGATTTAGATTAAAAATTTAAACGGATTGGCGGGGCAGATCGGGGATCGGTTATTACTGACGGATCGGGGATGGATTTGCTCAAATCCGCCCCAATCCGCCCCATAGCCATCCCTAGACTATGGTCCAATAGTAAGCACTTTCTGTATCAGCTTGAAATAACATGGTGTTACGTTTAGCTGATATTCATTGTCGCCTCCCTTGTTTTGCTACATGCACACGAGATTGTGTCCTTTCCTCATACTAATGCAAGTTTGAAAGTGCTCAACATGGTGGAAGTAGGCAAATGTACTATTATAGTTTTCTATTCAAGTTTGATTGTAGTGCCACTATTCATCTGGTACAAATGCCATCATCATATAAAAATGGAAATCAACCACCCAACATGAGATCAAGGGCTCTTCTGTTCACGAGGGGTTTATTGTTTTGTCAGGCCTGTATTTAGCAAACATTTTGTGAGGCTTTGTTGTAAAGGAAGTTCCCAATCACACAGGTATGACTTGTAGAACGTTGAACTATAAAAAGAAGGAAAAAAAAGTGTTCTTATGTTCTACATTCGTTCTTCCCTCTGTGTCTTGGTCTTCTTTTACATTTATGAAAAATGCAGGTGCACCAAGTCAAGTCTTGTGCTTGAGTTGATGGTTAGTTTAAATTTTTTTTTTTTTTTTTATAACGTGACGACTATGAATTGCTACTTTTGTTTATAGCCAACTGGCAATGCGAACTTGCAAATTCTGTTTAGGAATGGCATTTGGAATTGTTCTACATGGATTCATTTATCAGGTAACTTATTCCTTCACAATGACCACACCAATTAGGGCATGTTCTTTCTTGTACTATGCTGCAAGGATTATGTAAACAGATATGGAGCGAGCTCAAGTGCCTTTTCCTTCCCATACGTGTTTTCAAGTCTTGTTCAACTATAATTTGTTCTATATCCCAGGCCTATTGTCCAGGTTCCTACTTATTCTGGAATATGGAGTTGGTGTGAGCATTTATACTCTCCAGCCAGGATGCCTCCATTCTTTTGACGCTGTCATCTGACTATTGTTTGCTGTCTGATTAAAACAGGAAAAAGAAATTTATCAGCAAGTAGAAAAGGTTGTGTTATTTAGTCCATCTTGTTACCTGTATAAAGCTGTGTTATTTAGCCTATTTTGTTACCTGTATAAAGGTTGTGTTATTACCTGTATTTGTAAAAATTGTAGCATGGAATTGTCTATTGAAAGAAGGGAATAGTTGAAGACCCATGAGTTTCCCTAGTGTTAATACATGGGAATGTACAACTCCAATTGGTTATTTTAAAAAGCGATGAGCAAAGTAAAAAAGTTAAAATCAGCATTTGGGGTAAGAGAAATTTGTAGTTTCACTCTGCTACATCTTGGATAGAGCTGCCTTTTATGAAGTGTCATATTTGAGCCACGCACAATTTAAATTCTTTGTGATTCACGAAATCTCAAAGAACCCTTATTACACATTCTGTGAAGTTGAGAGTAGACGCATTTGGAGGTTCACGTGAACAAGGGCAACAGCTCATTCGATTCCACGTTTTGCAATACAGATCAATACAAACAATGGAAGACAGAGTGCTCTGAGTTTCTGGTCACGAGCTATTCACTCTTTAACTCTTAAGCAATTTACAGGAAAGAAACAACATTAGAACGAGAGCTTGAATCTCTCCAGTCCTACTCAATCATCAAATATGTGTTTGTCAATTTCAGCCCTGGTGTACACTCGAAAGTCTTGCAAGTGGTCCAAGTCTGACAAGACAGCATCAACCAGTAGCAAACTCATTGCTCATTTTCAAGGGAGCGCTGAAGGCCCTGCATCGAGGTGCTCTGCACGGTTGCACTAAAGTATTGCTCATCGGCTTCGAAGTACATTGCTTTTCCAAGCATTCTTACATGTTTTCGTTCATATCAAAATCATAAATTTTGCTTATTTCACGGCAAAATTATGCCGGACGGAAAAAAGGAAAAAGTATTCCCAGACTGTTGGACACTGCAGAGGCATGTGTTGTTTTGAGTTAACAGAGGTTATACAACATGTTTGGCAGAAACATGATCACGACTCACGAGTCATGACCAATATTTTGTTCCTCCCTTCCCTTCCCTTCTTAATAGATTGCATACCCAATCACAAGCATTCATAGCTTTGATGTGATCTGCATGGCCGCTGAACTATGCTAAGTTGCAGATGGTGTTGCAGCATCCTCTACCATATGTACAAGAAAAAACACCACAAAAGGATAGCCCTTTTATAATAAGGAACAATAAACCCATCCTGAAACAAGTAAAGTTTGGAAAAAAAACAATGGTTCTATGGTCAAGGACCTACCAACCACCCACTGGTATATGTGCCTCCACTCTCAGTCAACCATCGTGACCACAGAGAAAGCAGTATGATTTCTCTGTTCAAGTTAGTAGCCAACTTTATCTCAAATTTTCAATCACCTAACCAACTACATATTCCTGAAAGGGCCATAAATAGTCGAAAAGATTGATATAGAACTCAAGCAAACATAAAACAGGTCCAAGGACCCAGGAAGAGAATGACGAGCTGCGAGAAATGACAGATATTTTAGGATACCACGAAACTATGCAACGCTCTTTATCAATTGCAGAATAAAGGCAGACATTGTTTATAATACTGGAACATACAACCAAGGTAAATTTTGGAACAAGAATGCAAATCATTGACAGGTTTGGCTACTTTTTATATTCAACCATCCAACCAAATAGGAGCAAATTTGCTCCAAAGCTGAACTTATGAGCAGATTTAGCAGTGTTGTCTAGGAAGTAAACAGTGAGTGACTGATGATTCGGTAGCACTCGGAGCAGGACTACAACTATGAGCAAAACTCACTCTAGCAAAGAAAATCAAAGACAAAAAGTGGATTATATATATGGGGTCGACTGCAGTTTCCACACCAGGATATTGCCAAAAAAGCCCTTCAAAGAAATTCATATGTATGTGTCGAAATTGATAGAAACACCAACGTGCATTGCACAGTTTATGCTTTAATTTACCTTGCTTACTCTTCCATGTTGCTATAGTCCAGTCACCAGAACAGCATCACCTTTGGGTTCACCTATATCTGCTTGATTGCCTCTTTTCAATCCATGTTGTAAGTGAGGCATCATAAGACTGCAAGGCTGCATGGGACTCAAAACCTTATAACCAGCATAAGCTGTCAAAAGGTAGGCAACTATCTTACTAGAAAGAGAAAACAGTGTGATAGTGATGCTTCTCAAATGAAATTAATCCCTCAGTTTGTCAGTGATGGGATCAGAAGCTCTAGCAATATTTAGAAGATTATTAAAAAGCAATTAGTCTAAGCTCTGACATGGCATCACTGTTCCACAAGAGTAGATAATAAAATATCTATAAGGGATTATGTACCTCATTTATATTGCTATAATGGAAGGAAAAAAAAAAAAAAAAACTGCAGGAAAATCAATCACCCAACCTAGTCCATTACTTTTCAAATAGCCAAATCTGAAAGTCTCTTCCACTGCCTTCCGAGGCCATCAACATTTAATTTCCAATATTACGATGGCAATGGATCTGGTCATGCAAGATAAATCTCTCAAGGAAAACAAATCTTTTCTTTTCACAAAATCAAATAAGAAATTGTGTTATAGAAAGGGAAAAGGCTGATGAATGAGACTCTCACCACTTGGAAAGCTGAAACAGCACAATCAAAAATATGAAGCAAAGCAACTACCTTAGGAGAAATTCAGCCCAATCAAACATAAAAGACGAGAAACTGATGTACCTCGTACGATGGCCAGAAAACTGTAACTAGTGACTCATTTCTATTTTCCTAAAGATACAGCGTTTTGCTCACTCCAGATGATGAAATGAACCATACAATCGTGAGGCAATCTCAACCACACCCAATCACACATTTTATTCCCCACAAGAGCACTGGACAAGTCAAAAGTTCGTAAGATAAACACGACAATTAAATCATTTAATACACTTAAGATGGGAATTAGGAATCTTTGTTTGTTAGTTACATGTGTGCATGAGTGTGTATGTGTAAAACCAACCAACATATGAAACAAAGGAGTAGAAAATAGGAAACTTACTGTTCTGAATGCTGCCACCTACCAGATTGATTGAGAGAATCAACAAAAGATAAGATTGTGAGTGGAAAAGACATTCTGTGCAACCTGGACAGAACTTGAGAGTCCTGAGTCATAGCCAAAAAAAAAAAAAAAAGATCAAGAAACATATTTTATTGTATAGAGTCCAAAATCGTCTATAAGTTATATGCCTTTCTCAACTGTTTTGAGTGGCATGATAGACTTAAACATGTTGCTTTTGTTCGATTGGCACATTCGAGTCAAACTGCGAAGCTTAAATAGTTTAGTCTAAATATTCCAATCCTGCCGACTATAGAGCATTCTTCGTCTTCAATCGCAACTAACAGGTTTGATCCACAAATGTGAAATATCTAAAACATGGTTTTGAGAATCTCATAGGACCTACTTTCACATGTGGAACACCTCAGGTGTAATACATAACAGTCTAACTTAAAACCCTTAGATGGTTGCAGGTGTCCAAACTGGGGATTGAGTTCATCTCTTTTGCGGCTTTTCCCCATTCCTTTTATAGGAAAACAAAGAAAGTAGGTAAATTAATTGATTCCTAACATAAGCTTATACACTGAAACATTGCAAATATTCTAATAAGCTTATACAATTATATCCAGCTTTCTCACCTAAGACTCATTGTTAGCCCCAACAAAATTCCCAGTACAACAATATAACAATAAAAGATCACAGGAGAGCTGCAATGTCTCCTATTCTCGCATTTTCTGACTAACATACAACCCTCTGCTCTAAAGGTAAGCTACAACTATGTGGTTTCTCTCGAGCTATCTAAGAGGTGCTGGCGACTGGCGTTGTCGCTACATGAGATCAAAATTCTTGACACATTTCTCAAATCATAAATTCATGACTTCCCTCTTGTGGTTAGATGCTAGCTTTGTCAGATTCCTATCACATCCTAGTAGTATGGAGAAAACTTTCTGATGTCATTTCCATTATGAGAACCACAAATCAATTTAGAAACAATGAGAATGGTTCGTTAAATCATAGTGTTTGAATAGTAACCTCATCAAATCTTCAATCTTTTATGCAGTACACAAACCCACTGAGTTTCCATCCTTCTCAAGTTAATTTGGTTGTCCACTGTCCCATGTACTAGACAGGTTGCACTTAGGTTAGGCCTAGAATACACTACGCACCATCTTTTTGACGCAATCCTATTCCATTACCACTCCTAAGAATCCCCTCCAGTTAGCCACTTTCCCACTCATAATCATTTCAAGCCATGATCACAAGAGACCAAGGTACAGCCTTCCTGTGATTAAATGAAATACACATAGGCATCTTTCATAACCGTAAGGCTAGAGACCATCTCGAACCACAAGAGAAATTACTTTCTCGTCCTAACTTATTCACACGGCTCAAGAAATAAGACTTTAGCGTCTAAGTACTGCAGGATAGGAACTTTCAATCTGCCTTCCTTAACACTTAAACCTGAAAGAGTTTCCATTCTGCTCGATCATAATACCATTTGGGTTAAGGCCTCACCAACCAAGGAGAATAAGAGCATAGACAATGGATCTCCATCTCTAAACCATGGCATGCCCTGAAGAAACATGTGGGCAAGTTGTTAAAATCACCCGAGAATGTAGTTTTCCTTGGAAGAGTGGAGACCTAACCTCTTAACTTGCTGCCAAAACCATAACTTTCTAAAAGAGGGTCCAAAAAGGCCAATTCCATGTACCAAACGTTTTCAAAAAATCAGTCTTGACCATAAGCCTCCTTTGATAAGCTCATTCATAATGAGGAAAACCATGAATTAGTCGTCTCCCTAGAATAAGAGTAGCTTGGAAAAGTGAAACCAACTCAAACTCCATCACTTACTGCCTCTGCAACACCTTTGAAATTATTTTAGCAACAGTAGGGAATCAAACTAATTGGTCTAAATCAACAATGTGCTTAGTTCCTTTAACCAACTACATGACCACGAGGGAAAGCCAAGATACTGGGAAGTGGTCGCTCATACCTGTCCCCAAAGATATCAACCAACATTTACTATATGCACTACACCCACTGTAGAAAAAATAGTTTAGCTCATACCTGAATTTGCTAAGAAACAATTGAGTCGTGCTTTTAGCATGACTTGATGGGAATCTCTCACACCCAAAGAAACAAACATATATCATATGAAAATTGGAGAAACAAACCCAAAATAAGGAACCCTAAGTTTCAAATGCTTTGGCATAGTTATCCTCAAAAATCTCTACCAAGAAAATGTGTGAAGGATCCCTTGCCCACGATCCCGAAAACTGGGACATAACCAAAGAACCCATAGAGCAACTGAAGAAGGAAGTTAAAATACCTATTTCTTCAAATATTTTGACCAGCACAAACCGGTACTAATGTAAATGTAAGAGATAATCTATATAAAACCTCAATTCATGTCATCATAATTTGTTTAATCCAAACAATCTCAACTTTCACGCCAACAAGGGTTTTTTATCCATCTCAGTAATTTGCTTGTCAGACCCAAATGCCGCTCTGTGCTTGCTCAAGAAATCATTTATTGTGACTATCTTCTCCTTGGTTTCCAAAACATGCAGTTATATTTCCATAACCCATGCAAACATTTTTTGAGTGATTTTATGAGCACACCCCCAAGTCAATACTTCTCAGAACACAAATATTAACTGCAACAGAGCTATGTAGTCATAGGCTGCAGATTCAGAATGCCACTCTTAGGCTGTAACCATAGGCGTTCACCTGGGCGAATAATAGGTAAGCACTTACATAGCAAATGTAACTGTGTATTCATCTTCCTTCTTATATTATATATTCTTCCCTTGACAGCTAAATTTATTTGAAGAAGAGGAACAAACTTGAGCATAAGAAGTTGAATTATCTAGTCTTCTGTAAATTATGAACTTTGAATGTTTAGTTAAAAATATGTTTATTAGTACATAGTATAGTATCGGAAAAAAAAGTTGTATCCGTTTTACCTGGAAATGTTACTGTGACAAACGATTGCCTCACCTAGCCCCCAGGATAACATAGCATCAACCATGTTGCACAATGTTGTCCAGACTGTTAAATTTTTTTTTTTTTTTTTTTTTTTTTAAATGCATTGCATACCATGCTCATGAAGTTACTCAAAATTTTACATATAATTCCAGAAGAAACACACCAAGCTAAAAGCTCTTCCCCTCCAAAAAATAACCTCTTATTCCCATCAATGTCTTTAAAAAAAAAAAAAAAGAATCATAATCTGCAATATGAATGGAAGGATATCTAAAATGAATGTCCCTATATAAGTCGGTAAAATTAACAAGCTCCTCTCCAAGACTCTTCATCTAACTGCTCTCCATTTATCTTCGACTGAGACAGTTTATCCACCCTTCTCTTAGCATTAACCAATTAACCAGTCTGTCTAAGTGAGCCATGGATTGGTTGCTTCCAGTGAGATTCCTCCTAAATCCTAATTGATCACTCCTTCCTCTAGATCATTAAGACGAATGCTTTCATCAAACTCCTGCGCAGATAGAAGACTATTCTTTTCCTTGGTTACTCTATTACAAAAAAATAAAATAAAATAAACAATCCATGTTTAATGTCTTCAGCTTTAAGCAACGACAAAACTAGTGCTGCCCTCAACTCTAGGAAAACTAATCGACAATGGCCTCCTTGAAGTATAGGGCTTGCAAATAAAGAAACAGATCAGGTATTATAATAAAACACAATGGCAGGCTGATCGACCATGGGAAGGATAAAATGTTGGACAAAGTGAAAAACTCTTCATATAATTGCTAATAAATTTATCCTCTAAATGAGGGTCCTCTTGTTTCTAGCGAATCATTTCTTTGCATAAACTCGTAGAAATATCTTATTCGGCAGTCATCCTACTCCCCCTAATTTCTCAAATGAAAAACATATGATGCTCAATCCCTATCAATAAATGTTCCAGTATGCTTCCAAAGTTATGGAAGAAGATTTCTCAAACCTTCCCCATTCGGCCATGCCTTGTAAAAGAACATCAGTCACCACTTTTAGAAACACCTAGTGGCCTGCAAACAATGCAGTTCCAATCCTTTTGAATGAGGACCCTTCTTGTCTCATCTTCATCCCCCCACTAATTACTACATCAGTAGTTGCAAGCCAGTACCAAACCAACTCTCATAAAATGATAATATTAACAATAACAACAACAATAATAATAATAATGATCAAGTAGATTACTTTGTTTGATAATAAGCATGAAAGTGAAACATCATAAAAATTCAGTGTTCCATAAGATTTTGCACCTGAAAATCAATATTAAACTTACCTTCCGCTAAAAAATAAGGATACTTTCAAGTATGACATTGCAATGATTCCACGTCATTAAAGAAAAAGAAAACTCATTCACAATTCAAGACTTCCAATGCTTAACTTGATACTTATACTCGATGTGGTCAAAACACAATACCCGTAGAAACACTAAACCCCTAATATTTGAGAATACGTGAACCGCCAAATTGACAACCATTCTTTTGCAAAAGGGTATCATCTAAAACATATGAAACAAGGACAGTTCATTTTCAAAAAATGAGTACCCAAATTGTGCGTTGAAATTTTAAATCAATTTTTTGACATCTCTGGAAGGTTTCAATGATTTAATTAACATTACAAGTATATAATTATGGAAATGATTCACTAAGAATACAGTTTTTACCTGGTAAAAATAATACATATTAGTGTCACATGCACACCGACATTTAGTAGGTTTTACTGATCAAACATCTGGTTTACTGATCAAATATACATACATACATATACTTATATACTATTTAATAGGTTTTCTAGTCAACGTTTGAACACCTCGTATCAAACACCAACACATGTACCAGTGGTGTTATTACATAACTTGCACCATTATAGTATAAACTATAAAGCACATGTTCCATAATCTGAAACCATGTATGCACATGTACCAGTGGTGTTATTACATAAGTTGCTAGTTGTTTTGCGTGAGATTGGCATGAAATGCTGCCAGCTTATAACGAGTGTTTATACAAGACAGGTTCAAATACGAGATTGCAGTTCAAGTTATGATATTTTGTGTGTTCCACGTGAACTAAATGAAATGAGATATTTCGAAGATATTAGAAGGGCAGAATTCACAATGTTAGTTCCATCAATATATTATTTCCACTACTCGCGGAGAAAAATAAAATTATGCTCAGGTGATCATGTTCACAAATGACTACGTATCAGGTCTGTGTTCAATCAGTAGAAGAAAAAAACTAGTAACTTCAATTAATGAATCATTTGCAGACAAGCCCACTGTACAATGGGAATGGATACTCACATGCCTCGAGTTCTAAGGAGCACCGTGAACAACTCTAAATCAGCAGTCAGGCTAACATCAAACCACAACAAAATTAGCAATCCTTTTGATTTTGACTACTCCACAACCAGCTGCTGATGCTGGAATTCTTCGCTAGTATACACACTCCCATCGAATAAGCCGGTCAATGAATTAGTCTACAACTGAGCAAGTTCTTGTGGGCTTTCCATGGATTCCTTAAGAATTTGCTCAACTCTTCTTTTCTTGTCATCCTTCTCGTCATCCCTTCCAAACCAAGGAGTTCTTTCTCCTGGACCATTGCTTTGAAGCATCAAATCCAAAGGCACGCCCAAGGATTTTTTCCGGGACCTAAACTTAAAATGTAATACAGGCCTCTTGTTTCGCAATATATCTTTCTCACAATCTCCAGACTCATCTAGCCTGCTTTTTGCTGCTTCAATAGCTGGAGCAAAAGTCTCCAGCACCGAAATGTGATTATCCACAACTACTTTGTTTGCAGGGGTTGACGGAACAGGGACGGGAGGTGCCTCTTTCTCCCCGGATGATAAAGGGGGAATTTGAGACTGGATACCCTCCACTGCCTGTTTTGCTTTCCCATAGTCTCCAGATTCCACTGCAGAAGAGTGCTCCGCAAAGCCATCGCATGCTAACCTCTGCTGCAAGCTCAATAAGGACCGTTCTGCCTTCCTCCTCTGCCTAGCCTGTTCAATTTTCTCCGCACGTAGATCAGTGGTCCTCTCATTCCACATTGGAGTATGAACGTACGTGTGTGGATCAGGAAATGCAGGCAACCACGCCGGAATATGCTTCACTTCTGGCATCTCACCTATTTGCAAAAAGCTTGGTATCGATCTATGTGGTCTAACAACTGGAAAACTAGGAACAGGCTGCGCAAACTCAACCCCATCCGCATAATTCACATAGTCTATAAGCTCAGTCACTGTACTCGAACTTCCCACACAATCCGATCCCCTATCTTGCTCTGGAACCAAATCCTCCAACCCTCTCACAATATCAAAAACGTTACACTCCGACCTACCCGCTAAGTTTGCATAGAAATGAACACTCCTCCCTAAATCACTCAAATACCGCACTGCAGCATCCGCCAAATTCTCAAGCGCAGAATTTTGCAAGCTATCAAACCCTAAACTCTCACAAATCTGTGCGACCGCAATCCTCGCTATAGCTCTCCCATAATCATCCTCACCTCCTCCTCCTCTTTCACCTCCTCTCAAAATCACCCTCCTCCGTTCGTATTCTTCGGCACTCTCCCTACCTCCATCGCTCATATTCAAACCCTCGCATCACTTCACCGTAAGTAATAATCTTTCAAGTCTCCCAAGAACCTTCATTTCACCCACCTCAACACTCTTCTAAACAAATCAGATCTCCAAATTCAACCTCTCCGAGATCTAACCAAGCCCTAGATTGACTTCGCATTCTCAAGATATCTGTAACGAAAATAGAGATCCGTAAATCAAATCCAAAACTGAACCCTTACCTTTCCCTCTCGCCAGCGATTCCTTCCTCTTCTGCTTCGAATCGAATCAACGAACACCAGCTGCAGAAGAAGAAGAAGGTTTTAGGTTTCAGATTTCAGATTTCAATTCAAAACGAAACCCTAATGGACGAAATTATTTAGGGGAGTTGAAAACTTGATGGAATTGAAATCAAATTTTGGGGAATTCAAGTAAGGCGGGGTTTTGATTAGATTTAAAACCCTCTAAAAACCCTAGAAACAGAGAGAGAGATGTGAGAGATAATGCGAGATGTGTTTGCCGATCGAGTGAGATTTATAGACGGGAGAGCTTGGGGTATGGGTGTAATAAGGACTGTGCTTAAGGGTAGTTTGGGAATTGAGAAATAGTCACTTTGCTTTTTTATTTTTAAGAGAATTTTGGGTAGGTCAGCAATCCATTGTTTGCGATAGACACCCAATGGGTGAAGACGATGCACGTGTCCATGAAAAAATAAATAAAATCTTTATAAACGTTTGAAAATACTTTTATGTATGGAGCTTTGTTTTAAGGTTTTGATAAAAAGATGTGAGATCAAAAGTATTATTTTGTTGTAGTGGTCGATTTTGCAAGCTATATGCGTGTATATTCAGTATTGATTTTATTTAAAAAATAATAAATATTAATTAAATTTTTAGGTGATTCGACTAATAATTGTAAGTTGTCTAACAAAATATACTAAAATTTGGGACATTAGTTATTAAAATTATACGTGCTAATTTCTATTATGCACGATCTAATAAGCACAAACCATGTTAGATCATAAAATAAATTATGTTAGAGGGCTTATGTACAATTAATCAATATTTGATATGGGAATTCAAATAAATTATGTTATAAGCCTATGTACAATTAATTAATGTTTGATAAGGACTGGTTTTGATTTTTGCTTGTAATTGTGACGAAGTGTAGAGGGCATTTGAGAAAATTCAAAATATTGGGAAATGGTAAAAATTAGATGTGTTAATCGGTTTGAAATTAGATCAAAACCGAATTGAACCAAACTTGGGATTCGATTTTTTATTCGGTTCGATTTTTTTATTTTTCAAACATAAACCCGTAACTGAATCAAACCGTCCAATTCAGTTCGATTTCGATTTGTTTCGGTTTTTCCTTTTTATTTTCTATTTTTCCATTCTCTTTCTTCTTCTTATTGAAACAATTATGCGTTATCATTACCATACAAATAGACCTAAACAAAAAGATAAAACATTTTCACACATTTATATTTCAAATAAAATTGAAACCTCAACAATATTATATTATCCTAAACAAAAAACAAAATTATACTAGTTTTTCTATTATGATAAAATAGATTAGCATTATTGCATTATGATTAAATAAACTCGTATGATCATACAATTCAACAAAACCCCCAATAATGCTAATGTAAATAAAATTAGTTAAACAAAAAGAAAAACAAATTCAGACACACGGTGCCCAACGAGTTCTCAAACCCCCGCCTAGCCTGGCCGCCGGAATTCAATAACCAATTTAGCATGAGCTTGAAAGAGTCACATTTCTCGCCCGATTTGATCCCCCTACGAAACCCTTGGTGGCACCGATAATGGGGCCGAAAAAGGTACCCCCTACCTTTATAGTAGCTGATGTTCTCCTACCATGTGCGGCATTGCGCGATGACTTATTCGGCGAATAGGAACTCTGGCAATATTGGGAGATTTTTGACATACATAGACAACAACTCTACAAGATGACCAAGATTACATGGAGATCAATTGTATCCAGTTTTTATAAAGCAACAAAAACTATTTTCAACAACAGAGCCGAAAAAAGTCTCGAAACAAAATTCATTTACAAGATTATCAACAATGGATCTTAGCAAACCAGGCTCATCTATATATATGATTTCATGGAGGACATCTCTACGTCTCTAGTTGGATCCAATATTTATATATTCACATTAGCTGAACTAAATGAGGTGAGTGAAAATTAAATGGGGGTGGATGGGTTGGGAATTGAGTTGGTGGGGTTGAGATTTGAGAATTGAATAAGGGTGGGTGGGGAATTGAGTTGTTTGTGGTGGGGTTGGGAGTTAAAAAACAGATAAAAAAAATTGATACAATTCGATTTATTTGGGGTTGAAAAAAACTTAAACCGAAACTGAACAGAAGTAACTCGGTTCAATTTAGTTTTCGCAAATTGATTTGGATTTTTGTTCAGTTTCCATTTTTCGGCTCGGTTCAGTTCGATTCGATTAATTCGATCGGTTTACATTGATCAATCAACACCCTTGGTAAAAATGTAAGTGTTTTGCTTTGGAAAGACAAAAGTATCATTGTTACTGCTCATCCACATAATGATATTGCTTGTAAATATGAAGAATTGGCCAGGGCATTTTTGGCATTCCAAAATTTTGTCACACACTTGAACAGTGAAATTAAAGATCATTACAAAAGGTGGATAAAATTTAAATAATTGTCTGATAAAATGTTAATGAAAAAAAAAAACAATCTCCCTCAATGATATCCTACTCGAAGAAAATGAACCAATTATATCAATATTTATTAATGGATTTGAATAAAATAATAATGTTAAGTAGAAAATATATTTCCCGAGTCCATCATCAAGAATCCATCGTTATAAGAGTAATTGAATGAAATTTAGATTAAATATTAGTTTGACTATAATGTTTTACGAGTATTGTTGTTATTATCCAAGCAAATGATTTGCAAAGATTAATTAAATTCGAACAATAATATTCATCAATAACAACAAATGAAATTATGGCTTTCACATTATTAAAATATATAAATGAGGGATTTCATATTGAATAGTGATTTGTCTTCGACTCTAAATTTTATTTTCCATTTTGCGCTCACAATTTCTTAATCTTTACGATAATTATCAATAAGTTGATGAACAATGACAAAGGTATTTTTGTGTTTTTAAACGAAAAATCACTACTAGATATATTTACCATTTTATTATTGAAAATTGAGAATATTTACAATCAAAACTAATTAACCATTATCAAACATTGATATATTATACACAAGCCCTTAACATTGTTTATTTGAAGGTCTCCAATTATCTATCAATTATAAATAGGCACTTACATCTAAATTTTGGATTTCCAATTTGTCCTCTATATTTCATAATTTTTAGTCAAAACCAACATCTCTCAAACATTAACTTATACCTAAGCGGCTAACGTAATTATTTGAAGCATCTAATTACTTATAAATTATAAATAGGCCTATATATAGTGAGCGTGTAAAATAAAAAGTCACTAATAATAGTGAGTCTATATATGACTCTTTAGTTCAAACAGCCGAAGATCTTTTGGGAGAAATCTTCATATTGTGTTTGCAATTAATTTGTCATTTGTTGGCTGTAATTGATTATTCATTGATGGGACCAAGGCATAACTAAAATTTTCCATTGTTTCATATTGGATATTGGCTTTCATCATCTCCCTATGAGCATGTCTAACTATCGAGGAAAACAGCCCCTTGAGATTCACGCTTTTGCGCACCTCAATAATGCATACGCGCATCTCGAGGGGGTGAGTGGTCACCCCCCCCCCCCCCCCCCCCCCATCCATCGCTAGTTTCTTCACCATTTAGAATTTATGTCTTGATGGTGCCGGGGGGGAGAGGGGGGGGGGGGGGGGGGGGAACTGATATACAATTTTACTATCTTATACCCACAAGAATGCTTAGAATTATCGTTAAATCCGTGATACGGTCGTGTTAACTCAAGGAAATAGAAGTTTCTTATGTTTGGAACTTAGGATTTACCCAAGCGTATGAATTGTTAAGGGAGTATCTTATCTTTTGGGAATGTTGCCCATGACAATGAGTATAATACACATTCTATTGGTTCATAAGATTTATTATCTCGAGGAGATAAAAGTGCATGTTTTATTTTACATGAAGGTGTTGATGAAATTAGGAGATTGGAAAACATTTTGTGACAAATTTTGTAAAAGGTCTACTTGACTTTGAGCAGTAATCCTTTTGACAATCAACTAACAACACTGGGTTCATGAAAAAAATAGAAGTACTCGGACCCCTTTTCAACTCGATCGCTTCTACCTCGATGGATTTTCCTATTGGTATAATTTTATGTTTTTCTTTATTTACGTTGATTACTATATAGCCTATAACAATTTTTATCTGTTTGTTTTATATGTCGATGAAAACAATACTAAATTTTGTTTACCTTTCCAAAACTTTACGGAACATAGTTGATGAAGTGCATGATTGCTATGGTCCCTGTGGATGTCAATGTTTATAAATATGTTGTCCATAATTTATTGGCTTTGTGAATTTTTTGGTACTCTTGACGACTCGTAAGAATCACTTTCTTGTATAATTTAATTGTTGTTGAAATTTATGTTTTATTAACAAATTTTTTTTTTCATTATTGGTTACTCAACATTTTCACTTTGCATTTTATAAAAATCGTCTTCATCCATCTTGATAAACTGGTATATGATTCTATTCTACAGATGATGTAGCATCTGAATTTTCGATATGTTTGGTTAATGTTTGTTTTGATGATTCGGTTAATTCAGAGAGTTGAAAGTCGATAGGTGTGGGTTATCCCTTCTGTAACATGGGTGTGCAATTGATGGTTATTCCACCACCGCCATTACCACCATTTTCACCCATCATCACTGCAACGAGGCCACAACCATTGAGACCACTACTATACCACACAGAGACAAACCTAATTTACATCAATGTTATTTAATTACTATCTAACAATTGTAGAATAATACTTTACATTGCAAACTACTACACCATGCACTATTTTACTGTGTATAGATTGGTGTCTGTAAACGATCAATAACATCCAACGGTGTACACTGGTAAAATAACACAACTACCTATAAACCCTAACGCACACTAAGATGGTGTTTGTTTTCATAAAAAGCTAAGAATATTAAATTTTAATTTGAATAAGTTAGAAATTTTGTTAAGAAGTCAGAAGTAGGGATCACAATAAGGCGGGTTTTGCCAAATCCATCCCCGCCATGCCAGGGACCGTGGATCACATTCGCCTTAATTGACAAATTATTATTGTTATTATTATTATTATTCTTATTATTATTATTATTATTATTATTATTATTATTATTATTATTATTATTATTATTATTATTATTATTATTATTATTATTATTTAACTATCCCTGCAATCGTTTTGCTAACTCAAAGATAGGGACAAAGAGAAAGCGATTGGAAAGAGAGACAAAAAGTGTGATTGAGCCGCCATTTCATTGGCTCGGAGAAAGAGATCGACAATCGCTTTGTTGGCTCACAGAGAGATCAGACAAAAGAGATAAAGAGTGTGTTTGAGTTGCAGTTTCACTGGCTCAGATAAAGATTAGACGAAAGAGACAAAGAGCATGCTCGAGTCGCTGGCTAATAAGCATGTAAATGAGACATTTTATGCTCATAAATATACAATTGCTAAGTCTCATATCTAATAAAATATCTCATTATGTGTATTTTCACTATTTTGTATAAAATCAAACACTAATCTCAAAGTAACACAATAAGGCTAAGTTCAACAACTAAAAAACCCATTGAAAGTTTATACTTGCATTGTCAAAGACTAAAGATCTTTAAGCCCAATATCCATGAAGTAAAGCCCACAAAACACCATCGTCTATGAATCTCGATAAAATCAATATGAATATTTGGACATCCACATGACCAACTTTATTATAGCCAAAACAATATTTACAAACTCAAAAAGCGTTAAGTCAAACTCCACAATCCATTTTCACATATTTTTACTTCATCACTTTTACACTCCACTTTATTTCACTTTTACATTTTTTTTATATCTTTACTCCTGTACCTTATTTCACTCCAAAACTCAACTTCTACCCCATTGTCTCTACACATAAGTCTCACAATTTTTCATCTATAAATACCCCACACATGAATACACTTGGGATAACACTTGGAAACACTTTGAAGAGAGAAATTGCTGAAGTAGTTGTAGTTTAGAGATAAATAAATGAAGCTTGGCCTAGAACTTACCATGTTTGGTTAACATCTCACCTTAGGGTGTGTGTGAGCCCATGGGAGGATAACTCCATGAAGACCATTTTAGGATTAGTTATTTCTCTAATATTGGTCTTGTAGCGTGATTGTATCATGAATCTATGAGGTAAGTTAGGTGTTTTGTATTTCATCGTATGAATTCAATTCATGCTTTCTTCTTCTACTTCTTAAGCTCAAGATTAGATAACTTTTTATACTCACAATTTCTCTAATAAAATCCTTACAATGTTTATATATTATTAGTCTCAATTTCATTATGATCTGTTAGATATTTGATGTCTCATTTAAACATAGATATTTAGTGTCTCATTTTTCCCTGATTAGAAGCAAAAGAAAACGTTCTAAAAAAACAAACGTCCCCCTAACATTGTTCTCAATCCCTTTAAAACCCTCATTCCACCTTACCGTCTCTCTCTTTCTTCCCCTTTAAAACCCCTTTAAAGAAAGTTTACATTTGCATTGTCAAAGACTAAAGATCTTTAAGCCCAATATTCATGAAGTCAAACCCACAAAGTACCATCATCTACGAATCTCGAAAAAAATCAATATGAAGATTTGGACATCCACATAACCAACTTTATCATAGCCAAAGTAATATTTACAAACTAAAAAAGTGTTAAGTCAAACTCCACAATCCATTTTCACATATTTTTACTTCATCACTTTTATACTCCACCTTATTTCATTTTTATATTTTTTTATATTTTTATTCCATCACTTTTATACTGCACCTTATTTCACTCCAACACTCAACTAGTACCCCCATTGTCTACATATAAATCTCATCCTTTTTCATATATAAATACTAAGGCATAAACACACGTGGGATAACACTTGGAACCCTCCTGCCACCTTACCGTCTCTCTCTCTCTCTTCCCCACCGTACCTACTTCCCTAAATTCTTCTGCACTAAAACCACACAGACCTTTCATTTCGTCTCAAACGCAGAAGAAGAACAAACCATGGCGGCTCCCGAAGCTCCGGTCTGCTACGTCGGCATAGACCGCAAGTCTTCCGCCTTCCGCCTCATGAAGCAAATGGTGACTCTCTTTCAATCTCTCTAATTAGTAATTTACTTGTTCACACTCACAATCAGGGTTTCAATTTAGGAATTAAAGAAAAGTTTCTGATTTGCAATTCTATGTGTTTGTAGGGTTGGGAAGAAGGTGAGGGGCTTGGGAAGGACAAGCAAGGGATTAAAGGGCATTTGAGAGTGAAGCACAAGCAGGACACCACAGGTTTTAGTCTTTTCGATTGTAAAAATTCTATCTTTACAGTTTTTGATACAGTTTTTTTTTTTGGGAGATGGAGTGGGTGTTTGAATTAATCTGTTGTTGTGATAGGGGTTGGAGTGGACAAGGCTGCAAATAATTGGGCGTTTGATACCTCGCAGTTCGATAGTATTCTCAAGAGATTGAAAGTGGTAATGCTACTTGTTTGTTTTTGCTTGTAGTTTTTTTTTTGTGATATTAAATCTGAGCATCGTTTCGTTGTAGCTGATAGTATGCTTTTGTGTTTTCAATTGGTAGCATGTAGCTGAACCTGATGATAAAGGTGAAGATGAATTTGTAAATTTTATAGTGTAATTGTTTGTATTGTGTTTTATTCATGTTTTCAGAGGTTTCTTTGTAATTAACAGCTAGTAAGGAGGAAGATTCTGAAGATGAATCAGATAGTGATGACTCTTCAGAGGTTAAGGAGATAAAAGTAGAAGCTATAGTGATTAAGGAGAAAGAAGTTAAAGCTACACGGCCACAGGGAAGGTTGTTGTTTTTCTTTTGGTTCACTTGTAATTTATTATTGTTGCATAATATCTGGTCTTTTATATTGATATGTTTGGGATATTCCGATCAGGTACGAAAAAAGAGAGAGGGGAAAGCTTGTTAATGCATATTCTGCCAAGGATCTTGAGGGAATTCTTGTAAGTTTTTACCTTCTTTAGAGAATTCTAGCAAAATTTACGGTGTGGGATTAGTTATTGTTGCATTGAATTAGAATGATAAAAGATTGTCGTTTAGTATTTTACGATCACTTGTTGGAACATATCAATGGTTGAAAAGGTTTAACATTAGTTTATAATTTCTAGTTGTTCCATTATGTTTTATCCCATTCATATTCCTGTATTGAACATAGTTGTTTTGTCCCGTGCAATATGTGCACTTTTCATATGTATTGCTATGTGCACATTTCCTGTATCTGGTAATTCATGAGTGCACCAAAGGAGTTGCAACATTTGTTCTCATCGATCAACTTCTTTTTTTCGTACTAAGAGACATTTCTCATGTTACTCCGTGTTTGACAATTGAATGTATTTAGACCCATGTATTTGGCACAATACTCCGAGTGAGAAACTATTTTATTTTTGTCACAAATTTTCTTATTACAAACCTTATTCAACTTTTGGTTACTTATCCGATTGTTGAGTTCAGTTGTTCTTTGCCCCACTCCTCATGTCCCCTAAAACCATTTTTTTCTTCTTCTTCATAATATTAGATTGATTCATGTCCATTTAGAATATCATGTTCCTGAAAACCTCCTTTTAATATTTGATTGATTCATTAACTAGACTGGTTAATTAGGCTGTATTTCTCTCATTGTCTGCCTTGTTTGCGCATGTGCATATTGAAAATTTCTCTAGTTTATGTCAGGCATAATATGTTATGTCGAATGGTATTGTATTATCAGGTAAAAAAGGTTAGGGAGGAGGAGGAGGAGGATGAGGATGAGGACGAGGACGAGGAGGTGTTATCAAGCTTTAAACAAGTTCCCACCGAGTTAGAGTCAACAAAGGTATCTGATCCCCTTGTTTCCTATGATAAAGGTATGTGCCATTATTACCTTCTGTAAGTATTTCAGTTTATGTTGCACTAGTTTTCGAGTGTGGCGATGCACGCGGTCATCCGCTTTATTTGCCTATTGAAAAAAAAAAAAAATCTCTTTTAACAATTGTCTCACAACAAGAAGTCACAAAAAAGTTTGTTGGCCAAAATCTAGAAATAATCTCTTTCAAAAATTGTCTCACACCAAGAAGTCACACAAAGAAATTCATTGGCCAAAGTCTAAAAGTAGTCTCCTTCAACAATTGTCGCACACCGAGAAGTCACTTAGAAGTTCATTGGCCAAAGTCTAACGATATAATCAATTTGTGTATGTGTGTTTTATATTTTATTTTGGGGTCCATTTAAAAAACTAATTTTTTCTTAAAAAATTATTTGTCCGGGGTCCAAAAAGGCATAGTAACCTAGTTGATTATCATGGATTTTCTAATGGGACGACAGTCGTGACACTGCCCTTGATAAAATCAAAGGTCCCGATTTTATGACAAACAAATAAACCGATGAGATCTTGATAGATCCAAAGAGCTTCGAGATGTAACCGTATATTGAGGCAAAACTAATGGTGGAAACTAGAAATAAATAAAATAACCCAATATTTTGTCTTCTTCTCCCATCCATGCGATGAACCCATAACACCATGTCCATTCTTCTCAATTTTACAACTCCACCGCCAAGTCACCAACCTGCACAACACCACCGCCACCCCACCCCCAACATCACTCCTTCACCTTGGATTGATTACGCGATGCACATAATTACAACATCTTTGATGGACACTGGAAAAAACTTCTCCAAATGTTCACCAATTTCATAGTGTCGATCTAAAGCAACAATGGTCACCACCTTGATCATGCTTTCTTCCATCAAAATCCTACCCGGTTGTTTATATTCGTCCATTCAACATGTCACCAGTGAATCCACCATTTTTTAAGAGGGATCAAAATCCTACACAATTGTTACATTTGTCCATTCAACATGTCACCAGAAAACCACCGTTCTTTAAGATGGAGTAGTTTGCCCGACAATGTGGGTTGCCACACAGTAGTCTGCTTCACCAAAGAACCCTCCTATTATGTTGCCATTGGAATAAAAAAACCGCCATTGGAATCACAATGTTTCTGGACCAAAAACCATATCCCAAATGTCCTCACTCGAACCTGCCCAAAAATAAAATTTTTAGACTCAAAAACCCAATTAAACACCTTTCAATTCCATCTAAATACTTCAATGCCAACGATAATTCAGATCTAAAGGGGGGATTCGATCGGTAACAAGAATAGTTAGAGAGCGCAAAAATGAAAGAAAAGAACAAAAAATTTGACAAAAGGAATCCTAGAGGGGAGATGGTGACATGGGTTCATTGCAGGGATAGGAGAAGAAGACAAACTTTTGATTTTTATTTTATTTTTCAACATTCCTTTTTCTTTGGAATCCATTAATATCTTGGGGTTCTTTGGGTCCATCAAAATTTCATCGAGATTATTTATTTTTAATAATAAGATTTGGACTTTTGATTTTATCAAGGGCGATTTTGTTCCATTAGAACATCTATGAAGGTGAGTTAGGTTGAGTATGCCATTTTGGATCCAAATTGAATTAATTTCAAAATGGACTCAAAAGTCAATTATGATAAAACAAATAGACCCCAAAATCAAAATAACCCTTTTTCTTTATATGTTGGGATTTGAATGGCCATGTTGGTAAGGATAGAGTTGGGTATGAGAGGGTTCATGGAGGTCAAGGCTTTGGGGATCGCAATACAATGAGGATTTCTATTCTAGATTTTGCTTTAGCTAAGGATTTTGGGATCGTGAATATTTTTATAAGAAGAAAGATCACTTGGTGACCTTTGTGAGTGAGTGTGATAGAAGTCAAATTGACTATTTTCTTGTTAGAAGATACGATTTAGGTAGGTGTAAAAATTGTAAGATTATACTAGGGGAGTCTAACAAACCAACAACCTCTAGTCCCCGATTTTTGCCTTAAGAGTAGGGATCGTATTGCTAAATAACAGTTAGACCGAGAATCAAGTGGTGGACCTTATAGGGAGATGTGTGTCAAAATTTTAGAAAGAAGATTTTGGGTGGCTAGTTAGTTTAAGAGGTTTGTGAGAATCTAGAACTAAATGATAGGACTAATAGCACAAATCTTTTTGAGCATTTGGCAAACAAAATAAGATGTGCGAAAGAAGAGTTAAGAGAGGCCAAAAGAGGAGGTGTATATAATAAGAGACATGGTGGTGAAACGCTATTATGGAAAAGAAAAATGCTTTGAGAAGTGGCAAAAAGATAGATGCCTAGAGTCTTATGAGCTCAATAAGAAAGCTAAGAAGTTGAGTAGTAAAGCAGTAGGGGAAGCTAAAAAGAGAGCATATGATGATCTGTATAATAGGCTAGGTATGTACAAAGGAATGAGAGAGATATTTTCAAGATAGTTAAAGCTAGTGAACGAAAAACTAGGGATTTGAGTCATGTTAAGCGTGTTAAGCATGAGGACGAAAGAGTTTTAATGTAGGATAAAACTATTTTGGATAGATACATGGATTATTTTAGTAACCTATTCAATGGAACACATGTATGAGAGTTAAACTTGGAGGGATATGCTTCACAAGAAGGGAGACATTGTGTGTTCCATTTCAGAGTTAGTGCCATAGAAGTGAGAAAAGCTTTAGAAAAATGAAGACAGGAAAAACAGTTGAACCGGATGATAAACCAATTGAAGCGTGGAAATGTTTGGGAGAAGTTGAGATTCAATGGCTAACTAGACTCTTTAATAAGATTTTGGAAACTAGAAAAATACTAAAATTGTGGAGGCACAACATTGTAGTACCAATTTATAAGAACGAGGGATATTTAGCACAACTCGAACTATAGAGGGATAAAGCTTATGAGTCATACGATGAAACTATGAGAGAAATTTATAGAACGAAAACTTTAGAGCTTAACCACTGTTTCGGAGAATCAATTTGGATTTATGCCGGGTAGGTTTACTACGGAGGCTATCTTGCTTACGCAAATTATAAAAAAATATCGAGAGGAATGTAAGAGTTTGCATATGGTTTTTATTGATCGGGAGAAAGCTTACGATAGGGTCCCCAGGGAGTTAATTTGGAGGGTGCTTGGAAAGAAGAAATTGTCTCAGTGTTATGTTGATATCATTAAGGATATGTATGAAGGGGCAAGTGTTCGCTCAGTGGGTGGGATGTTCTGTGAATTTCAAGTGTCAGTAGGACTACATCAAGGGTCGGCATTAAGTCCATACCTCTTTGCTTTGATCATGGATGAGTTGACGAGACATTCGCTAGAAGATGTACCTTGGTGCATGTTATTTGTAGTTGATATCGTCTTTAGGTTGGAAATTAGATAGGTGCGGGAGACTTTAGAAAGCAAGGGTTTTAAAATTAGTCATTCGAAGACATAGTATTTAGTGTGCAACTTTGGTTGTGAATCACGAGGGAGAAGTAATGCAATTGAGATTGAAGGCATGGCGGTCCCAGGGTGTGAGACTTTTTGATATCTAGGATCTATAATTCAAAAGAATGAGGCTGTTGGAGAAGATGTAGACCATAGGATTAAAGCTGGTTGGATGAAATAGAGAATAACGTCAGGAGTATTATGCGACAGAAGGATGCCTGCAAGGCTAAAAAGGAAATGCTATAAGACAACTGTCCGACTAGCCATACTATACGTTTCATAATGTTGGGCTACTACGGGACAATATATGCATAAGATGACAGTAGCAGAAATGCGTATATTAAGATGGATGTGTGGTAAAATCCGTAAGGATAAAATTAGAAATGAAAGAATTAGGAGATACTTAGGTGTAGCGTCTATAGAGAAAAAAATTAGAGAAAAGTGTTTAACGTGGTTTGGTCACGTGCGGAGGAGACCAAGCATTGCGCCAATTAGAAAATGTCTAGATTGGCAAGTTAATAGAGGGTGTAGACGGAGGGGACGACTGTTGAAAACTTGGATGAAGGCGGTGAAGGAAGACATTATCGAGCTTGGATTAAGCGAGGATATGTGGGAAGACCACATTGCTTAGAGAAGGAAAATCCGTGTAGCCGACCCCAAAAATATCGAAAATGAACTTTGGTGACGATGATTGATGATGATGATGATGTTGGGTAAGTGATATATGCAAATTCATAAATTGAATGTATGTAGATAGTGATGAAATGTATAAATTTATTTATCGAAGGTTTTTCTTTTTTCTTTTTAATTATTATAACGATAAAAAGGTTTTTATTGATGTTATCGTATACGTTTAATTAATTGTAATTACAAAAAGATAAAAAAGAGGAATATTATAGATAAAGGCCACCGTGTGATGCTCATAGTATCTACCTCTACTCTTTTGTTTGGTATGGGTCATGATGCAATGATGCATTGACAAGCATCGTACATTTTTGGGGGTCTCAACTATGGCTGTGGGTCAAAATTGTCATGCTATAATGTTTAGATTTCCAATTAATTTGATATACATGATACTCAGGCACTGCAATTATAATTGGCTGAAGCAACCAGCCGCCTCCATAGCACCATCTTGTGAAATGCCACCATTAATCTTTTGGATGCTGTGTGTTCCTTTCCTGATGTGGGTGTATTGTGACTTGTGTGCGACTGTGTGCACACATTTTTGTATAATGTGTATACCTATAGGTAAACCATTTGCTTTGTGGATTTTTAGTTATAGACCTGCTTTTCGGTAAATAAAGGATTCCTTCTGGCCTTCTGCTCTGGTAGCTAAGTCAGTCTTATCTTTCCTTTTGTAGGAATAGACAAGTCTCACTCTTGCCCTTAATAGGGAATACAAATGCGGAGGTCGGCTTGTTTTAGGTCAAAAAGTTCATGTTTGGCGCTATCGCTTGCTTCGTTTTGCTTGCTTGGCTGAGCGCATAGGGCACGTTCTAGTAGTTTACCAAGTAAAGGAGCTAATCATTGTATAATTATTGCTAATGCTAAGGAAATGATTTGGTTTTGAATTGTTGAGCTTCATTGATCTTTTTGTATGTGTGAAGTTTTCGATCAGCTATCTATCAGCCCAAGAAATTGTTGCCAATTGTTGAACACATATGCACGCTCATGAGAATATGGTCTAATTTCCATTGCTAGTCTTGCTTAAAATACACTGACCAAGTACCTAATGCACTCCCTTGAGATTTTATTTTAGAGTGGAAATATAAGAGATAAAGGTCACTAATTATGTAACAAGTTTTTCTTTAGTTACTGTTTTCTTCTCTTAACACTAAAATTCATAGTTCAGTATAGTTAGGTTTGATTTTTTTGAGTATAGTTGGGTTTTATTCTTTTGAGACTAAGTTATTAAAATTTTGGATTGCCATCAAAGTTGTATGTTGACATAATCATATAATGATCATCATTTGTTCCTCCTGTAGTGAATCGTCTGATATTTGGCCTCTTGTACATTGAATGCAGAGAAGGATACATCATTAAAATGGTGGGGTAACAAATATGGATTCATCTCTGGAGGTTTTCTTGGAGAGCAATCTGCGAAACGCAAGCGGAATTCTGAGGTAGCAAATGCATCAAACAAAAGAGTTGCATTTGCGGAGGAAGATCAAGAGAATCTTTACAAGCTTGTCCAGGTATTTCCTCCAAGTAAAAGATATAATCAAATGACATCTCTGCTCCCACAACTTTTTTCATTTTTTTTATGCAACTTAATTTACTCCTGATGTTATGTGACCCTGTCTCACAAATTGGTGTTCTGAACCACCTGAACAAATAGACATGATAAGCTTTGGCAAAAGTTGACGATTTTACTGTGTATGTGGTACTAAAAAAATGCTTCTGAAAGGATGTTTAGGGCTTTAGGCCACCTTAGAGCTCGAGTTTATTCTGTCTTCAAGACTCATTTATTTGGTTATATATAGAGATCCTTCAAAAACAATCAGAATAAAGAAGCTACAAAAAAAAACTAAATGGCTTTTAATTTTTCCTCCTAGTATGATGACCAACTTAGCAATTGGACCTCCATTTTGTCCAGCTGTACCCCAGTTTCAATTAGGATGAAGTGAAAAGACCACCCTAGTTCCCGCCCTCTATTTCTAGTGCAATTCAAATTGGCCCTCGCAACAATAGTAATATACCCTCCTCAAGCTGGCTTGCGATATCATTACAACGTCTTGATACACATCTCGAGTACTGATAAATGGCCAAGATTCATCTTTTTAAAAATACACTCAATATAATAAAAAGGTTTATTTTTATTAAAAAATAGAAGCTAAATTTATAATTCTAAAAAGAATTGGTACTAAAACATTGTTCATCCTCAATTGTGGTCTTAAAAAAGAGCTAAAACAGAATTGTTCATCAGTTTATGCCTTATAATATTTGGTCAAAACTTTTGGAAGATTATGATAATGGATAGTAATGGAGGGTATTCCAATCCCCAAGAAGAATCCAGGGATGGTTGGTAAGCTTTGACCTTCTTGTGACATTTTCCTAAAGATTTTGTCCGTCTATTCTGTCATTGAAAGAATAAACAATAGAAGAAAAAAATGCATTTCCTAGTTGCAATAATAGTGACTTCTAAAGTGATCATCTGACTGTTCTTTTCAATGGGTCTGGCAGAGTAAATAAAAGGTGGTCCTCCCATTTGGAGCATCATCGTAGTTAGTGATGAAGCTCCTGGCGTTGCTAATACTCTTCATTACTTTATCTGCCTTCTCCTTTAACTTTTGGCTCAACCAACCCGACGAGTTTCACCTCATTAAAATTTACCCACTTCCTAACTTCCTTGCACTTAAAAAGAGGCATTCACGCCTCCAATATTCCATACCCTAAAAATTTGAAGACTAGTCATTTGTCTTCTAGATTTTGAAATGTATTTTTTTTCCCTTTCTTTCTCTCTTTTCTTTTCTTCTGTTTTTCACTCCATTGGTAGTAGGAGACTGAGAAGTTCCTCCACTCCTTTTTTGAAATTTTTATTTTTGATGTTCATGTATTGCCTTATGTTCTATATGTGATTCTTATTGAATCTTATATTGGCATCACACAATGTATGCTTTGTTTTTAATTGTCCTAATAATAAATTGGGAAACCGGAGTATATTTCGGAGATGCAATCATGAAAAATTGTAAAAGAAAGATAAGATAAAAGTAATGAAACATACCATGGGTGGTGGTGGTGAGGTTGTAAAGTACACGTGTAATTTTTTCTGGCATAATAAATACCCAAGTAACCTTAGTGGATGTAACTGTATACAATGATTTATTTGGAGCTAAACGACTATTTTTTACTGTTTTAGATTGCATGGATGAAGATCTTATTTAGTCATAATTGTTTCTTGTACACATCTACCGAGCTACACACACTTCAAATACTGTGGCTAAGGATGATTTTGATTTCTGTTACGTTGCTATGCAGGATAAATCGACTACTGGAAAGCAAGGATTGGGTATCAAAGATCGACCCAAGAAAATAGCTGGATGCCATTGGAAAGGCCAGAAGAAATCTTTCAGTGATAGTGAGGAAGATGATTCTGCTGACCTTAGTTCCTCGCTGGAGCAGAAAAGCAGTGAGGTGTTGGATACGAAAGTGAAAAATGAGCCAAAAGTGAAATTGAAAACGCTTTGTAAACAGCTTCTTTGTCAGGTGCTTCTCTTAATATACAAAGTTTTTTTAGAATTGGAAGTCAGTGACTTTTCCCAATTAACTTTGTGATCTATGGGCAGGTTCCTAACAAGTCATTGAAGTTTAAACAACTCAAATTACTTATTGAAGCACAATCACCTTCTATATTCGGTAGTTTCTCTTTGAAGCGGGGGGCCCTTTCATATTTGAAGCAGAAGGTAAGAGAGATGATTATCCGATTAACCTGAAATTATCTTAGAATTTATAACCGATTTCATTTTTTAGGGTTTTTTAAATATACCCCTTGTTTATAATTTTCAATTAGCAATACCGCTGGGCTAGTTAGACTTATCCCCTTGGACTAAAGTTTCCGTCCTTTGACTGATAGGATTATAAACTTTTTGACAAATTGTCAATCACATGAAGAGCACAGTTATGCCCCCCAAAATTTACAATATACATCTAGAGATAGAAGACATCTCGAGGCAAGATAAATGGCTATCATTAAACAAAAATAAAAATAAAAATAAAAATAAAAATAAAAATAAAAATAAAAATAAAAATAAAATAAAATAAAATACATTATATTCCTGCAAAATACTCCTTGGGATTTGTAATCTCGATGAGGAGGTTAATGTCTTGGATTAAATAAAATCACATCTGCTCTTCTTCTCAATTCCTCCCTTTACCACTCTACACTCTTCACTCCGCCAACACCTATGTCCACTCTTCAGTAATCCATCTCTTACAACTCGAGTCTCCATCATGGATTTCTTCGAAACCCCACGATGGACCAAGTTCTCACATTGCGTAATCATCTGCAACATCGCCTTCCGCTCCGACAACAATGTTGCCTTCGCAGGCCAGAAGATCGCGGTGGGGGATGGGTAAAGATCGGTTGAGTGTAGGGGAAGGGCGATTTCGTCTTCTTAGAACTCAACGATGGGTCTTGCCCCACCAATCTGCAAGTCATCGTTGAATCGGTTGTTGTCTATTGAAATTAGTGGGAGCTGAGGTGACTGTTTTCCTCGAAGGAGGGTTGCAGGAGATGCTACAAGGGATCAAGCAAAAGATTGAACTTAGGCTAAGTTAGATTTTGCAGGTTGGGACATAGGAGAAGTAATTGGGGATGAGTGAGTCAATGTTGGAATTAGTGATGGTAGTGGTGAGTTATGGAAAGAGAGATTGGATGGAATAGGTGGTGGATTTGTTCCTTTTTCTGAATCAGAGAGGGTGGAAGATTTGGAAGGAAAACAAGCATCTCTTCTTTGTAGTAGTGGAGAATGGATCGACTTGACTCGCAAAGTCTTGGAATCACTGCCGCTGGTGGAACTTTGAGGTAGAAAATAGCAAATTGATTGTTAGTGGTGGCAATGGGGTCAAAAACCTCGTCTTTCAACATTTCTCCTCTCTCTACCTCTATCTTTTCCGTTTGATAAACACAAGAACACAATCTTACAACAAAAACTAAAAAATCAATGGTCTAGGGCTTAAAATCAATGGTCAAGTTACAAACAATAGCTTCCTTTTGCTATGAGGGAAGATGAAGTTTCAATTAACATTTGTGGGAAATGGAGACTATAAGGGAAGATGAAGAACAATTCAGCTGGAGAGAGCTCAAGCTGCCTTCTTGATACTAATTGTACCCGAATAAGACCTATAAGAAAGAGCGAATGTGAAGAGAAAATATTGTGATTGACATTGATTATGGCCTCAATAGCAAGCATGTGTTCGATTGGGCTCTTGTACACTTTGTTGGCTTTCCAACACCCTTCACATTCATGTCTAAAGTCCCAAAATAGTTGATCAGAAACTTCATTTCAGTTTGTACATAGTCAAATAGAGAATGGGTTGTTGGAGGTGGGGAAGGGGGAAGAAGATGGTGATTTTGTTTAATCCAAGCCACTAACCTCAATTTCGAGATTTGTAAAATCTTGAGGTTTATTTTACTGGAATATTTTATTTTTATTTTTATTTTTGGATTTGATGCTAACCTTTTATATTGCCGCCCTGAGATGTGTTTTTATCCCTACAAGTACATTGGTGAAATTTTGGGGCATAAGTGTGCTTCGTATGTGAGGCATTTTGGTCATAAAATTTATGACCCCATCACTCAAAGGATGAAAACCTCAGTCCAAGAGGATAATTAGCCATTTTTGAGGGGATATCGCTAATTGGAAATCATAAACAGGGGGTATGAATAATAACAAACCCCCCCCCCCCCCCCCCCCCCCCCCCCCCCCTCTCTTTGATTTCAAGTGTGTTTTCCTATACCTACTCTTTAACTGTTGTGGAGAGTTTCATCCTTCACTTTTCATCTGTCCCATATCTACTACAATCACTATCATAATTCCCTTGTGGCATATATTTTTGAGTTTTCAATAGGTGTCCTCTTTTGTACCCTTTAATAAAATGAAAGTTTACAATAAGGTGGGGATAGTGAATAGGTGTCCACTTTTTTACCCTTTTCAGTCATTGAATATTTTTTTATTTTTTATTTTTTGGGTTTTTGGGCGCGGGGGTAGCGAGTGCCAGCCGGATTCTGGAGTAACTTTTCAAAAGGATCAGAGCTGAGGTGTTTAAGAGTTTCTTGAGGGGATGGTTCATGATGTGAGAACAACCTTAATTCTGCTAGGGCGTACAGTTGACTGTGGTTATCATTTGATTAGGCTCATCAGTTTGGTATACAAAATTTCATTTAGAGTCTTACCATCGAGGTTGATGAAGGTGGGTTTTGATAACACTGTGACTATGATAGACCTCCGATAAGATTTACTTATGCGAGAAGGAAGAACAAGTGAATCCAGGCTGTTTTGGTGTTGTGCATTGTGAATCCAGGCTGTTATATATGGTTGCAGTTGCTCTGTTAGGCATTCTGCATTGTGAATCCAGGCTGTTATAAAGGGTTGCAGTTGCTCTGTTAGGTATTCTGTTAGACAGATTTTCTCTGTTATTTGCATTGTGCAAATGGTTGTAATATGCATATGTGCAAATGGTTGTAATGGGCATATGAAGAGTAAATTTAAACTTCTGTCATAAATAAGAGGAGAACATAGGTAGAAAGGGGATCTTATTCATTGTAAACTGTTTGTACATTTGAGCAATTGCTCTAGGAGATTGGACATCTCGAATTGTCTACCTAACTTTCAATACAATATTTTCTCCGTTACAACCAATAGGAATGTATACATCTGCAACACAACATTCATTTTTTGCATTTCTCTATCCAGTAGAGCAATCTCTGTAAGAGCAGTCCTAGTTTTGGATTGAACTTTGTCAGTTGATCTGAATTAGGTGCTTCCTTCCTGCAGAATATTACAAAAACAAGTCAGTTCTTATCAAATTTGGTATCAGAGCAAACCGATTTTGAGGAATAATGGCTGGAAAAGGTGCTGGATCTACTGTTAATGCAAGAATGGAAACTTTAGAAGAATCTGTGGTAAATGTTCAAGGTCAATTAGAATCATTGAAAGGGGGATATCAAGAGGTGCTACAAAGATTGGATCAAATAATGAAGACACAACAAGAAACTCAGAAAACAACTTCTACCACAGTGAGAGATCAAATTCCTCCACTTAATGCTGAGACACAGAGTCCAAATGGTGGGATGGGGGTTCTTCTTCACAAGGATATCAAGTTGATAGAAAACCTAGAAGGTTGAAGATGCCGATCTTTGATGGAACAAACTCAGATGGCTGGATCTTGAAGGCCGAACGATTCTTTTCTTTTCAAAGATACAACAATGAAGAGAAAATTGAAGCCGCAGTAATATCTTTTGAAGCAGATGCACTCCTCTGGTATCAATGGGAGAGTAGAAGGAGACCAATTTTGTTTTGGGAAGAATTAAAAGGGTTACTTTTGAAACAATTTAGGGCCAATCAAGAAGGGTCTTTATGTGAGCAATTTCTTGCTCTTAGACAAGAAGGAACAATGGCTAACTATAGAAGAAGATTTGTCACACTTGCAGCTCCGCTGGAAACCCTGACTAAGGATGTATACCTTAGCAAGTTCATCAATGGTCTTAAACCTGCAATTTTGGCAAAGGTAAGGATGCTGGAACCGGGTTTTCTGGGTCGGGCTATGGAGTTAGCCCAAAGGGTAGAAGAAAAACAAGCCTTAACAGGCTTGGTTCGATCGGGCCTTCAAACTTATCAACACCGGGCCTTGGGCCAACAAAAACAATTTGGGCAAGGCCCATTAGGGCATCAATATCTCGCTCCTTTCAGAGAATTCACTAAGCCTCTAGGTCGAGACGCAATTGAATCTCGTCATCCAAGAGATTACAGAGAAACCGAGAGAGAAACGTTCCTGAGAGAAAAAATCCGAAAGATCTCTGAGGCGGAGTACCAAGCAAAGCGAGAACAAGGTCTTTGTTTCAAATGTGATGAGAAGTATTCACCAGGTCATCGATGTAAGAGGAAGGAAATCAGCGTTTTCATCTCACAAGGTGAAGAGGAGTTGGAGGAAGAAGAAGCTTCCGAGTTGGACGAACAGAAAGAGTTGGAAGTTGGTGAGATCAGCCAAACAATTGAGGTTTCTTTAAGCTCAGTTATGGGTTTGACAAATCCAAAAACAATGAAGATCGAGGGTGAAATAGCGAATCAATTGGTGGTAGTTTTGATTGACAGTGGGGCGACGCATAACTTTGTGTCCCAAAAATAGGTAGAACAAATGAAGCTGCCAGTCACGGCTACGAGAGTGTACGGGGTGATCATGGGTTCGGGCGAATCGGTTCAGGGAAGTGGGATTTGTCGGGGTGTTCGTTTGCTGTTGCAAGGGGTTGAGATATTGGAAGATTTCCTTCCTATAGGGCTTGGAAGCTCTGATGTAATTTTGGGGGTTCAGTGGTTGGAGACATTAGGAACTACCTCCATCAACTGGAAGGATCAAATACTGAGATTTCGGATGGGGTCAGAGACACTCACCCTCAAGGGAGACCCTTCTTTGGGACGGAGCTTGGTTTCATTAAAAATTATGGTCCGAACAATAAGGCAGGAAGGTCAGGGTTTCTGATAGAATTAGGCAGCATGTCTTCAGCAGTGAACTTTCAATTATACCAGGAGATTTGTCTGAGTTGTTTGACAGATATCGGTCAGTATTTCAGGCACCGACAAGGCTACCTCCTAAGCGTGGGTATGAGCATGGAATAGTTTTGCAAGAGGGAACGAGCCCAATCAATGTTCGTCCTTACCGCTACCCCCAATTCCAGAAGAATGAGATCGAAAAGCTTGTAGCAGAAATGTTGGAGTCAGGGATCATCAAACACAGTGTGAGTCATTTCTCAAGCCCAATATTATTAGTAAAAAAAAAAGATGGGGGTTGGCGATTTTGTGTAGACTATAGATGGGGGTTGGCGATTTTGTGTAGACTATCGGGCTCTGAACAAACAAACAGTGCCAGATAGATTTCCAATTCCCATTATAGATGAGTTGTTGGATGAGCTTCATGGGGCGGTCATTTTTTCGAAATTAGATTTGAAATCAGGGTATCATCAAATTCGGATTCAGGAAGGGGATGAAGCAAAAAATGCTTTTCGCACACATGAGGGACACTACGAGTTCCTAGTGATGCCCTTCGGTCTATCTAATGTGCCGACGACATTTCAAGCTCTTATGAACTCCATTTCAGACCTTATTTGCGTAAGTTCGTACTAGTGTTTTTCGATGACATACTGGTATATAGTAAGGGATTTGAGGCTCATCTAGAACATTTAGAGACAGTATTAGAGCTACTACAGAGGCATCAGTTATATGCAAATAAAAAAAAAGTGAGTTTGGGTGCTCTGAGTTGAATTATTTGGGACATCTCATATCGGCGAAAGAGGTGGCTGTGGATCAGACAAAGATTCAAGCTATGTTAGTGGCCTTGACCAAAGAACATTACGGAATTACGCGGATTTTTGGGACTCACTGGGTATTATAGGAAATTTGTGAGGGGTTATAGTAAAGTGGCCTGGCCCTTGATAGCTCAGCTGAAAAAGGATGGGTTTAATTGGCAACAAGAGGCGGATGATGCTTTCCTAAATTTGAAACAAATTATGACTCAAGCGCCGGTGCTCGCTATGCCTGATTTTTCGAAGGAGTTTGTAGTAGAAACCGATGCTTCCGGATATGCAGTGGGTGTTTTACTGATGCAAGATCAACGACCAGTAGCTTATTTCAGTCAGGTATTGGGGCAACGAGCTAGGCTAAAATCCATTTATGAAAATGAGTTGATGGCTATCGTTTTGGCGATCACAAAGTGGCGAGCGTACTTGTTAGGAAGAAAATTCATGGTACGTACTGATCAAAAGAGTTTGAAGTTTTTAATGGAACAAAGAGCAATTGAGTCAGAATATCAGAAGTGGGTTAGTAAACCGATGCTTTGTCATGGATTTCTCTTTCGCCAAGTTGTTTCCAAATGACCTTGCCTACTTGGCGGGACTGGTTAGTCCTTTGATTAGAAATTTTTGCTGATACTGATATAGCACAATAGAAGCAGAAAGTTTTACAAGGATCGGGCCCTTCAGGTTATGAAATTCTTCAGGATATGTTATATTTCAAAAAGAGGTTAGTTATATCCAGATCTTCTTCTTTCATTCCCACTCTCTTCATGGAATTTCATGAATCCAGTATAGGGGGACATTCTGGGAAAACAAAAATTTATTAGAGAATAGCTAAAGAGCTCTACTGGGTTGGGATGAAATCAGATATTAGGAAGATGGTTAGTGAATGCGAAGTGTGCTAGCGAAATAAAACACTGGCGACATCCCTTGCCGGTCTGCTTCAGCCCATTCCTTTGCCCACACAAGTTTGGGATGAGGTCACCATGGATTTTATCAAAGGATTGCCACGTTCTGGCGCATTTGACACTATTTTGGTCGTGGTGGATCGCTCGAGTAAATACGCTCATTTTTCTGGGTTGCGGCATCCTTTTACAGCTGAAGGGGCAGCTTTGGTGTTTTCAAAAGATATTATTCGGCTACATGACACTCCGAAATCAATTATATCAGATAGAGATAGCATTTTTCTTAGTCATTTTTGGCAGGAGTTGTTTCGTTTGCTAGGTACTACGTTGAAGCACAGCATGACGTACCATCCTCAGACTGATGGACAATCTGAGGTACTAAATGGATGTCTTGAGACCTATCTTAGATGCTTTACTTCAGAGAAGCCCAGGCAGTGGTATCAATGGTTAGCATGGGCTGAGTATTGGTATAACACCTTAGTTCATTCGGCGACAGGATACACCCCATTTAAAGCGCTGTATGGCAGGGATCCACCGCCCATATTAAGGTATGCAGTCGGCTCTTCTGCTGTTTCTTCAGTGGAGCAATTACTGAGTGCTAGGGACAGTGTTTTGGAAATTCTGAAATCTCATTTACTACGAGCTCAACAGCGTATGAAGTTTCAGGCTGATAAGTCAAGACGGGTTGAGTCTTTTGAGGTTAGGGATTCAGTGTTTTTGAAGCTCAGACCATATCGACGGACCATATCGACAAAACTCACTGGTAAGTCACTCTAATCACAAGCTATCTGCTAGATTCTATGGGCCTTTTAAGGTGTTAGCCAAAGTAGTGGCGTATCGATTGGAACTGCCTGCTACTAGGAGGATTCACCCTGTGTTCCATGTCTCCCAACTGCGGAGAGTCAAGGGGGACGGTTTCCAGGTTAGTCCTTTACCCCCACAGCTTAGTTCAGATGGGGAATTGTTGGTTCAGCCTGAGTCTTTGCTGGATATTCGTCACAAAGTGAAAGGAGTGCCAGGTGATCCGGAGGTTTTGATCAAATGGCAAGGCTTACCTGCCTATGAGGCCACTTGGGTGGATTTTGAATTGTTGCGGGTTCAATTTCCTTCTTTTCACCTTGAGGACAAGGTACGTCTGTGGGGTGGGGGTATTGATAGACCTCCGATAAGATTTACTTATGCGAGAAGGAAGAACAAGTGAATCCAGGCTGTTTTGGTGTTGTGCATTGTGAATCCAGGCTGTTATAAATGGTTGCAGTTGCTCTATTAGGTATTCTGAATGCAGGCTGTTATAAAGGGTTGCAGTTGCTCTGTTAGGTATTCTGTTAGACAAAATTTTTCTCTGGTATTTGCATTGTGCAAATGGTTGTAATATGCATATGTGCAAATGGTTGTAATGGGCATATGAAGAGTAAATGTAAACTTCTCCTATAAATAAGAGGAGAACATAGGTAGAAAGGGGATCTTATTCATTGTAAACAGTTTGTACATTTGAGCAATTGCTCTCTGGTAGATTGGACATCTCGAATTGTCTACCTAACTTTCAATACAATCTTTTCTCTGTTACAACCAATAGGAATGTATACATCTGCAACACAGCATTCATCTTTTGCATTTCTCTATCCAGTAGAGCAATCTCTGTAAGAAGCAGTCCCAGTTTTGGATTGAACTCTGTCAGTTGATTTGAATTAGGTGCTTCCTTCCTGCAGAATATTACAAAAACAAGTCAGTTCTTATCAGACTACTAAATTCTTGATAACTTCTAAGTGGGTAACTGAGGAGAGGAGAAAATGGATACGGGGATGGTACGCTAGTGGTCCAGATGTTTAGCCTTTATGCATTATCTTCATGATTTTATGGGGTCGGGTTAATAAGAGAGTTGGTTGGTAAAATGCATCTCTAGATGTTTTTTTACATTTATTTTTTTTCAGTAATCAATACAGTATTCGTTACGTGGAATTGTAAGTGGAACTGTAAGTGGAGTTGTAAAGCTTGTTTTATTATTTTAGGTCAAACTTTTAGTTTTGGGACCGGTTGAACATGTTTTTATATGCCTTCGTCTGCAATACTCTATCGGAATATGGAAACACTGAATAATGTAATAGTTGAATGTTTTTGCGGATGCAGTTAGAAGGCAACAGAAAGTTTCATGTTGAGGGGAAGAGAGTGACTTTGTCCTAATAAATAAAGTACTGAAGATTTTGTAGCGACTTACAGAAGATTGTAACGAGTGTACATCACCCCGATATCGGACAAACACAATCTAATATTTGTTTGCTATTATTATTTAGTTGATAAATTAAATTAGGTTGAGATTTTTTGACTTTTTGTCAGGGAGAGAATTTGTATTACGAGTACTGCTATTATGTTTGGGCAGGAGGCATGTTTGGCGTATTATAATAGTGACATTACACTTGTCCTAATTCACAGTCTAGATTTTGAGATACCCTTTGTTTGTAATGTTTGGAGAGTTTATATTATGGTTTTGTTGATGCCAAGATGTAAGAAATGAAGTTTCATGAACTCTGAATGAAGTCAAAGAAAGCTTCAATGGAGTGCCTCTGCAGATTAAGACCCAGTCTGGCCTGATCAAACATGCAAATTAGCTTATATTAGGTAAGATGCAGATGATATTCACAGATAACAAAGGATAACATAAATGTGTATCGATCAATGATTATAAACAAACAAGAAATAGGGACCAAGGCTTCTCCAAAATCTTCTACCATAAATCAAGAATTGCTCACGAAAAACACTTTACTTCCAATTGACATTAGTGTAAACCATCGTTCCGTCTTTAGCGACTAAACATTCTGCCTTACTATCTAGGTTTGCCAAGATCTTGATCAGGATCAAAAGGGTTGCAATGTAAATAATGTATCTATTTATACACATCACAACCTATGAACACCACTAAATGATAGAATTTCACATGCTCCAAGAAATGAAGAAAGCAAGTGTGGTGACATTCTGCTGGTTCTCTGTTGTTGTGGCTTGTATGGTCTTTCATTTTGTTATGAGTTATTCTACAGAGCGAGGAAATGAGCGAGGGGAGGGAGGTGGCGGGGTGGGGACCGTTCACCTCCCTCGGGGTGTGCGCCCCAAAAAAGACGGCACACATCTCGAGGGAGGTGAACGGTCCCCACCCTGCCACCTCCCTCCCCTCGCTCGTTTCCTCGCCCACTTCCTCGACATTTAGAATTCCTCTTTTGTTATTTGAGATCGAGCTTCAACTTCTTCCAGTGCATAATCTGGTCAGTACTTCCAGTTTGATCACCAGCCCTAGTTACTGATTTGGGTGTAACAAGCATAACCACCGTTTTCAAAGGTGATGTACCACCTGGACTTGCGGTCCTTGGTGCTATGGTCTGTGGAAGTTTCTTGGGCCATCTAAGTTTTCCAGCATTCTGACTGCACTTTTCAAGTTATTGCAATATGGTACAAAATCTGAGCAGTTGCCATGAAAATACTACCAAGGGAATGGAAGACAAGGGGGTTGCCATCACCTCCAAGGGGATGCGATCCACTGGCTTGTGATCACTTAGTTGAAGATAAGGGGGATGCGATCAATGAGCTTGCTGAAATAGCTAAATTCAAACATGAAATTGCAAACAAAAACTGGTATACAGTTGCTTCCCTTTCATGAATGCTCTATAGAATGGATCATCTCCAGTAGATAAACACTCCAGTGGGGAGGGGAGTTGGGCAGACTCCGACCAGTACATTATAAACCGTAAATACAAGAAATTGTTACAAGGGGAATGCTGCCCAGAATACAATGCAGCCTAATCACAAATTTTAATACTTAAACTTGATTAATATAATGTTTATCAACCTGAAGCAGGGCCAAACTCTTGCTGTGTTGTAACCTGATGAAGCAAAATAATTGCTATAAGTATTGATCGATTTTTCATATAAATGAAAGCTAACATCATGTCATGTCTTAAGGTATTATATATAGAAAGAGTACCTTGATGGATATGCAAGAATTTACCAGTTTCCAGACTTCCTCCTCTGCAGCTTTCTTGCATTAATGATTAGAACCATGTAAAACCAATCATGCACTTCCTCAACGTAGCGGAAACATGCATTCCTCCAAGATCGATTGAATAACAGAAAGCCACATACTACCCAAAATCCTACGATGTATCCCATTGCCATGCCGATATAAAACCATGGAATATCTATTCCATCTTCATTTATGGTGGAATGATGATCGGGACCTTGAGAAGATGCCTCATTTGCTGTACAATTGGCTGAAAGTGGAGGGCTACTTCCCACTTGAGCCTCTTGCTTCGACTGAGGCATATGTATGTTGCCAATCTGGTTACAGAGAGGAGAATAAGTTCTTATCCGAATTAACCTTCTTTCAATATTTAATCACCAGAGAGTGCATCTTGAAAAAAGGGATCGGGAAAAATGTTGGCAACTGTTGCTTATGCTATGAAATGTATGCAGCAGAGACGGCTACGGTATAGTTCTTTGTTATCAATATCATTGCTATAGTTTCAGAGTGAAAGACTATCACTAAATTGCTTAACTCATTGCTTGTTGCAAATTTGGCTTTTTAAAAATAAAAACAAATGTGAGTTTAACCGTTTTTGAACCCTGGACCTCTCTCTTCTATTTTGATCTTTGAATCACTCTCTATTTTATAGTCTCATATCTACTATATATCTCTTTGAGGTAGAGTATATAAGAAGATAGTTAGGACTTGGGTTTGGACCTCTTGGGGGTACCACTCTTTTATGAGGAGGGGAGAAATAGATTCTCGCGCTCGCCGCCGTCCATCCGGTCGGGCGGGCAGGTTGGGTCATTTAGAGAGCAAAACATTTTTTTGCTGAAAATTTATTTAAACGAAAAATAAATTTCTGAAGAGGACTGAGTCTAAACGGTCTCTCTAAACCACGTTTTGGCTCTGCGATTTCTGGCTTAAATCCCGCCGCCATCTCTTCTCCACGATTTGATCTTGCCAATGAACATAGTCTATATTTCGTTTTCGTTTGTACGTTTTCTACCTATAAATACCATCTAGTTTTAGAGTTTTAAATACATACAAAAACAAAAGAGAAACACAGAGTTCTAGCTTTCAGTTTATGCTTCGTACAGAGAAACACAGAGTTCTTGCAAACAGTTTTCGATTTTCTGCTTCCAGGAAATTTCGAGTTTCTGCTCCTTGCAAAGAGTCTTCGAGTTTATGCTTCTTACTTACAGTTTTTGAAATCAGAGTCTCTGTTTATGCTTCTAGTTTGTTGCTGATTTATTTATTGGTGATTCCGAGCAAATAAGGAGATTAAGGGTGATTTGTATACCGTTCATCTATTGTGCAATTTTTGAACGAGACAGATAAGATTCTGGGCTGTTTTATCCTGGGGACGGCGGGGCTACGAAACTGCTTGCATAATTTTGGGCAGAGCCGCGAAACGTTTTAAAGAGAGCGATCTAGTCCGCGACTCAACCCAAGCAAAATTGGTACCATCGTTCCTTCTTTTATTTCGAATTTACAACATATTTTACAACATTGCTATACCATTTATTTGCTTCCATATGCTTCAAAACTAGAGATGAGTCTTCTCTTAGTCTTAGAAATTTGGATCACCCATTTTCGTAAGGGCCGGGCCAACTTTAGGCTAAATTGATATATCACTCCACATCCACCATTTGGTTTTGTGATCAATGGTGGGAATGAAAGTCACATGAACATGAGAATCACATGCCTTGGGGGGCGTGGGATTCTCATGTTCATGGGACTTTCATTCCCACCATTGATCACAAAATCAAATGGTGGTCAAATGGTAAATGTGAAATGATATATCAATTTAGCCTAAAATGTAGTGGTCCCCTCATGAATTCCCATGACATAGGATTCCATGCAATCAAACACACCTTTAGAAGTTTGGATCACCCATTTTCGTAAGGGCCAGGCCATATTTTGGTTTCCACGAACATTTCACTTAGAAATAACACAAAAAAGTAAAGTACTACATATATTGTTTCATAGTAGTTGGCACTTTAATTTATATTTGCAAATATTACAAATGTATGAAATAGTTTGTCAACATATATATATGCACAAGTTTGTACCTGTATTTTCGATAAGTAACATTTCTCATTGGTTTGGCTGTAGTCTTCAATCGCTTTGTAGAAAATGAACTCTTGACGACGACCTTAAATGCAGAAAAAGAAACATATGTTACAACTAAATATTCTGAACACAGACCTATGGTTCATAATGAAGTGGATGAACAAGGGACTACAAAGACTCACCAAATCATTTTTTTAGTTCTCAACACTTTGATCCTACTGCCTCTCCATCAGTTCCAACAGAAATTAAATCTCCGGTTCTTGTAATTCATCCTTGCATACTAGCTGAAGGTGATAGTGGTGTGGGATGAGACGATCGAAAGGATGGAATCGAAACTAGCGTCTTGGAAATGCAAATTTCTCTCTAAAGCAGGCAGACTAGCTCTTGTACAATCCACATTAGCTTCTATCCCGGTGTTCATTCTGTCTCTTATCAATGTTCCCTGTTCAATAGCAGCCAAGATGGAATAGATCATGCGCAATTTTCTTTGGGGTTCTACTCATAACTCTAGAAAAGATGCATTTGGTGGGCTGAGAGAAAATTTGTTGCCCTAAATCTCGAGGTGGTTTAGCATTCGTCAGGTGCTCACTTTCAATATTGCATTACTTTCTAAGTGGCTTTGGCGATTTGCAGAAGAAAATGATAATTTATGGAGATCTCTCATTATGGACAAATATGGGCGCAATAGATGAGTTTGAGAAAAGAAATATGGAGATCTCTCATTATGGACAAATATGGGCTCTTTGTGGAAGTCCATCTCCCGGTGCGCACTTCTACCCTCACACCTCTTTCCAATGTGGAAATGGTGATCTCATCTCTTTCTGGCATGATGTTTGGTGTAGTAACCAATCTTTGAAGGATCTGTTTCAAATGTTGTTTATCATTAACAACAATCAATATGAGAGTGTGAGCAATTTTTGGTCTAACGACAATTCTTGGGATCTTTCCTTTCGAAGGCCCCTAAATACTGGGGAGCTAGAAGAGTTCGCTAATCTAATGCATCTGTTGGATAGACAAATGCTCTCAGAGGGATCTGATAGTTTGGTGTGGAAGGGTAAAGGTGTGGGCTACTCGGTGAAAGAATTTTCGGACATGTTGGCTGTATCTCATTATGAGACTCACTCTAACCCCTTCATTTCCTCTTACAAAAATCTGGTATGGGTGAAAAACATTTTTCCTCGGATTAATTTCTTTAGTTGGTCAGTATTGCATGAGAAGATCTTGACTAAAGATAGGTTAAGGAAAAGAGGAATCCACACAGGGAGTCTTTGTGTGCTTTGCAGTGAAATTGACAAGATGCTGGGCCATTTGATGCTTCACTGGAGTTTCTCCAAATCCATTTGGAGCAGTTTCTTGGCAGTATTTGGTTTGAGTTTGATGTTTCAAGGCTCCATTTTAGATTGGCGAAGTTGGTGGTCTCAAGCTAATCCTTCCCGTCGGGGGGAGTGGTTATGGCGTAGGGTCCCTCACGTTCTCATGTGGTGTGTGTAGAAAGAAAGAAATAAAAATGTATTTGAAGGACTCAACACATCAGAGCACTCTATCTTTATCGAGATTAGAGAATTGTTGTGGAGGATGGGTTCGGCTTGTAATTTGTTTAGGGATTTTGGTTTTGACACTTTCATGGTGTCTTGGCATTCCTTGATATAGGAATGTTTCTCTTTATTTTTTATTTCATTTTCTTTCATTAATAAACATCTTCGTGTTTGACAAAAAAATAAAATAAAAAAAATAGTGGTGCCTTTGTCCTGTTCCTCTTGCACCATTTCCCCAAATATCTGATTGTTCCATCAGGTGATGATCAGGTCCACTAAGTCCACCAGCAAATGATAGATTTCCTGTGGATTTCAGTACATGTCAAGAGAAACACTAGCAACTTCAACCTATTCTAAACTTATTCTAAATCAGGAAGTATATGTAACTATGAGTCTGTAAGAGTGTGTTTAGAAGCAACTCCAACAATTTAGGTGTGTTAAATGTAATTAGCTTTGAGATGCTTAGTTGAGATGCTTGGTGAACCTGTTACTAAGCTTGTTAGTTAGTTTGTTTGTTTTGACAGCTAGGCATTGCTTGACGTTGCTTTGAATTGTCTATATAAACAATGTAATTCGTACATTTCCAAAAGATGAAGATCAAATAGTTTGTTTCTCTCATAGCTTTCTTTACAAGTTAACACGGTTGAAAAAAAATTGAAATCAATAATTATCGATTCGATTTTCGGTTTTCAATCCTAGGAAATAGAATTGTCCTTGAGAACCAAAAAAAAAGGTACTAAGTCCTTCAGCGTACTACAAAGTTTCTGGGTAAGCCATTTTCAATTTGCAATAATGTTATCAATCTTGTCCCTATTGTTACAAGGAGCTAACATTAAGCATTTCAACTATATATATATATGGGATAAGGTCTTGCCAGTGGAACATATAGAGAATAATGGTGTATGAATGGTTATGTCTTCTAACTTTTATTTTATTTTCCTTTAGAATTTCTCTTATCCTAGATGGTAAATAGTACAACCTTAATCTTCTAAGTTTATGAGAACAAATCTTACTTTGTCATTACTACTATTTTTTTCTTTAGGAATGTGTGGCTATGGAAATCGACTAGAAGAACTTTTTAGTTTTCTATATTGTAAATTATTCGACAAAGCTTCATCCATTAACGATGATTTACTTCACCAAACAATATTAACTTTAGAACATTCCCTTAACGGGTCGAGGATTACAAATAGGTGATGTAAATTCATGTTGTCTAACAAAAATGGAATGAGCAAGCTCATTGTAAAGTCTACGTGCAATTGTTAAATAAAAGCTTCAACATCAAGCCAAAGATATTAACAAGTTAAAATTCAACGCAGATTTGATCACAACTTCAAATTTACAACACTAGTTTCTTCCATAGCTACTTTTACCGTATAAGGCCAAGCTCAATTATGTCTTCCTTGTTCAAAATCGATACACAACAAACAACAAAGTTTGATTCGATGTCTTAAGGTTAGAGTTAGCATTCTCTTAAAAATGGCATATTCACCTACATACATGGGTTGACAATTGGTTAAATATGGATTTGCATCAGGATCAGTGTTCCTTTCCAAAGATTGCCCATTCATTTCCAAAAGATTGCCAGGATTTTCGCTTACTTTGCACTTCTAACCATATATATATATTTTTTTTTCATCTCTTTTTAATTTAAATTAGCCATCAGTTAGTGTACTAATTAATTAGGTTCATATAACTTCATTCTCTTCAATGTGAATGTCACATTCTCAGTGGTGTGTCTATTCTAACATTACAAATGTATCTGCTGCTGAAATATTATTGGAGGATATTGAATTTTCCAAGTTTGTGCATGTGTTTTTGTTAACTTTCTGTATGTTACAAAGTTTGCTTGAAGTCTAAATTCCTTCAATTAAAGTGAATGTGCTATTGCATGCTTCTTTTGAGCATCTTTCTCTTTGTGAATTTTTTTTTTTTGGCGCGATAATAGCATTTGAACTCGATCAAATATGAAAATCCTTCATAAGGGCATATTAAATTGCTAAATTGCGAACTTTCTAAAAGCTCAAATTTGTAGAGAGAGCGAATCTAATCATATATCAAGTGGAAGTGAGAGCGGAGGTATGACACTCAAATTGATAAATTGTCAAACCCTCTAAAAACTCAAACTTGTAGACAGGGCGAATCTACATATATTCAGCAAAAGTGAGGCATGAAACGACAACATATATCGGAGTGTACCAATAGATACAACTAAATTGTAAACTCACATGGATAAAACATGGAGAATATAGGCCCATGAACGATAGAAGTGGACTACTATTCTAAAATAAATAGTAAACAACATATTCGACCCCACGAAGGTTATTAATTTGAGCACATGATTGGCAAGCACCACAAAACATTTCAAGTGCCAACTATTAATGGATCGTTGTTGAATCTTGATAGAAGGAATTGTCTCGGTTTTGGTTTGGGTGTGATTCTAGGTGTTCAGGACGCGGACCCGAACTGAAAATGTACAATTAGCAATAAATCACATATAAGAGTAGTAAATTTATCCATAAAATTCTAAATTTAGGTGAAAATTGTAACTATTTACTCATTAATTTAATTAGAATAAAATAAATAAATTCAAGTAAATCATATCTTTTTAATTAGCATTTACTGAATAATAAATTAATGCTTCAAGTATATATTGTTTCATATATCAATCAAGTTTCGGATGTTACTAAAAAATATATTTAAAAAAAATTGTTATTGTGCCACTTGATTCAGGTAAAGAAAATAATTGAATTTTTCGGAAAGTAAGACAAATGTTTATATTAGACATCAAAAGAAATAGTTGCTTTTTGAAAACAATAGGAAAAAGATTCATTAAAAAATAATTTTAATTTCAAATAACAAACTTTTATATAACAAAATGAAATTAACATAAATTTCGGTACTAATAAAATGAAATTAAGATAATTTTTAATACTAAAAGAATGTGGCTTGATTAATTTCATAAGAAGAATAATTTTCAAAAAAATTGCCCATGCTGAGCATGGGCTAAAGCGGTTAGTAAGCAAAGAAGAAAGGAAATCGAAGTAGGTAGGGCATAAAAATGGGTCGGATACGGTCCAAATAAATAGATCAAAATAGTATTCGGATCAAAATTGCTTTGTACGGATCCGGATTCAAATATGTATCCCAACAGTTCTCAATTCGGATATTTTTAAACCCATATCTACCATATTGGGGTTTGGATTCGGTCTGTTGTCGAATTTTATCCATACCATTTTATACCCTAAACTAAAGGCGGATAATGTAAATATGGTGGTGGGTGAAGAATGCAAACATCATCTGGAAAGTTATGCTTGTGAGATAGTAGTGAAATTCTCCCTCACTAAACTTCATAAGCTATTTATTTCTATCGAGACTTTTTTTTTCTATTTTTTCTGATAAAAACATAATTCTGCAAAATAGCACAAATTTTTTTGTTTGGTAATGTTTTGCAAAATTTTATAATTAAAAATTTTGGATGACCTGAATTCAAGTACCAATAACTGCTTTTAGTAAACTCAAGCAAACACCTAAGTTTATGTAACAACCATAAACAATTACATATGCATTCGTTTGTAGTGTAAGCAATATTTTCCAATCGAGGTGTGTCGACGAAAAAAAATATAATAATTACAGTGTCATTTAAACGAGACATTACTAAGGAAATGTTGCCTAACTACAAGAACTTGGACTTCACACGTGCGTATTTAGCACGAGTCCAAATTGAAGAAGAAAAGAAACCCAAGGCAGAGACTCTCTCACACTCACCGTTGAATGGGACGGAACTGTTGACTGTAACGAGAGTGTTAACTATGCCTAGTCATTTGATTCAATTTATGCGTTTTGTTCAATTTATCTGATCAAGAACGCCTAGTGATTTGATTGAAAAAGTCATTTGATTCAATTTCTTGTTCCATGCAAACATGAGGAGACTACTCTACTCTCGTAGTATGGGGAAATCTCATCTTAATTAAAATGAAACAAGAATTAACAAGTTAAGATAAATAAATTAACTTGTTCACGGATACGACTCGATCACAAAAATCTTAGTTATTTATCAGTAGCATCAATGCAAGGAATCTTGCAATGGGATGGAAAGAGACTTCATAGGCCAATTTTATGTGGAAAAAATTATAACGGGCCTACAATGCTTGACCTACAAACTCAGTCAGTCAATCCTTAGAAAAGGAGAAAGGGACGGACAGACTGATGCACTACCAAATACCCCCCCATCACCCCTCTTTGCAATAATCTTATCGTAATGTTTGATGAGGGAGGTGGGAGGGATGGAGAAAATTTTTGATGTGGGTAGAGTTTTAACCATATGATGTGTCTCGAGATACACATTTTATTTTTACCTTCCAAACCACTGACTCACCTCGAGATCCAATTATAAGTTGTCTGATGCCAACATTTTGATCTCAACTATTCAATCATTTAGAGGCATTTTAGTCATCAAAATTTTACCCATTCGAAAAATAACAGTTAATGGATGTGAACTCCTAGTATGCGGTGAATTGTAAATATGAAATATTTTAGGTATAATCCTGAATAAGCTATTTATTCTAGGGAGGGGGTAGGTTTTTTTTTTTTTTTTTTTTAATCCAACAAATTGTGGTTGTTGAATATTTTTTAGGAACTATAATTTTTTTAGTGCCTATTAAAAAAATAATTTGTTAGTGATATTTTGTCCCTAATATGTTAATCTCTATATTTAATTTAGTTTGGTATATTTGTGCAATTAATTAATTATATTTTAGCATATACACATAATAGGTAAATCCGACTAATTTGAAATTACCTAAACTACCCAAAACAGGCTTGGATTTACACAATGTAAATGGTATTGGTCTTGAGTAAGTGCTAGACATACCTTGCAATCATAATCATGTGGAAAAAATTATAATGGACCTACAATGCTTGACCTACAAAGTCAGTCAGTCAATCATTGGAAAAGGAGAAAGGGATGGACAGATTGATGCTTGTGGTTATATTTTAAAGATAATAGGTAAAAGTGTAAAAGAGCCCAACCTTAACAAAAAAAAATGACTGATAATCCTGGTTGCCTAAAATTTTCGTATTTGCAAAGTAATTACCGAACCGAACCATTATAGCAATTTCCTTATAAAAATATACATAAACTAATGCGGGTCAAAAGGAAAATAACCCTTAGAGCAATTGCCTTCTCAAGTAAGCATGTAAACCATCGTATTACTATGCAAGCCCACGTGTTTTCCATGTTAGTTGTTTTTGTGAATAAAGGGAATTGTGCCTTTTCCTAGTGGGAAAAATTACTAAGAATTTTATCTTTATTTCTTAAATTTAAAGTGGGGGAATCTAGTAATTATAATAGGTGATAGTAGCTATTTTCCACCATAGTGGCCTCATCGAGCAATAATTCGTAAATCACATTGCCATTTGTTGAAGACGTGGGAACATAAGCTTTCACTTTCCACAGACTTTTAGATACCCCGTCAAACAAGCTACGGCAAAGGGCTAAAGAACACCCATCAAACAAATTTCCAGAGGGGCAAGAAATATTTGCATGCACCTTTTTGCTTTTTGAATGGGAAACCTTATCCAACCCCATCATGTGTGACAAAGGAATTCAACAGTAAGAGAAGATCCATGCTTGCCATCTTACATAAAATTCCTTTGAAAAATAAAATTTGCTCAGTTTTTCTCAATGTTTGTATCATCATCGTCAAAAAAAAAAAAAAAAAAAAAAAATAAAAAAAACCCAATCAACTATCAAAAAATGTTACTAATTTATCACTAGCAACAATTCCAAAGAAATCTTGCAAGGGATAGAAAGAAACTTTTTTTCATAGGCCAATTTCATGTCGACCTACAATTCTACAATGACCTGCAAAGTAGAAGAAGAAGAAGACCCCATAGCTATAAAGAGAGATTACCAATTCCTTGTTCCATGCAAACATGAGGAAACTACTCTACTCTCGTTATATGGGGACATCTCATCCAACTCTTTGTAACATTATTAGTCCTAGCTATGTCTAAGAAGTCAAAAGTCTAGTACATACAAATTTTCTTGATCGTGGAAATGTGTTTAATGGCGTGTTTCAGTCTTTTCTTGATGTGTTTAGTGGTGCTATTTAGGTCCTTTTTTTTTTTTTTTCTATAGCTTGTTTGATGGGTAAGCTTAAAGACTTTAGAAATAATTTGTATATGATCATGCGGCATGGTCTCCAAATTATTCGTCGTATTAGTCATTGTCCCACCATGGTGAAAAAAATGGCTACCATACCTGTGGAGCAAAAGATCATGGGATTGATATTATTTTTCTTATCCCCTTAAATTGTGGTGTGAAATAAATAGTAATTTGGTGTAATTTTCATGTTTTATGTTTTTTCTTCAATATAATAAATCATTTATTTTTATATTTTTCTCAGTGTATGCTTCATTAAATCATTTAAATTCTTTTATACGATGTGTAATATATTTACTTAAAGTTATCACCCAATATACATCAACTTACTACGCGTGATATATGGCATAAAGGAGCGCTATTCACTTAAGATTACTAAAGAATTTTACAAAAATTACAAACCTTGAAACTTAAAATTACTTGGAAGGACCGTCATCCAATTCCATAAAATATTATATCATAATTAAAATTTTATTTAATAGTTGGGTCATGTCGAATTCTTTTCTCTACCTATGCCTTTGTGGCGTGAATTATGAGATTAATAAGGTCTGAGTGTACACAAGGGAGTGTTCCTTTTCAATATTTATATAATGAACTATTTATTTTTGCAAACATTCAAATATCTATTCGGAGAATGGATTATTCAGTTATGAATAAGTATTAACTATATCATTTTTTCAATATTCAGGATGGAAAAAAGAACAAGGTCGTTGTGTTTTCTACGGTTGGTGGTGGTGATGATCCAGTCGAAAGATGACAATGACTGCGTCTAGTCGAAAGCTGATGGCGGAAAAATGGTCAACAAGGGGCCTACAGTCCTCGGCAGTAGGCAGACGGCGATAGTGTATAAGTTTCTTTTGATTCTAAAATAAATATGCAAAATATAATATATATATATATATATATAATATAATTTTTTTTTGATTTAGAAATTAAAAAACAATTAAAAAATCACCAGGGCGATCTAGCCTCCTAAGCTGACTTTTAGAATATAAAGATTTGTAATGCACAATGAAAGTGCATCTGAAGTGAAAATAACAACAATGAATTATCTTATTTTTACTAGGCAGCCAAGGCTATCAGTCTTTTTTGTCAAAGTTTGGCTCTTTTACACTTTTACCCTTTTTTTAAAATTGTATAAGTGTAAAAAAACCCAACCCCGACCAAAAAATGGTTGATTGCTCAAATTGTCTAGAATTTTTGTATTTGTAAAACTGTACAAGCTTCTTATTACTGAATGCCTTCTCAAACAAGCATATAAACCAATTAATATACCATCGTATTACTATGTGAACCCTTAGTTTTCCATGTTATTTGCATTGGTAAAAAAAAGAAGAAGCCATTGTGCCTTTTCCTGGTGGGAGACAATTACTAATAATTTTATCTTTATTTCTTAATGTTAAAGTGGGAGAGCGTGTTCATCGCGGCATTCATCAAAGACTTGGGAACATAAGATTTCAATTTCCATAAAGACTTGTAGATGCCCGTCAAACAAGCAATGGTAAATGGCTAAAGAACAACATCAAATAAATTTTCACTGGGCCAAGAATTATTTGCATGCACCTTCACACTTTTTGGTAGGGGCGTTAATTGGTTACTGAAAATCGATCGAGCTGGCCGAATCAAATCAAAATATAACCGAAAAAGTTCGAACCGAGAAAAACCGAAACCGAACATTAGAAAATCAAACCGAACCGAATCGAGCGTTTTTCACACATCCGAAACAACCGAACCGAACCAAACTCTTCCCTTATCTTGTTTTTAATCCCCTAACCCTTTCTCTCTTATTTAATCCCCCACCAACTCACTCTTATTTAAATTCTCACCCCATTCCAATGCACCCCACCCTCAATGTCCATTTTCTCTTTTTTAACTCTCTCTCTCTCTCTCTATCCAACCACTTGCAAGTTGAGGTAAAGAGATAGAGTTTGACTCAATCTTGTTGAAGAAAACCAAACTTTTCACTTGCTTGCTTGTAGCAAAGATGAGCAATGGTGATGACGACAACTTCGACACTTCTGATTTGATAAAAAAAACTTCTTGCAGGATGAAATTACGTGACTTGTGGAATCGTCATAGAAAGTTTCGGTCTTGTTCAAATCATCAAATGGGTGTGGTGGAAATAGATTAAGATGCAAACAATGTAGTTATGGTTATAGTTTTTTGTATGATGTTATAGTATTGTGTGTATATGAGAGATAGGACAAAAATAATTTAATCTTATGGAATTATAAAATAAAATAGGCAAGAAAAAAATTGAAAGAATTATCTATAAATGAATAGTTAGAGCCTTGAAACTATTTGTGTTCATCTGACATTTGTTTTTCCTCTATTGTTTCCCCTTTTCTCTCTTTTATTTTATTTGTATTCTCTCTGTCTTTGAGTTTTCATCCTTTGCAAACCAAGTTTCATTTCCTTATTTCCATTCTTTGTAGCTTTGACTTATTCTTTTTGTGCTAGAGCTAACTCGGTTGTATGTAGCAGCGAAAAATAAATAAAAGAAAAAGAATAAAAGGGAAAAAACAAAAAATAACCGAACCGAAATCAAACCGATCGGTTTGGTTTGGGTTTGGTTTGGTTATTTATTTAATAAATGTGAAAACCGAACCGAACTGAGAACCAAATTCTTGGTTTGGTTTAATTTGATTTTGGTCCAACTTTAAACGGACCAAACCGATTAACACCCCTACTTTTTGGATGCCGAAATTTTATTTGCACCCATCATGTGTGACAAAGGAATGATGTTGTTTTTACAATAAAAATCAACAGTAAGAGAATACTTATGCTTGTGGTTATATTTTAAAGATAATAGGTAAAAGGGTAAAAGAGCCCAACCTTAACAAAAAAAAAAATGACTGATAATCCTGGTTGCCTAGAATTTTCGTATTTTTAAAGTAATTGCCTTAAAAAAAACCTGTACAAGCTTCTTATTACTGAACTTGATTAATTATTTTATTTTCAAACTTTTTTTTTAATCCAAAGAGATTGTTCAATTAAAAAGTACTTATGTTTAGTGCAATTGAATTTTAGGTAACCAAAGTAATGATTTTTGTGGTAATTTCTCTCTTCAAAAGACATTTATTTTCAATTTGTCCACCCTTTAAAAAACATCTATGAAGTTTCAAAAAAGACCTGAGAAGCTGCAACATTTTTTTTTCTAAAACTCAAAGGGATACTTACTAGCCAACAAGTGCATGAGATAACGTCCAGGCGGACATATATACATGCAAATATGATGTTGTATGTTTGGCTGAAATACATGTAAAGGTAAGAAAGATATCTAGCCAAAAGCTTCGAGAGCATCATTAGTCTGATGGAATCTAATGACGCAGGGTTTACTGTTCATTGTGGAGATTTCAAATTTATTTTGAGTTTGGATACAAATTTAACTATAGAATACAGATGATCCTGAATACAAAATTCGAGATTGAATTTGAGTCTAATTGGGTGTATTGTTATCATATTAAAGTTTTATAGTCATACTAATTAAAATATTTGAACAACACATGTGTAGTAGTTCACATGGGATGTCTGGCACAAACATTGACTAGGCTTGTAGCAGTAGTAGCAAGTAGTACACAAAGGTAAAACTTTTGATGCTTTACTTGAGCATTGCCAAGTAAAATCGTACAATATATTTAATTTACTCAATTAGTTTGATTTTAAATAGATTTTAGTAACATTTTCAGCACGTAAGCTAGGTGTTCAGGCTCATGACACATAGTCTGAGAGCAGAAATTCTAAATGGCGGGGAAACCTGCGAGGAAAACAGTGAGGGAGGGGGTGTGACTGCTCATTTCTCTCGAAATGTGTAAAAACGCGAATTTCAAGGAGGATGAGTGGTCACACTCCTCCCTCGCTGTTTTCCTCGGTGGTTTCCTCAACAGTTAGACATGTTCGTTTGAGAGACACCAATCTTAAGACTTAACTCAGGACAATAAGGCCAGAATAATATTATACCCGATTTAGTTTAATAAAGTGTACAAATTAAATAAAATAAATATCATTATTGAACTCATAATATTTATGAGTTGGATTGGCTCGTAATCTCCTTTACCCACCCCTAATATTTTTTTTTATAAAATTGTAATTAGAATCTTATTATGCTTGCACATTAATTTCATGTTTTTTCATATTAAACTTACATACTTATTTTAATTATTTTATAATTTTAATGATGCATACTAGTTGTTAGGCTTGTTTGTTTTTTGCTTAAAATATTATACCTGATCCAGATTAATAAAATGTACTTTTTATATTTTTACATAAAAATTCACAAACAGTAGATTAAGTTCACTCATACTACAATTAGAATTATATATTTATTATTTTAATATTGACTTATAGATTTTAGTAGAAATTTGTTGTTAAGTGCAACAACGATTGTGATTTCATTTTTGAAACAATTTTGGTGTAGTTCGGACTAATTATTTTTGGATGCGAATCAACCTAGAAAGCACTGGTGGTGTAACAGACTTTAATAAAGTAGCAAGATGGAAATTAAAGGTGTGCGGAGGAAATTAAATTCACTTGTAGAAAAATTGAAAAAGACGAGGCAAGAGAACAACACAACTGTTAGTTCACATGGGATGTCTGGCACAAACATTGACCAGACTTAGTAGCAGTAGTAGTACACAAGGGTAAAACTTTTGATGCTTTACTTGAGCTTTGCCAAGTAGTCAAATCATACAATATATTTAATTTACTGTATTGGTGGTTTCAGAATTATTTGGTGGCTGCCCCACCATGGTGGAAAATTTTGTTTCTCATTGATGATTCACTATTGATAATTTAGTAGAAAGGGATGCATTGACTTAGACTTATGCACCACCAAATACTTATCCATCACCTCTCCGTGCAATAAATTTTTAGTAGTGAACAAATTATACCCAATTTTTAGCTATAAAGGGAGATTACCAATTCATTCTTCCATGCTACAAGAGGAGACTGACTACTCTACTCTGTTATAAACAATATGGGAAAATCTCATCATCCTTGTAACATTATTGTGCTATGGTGCATCCTCAGTATCATGCCCTGTTGGTGCAATCTCGGTGCGGACAAAAGCATGCGTTGCATACCTGTCGAAAGACGAGCTCTTCTCCAGTTCAAACATTCCCTCACTGATCCTTCCAACAGGCTTCGTTCTTGGGTTGGCGACGATTGTTGCAATTGGGCTGGAATCAGGTGTGACAACAGAACCGTGCACGTCATCAGAGTGGACCTCCGCAATTCGCATCCATTTAATTGGACCCGTTATGATGAAAACAATCGCACTTCTGATCCAATATATGTGAAATCAGCCTTAGTGGCTCAAGAGGTAAATCCTTCGTTACTTGACTTGAAACATTTGGAACACTTGGATTTGAGTTCTAACAATTTTTCTGGATCTCGAATTCCTAATTTCCTTGGATCATTTCTGAATTTGAGATATCTTAATCTCTCTTCTTCTCTCTTTGGTGCTATTGTTCCACAACATCTTGGAAATTTGTCAGCCTTGTCTTTTCTAGATCTAAATGACTATTCTAGCCCAAATGATTCACCCGGATTGAGTGTTGAGAATTTGGACTGGGTGTCACATTTATCCCATCTCACGTATCTTGACATGAGTTTTGTGAACCTTAGTCTGGCATCTAATTCACTGGAAGCAATTAATTTGCTTCCTCATCTGCTTGAATTGCACTTGTCAGGTTGTGAAATCTCTGGAAACCTTCGTTCCATTTCATTCGCCAATTTCACATCTATAGTCGTTTTGAACCTTTATGGCAACCAAATCAATGGTACAATTCAAAATGAATTGAGTCATCTGTGCAACTTGAAAACACTAGATTTCTCGTACAATACACTCCAAGGAGAAATCCACAAGCTTTTTGAAAACTCCTCGTCATCCCCATGTTTCAAAAGTAATAAATTAGAGACGTTGTCTTTGTTGGGAAATAACCTCAGTGGATATGCTCCTAATTGGTTAGCTGAGCTTAAGAATTTAAGACAACTTTATCTGGATTATAATTCCTTTGTTGGCCCCATTCCAGAAAGTCTAGGACAACTCTCACACCTAGAAGAATTGTCCTTGAGTTATAACTCCTTTGAAGGCCCCATTCCTCCATCTCTCTGGAAATTGTCATCATTGAGATACTTGTATCTAGACCAAAACAAGTTTAATGGGTCTATTCCAGAAATTCTGGGACAACTCTCACACCTAGAAAAATTGTCCTTGAATTTTAATTCCTTTGAAGGCCCCATTCCTCCATCTTTCTGGAAATTGCCATCATTGAGAGTCTTGTATCTACACCAAAACAAGTTTAATGGGTCTATTCCAGAAATTCTGGGACAATTCTCACACCTAGAAGTATTGTCCTTGAGTTCTAACTCCTTTGAAGGCTCCATTCCTCCGTCTCTCTGGAAATTGTCATCATTGACATCCTTGTATCTACACCAAAACAAGTTTAATGGGTTTATTCCAGAAAGTCTGGGACAACTCTCACACCTAGAAGATATGCACTTGAGGTCTAATTCCTTTGTTGGTCCCATTCCTCCATCTCTCTGGAAATTGTCATCATTGAGATACTTGGTTTTAGACCAAAACAAGTTTAATGGGTCTATTCCAGAAAGTCTGGGACAACTCTCACACCTAGAAGTATTGTCCTTGAGTTCTAACTCCTTTGAAGGCTCCATTCCTCCGTCTTTCTGGAAATTGTCATCATTGAGAGTCTTGTATCTAGACCAAAACAAGTTTAATGGGTCTATTTCACAAAGTCTGGGACAACTCTCACACCTAAAAGTATTGTCCTTGAGTTCTAACTCCTTTGAAGGCGTTATCCCTGATGTTCACTTTGCGAATCTTTCTTCTTTAGAATACTTAAATCTAAGTTCAAACTCTTTGAATGGCATCATCCCTCACTTTTTATGTCAAATGAAGAGTCTGCAAAGTCTCGATCTATCCATGAATCATTTATTCGGAAGTCTCCCTCAATGTTGGAGTGGCTTGAGAGACTTGGGAGTTATTCTCCTATCTAATAATTCTTTGAACGGCAGCATCCCCCACTCTTTATTTCAAATGAAGAGTCTGGGTACTCTCGATCTATCCATGAATCATTTATCTGGAAGTCTTCCTCAATATTGGAGTGGCTTGCAATACTTGCAAGTTCTTGACCTATCATCTAACAATATTTCAGGCATTATTCCAAGCTCCATTGGCAAATTGGTTAAATTAAGATCTTTGCATCTGAATAAAAATGGAATATATGGGCAAGTGCCATTGTCCCTGATTAATTGCACAAATCTAGAAGTCGTTGATATTGGAGAAAACAAACTTTCTGGAAGCATTCCTACATGGATTGGTAAATCCTTGCTCAGTTTGAAAATCTTAAGTCTACGCCAAAATAATTTCAACGACACAATTCCGTTGCAGTTATGTGACCTGACTAATATCCAACTGTTGGATCTTTCACACAACAATATATCAGGAGCGATACCACATTGTTTTGGAAACTTCAGTGGCATGATTAAATACCGAAGCCTTGAGGATTGGAACAATAGTTCTGCCCATATTGAGAAAATCGAAGTGATTGTAAAGTTGCAGACATTCGAATATTCGAAGACAATCTCACTTGTTACTGGCTTGCACATGTCAAGCAATAACTTATTCGGTGAGATACCAGAAGAACTAATGACCCTTGTTGCACTCAGGGTCTTGGATTTGTCAAAAAATAAATTGACAGGAAACATTCCTGAGAAGATTTATGAGATGACATCACTGGAGTATCTTTACTTGGATGAAAATCAACTTTGTGGAAGTATTCCACAAAGCATGACACTTTTGACCTCTCTAAGTCACCTAAACTTGTCATACAACAAGTTTTCAGGGAAGATTCCATCTGGGAATCAATTTTCAACATTTAATGATCCATCTTCTTTCATTGGGAATCCAGAACTATGTGGAGATCCATCTTTTTTCATTGGGAATCGTGAACTATATGAAGCTCCTCTCAAGAGCTGCCCAGTTGATTCAAATGTTGATATTGTTATGTCAAAAATAGATGACGATGGAAGTATTGAAATGAATTGGTTTTACATGGGCTTGGCATCAGGACATCTGGTAGGCTTTTTGGGATTCTGTGGTATGTTACTCTTTAACAGGGCATGGGCAGTTGCCTATTTTCAATTTTTAAATGTTGTGAAAGATTGGCTATTGGTGATGATAGAGGTCAAGATAAGTCAGCTTAAAAGGAAGCTAGAGAGAAGTCAAGTTGGAGGATGAGCATATTGTGACTTACATGGTGATGTCATTGTATATTTTCTTACTTTTTATCATCCTTAGCCCTTGTTCGATAATAAATGTTTACTCGTGTTCAATTTCGATTATGTGTTTAGGGTGTATTATTTACTTCTTGTTTGGCTATGGATTGTTATGTATGTTTTGTTTTATTAATAGATTGGTCGGGGTCGACCTAACCCCCCTCCCCACTGGAGAGTTTTTCTATGTTTATTTTTTTTAACTTGTTTGTCTGATCCAATGAAATAATTCTATTAAAACTATCTTTCTAGTGACAACTTAAAAACAAACGTTAACAATTTTCTTTAATATAAAAAATTATAGACATAATGAGAATATAGTGCAATTAAATTTTAGGCAACCAAAAGGCACAAAGTTCATGTTATAATTTGTTTTGATAATTACTCTCGCTTAATAAAAATAAAACTAAAAATATTTGTGGTTGTCTCAGACATTAAGACTTGTAGTAGGGATTACACATTACTAAAGCCACGTCCTAGCTTTGAATCCCACCTGCGGCAAGGTTACTTTCTAATGGGTGTTGACCTATAGGTCGCCCAGTTGATAGGTTATGGGATCCTTAAAACTTAGCTCGCCTTCCAATAAAAAATAAAAAATAAAAAATAAAAAATAAAAAATAAAAAATAAAAAATAAAAAATAAAAAATAAAAAATAAAAAATAAAAAATAAAAAATAAAAAATAAAAAATAAAAAATAAAAAATAAAAAATAAAAAATAAAAAATAAAAAATAAAAAATAAAAAATAAAAAATAAAAAATAAAAAATAAAAATAAATACTATGAGTAACTGAGGGTAATTATCTTATATATCCCTCTTAATAAGTGAACACGAAACACAATATTTTTTTTCAAACACAAAAGTAGGGTTGGGCATCCCACGATCCCGATCTCGTCCTATTCAGTCCCAATTTTTTTGAATCTTTCTTAGATTTTTTGAATGGGATGGAATCGAAATTGAGATTTTCATAGGCTAAATTGATATATCACTCCACATTTACCATTTGACCACCATTTGATTTTGTGATCAATGGTGGGAATGGAAGTCCCATGAACATGGGAATCCCACTCCTTGCCCCCCCCAAGACATGTGATTCTCATGTTCATGGGACTTTCATTGCTACAAGTGATCACAAAACTAAATGGTGAATATGGAGTGATATATCAATTTAGCCTAAAATGTAGTGGTCCCCTCATGAATTCCCATGGCATGAGATTCCATTCAACCAAACACACCCTTAGAGTGACCTGAGACATTGACAACACTTTTTTTTCCATTGGTGAATAAAACCCCAATGGATACTAGCCACCAAGTGCACACTACACGCATTCACAATCCTTTTTGCTGCAATCAAAATAATTTTGGTGGTTTGCATACTTTGTTATTGATTAATATAGTCTTCTTACAATTTACACAATGTGGATTCTAAATATCTAAGGGCGTGTTTGACTATAATAAAAATTTTCGTTAAAAAAAAAAATAGAGAGCGTGTGTGAGTGAAAGAAGTTTCTACCAAGAGTTTGAAGTTCCCATGAAGGAAATAATTTCCACAATTTTGTAAAAACCAAGAGGACATAGATTATCACGAAATTCACGGTCTCCATTTTCTCTTCCTCTTTCTTCAATCGTTTTTTCCTCTTCTTTCTCACTTTTGAAAAATTTTCTTACAATTATTTTTGAACCAAACACTTCCTAACTTGATTTGGAAAAACAAATTGATTTTAACGGGTGGTACATGCATGAAACTCATCATGGCATAAATTTATTAAGAAAAAATCTCCTTCTAACCTAGCTCAGTTTTCTCATTTTCATGGAACTTTCATTCGCAACATTGATTACAAAATCTAATGATGAATGTGAAGTGATATATCAAAACTTAATAGTCATACTCAATAGAATTACCCTCAGTTAATTTTAAATACAATTAAGTCACAGTTAATGGTAAGGTTCGAGACCATCAAAACCCCAGCTTGTTTTTCAAAAAAAAAAAAAAAAAATCACATATGCTACACTAAGGCTCAGGAAAGGATGAGGGGATACAGGGTACGGGTATTAATCGGTTGGACTCAGATTGTTTCAAAGCCCAATCATATCTGGGTGGGCTGGCAGCCTGGGCTTTTATGGTGATCTTGAACTTAACAAATGATGAGAAAACTTTCGAAGTCTTGTCTTGGGGTTTTATATGTCTCGTGATAATATAATAAAAAAGAAGAAGAAGATAATATATATCCCAAAATAATTACGAAATGTTAATTCCTTTTACAATTTAAAATTATAAGTAGTCTTACAATGCAAGCATTAGTAGAAAGTCTTGTTATGAATTGTTAGTCAATTATGAAGAAACATGGAATTGCTATCGATCATTCTGAGTTTTTGGTATTCCTCATATTTGAACATTGAAGCTAACATCAGTGATTATGTTTATGCTAAAATTTTGTTGTTATGTCCTGTGCTTGATAATAGGGTGATAGGCGTCTTTGGTAATACTGCGTAAACTAACATCTTTACCAATATCGTGCTTCATTAGAACATAACCCTCTTCACCCCAATCTTGCCCCAAGAATTATTCGTGAGTATCCAATACTTATCATCACTTGTTTCGCCATATTCAACAATAGTTACTCCATCTCCATGATTGACTTGGTCCATGCATATTCCATTGTAGATCCCGGTGGCATAAAATTGGAGCATTATCATCAGAATCAAAAGCAAGGAACACTAGGTTTCTCGCCAATGCAGGTTGAAGCTGTCTTTCACTATTTGGTAGAAGGGTTTCAGATTGATCTAAAGAGCTTGGATGAGCAACTTGAATGGTGATCTTGAACTTAACAAGTGATGAGAAAACTTTCAAATTCTAAAACCAGGGGCTGGTTTTTTTTACAAAACTATTTGGAGAATGAGATTTAATATATAGAATGTTACTTAAGTAAGGGTTTTGTTTGTTTTCGTAAGGGAAAATATTATTTTTCTTGTTTAAAGGTTTTTGTTGCACTTTGGTTGTTATATGAAATCGATAGTTTTTTGTAAAATTTTGAAATTCAATGTTTCCACTTGTGTTTTAATAAATAAGAGTAACCACAATTTATTCTCGGCAATATACTAGTAATTGTAGTTCAAATACGGCAACAAGAATATAATCATATTGAACCTTGGAAAACATTATTTTGATATGAGAACTACTAAGTTGACAAAACTATTTTTTCAAGTCAAAAAGAAAAAAAAAAGTTTAATCAAGAGTATGATCAATTATTATTTAGAACAATAATGATAAGCAAGTTCATGAATCCTCCCGTCAATTTTCTAGAGTCGATGACAATGATCTTCCACCTCAATGGTTTGCTACAAAAGACTGGAAGGCACAAAGCTTGGAAGCTAAAATAGAAAAACCATTCATACATGTCGCTCCATGGATTACAATAACTTAGTATAGAAAGTCAATTTTGTTCAATCACAACTGATGTCGATGTTGGGTCTGTCAATGAATGGTAAGACATTTGTGAGTTTGTGTGATATGTGATAAGAGTTGGATTTATCAAAAGGGTTCTTCATACATTGTTTCTATGTCCCAGGACAATTAGATACCCTTTTGATTATCTATTAGGGGTGGAAGCACACTACATGCGCGAATATTCAGTATTTTTATTTTATTAAAAAAATTAATAATAAATAATATTATTTTTACTTGCTAAATAAAATAAATTTTTATAATTGTGAGGACATATATATAATTTATAAATAATTAGAGGACTTTAAAAAATGTTAGAGACTTAAATATAATTAATCAATGTTTAAGAGCGGCTGTTTTTATTATAAAATTATGAAGGGCAAAAATGGGAGATAAATAGTTAGATTTAAGGGTCTTTTAAAAAACTGAGGGGCCTCAAATAAATTATGATAGGGATGTAGGTATAATTTACAAATATTATGATGGGCTAGTCTGAATTGTAAATATTCTCACATTGAAGGGTAACATAGTATACATGTGTTACAATATTTACTGTTTTAAACTATTCATCCATGCTTAAAAGACATAAATATCCCTTGTCACTATTCACTGACATGTTGATTTTTCTCGTAAATATTAAAAACTTGTGAGGGTATAATGGGAAGAAAAAATTAAAGTGAAAAAAATTATTATTTATAGTGACTATTATTAATAGTATTATATTCAAAAGTAATCTTTGAATGTACACAAATACTCACAAACACTGTTTGTTGTCATTTTTACGATTTTAATGTAAAATTTTTGAAATTGAGAGGGCGTTGATGGAATCAAAATATAATTACGGTTCATAGTTTGAAATTTTATTGTAGACTATGGAATATACTAAGACAACCATGATCACTGTTCACCACACTGGTAAATATGTGGATTTAGAAAGGCATTTTTGGAATAAAAATTTAAGTCGATGACATTTTTTTACTGTTCATTTTGGAAAGATGCATCATACTAGCACTGATGAGGAATTAAAAAATATTGTACAAGCTTTATTATTGTATGAATATGCCTTGTCAAACAAGCTTGTAAACCATCAATATACCATCGTATTACTAAGCCATTGTGCCTTTTCCTAGTGGGAGACAATTACTAAGAAATTTATCTTTATTTCTTAAAGTTAAAGTGGGCGAATCTAGTAATTATAATAGGTGATAGTAGCTATTTTTCCACCATGGCGGCCTCATTGGGCAATAATTCGTAAATCACATTGCTATTTGTCGAGTGAAATTCTAGGGAGTGAGGGAGGTCCCCACCGCCCACCCTCCTCGAGATGAGCAAGGGCACATCCCAAAGAGGGTGGACGGTGGGGGCCTCCCTCACTCCCTAGAATTGTCCATTTGTCGAAGACGTGAGAAGATAAGCTTTCACTTTCCACAGAAGCTGATAAACGTAAAATAATAAATAAACACTTGATAAGCATGTCGCTTTAACGAACAAGGATGGTAGAATTAATAAGGGTGTGTGTTCTTCTAAAAGAAACACAACGATGGACTATATTTTTAAAGTAAGGGTTATTTTTCTTTTGACCCCATTAGTTTATATCTATTTTTTGTTGGTAATGAAAGTTTTTTTTAATCTCGTTTAACCTTCATGATTGTGAAGTCAATGTCATGGACCAACTTTTTCATCCAACAACTTCCAAATGACCAACTATCTAACATCAAACGGATGATCATGCCACACCAAACTCATCTTCTCCTCTTCATTATTGTTTTTCAATATGCTTTCACCACTTGCAAAAAATTCACAAGAATCCTAAAAATGGATAATGAGAAAGAAAAAAAAATCAAATCTTTGATTCTACAAATCTTAGACCACCAACATTTGGTAAAAATCTATCCCTTTACAATAATAACCTACCCAAAATCTCTATATTTCATAAACCAAAACCAAAAACTTGTAGTCACTCAAAGATTCTACAATAGTGCAAAATTGTTCCCTCCAACAGGGGCGATGCAAGTATTGCAGATAAAGGGGGCAAAAATTTTTATTTTTTTTGAATTGTCTAGGCAGGGTGCCCTTAGAAGTTAAGTGGGGGCAAATAGCCACCCACATTTTAAATAAATTTCCCTCATTTTCTTTCTTTCTTTCTTCTTCTTCTTCATCGCTTTGTGCGTATTGTTCCTTCGTCTTCTCCAACGAGTTCTTTCTTCTTTTCCATCTAAATTCTTTTACTTCTTGTTCATTTATCTTCATCTTCCTTGATTAGAAGGGGTAAACTCAAATTTTAAAGGGGCCAACATAAAATTTTAGAAGTGGTTTAGTGGATTTTTTTAAAACCAAAGAGGGCAATCGATCTCCTTAGCTTGGCTGTAAATCTGCCCCTACCTTCCAAGATGGTAAAGAATCCTATTTTCAAAATTCAAGCTTGTTTTGGGTAGTTTAGGTAATTTCAAATTAGTTGGATTTACCTATTATGTGTATATGCTAAAATATAATTAATTAATTTGCACAAATATGTCAAACTAAATTAAATACAGAGATTAACAGATTAGGGACAAAATATCACTAACAATTTTTTTTTTAATAGGCACTAAAAAAATTACAGTTCCTAAAAAATATTCAACAACCACAATTTGTTGGATTTAAAAAAAAAAATTACCCCCTCCCTAGAATAAATAGTTTATTCAGGATTATACCTAAAATATTTCATATTTACAATTCATCGCAGACTAGGAGTTCACATCCATTAACTGTTATTTTTTGAATGAGCAAAATTTTGATGACTAAAATGTCTCTAAATGATTGAATAGCTGAGATCAAAAAGTTGGCATCAGACAACTTATAATTGGATCTCGAGGTGAGTCAATGGTTTGAAAGGTAAAAATAAAATGTGTATCTCAAGACACATCATATGGTTAAAACCCTACCACATGAAACATTTTCTCCATCCCTCCTACCTCCCTCATCAAACATTACGATAAGATTATCGCAAAGAGGGGTGATGGGGGAGTATTTGGTAGTGCATCAGTCTATCCATCCCTTTCTCCTTTTCCAAGGATTGACTGACTGAGTTTGTAGGTCAAGCATTGTAGGTCCGTTATAATTTTTTCCACATAAAATTGGCCTATGAAGTCTCTTTCCATCCCATTGCAAGATTCCGTGCATTGATGCTACTGATAAATAACTAAGATTTTTGTGATCGAGCCGTATCCGTGAACAAGTTAATTTATTTATCTTAATTTGTTAATTCTTGTTTCATTTTAATTAAGATGAGATTTCCCCATACTACGAGAGTAGAGTAGTCTCCTCATGTTTGCATGAAACAAGGAATTGAATCAAATGACTTTTTCAATCAAATAACTAGGCGTTCTTGATCAGATAAATTGAACAAAACGCATAAATTGAATCAAATGACTAGGCGTAGTTAACACTCTCGTTACAGTCAACAACTCCGTCCCATTCAACGGTGAGTGTGAGAGAGTCTTTGCCTTGGGTTTCTTTTCTTCTTCAATTTGGACTCGTGCTAAATATGCACGTGTTAAGTCCAAGTTCTTGTAGTTAGGCAACATTTCCTTAGTAATGTGTCATTTAAATGACACTGTAATTATTATATTTTTTTTGTCGACACCTCGATTGGAAAATATTGCTTACACTAGAAACGAATGCATAAACAGGGGGTATGAATAATAACAACCCCCCACGTTTAAGAGTTTCTTGAGGATGGTTCATGATGTGAGAACAGCCTTCCGCAACATCGCCAAAATATACATTTCATCGCCAAGATATACATTTCCGCAACAACCCAACCCAGCTGGTAACATTTCTGAAGTTTATTGCTGCCAAGATATACATTTCACCGCCAAAATCTCAAAATCAACACCAATGTCAAAGATATATCTTTAAACCCCAGCAAATTGTAGCAATTACCAAAACTGATTTATAGGATAATTATGGATGAATATCACTCAATCCTCGAAGTTTTACAAAGAGCCTCATTTAAATTGAAGCCAATCTCTGATCAAATCATGTCAACAGTAATAGTAAGGATGGTCTTCAGAAAATGGTTCTTGTTAATTATCTGATATCATAGTTAGTTGGTCGAGAAATGAATGGAAAGCAAAGAGAACATTGTGCTACATCATGAAATTAGTGACATATCAAACCCAATTGGACTTACAATTTTATTAGCAACACAAGGACGTTCTTCAATAGCAACAAACTGAGCATGCCAATAGCAACAAACTGGTCCTTCGTAGGTTATGGGATCCCCCCTCCAAAAAAAAAAAAAAAAAAAACTGAGCATCATTATTACAAGTCTCAATTAGATTAGGTTCATATAACTTCATTCTCTTCAATGTGAATGTCACATTCTCAGTGGTGTGTCTATTCTAACATTACAAGTGAATCTGCTGCTGAAATATTATTGGAGGATATTGATTTTTCCAAGTTTGTGCATGTGTTTTTGTTAACTTTCTGTATGTCACAAAGTTTGCTTGAATTCTAAATTCCTTCAATTAAAGTGAATGTGCTATTGCATGCTTCTTTTGAACATCTTTCTCTTTGTGAAAATTTTTTTTTGGCGCGATAATAGCATTTGAACTCGATCAAATATGAAAGTCCTTCATAAGGGCATATTAAATTGCTAAATTGTGAACTTTCTAAAAGCTCAAATTTGTAGAGAGAGTGAATCTAATCATATATCAAGTGGACGTGAGAGCGGAGGCACGACACTCAAATTGATAAATTGTCAACCCTCTAAAAACTCAAACTTGTAGAGAGGACGAATCTACATATATTCATGAGGTGTAAAACGACAACATATATCGGAGTGTACCAATAGATACAACTAAATTGTAAACTCACATGGAACTGCCATGGATAAAACATGGAGAATATAGGCCCATGAACAATAGAAGTGGACTAATATTCTAAAATAAATAGCAAACAACATATTCGACCCCACGAAGGTTATTAATTTGAGCACATGATTGGCAAGCGCGCACCACAAAACATTTCAAGTGTCAACTATTAATGGATCGTTGTTGAATCTTGATAGAAGGAACTGTCTCGATTTTGGTTTTCACCGAAGCAAGAAGTGATCACCAGTTAATAATCAGAAAGAGAAATTGATTATCAGTTGTAAGCAGTACATAGAAAGATTAGTGCTTTGATATATCAGTGCTACAGGTACAGAGCGAGATTGTGCTTCTTTCTTCAGGTAACTCATAAACCGAGGTTATGCCATGTTTTGTCTTACATTTTTTTGACACTGCAAATGCTAACAAAATGTGACATTCTCACCCATATTTGTCGAAAATGGGGTATTTACTCTTTACCAAACTCAAACGCGAACGTTGTGATGAGATTCCAACTGAGAAAAACAAGATATTTTACATGGTTATTAATCGCAAATGCTACATTACTTTGTAACACATAGGCAATCCCAGGATTTGCTCATTTACAATAATCTCAAGACTTTTTTCTTTATTTTTTGAAAAGCGAGCTGGGGTTTTTAGGATTCCTGAACCTTATATTAAAAACAAAAAGTGATGATAAAGTTTACAATCGTTCATACGTTAACTCGTTTCATCATCGACAAAACAATAAATTTGCTTCAAAGCTTCAACAAAGAACCTAATTAGTTCTAGATTCGCCGTCTCCAGGTTAGGCAGTAACCTTGCAAAGTGTTCTGCTACTAAAGTGGTTGCATGATAGACCTGCCATAACTTTTCTTCCTCGTAAGTACCAATCAATCCTTTAAGCACTCTCATGACCTGATTTATACCTAATGTGGGCCCCAAGATGTATGAGAAGTCGTTGTGAAGAATTGAAACACAATGAATCATGATATAGAAACCATTGAATGTTAACACTAACCTAGCATCCCTACAAGGTTCTAATAAGCATTTGCATTCTACCTGTATTATCATCATCAGTTACCTGAATTTAAGATTTGTCTTCTTGCTTCGAGAAGACCTTCGAGAAACATATTCCGTGGGAGGCTGTATTGTGGTGACCTCATGGTCTTCTTCAATAGAGTTTGGCCCCACATTTGCTGCTTTCGTTTTAATCTCAAGACTTTCAAAGTAGATTAAATTTCAAACAAGACAAAAGTGGAACTTGGATCGTATTAAGGAGCTAGATTTGATGCTGGCTTAATTGTATATATCTAATCTTATGGAGAAAAGTTCTTGTTAGATTTGAGTTTAGCTTTTTACAGGTTGCCTACATGATACAAGGATGAGTTTTGCTTTTACCCTTTAAGTCATATGTTCCATTTACTAAAATGAAAACGCATGTAAACTCATCATGAGTGAAAAATTGTTTTTAAAGGTTTACATTAGAATAGTGAAGAAAATGACTATAAATTTTCATATAATTGAACAGTGCATTAATCTTTCACAACTAGAAGGCGGAGACTGATAGTTGATTGTTGTTGCAGCATGTAGCATGCTTGTCTGCTCATTGATGATTCACTCTTGATAGTTACGCGAGAGAACAAGATGGTACGACTATTCAAGTATAAGTGATAAGGTTGATGTTTATTATTCCAAGCAGGATGGAGATGTGTTTGGTGGTGGTCTTAAACCTTCATCCACGCTTGTTTTACAAATTGGCCAAATAATCATTATGTGGACATAAACTGTAATCACGTCATATCCAAAACAAAGTCTATTAAACAGAAAATGATGGAGATTTTTGGAAGAATGTACTGATAACATCGAACTTCTGGAAATGCCTTTCACAAAGAACCACAATCACAATGGCATCAATATTAGTAGATGTAAAAATCTGATTCCATATATGGTATATCTGGCATTTATGATGTTGTATTTTTAATAATAATACTGCATTAAAAAGACTTGAATATACATACAAACTTGTCCACTCCCAACACAAAAAACATAATGGAGGTAGGACTTAAGATCGCGTATGTTTGGCTGAAATACATGTAAAGGTAAGATATCTACCAAAAACTTCGAGAGCATCAATGTTTGGTTGAGTCAGATGGAATCTAATGACGCAGGTTTTACTTTCCCCATGATCCCCAAGCTTTCACTCAGGTATGAGTTTTTGTGGAGATTTCAAATTTATTTTGGGATTAGATACAAATTTAACTATTGACTAATTTAAAGAACCTGATGTAGAATACAAAATTCGAGATTGGATTTGAGTCTAATCAGGTGTATTGCTATCATATTAAAGTTTAATAATCATACTAATTATAAGTTGTATATGTTCACATGGTGTCCAAGAAAACTTGTTCCCCATACTTAAGAAATAGTTCACATGGGAATGATGTAACAAGTGGGTGGAGGAAATTAAATTCAATTGTAAAAAGTTGAAAAAGACGGGGCAAGAGAACAACAAAGGTGTAGTTCACATGGGATGTCTGACACAAACATTGACTAGACTTGTAGCAGTAGTAGTAAGTAGTACACAAAGGTAAAACTTTTGATGCTTTACTTAAGCATTGCCAAGTAAAATCGTACAATATATTTAATTTACTCAATTGGTTTGATTTTATATAGATTTTAGTAACATTTTCAGCGTAGTCCTGAGCGGATTTATGTGCAAATTGTTAAGTTAGGTGCTCAGATTCAAGACACACGGCAAAGCAGAAATTCTAAATGGCGAGGAAACCAGCGAGGGAGGGGATGTGATTGCTCATCTCCTTAGAGATGCGCATCTGCAATTTTTAGATGTGTAGTAGTGCGAATCTCGAGGGGGATGAGTGGTCACCCCCCCTCCCTCACTGTTTTTCTTGCTGGTTTCTTCAACAGTTGGACAGGTTCTTCTAAGAGACACCGATCTTAGGACTTAACCCAAGACAATAAGGCCAAAACAATATTATGCCCGATTCAATTTAATAAAGTGTAAAAATTAAATAAAATAAATATCATTATTGAACTCATAATATTTATGAGTTGGATTGGCTTGTAATCCCCTCCACCCACCTCCAATATTTTTTTTATAAAATTATAATTAGAATCTTATTATACTTGCACGTTTCATTTTTTCTATATTAAATTTACGTATTTATTTTAATTATTTTTCATTTTTAATGACGCATACTAGTTGTTAGGCTTGTTTGTTTTTTTGCTTAAAATATTATACCTGATTCAGATTAATAAAATGTACTTTTTATATTTTCACATAAAAATGCACAAACAGTAGATTAAGTTCACCCATACTACAATTAGAATTATATCTTTATTATTTTAGTATTGATTTATAGATTTTAGTAGAAATTTGTTGTTAAGTCTTCAGTTCGTAGTAAACAAATTATACCCAATTTTTAGCTATAAAAGGAGATTACCAATTCATTCTTCCATACTACAAGAGGAGACTGACTACTCTACTCTGTTATAAACAATATGGGAAAATCTCATCATCCTTGTAACATTATCGTGCTATGGTGCATCCTCAGTATCATGCCCTGTTGGTGCAATCTCGGTGCGGACAAAAGCATGCGCTGCATACCTGTCGAAAGACGACCTCTTCTCCAATTCAAACATTCCCTCACTGATCCTTCCAACAGGCTTCGTTCTTGGGTTGGCGACGATTGTTGCAATTGGGCTGGAATCAGGTGTGACAACAAAATCGTGCACGTCATCAGAATGGACCTGCGCAATCCGCATCCACTTAATTGGACCCGTTATTATGAAAACAATGGCACTTCTGATCCAATATATGTGAAATCAGCTTTAGTGGCTCAAGAGGTAAATCCTTCTTTGCTCGACTTGAAACATTTGGAACACTTGGACTTGAGTTCAAACAATTTTTCTAGATCTCGAATTCCTAATTTCTTTGGATCATTTCTGAATTTGAGATATCTTAATCTCTCTTCATCTCTCTTTGGTGGTATTGTTCCACAACATCTTGGAAATTTGTAAGCCTTGCGTTATCTGGATCTAAGTGGCGATTTTTTCCTAGATGATTCACCTGGATTGAGTGTCGAGAATTTGGACTGGGTGTCATATTTATCCCATCTCAAGTATCTTGACATGAGTTCTGTGAACCTTAGTCTGGCATCTAATTCACTGCAAGCAATTAATTTGCTTCCTCATCTACTTGAATTGCACTTGTCAAGTTGTGAAATCTCTGGAAACCTTCGTTCCAATTCATTCGCGAATCTCACATCTATAGTCATTTTGGACCTATCTGCCAACAAATTCAATGGTACAATTCAAAATGATTTGAGTCATATGTGCAACTTGAAACCACTAGATTTCTCGTACAATACACTCCAAGGAGAGATCCACAAGCTTTTTGAAAACTCCTCATCATACCCGTGTTTCAAAAACAATAAATTAGAGAAGTTGTCTTTGTCGGGAAATAACCTCAGTGGATATGCTCCTAATTGGTTAGCTGAGCTTAAGAATTTAAGACAGCTTGGTCTGGGATTGAATTCCTTTGTTGGCCCCATTCCAGAAAGTCTGGGACAACTCTCACACCTAGAAGCATTGTACTTGAGTTCTAATTCCTTTGTTGGTCCCATTCCTCCATCTCTTTGGAAATTGTCATCATTGAGATACTTGTATCTAGACCAAAACAAGTTTAATGGGTCTATTACAGAAAGTCTGGGACAACTCTCACACCTAGAAGCATTGTACTTGAGTTCTAATTCCTTTGTTGGTCCCATTCCTCCATCTCTTTGGAAATTGTCATCATTGAGATCCTTGGTTTTAGACCAAAACAAGTTTAATGGGTCTATTCCAGAAAGTCTGGGACAACTCTCACACCTAGAAGAATTGTCCTTGAGTTCTAACTCCTTTGAAGGCCCCATTCCTCCATCTCTCTGGAAATTGTCATCATTAAGATACTTGTATCTATACCAAAACAAGTTTAATGGGTCTATTCCAGAAAGTCTGGGACAACTCTCACACCTCGAAGAATTGTTCTTGAGTTCTAATTCCTTTGTTGGTCCCATTCCTCCATCTCTCTGAAAATTGTCATCATTGAGATACTTGTATCTAGACCAAAACAAGTTTAATGGGTCTATTCCAGAAAGTCTGGGACAACTCTCTCACCTAGAAGCATTGTACTTGAGTTTTAATTCCTTTGAAGGCGTTATCACTGATGTTCACTTTGCGAATATTTCTTCTTTAGAATACTTAAATCTAAGTTCAAACTCTTTCTCTTTGAAAATAAGATTTGATTGGATACCTCCATTTCAACTTGATGTAATCGATTTAGGATCATGCAAAATGGGTCCTGATTTCCCTATGTGGCTTCAAACACAGAAGAGTTTTTTCTGGTTGAACATCTCCAATGCAAACATCATAGGTTCTGTTCCAAAATGCTTGTTTAATTTTTCTCTATGTTTTTCTTTATATTTTCCATCATATTCTCCACTAGTGATAGACCTTTCCTCCAACCAATTCCATGGCAAGGTTCCCAACTTCTTCTCATCAACAGATGTTGGAACACACTCTTATTTCTTTTACAGCATAACAACTTTGAGGGTCCATTGCCCCATTTTCCTTCGAATGCAGTTGCAATAGATCTTTCCAACAACTCAATTTCAGGGCCTATTCATGAAAATATTGGGGTTATGCTTCCAAATTTAAGATTTCTTTTCCTTTCTAGTAACTCTTTGAACGGCATCATCCCACACTCTTTATGTCAAATGAAGAATCTGTCAATTCTGGATCTATCGATGAATCATTTATCCGAAAGTCTTCTTCAATGTTGGAGTGGCTTGCAGGTCTTGCAAGTTCTTGACTTGTCATCCACCAATATTTCAGGAACTATTCCAAGCTCCATTGGTGAATTAGTTGAATTAAAATATTTGCACCTAAATGAGAACACAATCTATGGGCAAATACCTATGTCCTTGATGAATTGCACAAAACTAAAAATTTTTGATCTTGGAGAGAACAAACTTTCTGGAAGAATTCCTACATGGATTGGCGAATACTTGTTCAATTTGAAAATCCTAATATTACGCCAGAATAATTTTAATGGCACAATTCCTTTGCAGTTATGTCGCCTGACTAATCTCCAGTTATTGGATCTTTCGCATAACAATATATCAGGAACTATCCCATATTGTTTTGGAAACTTCAGTGGCATGGAGGACCGAAGCCTTAGCCATTGGAGCAATCACTACAGCACCGACTTAAATTACAAGTACTTTGACAAAATCGAAGTGATTGTAAAGTGGGAAAAATTGGAATATTCAAAGACAATGCCTCTTGTTACTGGCTTGGACATGTCAAACAATAACTTAGTTGGTGAGGTGCCAGAAGAATTAACGACCCTTGTTGCGCTCAGGATTTTGGATTTGTCAAAAAAAAAAATTGACAGGAAACATACCTGAGAAGATTTATGAGATGACATCATTGGAGTATCTTTACTTGGATGAAAATCAACTTTCGGGGAGTATTCCGCAGAGCATGATAGCTTTGACCTCTCTAAGTCGCCTAAATTTGTTATACAACAATTTTTCAGGAAAGATTCCATCTGGGAATCAATTTTCAACATTTAATGATCCATCTTTTTTCATTGGGAATCCTGAACTATGTGGATTGTTAATTAGGGATCTGGAGATGAGAGCAAGCATTGTTAATTAGGGATCTGGAGATGAGAGCAAGCATTGTTAACGAGTATCATCTGAGCTTGCTCTCATCTCCAGATCCCTAATTAACAATGCTTGAGGCCCCAATTCTGAGTCAGAACCTGCCCCGTTGTTGTCTTCATCGGCGCTTTCCAAGTTGTTTATATTTATTTTCTTCTTCTTTAACCTACGCCCTTCATTGATCAAGCTTATTGTTTTGTCAAGGATCTCGCCCATATTCAAGGTCTCCTTCGGTTCGAAGTTCGGATTAAAAATCTCTCGTCTTTCTTCACTGGCTTCTCTACTAGGCCCTTCTCTATTACCTGACGGTATCTTCTGTTTCAGGGGAGTTTCTACCGCGAACACCTCGCCTGAAAGTTCCATGCGTCCCTCCTTGATCTCCTGTGCATTCTACCCCTCCATGGATTTTCGTCAATCATTTGCAACATCCTCATTGTTAATCTTCCCACCATCTAGCTGAGTATCTTGTTGCTTACTCAGACTATCTTTACTAAAGCTTCCTACAGCCAGAACGTGTTCGTACGGTGTCTGATCCAACTCTTGAGACACCTTCCTTACTTCATCGTTGCTTTTCTTAACTGCCCCAATATTTGATTCATTGTTTGCAGGAACTGAAACGTCTTCCATCGCAACATGTGCTATCGACTTGGGCAAGGAAACCGACTTCTTAGATTTTGTTTTCTGTGAAGAAACAATCTTTGTTTTCTTCAAAGAAGCCGACTTTGTTTTCTTTGAAGAAACAGAGTCTGTTTTTTTATGTTGAGTCCAATGTTTCTTTCACTGTTTTTTCGATCTCACTGAGAGTATATCCAGCCTCCTCAAGCCCCTCTCTGTCTTTTTTCTGGCTGATTATTATCAATAACTCCATTAAAAACAAACTAGGCAGCTTTATCTTCCTGTTCAACATGAGCTTAAGCCGATTCCTCTTCCTTCGGGGCATCAACTAGTGCCTCGTACTTATTTCCAGCTTGACATTCAAAGCTTCCTCCCTCCCCCCCCCCCCCCCCCCCCCCCCCGACTTCTTTTCCTCTTCTTCTTTCGGGATCTCTATCCCTTGACTATCTTTTGCCCCATTCGTACCTACTATATTTTTTTACTCTTTCGATTTTTTGATAGCAGGAACGTATATTTGCTTCACCATGTTTTGTGTCTGCTCCGCCTTATTCAAGTTCTTAACTTCCATATCCTTTTCCTCATCTCTCTTTTGGTTATACACTTATTCACACCTAGTAGTTTCCTACAATACTCATTCTCATGTTCTTTTAAGGAACAATATTTGAATTCTGGGTATTTCAATTCTTGTCAATACTCACCATTCTTACGACCTTCAATTCAGATCCTAGATGGTAAAGGTTTACTAACTTCCATCTCTATGCACATACGTGCAATCCTTGAATGAGCAAAATATATCGTGCCATCGTTAATCCAAAGAAAATTTCCGAATGAATTCCCAATAGCCTTCATGATTGCAGTTAAATAGAATGCGAACGGAAGATTTGGGAGTTCAACCCACACCGAAGCCAATTTCGAATCAGCCCGTAGACTAAATCCAAGATGCCAATGGAAGATTTTATATCTTACGCCCCGTATAGTGAAAGAGTCTTTAGATAGTACCTTTTTCACTCCAAACTCTGATTGCAAGTAGACAAAAACGTATCGTTGATCCAGAAGACCCATAATAAACTCGTTTGAAATTCCCCAAAATCAGTTAATTGAATCCCTAATTGCGTCAAGAGACAAACGAAAACTTGAAAATTTCAACACCACCACATGATTTGAAACATGGGATTTACCCCTTGAAACATCCGAATCCAAAAACAATATTGTCGAATCACCCTTCTTCCTAAAACTCATAGAATCTGTTGGATTTTCCTCCATGATATCATTGCTTGTCACTTCCAAGAACTTGCGCAAAACTTCTTCTAGGTCGCTCCTCTTCGTCATGGTCAGCCAAGGGAAGATCTCCCTTGGCCGCCATCACAGCCGCCATGAAAGAAACCCTAGGTTGCAACCAAGCAAATGGCTAACATCTAATCCCAACTCCTAGTAACAGTTGAGATGAGATAGAAACGTGTAAATAAAACAAAAAGCCCAGCCTGCCCCTATCTATCGCCTTAGAGTGTTTCATCTGGAAAGTTAACTTATTTCTAGTTCACCAAATGCCCTGTTCCCACGGTCAATTCATACATCTTTTACTCCATCTCCCCTATTTAGTACTTAGTTTTTTTTTTTTTTTTTTTAAACATTTAAAACTTGTCTCATGATAAACACAACTCACCCAAACTAAATCAACATACACTCAATACGAATGAGCCACCATTACCACACCCACTAATGATTCGGATCACCACAGGCAACCACTACCACCATTGGTATCGACCACCATCTCCACATCCACCATCACATCCACTACATGCAAGCACCACTACGCCTGATTCTAACCACCATCTGAATATAGCAATCACAACACCACCATCAATTCTATTTTCTACTCCGGAATTGCATCTTAGGGTGTGTTTGGTTGCACGGAATCCTATGCCATGAAAAATCATGAAGGAGTCCATATATTTTAGGCTAATTTGAGGTATCACTCCAAATTCACCATTTGATTTTGTGATCAATAGTGGGAATGGAAGTCTCATGAACATGAGAATCACACTCCTTGCTTTCACAAGGCATGTGATTTTATATTCATGAGACTTTCATTCCCACCATTGATCACAAAATGCAATAGTGGATTGGTGAGTGAACCTTAAATTAACTTTAATTTATTTAAGTGTTCCCCTCATGAATTCTCATGGCATATGATTCCATGCAACCAAACACACCTTTAGAGTTTCTAAAGCTTTAGTTTAGATGAGATTGGGCTATGCCTAGCCTCTAGGATCTAGTCCCCTGCTCGACGCTCACATATTAGCAATTTTTAGAACACTACTTAAAAAATAAAAAACGGGATATTGGTCAGGTCAGTCGTGTCAATCCCCTCAACTCGAACACGACACGATTTTCCTGGTCCTTTCCAGTTCTTTCCTAGTCCTTTCCAGTTCTTTCCTAGTCCAAATCCGAACCCCAAATGACCTCACCACCAACAAGAAAAGGAATGAAACCGTTTTTGTTTTCAGGAATTTGAAATTTGTAGATTTCCACAACTTTCCTGGGGAGTTTTTCTATTTTTATTTATTTATTTATTTTATTTATTTTTTTGGCAAACTTGTTTGTTTGATTCAAAGAGATTATTCCATTAAAAGACTACTTAGTTTTTGAGGGACAACTTAAAAGCAAACATAAATGACTTTTTTTGAAGTATATATCAAAAAAAAAAAAAATTTAAGATAGTCACGCCAAAGCTTCAAGAACATTGAGGTTTGGCTAAGGTATACATGATTAATTTCATAAGAAGAACAATTTTTCTAAAAAAAATTGACTGTGCTGAGGTTAAGCCTAAATTGGCTTGTGAACAAAGAAGAAAAGAAACTAAAGTAGTTGGTTCATAAAATGAGTCGGACATGGTCCAGATAAATATAGATCTGAATTGTTTTGTACAAATCCGGACCCAAATTGAATATGTACAATTCACAATAAATCACATATAAGTGTAATAAATTTACATATATAATTTTGAATTTATATGTGCGACTAATATTATAAATATTTAATCACTAATTTAATTAGAATACATAAATAAATTCAAGTAAATTGTATTCTTTGATTTTGTAGCTCGTAAATAAATAAATTAATTAATACTTCAAATATATATTGTTTGATAAATAAATCAAGTTTCACATGTTACTCAAACATGTATTTAACAATGTTATTGTATCGTTTGATTCATGAAAAAATAAAATTTGGCTATGCGGTTCGATTGTTGGTAGACCCACATTTCGAGTCTCCCTAGTCCCAAGAAACGACACCAGTTCTCGGGTCGGTTATGGTTTTCAAAAAAAAATTCAATTTAATAATGGGTCTGAAAGAACCGTACCCGGCCCATTCCCACCCCTAGGTTGAGGCCGAGGTTCTTCATTGTTGACAAGGATGGAATCATAATACACGTAAAGAAAATAACTGGTTTTTTGGGAGAGTAAGACAAATGTTTGTAAGCATAACAAAAATCATGATGAACCGCATGAAAACAGTGATACACAAGCTTGTCAGTCTTAATCAATCAGCATTCATCAAGGGCCGGTTCATACATGATAACATCATGCTTGCGCACGAACTGGTGAAGAAACCAGGGACCGCCAAGGTGCGCAGTCAAGATTGACTTGAGGAAGGCATATGATACTATCGGATGGGATGCTATATCCCACATCATGCAGAAGATGCAATTCCCAACCGGCTTGATCAACTGGGTTAATACGTGTGTCTCTACTGCAAGATTCTCGATAGCGGTTAATGGTTCTCCAAAGGGCTTCATTAGAGCACGAAGAGGCCTTCGCCAGGGTTGCCCTATGTCCCCTTACTTGTTTGTCCTAGTAATGGAAATTCTACATCTTTTGCTAAAACAAAAGGTAGCAGCAGGACTATATAAACTCCACTATAAGTGCCATGACCCAATTATTACACATTTGAGCTTCGCCGATGACCTCATAGCGTTCTTTCATGGTGATCAGCAATCGGCCATTGCCCTTGCAAGTGTGCTAACTGAGTTTCGAGCATGCACATGCCTAGATATTAACTATACAAAGAGCAATCTTTACGCTGCGGGAGTCCATGAGGACCAACTACAACTGATAACTAGCACGCTGGGCTTCAATGTGGGTAAGCTACCTGTACGGTATCTAGGGCTCCCACTTGTAACTACAAGGCTCTCTCACAGCGACTGTCTTCCTCTAGTTGACAGGGCTCGAAAGAGAATTAGCTCATGGAAGAACAGGACATTGTCATATGCAGGCCGCGTCACTCTTATTAAGTCTGTACTGAACAACTTACACATATATTGGACTTCCTGTTATGTTCTTCCCATGGAAACTGTAAACGAGCTCAAGTCATTGATGCACAACTTTCTCTGGTCAGCCACAGATACTTATGCTAGAGCTCCTTTGGTGGGATGGCGGAAGATATGCAGACCATACAACGAAGGGGGGCTCGGCGTTCGCTGCATTGAGACCTCGAATACTGTTGCCATGACGAGACACATATGGAACATAGTCTCTAACAAAGACAACTTGTGGGTGAAATGGGTACAGCGAAATCTGATTAGAGATCGTGATTTCTGGCTCATGGTTATCCCCAAGGAGTGTTCATGGTGCTGGAGGCGTATTCTTGCAAGTAGAGCTACGGCCAGTAAGCTTATTATGCACTCTATAGGGAATGGAGATAGTATCTATCTATGGAAAGACCCTTGGCACCCAAGGGGCATTCTTATGGACTTGTTCCCTCAGCATCTCCGATATGATTCAGTGTTACACAAGAATGCCAGGGTGAGTGCACTTATTAGACATGGCAAGTGGGAAGCCCGGAATCATGTGCGAGCATCAATTCCAGAGATATACAATAACTTACAAGCTGTGGAAATAGATGCAAAATACCAGGATGAGATAGTATGGAAGGCAGGACAAAATGGAGAGTTCTCTAGTAGAGGAGCTTATCACTCCATCCGCGAGAGAGGTACTCTTATCCCATGGGCAAGACTAGTCTGGTTCAAGGGCCGCGTACCTCGACACAGCTTCATCACTTGGCTCGTCATGAACAAAGCCTTGAAGACAAAAGAGAAGCTGAAACTGTGGAAGAAGTTGGAACACTCCACTTGCAGTCTGTGCAACACAGATTCTGAGAACGAGCAGCATCTATTCTACGAGTGCTGGTATTCAAGGATGGTTTGGTCCTACATTATGCACTATATGGGGTATAACAGACAGCCGTTGCATTGGGAGCAAGAGGTGCAGTGGTGCACTCAGCACATGATAGGTGACTCTACCATCACAATGATAAAAAAGTTGTGCTTTAATGCCACAATTTACCACATATGGCCAGAGCGAAACAGAAGAGTATTCCAATTGAAACGCCGAGTTTCTCTTGAGGTCATTGCTCTGATAGTGGAGGATTTAAGGCTACGTATTGCTGTGATGGACCTAGAAGTAGACGATAATGATGCTTCCAGGAAGCTCTGTGAGAAATGGAGTATGCATGTCCGATTCACGCACAAGTTTATTAAACAAGTTAGTTGGACACGACCATCACAACATTGGTACATGATCAACACCGATGGGTCTCTGACAGAAACTCGAGGTGGCTATGGGGCTATCATCAGGGATCATAGTGGTACAGTAATAGCAGCCGCTGCAGGCTCTAGAGAGGCGAACTCAGTGATCTTACATGAACTGCAAGGAATAGAAATGGGCATCATTTTAGCACAACAATATGGACTGAGAAGAGTTACCATGTGCATGGACTCAGCAAACGCTCTTATGTACCTTACAACTAATAAAGCTTCCCCATGGGAAGCGAGACACATTACGCGCCGAATCAAGAGAGCACTTGCAGCGTTTGACGAATACAGCATGGAGCATGTCATGAGGGAAACGAACAAGGCTGCGGACAAGCTAGCAGGACTCTTACCTACGGCAGAGTTCTTAGAGATCACTCCGAGCTCCTTTGCAGAGGACCTGAAGAAAATTATTTTTGATGATGCAATACTACAGAATGTAATCTTGAGCTTTTTCAGTGGTCTGGGGAGCCCATTTACACCCCCGCGCTTGCCTTTCAAAAAAAAAAAAAAAAAAAAGACAAATGTTTGTATTAGAAATTTTAAAAAAAATGATTCGCTCTTTGAAAAGGATAGGGAAAAAAATTCATGTAAAAATAATTATAATTTCAAATAACAAACATTTACATAACAAAATTAAGATAAATTTAAATACTAATAAAATGCAATTAAGATAAATTTTAATACAAAGAATGTGTGTTATGATTAATTTCATAAGAAGAATAATTTTCTAAAAATATTGTCTATGTTGAGTGTGTGCTAGAGCAGCTTGTGAATAAATAAGAAAAGAAGCCGAAGTAGGGCATAAAATGGGTCGCATACAGTTTAGATAAATAAAAAATAGTATTTCGATCCGAATTGCTTTGTACAAATCCGGATTCAAATTCAAATCCGTATCCAAACAATTTTCAATTCAGATTTTTTTTAAAAAAAAATCTATATCCACCTTATTGAGATTCGAATTTAATCGGTTGTAAAATTTTATCCATACCATTTTTATACTCTCAACCAAAGGACCTGAATTCAAGTTTCAATAACTACTTTAAACAAGCACCTAGTGGCTTAAGTAAGCTCAAATAATTACATATGCATTTTTTGCCATCATATTATTCTTCTCACACCTAGGGATGGCAGTGGGGCGGATTTTCACGGATATCCGCCCCACCCAATCCGTATGGGGCGGATTTGGATATAGCTAAATGGGTTTCGGGGCGGATACGGATATTCAAATAATATCCGTCGAATATTCGGGGCGGATACGGATTTGGCCATATCCGCCCCACGAATATCCGTTTAAATATGAAATTTACTTAAATACCCCTGACCCTTTAAATGAAAAAAAAATAATAATAATAATAAATACAAAACAAAAACCAACCACCCATTCGATGACTCTTAAATCTCATCTCACTCTCTCAGACCCAAGAAACCACCCCACTCGAAGAAAACCCTCCCTCTCGAAGAAATTTCGAAGAAATCCCTGAAGAAATCCCTCCCTCTCGAAGAAATCTCGAAGAAACCCTAACCCACTCGAAGAAATCTCGAAGAAATCCCTCCCTCTCCACTCGAAGAAACCCTAACCCACTCGAAGAAAACCCCTCCCTCTCCACTCGAAGAAACCCCTCCCCTCACCCTGCTCTCGTCTCCAGTCTCTCTCAAAGCAGATCGAAGTCCTTCGTCCCCCCTGTGTCCCTTCTTCTCTCTCAAAACAGCGAAGGGTGGCGGAGGCCGACCTCCCTTCTCTCTCACAGCGAAGGCCGCGAACGAAGACGAAGGCGACCCTTCTCTCTCGCGACCCTTCTCTCACAGTGAAGGTCTCACAGTGAAGCCGTGAAGGCCGCGAAGGTAGACGGTGATCTCAGATCTGATCAAGATCTCAGATCAAGATCAAGATCTCAGATCTGATCAAGATCTCAGATCTGATCAAGATCTCAGATCTCAGATCAAGATCAAGATCTCAGATCTGATATCAGATCATCTTTAGATCGAAATTTATTTATTTTTTTGCAAATTTTTGTATTGTGTTTTGTAATTAGATCTTTGATCTCAGATCATTCTTTAGATCGTTTTTTTTTTTTGTAATATTTGTATGGATCCTTTGTAATTTTTTGTTGTAATTCTTTTGATATAATGAATGAAATATATAATTAGATGGATAAAATTAGGTTTTTTTTTTTTTTTTTGAACTGAGATCTGTTTTATCGGAAGATCTGTTTTTTTTCGGGTTAAATGGGCGGGGCGGATATCCGCCAATTTGTCCGGGTCAGGGATGGTTTTTAAAAAAAATGGCAAACGGATATGCGGGGCGGTTTCAGGGACCCGAAATCCCTTGCGGGGCGGGGATGGATTTGCTCAAATCCGCCCCAATCCGCCCCGTTGCCATCCCTACTCACACCCCCTCTTCTCGTAACAAGAACAACAACAACCTGAAAATGGACAACAAGGAAGGGTGCTATCGATTGCGAGAGATCGTGAAAGATGACTGACAACGGCAAGATTGAGAAAATGAAGTGACAACCATTCTCGACCCCTTCTCCGTCTTCTTCTTCACCTCCGCCTTTTCATCTTCTTCTCTTCATCATTTATCTCAGTTTTTCCACTATCTCTTCTTCACTCACTTTTTCTCAGTTCTCCCACTCTCTTATTCTAGCACAGGCTGTCGCCCCTCTCCTTCTCTTTCTTATCCTTTTCCTCGCACTCTTTTTTTCGCTCTCGCACCAATCCGTGCAAGGATGAGTTCCGAACTCGCACGAGCAGGGCAAAAAAATTGACCCCCACCGAGATATTTGCGAATGGAAGATTGGAAGTCGCGGAGGATTCATCTCCCAACCCTGTCTTCCCCTCACCGAAACCTTGGATTTCCTCGAACACCCATTTCTTCTTCCCTCCATGGCAGGTGGATCATCAAAGATAAAGCACAAAAGATCCAACTTTATTGATTCCTCTTCTTCTTCTATGCCTTCAATGGCGTCTCCTCTGCCCTCCTTCAGTAGGAGATGAAACAATGTTCTTTCGAATCCTCTCGTTCTGTCTGTGATTGGGTTTGTGTACATAGTGTCGAAGACAGGTTTCATGGTTCCCACAAGATGAGTTTACTCGATTGAAGTCGTTAATAAGTTTCCTCATGATCCCGAAGCCTTCACTCAGGTATGAGTTTGTTGATTGATTTTTGATTAGGGGATTTATGTGAATTGCTTCAATTTATCTGATCAAGAACACCCAGGGATTTGATTTTAAATTTGATTGAAAAAGTTGTCTTGGGTCTATGTGGAGAACTGTATTTGATCACATTACTGTTGTTCAAGTTGTTAGATCAATTTGTAATTCTAAGGATCATTTTCATTGGAGCTTAAAAAAATAATAAAATAAAATATATATATATATATATATATATAGATGTGCCTCTTGATCTCATCTTCATCAAGTCCTTGCAAAAAATCATTGACTCTGATACCACTTGTTAGGGTGTCGACTCCCCTTAGTCCAATGTGTGGTATGGAAAAGATTGAATGCCTATCAAAAACACCTGCCACTTAAATGAAATTTTCTAGTTTCCTGTCCTGAGATTTGATGGACACGTTGCCGAACGACACAAAATGTTAAGAATTTACCAATACTACTAAAAAGCCTGGTATGTCAAGGAGTGGAAAGCACATACGTACGTTACGTAACCTAGGTAGTGTGAAGAATTAAAGGATTATTCAGTTGTTCCTCATTATAATTGTGGTTGGGATGTTTTTTCTTAATGCGGTAAACAATTGGTTACCAATGTCAGCTGTTTTTCCTTTTTGATTTTTGGTTTGTGGAAGAAATGATGCACTGTTCGAGTCAAATGGTCTCTATGGGCGGGTATATTTGATTTTTGTTTTTTGCTTTCTTTATCGAAATGAAATTTGTCGATCTCCTGATAGTAACCTTTAGAACATGAATCATATTCCTTTTTGCCGCAATCAAAATGATTTTGGTTGTTTACACACTTTGTTATGTGTTTTTATTTTTATTTTGCTTTTTGCTCTATGCATATTCAATGGGAATACCAATAGATATCAGAAACATAAGAGAGACATTGTTCGGTATGATGCTTCCTATGTTTGAATTAGTATAAGATGACCAGCGTGAACCAGTTGTTTGGTGTCGTAGCTAGCAAAAACCAGATGTGGAATATTTCCTAGAATTCAGGTGCTATTTAACGTTTGCACTTGCAGACTTGCTTCCCATTACATGAGAATTGGACTACTCTCACCTAGTGTCAGACATAGAAGTCTGCTGGATGATTTTTCAAAACCATTACCTTGCCATAGTCAGGCTAGCCAAGCCAATAAAAAGCCTACTGTTTCTCTTTTGCATTTCTCTGCTTCATGGAATAATGTCCACTGGATTGACGCAAAGTCTTGATTTTTTCCAAAAATGTTTCTTTGACAACCATCATTCAGCTCAGACCAATCGACTGAGTTTCACTCATTTGCTCTATCCACTCGTGACAAAATGAAAGAACCTAAGTACTGATAGATAACACTGATGCTCAGTACTCTTTGATTTCCAAGCGTATGAATCAATGCGGAAATCCTTAGTCGTGGCTTTGTTGGTAGTGTGGTGAATCGAGGGTTTATCAAAAGGGAACATATTGCTGCTCTTGACAATTTCATCGTTGTGTAAAGAAAATAAAATATGTTTGAATCAAAATAGAAAGCAAGGAAATGTTTGCAATCTTGATGTCTCAATCATATCTTCTCAGTCATTGATTCTTGATACTTATATCATTCTTTGTTCAGTTACTGGTAAAAAAAAAATGGCCCAAGCTTTATGAGATTAAGGTGCATCCTATAAGAGGTCATTTTGAGGGGCAACGTAAAACAGCTGTGTGTGTGCCAAGGCGTACGTTCAATTTTGTGAAGTCATAGTGTTTTCTTGATCTTGACATGGAGCAAATTGATGCAAGGTGAAAGAATCTCATCTTCATACTGCTCTTCTTGTTTGTTATATGTGGCGAAGCACAATGTCGATATACCCAGTACATTGAATTTTGTCAAGGAAAAGAAAAAGATAGTCAATGTGTAAGTCAAGCAACTCCCTATTTTATGAATCAAAGATATATGAGGTTGATTCCAGCGAAAGGGAAGCTGTGTCACACGTCTTTTGTGTTTTCAGTAAATCAGAATTGTATCTTTTCAGGTGGTGTTTTCTCTTTAGAAAAAATAATCGCATGGACTAGTGGGAATGTATAGTCCTATAAGGTCTACACAGTAGATGTCCACAAAAGCACATTGTATTCAGGTAAAGCATTCAAGAACTTTTCTGACCCCTTGTGCCAAATGCTTTCAAGGCTGAAAGTGTCGTTTGGTTGACAAACTTCGATCGGCATGTTAACTATAGATATGCATGCATTACATGTGGTTTCAATATGAAATATAGTGATATCTGATCCAAATGCTACTGATTTGCTTACAGAACCAGTTTGTTTGATGGTAAAACCATGTGTGATCCGAGTATAGTTATGATTTGCTCTCAATTTGTAAAATAGGGTACATTAAAAAATGGTGCCTTTTAGTAAGATTTTTTAAATAAATACCGAAACAATTGTTTATTATAAGCCGAAACAATTGGTTATTATTATAATTGTGTTTTGGGATGTTTTTACTTGATGCAGTAAACAATTGGTTGCCAATGTCTTATGTTTTTCCTTTTTGATTTTTGGTTTGGTTTCAAGGGTTTCTTTACGGAGGAAATGACACACTGTTCGAGTCAACTGGTCCCTATGGGCAGGTATATTTGATTTTTGTTTTTTGTTTTCTTTATCAAAATGGAATTTGTCGATCTTCTGAGTCCTGATAATAACCTGTAGAACATGAATCATATTCCTTTTTCCTGCAATCAAATTGATTTTGGTGTTATACTGGAGTGACAATTCATGTAGCTACGGTATTGCAACGGTCGTTAAGCTGTTGCTGATTCATTTCAGCTACGCTTTTTTATACTTAGCAATGGTAAAATGCTTTTGCTGAATTTACTTTTTTTTGTAGTGCTTGCATACTCGCTGAAGATGATAGTGGTGCCTTTGTCCTGTTCCTCTTGCACCATTTCCCCAAATATCTGCTTGTTCCATCAGGTGATCAGGTCCAATAAGTCCACCAGCAAAGGATAAATTTCCTATGGATTTCAGTACAAGTCGAGAGAAACACTAGGATGTTCAACCTATTCTAAACTTATTCTAAATCAGGAAGTATATGCAACTGTAAGTGTGTTTAGAAGTAACTCCAACAATTTTATTCTGAGGAAGTTTCTTGGACCATCTGAGTTTTCAGCATTCTGACTTTGCACTTTTCAAGTTCTTGCAATATGGTACAAAATTTGAGCAGCTGCCATGAAAAGAAGTCAAGAGCAATAAGAAGTATAAATAATACTAATAAGGTGGGAATGGAAGACAAGGGTATGCCATCACCTCCATGGGGATGCAATCCACTGGCTTGCGATCACTTAGTTGAAGACAAGGGGGTGCGATCAATGTGCTTGCTGAAATAGCTAAATTCAAACATGAAATTGCAAACAAAAACTGGAATACAGTTGCTTCCCTTCCATGAATGCTCTATAGAATGGATAATATATCATCTCCAGTAGATAAACACTCCAGTGGGGAGGGGAGTTAGGCAGACTCCGACCAGTATATTATCAACCGTAAATAGAAGAAATTGTTACAAGGGGAATCTTGCTCATAATACAATGCTGCCTAATCACAAATTCTAATACTAAAACTTGATTAATATAATGTTTACAATCTGAAGCAGGGCCAAATTCTTGCTGTGTTGTATCCTGAGGAAGGAAAATAATTGGTATAAATATCGATCCATTTTCATATAAACAAAAGCTAACATCATGCCATGACTAAGATATTATGTATAGAAAGAGTACCTGATGGATATGCAAGAATTTACTAGTTTCCAAACTTCCTCTGCAGCTTTCTTGCATTAACGATTAGGACCACATAAAACCAATCGTGGACTTCCTCAACGTAGCGAAAACAAGCATTCCTCCAAGATTTATTGAATAACAGAGAGCCACATGCTACCCAAAATCCTACAATGTATCCCATTGCCATGCCGATATAAAACCATGGAATATCTGTTCCATCTTCATTAGCGGTAGAACAATGATCGGGACCTTGAGAAGATGTCTCATTTGTTGTGCAATTGGCTGAAAGTGGAGGACCACAGAGTTCAGAATTCTCCATATATGAAGACGCGTTAAAACTTTGGAGTTGTGTGCTTCGTGGTATTGTTCCAGAAAAGTTGTTAAATGACAAATCCAAGCTACTCAAAAAATTTAAATTAGCCAAACTCACTGGAAGAACGCCTGAAAGACGATTTATTGAAAAATCAAGAGATTCTAAACTGCTCAAGTTACCAATGTTGCTAGGAATCTTTCCAACCAAGTTGTTTATCGACAAGTTCAGAGACATTAATCCTATAAGATTCATCATTTCTCTCGGGATTTCTCCGGATAAGCTATTACTTGAAAGGTCGATACTCTTGACAAACCTAATACCCCCTTGGTATTCAAGTTCTAACCTTTTCCATACAACCATAGCGCAGTCAGGCACATAAGCCATTGTAAAATTAAAACTGCTACTAATATTAGACATCCCAATGATATTAATGAGGCATCTTGGAATGGATCCTTGCAAATTATTATGAGCGAGGTCTAGGATTTGAAGGTATGTGATTTGGCACAATTGAGAAGGAAGGTTTCCAGTGAATCCATTTGAATGTAAACGAAGAATCTTCAATTGTGTTAGGTGTTCACCAATCCATGGTGGAATCTCACCGGAAAACATGTTTTCTCCGACATCAATTACTACCAATGATTTGCAGTTTTTTAATGACAAAGGTAATACCCCTGAAAAACTATTGCCATTCAAATGTAGTGATTGCAGGTTGTCCATGTAACCTATCGAGTTAGGAATTTCCTCTGAAAAATTATTCTTCTTCAAGCCAAAATATTTCACACCTCGCCAGTAATTCAAACAATCTGGAATGATTCCTATTAATTGGTTCTCTGATAGATCGAGAACAGATAGAGAATTTGAGATACTTGACACATTACATAAGAGATCTAAAAGAGTTCCAGAAAAGGAGTTGTTGGAAAGGATCAATACTTGTGCACTAGGAGAGATTCGTGGTATTGAGCCAGGAGATTGGATCTGAGATCAATTAGGGATATCTTTTTAAGTAATGCTAGGGATAGAGTTGGAAGCTTTCCATAAATATGGTTGAAAGAAAGATCCATGTACTCCATATTGGAAGAAACATTCCAAAACCAGCTGGGGATTTTATCATTGATTCCATTATGAGACATGGCAATTTAGGATATGTCCTTTTGTGTTCCAAGCCACGAAGGAAATCGTGGGCCCAACGAACAAGAGCGGAAAGATGCATTCTGGAGTTGAAAAGGAGGAGTCCAATCAAAACTCAAATTGAAACTCAATGAGTTAAAAGATAGGTTTATGACACGTAATTTAGAGAGATGGGATAAGTGAGTTTCAGAGATGAGTCCCTCCAAAGAGTTAAAAGAAACATCCAACACGACAAGATCAGTAAGTTGTCCAATCTGGTGAGGAATTTGACCACCAAAATTAGCATGAGAGAGATTCAATGAACGTAACTGAACAAGTGAGCCGAAGAATTGAGGGATGGGGTTAGAATTAAAATTGTTGAAGCTCAAATCCAAGTGTTGCAAATATTGCAAATCAAGTAAAGAATTACTTATCTCACCTCCCAGACTTGTGGTTGTGGTATCATCCCTTTCAATGTAAGCATCACCGCCCATAACATATCCATTATGAAGATCAAGTGTAACAACATAGCCTGTTATATTATTACACTTGACTCCTATCCATTCACAACAATTCACTTTCTCCACCCATGAAGAAAGGCGGTGCGAAGGATCTAGGAGACCCTTCTTAACATTTAGAAGAGCTTGTCTCTCCTTCTCCACGCACTGGACTTCTACTACGGAACTATTCCCGTTGCGAACATCGAATGCAGTGGTTTGCATGCAAAGAGAAAGTCCAAGAACAACCAACAAAAAAAGAATAAGATGATTGGGAGGAGAACGAGGAGCAGGGAACATGATTCACAATTAATGAACTAAAATTGAGCTTGTAAATAATTATAGGAAGGAAAACAAGTGAAAGGCTTAGTGTGAGAAATGTCTAACTAACACACTTGCCTTTATATGCCAAAAAAATAATTGAACCATTTCTAAATTCCATTCGATGTTTTGACATGCTTTGCATTTTAGGCCATTGAAAACTTATTATTCTATTACAATGGCCACATTTCCTTTAATATTTCGCAGTCCAGTCTTCACAATAAAGTCGTGTTTGGTGTTCCAATGACGGCTTTGACTTGGGGCCATTATGGAGTCAATGTCTCTGACTTGTAGAAGGCTAATTTGAAATGATTTTGCAATCAAAAGCTCTCATTCACATCTGCCCTTCTAGGCGTCGAGGAAAGGGGCGAGGGGGTGGGTGTTACCACTCATCTCTCTCGAGATTCATAAAGCAGCGCATCTCGAAAGTGCAGGCGCACATCTCAAGGGGAATGAGCGGTCACACCCACTCCCTCACCCCTTTCCTCGCCATTTAGAATTTTCCCATTCACATATAACACTGGACACATTCCAAGCATTTGGGGTTGTCTTAACACCTAGACCCATTCCAATGTATTTCATTTATTGATCTTCTCAGAATTAGACCATCTACTCATATTCAATACTTCAAATTGGTTTTCATGGATCCCATTCTCTGCAGAAAATCCAAGCTAAAAGAGAGTTACAGTCGAGGGAGAGGATGTCACTGCACAAAAAGAGAGATCATACACAATTGGGTAGATCTAGATTTTAGGTGGATTATGAGTTTCTATAAATCATATCCATAGAAAACGATTTGAATCAAAATTATATTACAAAAATGTAAAAACAATGAGAATCCCAAATCTTAATAAGAAGTGGACTACCTTGTTTAGAATATTTGTTTTTAGTTCTGATCATCTGATCGGAGTAAGCAACAGGGAGGTGCTGATCACTTAGCAATTAGTGTTGAATCAAAAATTATTCCGATAATGACATTAGAATAATTTTGTAAGTATAATTGCTGCTCCTATCTTCTTAAAAATAAATAGGGCAAATTTTTTATAGCACATTTTCATTCACTTCGCTAAGCATTGTGGTAAAATTCTCTAGGTTTGAATAATTATTTGGTATGATTTTAATCACAATATTTATATCATAAATTTTCAGCTCAGTGGAGCAAAATTGTCAAACAGTTCACATTCAGCATCTAAAAACAAACACCTTTTAATTTTACAGCTTCTAATCAGCAGCTCATTCAGAAGCTCGTTTAGAACTTCTAACTCCAGTTAGAAGTTAGCTTCTAAGCACCTCAAAAAAACAAACGCTCTCTAAGTCTATTCTTTGGTTGCCAATCCCCACACCTTAATCTCTGCATTCATTTCTGCCAATTCTTGCATTTATTTCTCAAAGAAACTCTTGTCATCGCGATCAAGATCGCTGGATTGGAAGTAACATATACTACCTTTCTTACGCCTGCGATTAAGAAATTGATTGATGCCTATCAAAATTGTGAGTTTAAGGGCATTCACAAGGAAGCATTTGGACAGCCTTTCACCGGTGAGTTTAACTTTTAGCTTAAAACTCATGAACTATTCTCTTAGTTTGGTTGAGGATTATAAAGAAATTTTATTTCCTTGTGATGATGTAAGGTATGATGAAGGGATAGGTGAGTGGTGTAAACTTGACGTACCTTTATGAATTTTATTTATTTCTATGGTCCGAGAGCCCATGTTACCCTGCGCTTGCCTTCCCAAAAAAAATATATATATATTGCTCCAACCATCCTTCAAGACGACTAACAAAACGAAAACAAACATCTTAATGACAATAATTCCTGACCTGCATAACAATTTCAATGTACATAAACTTCCAACATTACTTCAGTTGAGCTTCTTGCCTATCGTGCATCTTGTGATGAAGTCTAGGAAGCATTAGATCATGAAGTTGTCTCTCAGTGCCATACTCTGAAAACTTCCAACATTACTTCGGTTGAGCTTCTTGCCTATCGTGCATCTTGTAATGAAGTCTAGGAAACATTAGATCATGAAGTTGTCTCTCAGCGCTATACTCTGACGTGGCCTACAAAACACAATTGCATGGAACAAACAATGAGTTTTAACATACAGCTGTTCATATCTTTGTCAGATATGCTTGATTCATAAAAGCACTCAAGAGCAGGTGAGATCATTTAGATCGTGATCAACCGATATTAGAGGCAAAACACATAATTCAGGATTCAGACTTCTCATACCAATACAAGTACCGAATTATATTTCTTACAAATGAAGCAGCTATTTGCCTATGTTTCAGTCTCATTCACAGCCAAAAATGGTTTCAGTACAATCTAAGTAAATATGAAGACAAATATTCATTGTGGGGTCAAAACCACAATTTCATGGATGGAATGAAGTAATCAACAGTACTATCCCAAGAGAAAAATGTAATCAACACCAAACTGAATGCAGCTTCAAATAGCATCTTCGAAAAGTTAGAAGTGGTATATCAAAAGTTTCAACTCCTATCCGATCAAAATGACAAAAAAATGTTCCAACTCATCCTTCTAAAATATATAGGAGGTTAACAAGGAGTATATCCAAAGTTTGGCTCAAATGGAGAGGGGCAACAGGGAGTAAATTCATGAAGCACGTGAAAAGCCCATAGAATCATTGGCAGACCAAGATATCCAAGTAGGGAGGAGAAAATTGGAAAATGTGACTGACTAAGGCTCAATCCCAACAGGTTTGAAAGTAGACTTGTAAATGGATTGGATCGAATAATCCGATAAGTAAAAAAAGGTGAATCCGATTTGATCCGATAATCTGACTGATTATCAATACTTAAATCCATATCCGATTTGTTATCCTAATGGATATCCGATCCGAACTTTTCAATTGTTTTTAAAAAAAATTAAATTATACTCATCCTTTTAACCATGTATATATGCATTTATTACTTGTAAAAACTAAAAAAACTATATGTATATACATTATACATTATGTCAGATGAAAACGGATCGGATATGCTCAAATTGATATTTGCTCCTTTAAGTTAACGGGCTAGCGGACTCTGATCATAATCGGATTCTCAGATTGAATACCAAAATCCATCACCTATTAAATATATCGGATGCGATTAAGATCCGATCCATTGACAGGTCTATTTGAAGTAAGCCTTAAATATGTAATCATGGGCCAACCAACAATGTCTTTGCCCAACCAGCTGGTATGTATAGATCAAACAATTACAAGTTTGGAAAGATCCTCAACTGTTTGCCTTCATCCTCATCTGGTTATCTCTCACTAGGTTGCGTTGACATACGCTAACCCAATTTAGCCGATTCAGAAAGTTAACACTTGATCTTAATAGGATAAGGCCAAATCTTAACCAATTAAGAACCCAGAACCTATTTTGATGAAATTTTTGTAAATTTGACAAAAAAAAATATGCCATAAATTGATATGATTTGACATGGAGGATGACATGAATAGAGAGAGCACGACAAACAAAACCTATTTGTCAACCAATTGTAGCCAGACATCCTCCTTGACGAAGGAGGTTCGTGTTCAAGTCTCACGGGAGTGCCTAGCAGGCTACTCATGTAATTTATTTATATGTTTTAAGATCTAACTATAAACTTGTTCTCGTTTAAAAAAATGACAAAATGGGACAAAATATGAATTATCAAAAGCCAATTATCGCATACCCTTGTAGCAAACGCAAATCGTAAGTTTTGGACTTGAGTTCCAGCACAAACTCTTAAGTCGATACCAAGGCTGTCTATGCCGACGAGTATCACCTCCTGCAACAGGTCACAACAAAAAAATAGAATCAAATGAATGAACCAGTTATGTCAATTAACAAGATAAAATGGGCAAGGAAAGATACAACACCGTTCTGATATTCAAAAATTACACTTATTCAACGACAGTTCATGCAAAGTATAAGTATTTATGTTCTTGGTACTAGTGAGGAACATAACATGGCCAACCAGCATAAATAATGCTTTACGAATTTCAGGACTCTTCTATGAAATGAGTTGGGTCAAAACCAATATCACGAGAAGTGCTCACAATGACATTCAATAAGCTAGGTGTTCAATATACCTCATGGACTTAAAGAGTCTTTACAACCATAAAAGTTTCCACTTTGCCAACTATGGGAGGTATTTGTAAATTGGTAAATAGAACGACAAAACTAAGACAACCGGTGATACGGATAGGATTCCTCTTTTATGGGGTAAAAACCAAGAGCAGTTCAGATTCAATTCCCCAATAGATTAGTGGCCGAAGATCAGAACAAATATATGCAAGTTAAAAGACCCAAATAGAATTGTATGCACAATACATCATTTTTCTTTCTGAACTTTGAAGTGGTTGTTACTTTCAATCTATAAGTGAATATTTTGATAATGTGGCTGTTGAGAAGTGCCAGTTGACACCTTTAAAATTAATTCAACTTTGAATTCCTTGTCGAATAAAGATTTAAGTATCATTTGATACAAGCATGTGAAGTTTGAATAGAAGATGGAGTGGAGGGTTGAGATATTCAAAGTGAAGTGGCAAACATCGGGAATGATTGTATGAAAGACATGAGCTCACGAGAGAATTTTGAAGCTACAAGTATTTGAAGACACCCACAGAGTGAAACACATAAAGTGCTAATGGAGTGGGGTGTAAAGGCGCATGGAGTGGAACATGGATTTGGTTAAGGAAAGCTATAGCACACAGGAAACCAAAGGAAGTGGAATGGATCGCTTAAGACATGAAATGGTGAGGAGGGTTTGAAAGCATGTGGATTAGAATGTCAAAAGCATTTAGAGTAGAGAGCCCAAGGCACGTAAATGGAATTATGAGTGATTGTGTAATTTTAGGACATGCTCATTTTAGTTTGAATTTTGAAAAAGACGGGCAAAATTGGTAGGACAAAACAACAAGCCCTATAATTGTGAATAACATCAAACAAACAGAAAATAACAGTGATTAAATTCCCAACTGGAATACAGGTGTCCCGTTTCTAACTTTGAAGACTGGCAGACTGAATCACATTTTAATGTCTCTATCTTGACAATATCATTCAGAATACATTAGATTTAGGAAACAAGTTTGTTGATAAAGATAATGGTGTATTACCTCTACTTGAATACCCTTAACTCTCCAACATAAAGACTCGAGGGCTTGTGCAGTCTTCTCCCCTCCAGCTTTCAAGCGGGATATAACTTTTGCTGCTGTATGTGCAATGGCGTCTGGCTGAGCTTTCTTAAAATCTTTTAGCTCCACAAGAGTCTATAGAGAAGTAGAAACAGAAAGAAAAAAACTATTATTAGAAATTCAAGTCAATCCCACTTCAAAAAAGTAGAATATCTCAATATACAATCGTAAGAATCATAGATATCACAAATAAGTATGACTACCAGAAAGAAAGGAAGACTAAAACCAGAAAGTGACACCTCAAGGTCAATCATATGATTAGGGGAGTGCTAGGTTATTTTTACCATTGGATGTCATTGATGTCCATTGGCATAAAACCATAAACTGCCAGTTGGGAGCATGTTCTTCAAACACCATTAATGTCTATTTATCTAAAATTATAGGGAAATAACTAGGATGAGTGACATGATGATCCATTATCACACACCATTAACAAGATGCATCGTTTAGTACCAATTCAACACTTGACCACTTCACAAAACTCATTTTGTATTATGTTTGTCATACAAACTTGTTTCCCATTCGCATACACTCTTGACCACTTCAGGAAACTCATTTTGTTTCATCTAAACAGTGAGAATAGCATGGAAGTTTATATATACAGTAATACAACTACAATCTAATACATGGTTTGAAAATAAGTTACTCCTGTACAAAGAGAGTTCATAGAAAAAATGGCGGACAAGTTAAAAGTTATTCAAAGAGATCAAAACATACCTGACTTCCCTGTGGAGAAACTAACTGAATCTTAACCATCTCTAGCTTGTAAAATGTCGACCCAGTTATCTGGCTTTCATCCGTCTCCATTTCCTCCGACAGTGAACCATCTTCAGAAGAGGGTCTAGAATCCCACTTATGATCATGACCATTAATGTGAAGTCCCTTTGAACTGTCTTCAGCAACTTTCTCACCATGAAGTGTACCTTCATCACTACATTGATGCTCAGCCATATGCTTCCGTATACGAGAATGCTCTTCAAAAATGGCAGGCTGCAAAAGGGCTTGAATTGCAAGACCAGCTGAAGGTTGGTCCATACAATCCACCGGCTCGTCTGATGCAACCTGAAAAATGTATAATAATTGAAAATAGTCAAATTCAAACTAACAGGATGAACTATGGAGCAGGGGACTATTCCTAGATCCTACACTACAAGTCTACAAGTAAGAAAGTAAACTCCAGGAAAAGAGGTAGATTACACATAAAGTCTGTAAAGTAGAAAACAGTCAGGAGAAATAAAAATAAATTAGGTATTGGTATTTAAACTAAAAATGACAAGTTAGGAATGAAATGAGCAGAACGTAATAGAACATATTTCACCTGCACGTAGTTTATCCAAGAGAATTGCAATCTGTAAGTATTTATCTCAGTCGACTCTTTTCTAAGGTAAAATACAATTGATAAGCAATTAAGAAACTACCTCAGTCAACTTTCTGGCAAAGGACATTGGATGAGAAGAACGCATTGTCTCTAACTTCGCCCAATCACCAACTGCCGCATCAGGTCCCAAATCATCTTCAAAAATGCCAACCCATTCCTAAAGGTTATTAAATAATTACATTCCACCACAATCACAAGCCAAAAGAAAGGATGCTATGTCAACACAAGAAAATAACTTGAACCTTATCATCATAATCATCAGTCTCATCGTCGCTACTGTCATCATCTTCATCCTCCTCATCATTGCTAGCTTCTTCAGTGATGTTCTCAAAGCCAAAATCAATGTCAGCAGTTCCTAATTCCATCTCCTGCATTTCTTTGGTATCCAACCCTATTATTACTTGCTGCATTATACAAAAAGGATAGTCACCAATCCACAAGCAATGGTAATAAGCCACAAAATTATGCAGGAAAAATGGGTTAAACATATGGTACCACATAATTATTCTCAGTCGTAAGGGTTCGCAGAATGTCTTCGTCAGTATTCACCGCAAAATATACATCTGCAGAAGAATTGATTTCCATTACACCAGATATTAAAACTGAGCTCACACAGCATAATTTATACAACTTACTTCCATATTCATCTGTTAAATAAGGCAAATCTGGCCAGAAAATGTTCTCCTGAAGTTGATCATCAACCAGTCCTGAAAACATTAAAGTGGCTTTGTTGTTCACCTGTAAACGTCCAAAAGATCATAATTACATGTATTTACAGAGTCTTGAGATTTATCAATAAAGTTTAAAGGGTTAAAACGAGAAGTACCACAGACACAGTGAGAGACCAGCCAGCTGAAGGCTGACTACTAAGAGAATCCCAATTTACATACTAGGATTGAGAGAGCATCACATTCGAATTATAATCTCCATCGCAAAATTTGAACTATCCATAACTTGAACTATCCATAACTTTCTTGTATCCTGCCATTTCTTGTCTCTTTTTTGAAGCCAAACACAAACCATGAGTTTATTGATGAGAAATAAGCATGAAGTGTGACCAAGAAACTCAGTACAAGAGAAAAAAAAAAACCAAAAAAGCCAAATTACACAACAAGAAGGTCATCAACAAAGCGAATAATTTCTTAGAAGCTTCCCAGATCCCAGTGGATGTAAGATGGTGGTGGCTAAATATTTCTAATTATTTTTTTTTTTTGGAGGCTAGTTGGGTTTTTAACAAGATCCCATAACTATCTCAGAAATAACGTATGCCTTGAACCCTGGACCTGTGCTTCAATCTGCCACAACTCTATCAACTAGCTGGTACCCCATTGGCAATAGTACATGATCATGTACGTGTCTCTATATCCCTAGGTCCTCCCACTCACACCTCCCTTGGACCAACCCAACCACTCGTTCGCATTTTGGCCATTGTCATTTAAGTATAGTTAATGACAACACACACAGTATCTTCCCATTTAGTACACCCCAATTATCACAAATTATACGTTGAACTAGGGTAAATGCAATGGCTTGCATAGATTAGTGGGATATTTAAGATCCTTTAAGCATTGTGCAATGTTTACATTCTAAACAATGGGTGTTCACTAATACCTCAAAAGTTTACTTTTCCATATCCCTCATTCTAATTATGATAAATGACAATGCAATTAGTTGCTCGAAACTGTAAAAAAATGTTACCTCAATCAGGGTTCTTGCAATTTCAGCTGGAGTGAGCTCGGCATGGTCCCGGTCTATTGATACAGGTTCCTCAATTTCCTCAAATGGATGGTAAGTTGATGGCTTTCCATTCACCTCTGAAGGGTGCGAAGCTGAGCTCGAAAACTCCGCCGCAGACCCTGCAGTTCTTATTCTATTGCTGTTGAGTAAATTGGGTCTTGCTGACAAAGTTGGAGTACAAGCTGAGTTCCACCAAGGCCGATAACCTGTAATGATTTGGCAAGAACCCAAACAGTAAAAATGTCAGCAAATTGAAGAAGAAACTCAAAGGGTAAAGTTGTATACTTGAAAGGGAAAAATGAGGTGGAAATTTACTTACTTGTAAGGATGAATGAGGCGGAGCAACCAAAACTGGTGGTGGTGGAGGAGCGGAATCCGAAGGCAAGAGTTGAATCGAGGATCATTGGTGGTGGTTGTGGTGGAAGGAGGGAGGTGCTCGGAGGAGAACAGAGTTATCTATCCAAGTTAGCAACTTTCTACTTTAGTATATACTCTCTTTATACTTTTTTATTAGTTTTTGTTATCTGTGGTTTGGATAGTTTGATTGATATTTCAAAGTTTGAAAAAGCCAGGAAATCAGGTTTTTTTATTTTATTTTTTATTTTTTAAGTATTGTTACAATATCCACATTTATTGGTACCACTTTAATTTATCATCGAATAGAAGTTATGTGTTGTTGAAGTTCGAAAATACTTGGTAACCAGGATTTACAATCAAGTTTTATAATCAAGGTAAGGTGACGTGATGTGATACGACATTCTGGTTGTAAAATCTGATTCCTTAGCAAAGATCGTCAAAGTTTTAGAAAAATATTTTTAAAAGTAAACATGTTTTACCATATGAGATCCACACTATTGTCTGGAATGGGATTTTAACCTTTCAAAAGTTTTGAAACGATTTCGAGAGTCTTGTTTGTTGGATTTAGTAGTTAGACGGTTTTGACATTGTTGTTAGCTAGCTTCGAAGGAAAAGCTTTTCAAACTAAGCAATTTAGCATTATGAGTCTAAAACTTTCAATTTAAGATTGGATTCAATGGAGATATTTTTGTGTGAACCTTGTAATAAGCCTTGCAATTTAGAAAAATTAATGAACCTAATGGGGGTCACGCTCCCATTCGATTTTTTAATTAACTTTTTTTTGTATGTGTGTTTTTATCGTCTACTAATATTACACGACTTTGTACAAATCCCATTCATTCACTCATTTTAAGAGTGTTTTCACATGGATTGATATGACCATGCTACAAACCTCACATTTTCATATGGTATACACCTTGGTCATAGTATAAAACTTTGTGGACGAACATAGGAAAAATATAAATTTTATGGGCAAACAAACTAAGGGATGAACAAAACGAAAATTGTGGATGCATATAGGAGAGAGCTCCTGGCAACAAAATATCACATTTTGAGTAACACGTGACACGCGCGTGCATATCCATTTCTTCCTCCTCTCTCCATTTGCTTCTTCAAACAACAACAACAACAACCCATTGAACACTCAAAAAGCTCCAATCTTTCAAAGATGCTTACATTGAGACACTTTCCACTTATCTATCCAAGAAGGTTGGATTTAGCTTACAACCCCACCATGTCAAGCAACACTGTGGTGAGTTTAGTCAGTAATTTGTTAAGTTAAATCCATAAGTGTTGTTCATTTAGTATGTTTACCGAGTTATGATGAAAATTTGTTGAAATGAACATGGTTTTGCTTAGGTTTGTGCCATGAAAGGACCTCGAACTCGGTACCCCAGAGTTTGGAAATCGAAACCAAGAGTGGGGACTGTTTCCAAATCAAAGAAGCTTGTCGACACTGTAAGTTTCTTCCATCTTAACATTGACTGAGTTAGTGTTGGGGGATGTTTGGTTAGCTATTTTCCTTGGGAAATGGAATCAATTATTCTATTTCCCTTGTTATGCAGATTTTATTTGTCTGGCTGTCTATTTATTGACAGAAAATCTGTTCTTGATAAGACTGTTTTCTCATTACTCGTGGGAATCCAATTCCCAAGGGAAGCATCGGAATCGAATTCACATAAATGGTTTCAATTTCCATGTCTATTTTCCGTGCAACCAAACTGACCATTAGTGAATTTAAATGATACCCATTTGGATTTTTGGAAGATTTTGAGTTGATTCAATTTGACTTTGTTGTTGAATTGGTGGCTAGGATTTGAAGAAATGTGTTTTCGAAGCATTATTAGTTATTGTTTCGATGAATTGATAATTCAAATGATTTTGGGGGAAGAAATTATGACAGATTGAGGAAGATGGTGTGCAAAAAAAAAAGAGCAGAAGAGAATCGCAAAAATTAGATTTAATTTGAGGCAACTAACTAGAACAAGCCCAACAACAAAATAATATGATATTTGATATTGAGAATCCAAAACCCAAGAAGCCCTAATTAAATGCGTTTTCGACCTATTGTCTAAACTTACATTTGACATTTCTTTTAAAATACAGATCACACTTGTAGAACCTGAATGCATGCCCTAACATATTATGATCTTTCCCATAAATCTTTCGAAACATATTAGACCCAACATCTCACACAAACTCATCTTTACGTCCCATATATTCACAGGGTTTGAACCAATGACCTCAAATATATACTTTTCATGTTTTTTTTTGGGTTTCTCGAGTGTGTGAAAAAGGACTACAAAAGAGAAATGCTCATTGCAGCACAATTATGGTTTCTATACTCCTTAGATGTTGTAGGCGGTGCAATTGCACTTATTTGCACCCCGTTTGCGTGCCCTTGTAATTTGCAGTTTCACAAACTAATAGGTGCAAAACATGTCTTCCTCATCTCATTGTTTTCTAAAAAAACATTTTGCCCGCTGAAAATAATCAAATATTGCTTGATGTTTGTTCATGATAATCTTGAAAAACAAAACTTACGGTAGGATCATTTGAGAAGAAATGTTTTTATCTTAGGGGTTAGTGGGGTCTAGTGAGAAAATATGAGTTGCTTTGGTGCTAAATCCTGCTCCACTAAATTAAATTAAAATTTCATATGCATGTAAAAAAAAAAAAAAAAAGTTGGCTCATTAGTTCATTTATCTTCTTTTTTATATTATTTATTTGAGCTCAGATTTCGTTTCAAAGTTCTTAGTTATTTAGTCACTGCCTTTAGACAAGCATTTCTTTTGGGACAACTGGTAAGCTATCTTATGGATATGATTTGCTTTTAGATAAAAGGACTATCAAATGTGAAGGAAGAAGTCTATGGAGCCCTTGACAGTTTCATTGCATGGGAGTTGGAATTCCCTTTAATCGTAGTAAAGAAAGCTTTGCAAACGCTTGAGAAAGAAAAGGAATGGAAACGCATAATACAGGTCTTCCACATGTCCTTTTGTTTGATGTTTTTTAGTGATAGTTTCGTTGTTATAGTTACAATTATAGTTTTGGGCTGCACCTGCAGGTGACAAAATGGATGTTAAGTAAAGGTCAAGGAAAGACAATGGGAAGCTATTTTACTTTATTGAATGCTTTTGCTCAAGATGGAAGACTTGAAGAAGCTGAAGAGCTTTGGACAAAAATATTTTCAGAGAACTTGGACAGTGTGCCTCGTGTTTTCTTTGACAAAATCATTTCGATTTACTATAAGAGGAACATGCACGAGAAGATGTTTGAGGTATTAATCTCATATTGTTTCATTTACTGTTAGCTGATGAAATACAAAAACCAAATGTATGGTGTGATAAGCGACAACCCGGAAAATTTTACAGAATTGGCACAGTCAATTTTACTTTTAAAAACACAAGGAACCCATGTTATCAAGAGTTCGACTTCAGCTTCTTGAGCACCTTTAAAGAACTATAGGAGCTTTAGCTATTTTCAGAACAGTAGCTCTCAAGAAAACATGTGTTGAAAATCCAAGACTGTCCCAACTCCCTGAAATTGTAGGAGTTACTTCTTTGCAAGCCCTAATTGTTGTATAGTCTCATTCTTGCAAAGATCCAGATCCAGCATCTCTTTTTTACTCTTGAATTGTGTGGCCAACCAAAAAGTAAGTCTATTTAAATCCATAAACTAGGACTCGCCTTAAAGGTTTACTGATTGCTTGCATGTCTGAATTGCTACTTAATCAAATAAACCCCTATCACTAGAATGAATAAATCATTGGAAGTTTTGAGCTTTAAGTATGATATATGATGGGATTCTTGCGGCTTTGGTGCATTTATCATGGGATAGAAAGTATGCATTCACTTTGTTATTCTGTGTGAAGCATAGAAGCTCGTAGGTGCTCATGTCGCGTTCCTATAGAAAAATTTAGAGAGCCGTGTGATATTCCGCAGCATGCATTAAGTCCATTGAGAATGATGAGTACAACATAATTACATATAATCATTACACTAGTAGGAATTCCTTCTTTAAATTGTACAGAATTCATTCATAATAAGTGATTAAAAGAAATTTAAAAAAAAAAATTCACAAAGCCAAGGCTTCATGTGTTTCTTTGTTTAAACGTCTTTCCCCCCTCTTTTATCCTCGTAGTCCCAAGAGGCATTGCCAGTTAGGTGACATAAAATGAAAAGGAGCTTTCAAAGGGTGTACCTCAAAGACTCCAGAAAAGGAGATGATAAAATCATCATGGATTATATATGTTACAGGATTCCATTTCCTAAAAACATGATCTTTGAATCTGATTATAAGGAAATGCAGCTTGCAGTAGAACACTCTTCACTAATAAATTTGAATCAGTTAAAGCCTTGACACAAGAGTCAGTTTATGTTAAAGCCTTCTAGTTGTAATGTAAAATATCCATAGAATAACTGAGCCATGACCATACTGTATTGTCACTAATGTTGAATAATCTGAAGGAATGAAGTTGAAAATGTTTATTACTTCAGTATTGGTCCCAACTTTATTTTTTTCCATATCTTTTAAGTTTATCCTTGTTTTGAAGAGGGGTGGTTTGAGGACATTGACTGGCACTCAGATATTTGGTTGATGAAAAATTATTTGTACATATTACCGATGGTAGTAGTTCATATTTTGGATATTAAGATTCTTAGTTTTGTCCAATTTTGTTGCAGGTATTTGCCGACATGGAAGAACTTGGTGTACAACCAAATAGCTCAATTGTAAAAATGATGGGAAACGTGTTCCAAAAATTGAACATGCTAGACAAGTACGAGAAGTTGCACAAGAAATATCCACCTGTGGCATGGGAGTATCGATATATCAAAGGAAAGCGTGTGAAAATTAAAGCAAAAAATTTAAAAAAAGTTGATGATGAAGAGTCTAACGAGCTCTCAAATGAACTCATAGAAGATAGTGGCGACTATGACAAGCATTCAAGCGAAGTTGAACCTGAGCCAAGGATGCTAAATGAACTTGATGAAGTTACCAAGAGCACGAATGAATTGGAGAAAGTTGGTGATGAAGAAGCTAACAAGCACTCAAATGAACTCATAGAAGACAGTTGAAGCGAACTGGATGAGGAGGGCAACAAACAGCATTTAAGTGATGTTGAAGAGGAACTGACAATACCAAAATGAACTTGAAGAAGCTACCAAGATCCCAACTGGGTTGAAAAATGTAGCAGAAGCCTGCATTGCCAGATGAGTTCATAGCATCTTATTCTCGTGCGCAGATGTAACCAGATGAGTTCATAGCATCTTATTCTCGTGTACAGAGGTGACCAAAGATCAAATCATCAGATTGTGTTGAATTTCTACATCTACAACCATGTGAACTTAGGCTATTCTGTAGCATTGAATCTGTTGTTTACATACCCAGTGGGTGCATAATTGTATAAGAAACACAGTGATACCATTGTGGAAAATGTCTCTGTATAAGATACTGATGCAAATTCCAGATTGCAATTCACAAAGAGAATTCTGCATATCTGACAACTTCTGATATTCGCTTCTGTTTTATAATGACCAATTGTCTTGCTTATTCTGTGGATTCAAATGGTTAGAAATGTCAGAAGGAGCTTACTTCGTGGGATTGACATCCGTACTAAACAATTACGTAGGTTGGTAATAAACTCGTAACCTGATCAAGATCTTCATTGCCAACCAATTGTATATACATATTGGTGCCTTCTGTTTTTATCTTTGAATGTGTATTTGTCGCATTGTTTGATAATGTGTAAATTCAGATGATGTAAATTCAGTTTGCAATGTCAGATATTGAGGTCGTTTTTATCTCAGTTGTTTTATCAGTTGAATGTGTATCTGTTAGGTGCTCTGTGAGTTAGATGTTAGATGTCTGTTAGCTATCTGTTAGGTGCTATATCTGTTAGGTGTTAGGTACTATTAGGTCCTATATCTTAGTTATAGGTCCTATATCTGTTTACGTGCAATCTAGCGTCAATTGGGCCATTGGTTTTGGGATTCCTACATTCCTGATGTTGCTGTCTGTTGCACTATTCTTCATGGGTTCGAGACTTTATGTAAAAGTGAAGCCTGAAGGGAGTCCTATAACTGGCTTTGTACAGGTTTTTGTAGCAGCGAGTAAAAAAAAAGGATTACAATTGCCAGATAATCCACAATTATCACTCTTTAATTTTCACCCAACTTTGTAACTTATCTTGTGTAAACCATTGCTTACAATCTTGCTTACAATACAGTCTTCAATTCATAGCAAAACAGTCTTGCTTACAACCATTGCAATACAATCTTGCTTACAATACAACCATTACAAAACAGAGCAAAATCTGCCAATTGTTAATACAATTAGCTGAATTCAGTGGACGTCTAATTACTTGCAAGAAAACAGAACATGCCATTCCTGCTATCCCCAACTACAGCATCAAATGAACTCTCTGACAATAATTCCCCGTATGTTCTTCAAACCAGACAAAGAAGAGGTGTTGATATTCTCTGGAAAGCAGTCAGTGTGCAAAGCATGAATGCTCAACTCTCATGTGAATCAAACACCCTGCATAGACACTAAATAGGAAGCTGAAATATACAAGAATCTCATTTGAAGTCACAGATTATAATGGAACAACTAATGAATATAAGTATGCTCAGTGAAACAACTAATGAATTCTTGAACTTTTATGAAACAACTAATATGAAACAACTAATATAAGTATGAAACAACTAATGAATATAAGTATGAAACAACAAATATAAGTATGAATTCTTGAACTTTTATGAAACAACAAATGAATTTACATCAGTGAGACATCTAATGAATCAAACACCCTGCATAGACACTAAATATGAATTCTTGAACATCATACATATAAGAATCTCATGGATTTCACTTCTGCAACTTCTTTGTATTTTCCCTTGTCAATTCAATGCAATACTCTTTGCTATGAGGAAAAGTCCCAAGAGGTTCCTCTACGGCTAGTGCAGAGTCTTTGAAGAGTTTTCAGGGTTTATTTTGAGAAATACGTAGTCATATGGAAAAAGCTTCTATTCTTATAAATGTGTTTGAAATGTGTGCTTTTGTTGTATTTGCTGTTGCTTTTTATTATCTGGTAGGCATATTGTATCCTAGTTTTTGTTTCTGAATAAATTCATCTTACTGATTAAAAAAAGAAGGGAAATATAGAAGAGACAAACCTCGACTCTTAGACGAGAACCCAGCTCATATTGAGCATCTGCATCACCCATGTCTGCAGCTTCCACAAGTAAAGCAGCTCCACTAAAGAAGAGACAGAAAGAGATAACAAGAAATTAACTATTGGATAGGATTCCTAATTTAACAAACAAAGAACACAATAAGAAACATGAAGCATACATAGACGTACACGGCTTTACAAGCCCCAGGACATTGGTACTTAAGATGCAGCCTGCCCAACCAGTATCGGGCATGGGTGTTTGAGTTATCAATTTCCAGAGCCAGTTCAAAGGTTTCCTTTGCAGTCTGCAAACATACATAAACAAATATAAGCATTGAAAATCCCAGTGAAATTGTAAAACACCCCAAAATTTCTTACAAAATGCAATTCATAGGAGTAAAGTTATAGCCTACACATTGATCTGTACACATTCAAAAATGGTAAAAAGAAACCCTTCCAAGGCACATTTACATGCAGTTTTCAGTTGTCAAATGTGTAAAATAGTTTTAGAACATTGCAGAACTTATCCTAAGTAGGTTAGGTAACTTATCACCATACATACACCGGTATACAAGTCAGAGTTGGATTTACAACAACCACTGCTTGTGCATGAAGATGATATGGAGCTAAAAATGGGGAAGTACCTTCTTTGCATCTTTTTCATAAATAGCGTAGAACAGTTCAAGCAATCTCTCCTTGGTGAATGTTTTGATCTCTCCCATCATACCGAAGTCATAGTATATGAGGGTACCATCCTTGTCAATAGCGAGGTTTCCAGGATGAGGATCAGCATGAAAAAAACCAGTTTTCAATATCTGAAACAGTACAAAAGGAAGCCGTATTGGTGTGACAGAAAATGCAAGCGTGATAAGAAGCACCCCTATACCCTGATACAGACGATAAACATGCAGGCCAGTTTAGGTATACTCCTGGCTGACGACCTCGATAGACAACGTACGCTCTGAATGCCATTCCTGCAACAGGAGGGGATATAAGGAAGGGGGAAGTATAGTGTGAGAGGCTGTTGGAATTCAGGCGTGCGAACAAAGTCGAAAATCACACAAAGGTCTAAAAGTTCATTAACATCTTCAAACTCTACTACATAAACCTAAGATGTACAGACTATTTCTGAACAAAAATCGTAAACCCTAGATCTAAAATAAGAGGAGAAAAAATAAATTGAAGCTTTGAAGGCTGAAGACGAAATGAAGAGAAGAACAAAGGGAGTTAGTGTTGCTTATCGGTTGTTTCTGCCTTAATTTCGTTATACATTACAACAAGACTTTAGCCCATGTGCTCCAACAAAGCAATACAAATAAAAGGCTAAAGGTTTTTAAGCCTCGATTTTATTTGCATTATAACAACAACAATGGTTAATCACAGGGAGATGATAAGCAGAAATCAAAACAGAAATGAAAAACAAAAAAACAAAACCACATGAACACTGAAATTAAACAAAAAAAATCTAGGACCTTAGTGGCAGGTTCAACTAATTTACAGTTCAAGTAGGAAAAAACTACAGATATGAACACTCAAATTATAAAAAATAAAAATAAAAAAAACCCCACAATTCATAAAAAAAAAAAAAAAAAAAACCACATGAACACTGATATTATTACAATTAAAATGAACCCTAGATGAAGCTCTTCGGTTGAAGAACACTGAAATAAATAAAAAAATGAACCCTAGATGAAGCTCTTCGGCTGAAGAACACTGAAATTAAAAAAAAAATGAACCCTAGATCTGATATAAATATCATGAATATAGTCATGATTTTGAAGATTCTTCTTTAATCTAATATTAATAATCGTGGGCTCGCCGAGTATTACCTCGCATGTGGTGCCTTAACACGATTAAGAATATAGATCTAAGAAGAGTTTTGATGAAAACACAGAGATAAAAAGATGCTTATATATATAAAATCTTAAACAAAAAAAAAAATTCTAAAGATATGAACACTGAAATTATAAAAAAAAAATAAAAAATAAAAAATAAAAAAAAAAACCCACGACTCATAAAAAAAAGAGCAATTCTAGATAAACCAAGCAGAGCCTTAGGTCGATATAAATTTTGGATCATAAACAAGGTACGATTTATTGAATTGCCTAAAAACAAAAAAGCCCCACACATATCACATGAGATTTGCAGAACCTACTAATTTTTTAGGGTATGTTTGGTAATATAAAAAATATGCAAAAATTGAAAGTGATTCAACAAAATTTGATTATGTGAGGAAGCCAAAAACTTGGAATCATGTTAGTGAAATTGGTTCCATGTAATTAAATAACAACCAAACAATGAAATTTAGCTTCAGCTTTTATTTCCCACAACCAAACCACAGTTTGACATGCGGGAATAATTCGATATGTCAATTGTTTGAGTATTCTAGAAGAGTGATTCTACACAGCGAGGAAATGGGCGAGGGGAGTGAGGTGGCGGGGGTGGGAGCCGTTCATCCCGTTCGGGATGCACGCGCGAAAAGTCAACACACGCATCTCGAGTGGGATGAACGGCTCCCACCCCCGCCACCTCACTTCATGATTTTGAAGATTCTTCTTTAATCTAATCTTAATAATCGTGGGCTCGCCGAGTATTACCTCGCATGTGGTGCCTTAACACGATTAAGAATATAGATCTAAGAAGAGTTTTGATGAAAACACAGAGATAAAAAGATGCTTATATATATAAAATCTTAAACAAAAAAAAAATTTCTACAGATATGAACACTGAAATTATAAAAAAAAAAAAAAAACCCCACAACTCATAAAAAAAAACCCACATGAATTACAATTAAAATGAACCCTAGATGAAGCTCTTCGGTTGAAGAACACTGAAATAAAAATTAAAAAAAAAAAAATTGAACCCTACATGAAGATCTTCGGCTGAAGAACACTGAAATAAAAAAATAAAAAAATTGAACCATACATGAAGATCTTCGGCTGAGGAACACTGAAATTAAAAAAAAAAAATTGAACCCTAGATCTGAAGACGAAACGAAGAGAATAAGAAAGGGCTTACCTCTGCGTCCGAGCGATGAAAACCAACTTCTTGTCCGAAACCAATAACCTAAAACACCCAAGTAAAGGGAAAATCAAAATCTTAAAACCTAAAACCTAAAACCTAAAATAAGAGGGAAATTTTACCTTTTGCGAGAGGGAAGGGACGATGGAGACCTTCTTCTCTTCTCCTTATTTCCTTCTTCTTCCTTAATTTTCGTTCTTCTCCTTCGTTTCAGTGATGATGGAGAGAGGAGGAGCTTCGTTTGGGGGAGAGGGAGAATCTGTACAAAATAATACGTTCAGGGAGGGAGAATGGGGAGAGTGAGAGGGAGAGGGAGCGAGAGAGGGAATGAAGGGAGCGAGCGACAGAGGGAGCGAGAGGAGCGACAGAGGGAATGAAGGGAGCGAGCTGATAGAGGGAGCGAGCTGATAGAGGGAGCGAGAGACAGGAGCGAGAGTCATTCCCTCTTCTTCTTTCGCCCAAATTTTTCATTTCCCTCGCAAACTTTTTTTTTTTTTTTTCACCACGTCAGCCCGCTTGCGTGCGACGCACTTCCCTCGCCCAAACCCTCGACATATAGAATTACTCTTATCGAACAAAACCTGGCTGCAATCCTTACCCACTCAAATATCATAATCTGCACCTGAAAAGTTCGAGTAATTCTGGAGAGCCCGTGTTGGTGGTTTGGGAGTCAGTCCAGACCCTCTGAACACGTGCCTGAGAGTCTCGTGTTTGGCACGTGAACCCAGGCCAAATCTGCTTCTAACATCTTTGTTTGGTTCAATGATAAGCACAACGCGTGTCTTCATCCCATCGCCTGTTCTTTTCACTGAACACGCATCTGAGGACGCCTGTCTCCCCTGTCTTCATGAACCCACTCAAGTCAAACGCATTTCTGGAAAGAAATGAGAAAATTTATAGTGAAAAAATAAATATGGAAGATAGTGTGATAGAGAGTGAGAGATTGCCGCAGTTGAATGTGAATCTGAGCAAACCAACTGATGATGAAGCAAAGCAAGAAGATCAGGAGAGAGATGTTGGAAATGGAAATCATGAAAGTGGGGGTCTCCTAAACCAACTTCTCTCCAATCTGACAAGCCCAAAAGGAAGAGATGTTCTTTATGGTGAACAAGCTGATGGTGATCAATTTGAAGAGGAGGAGAAGAGGGAAGTAGAGTTAGATAGTGGTGGTGGTGGGGGAGTGCTTAACAATCTGATCTCCAACTTGTTCATTCATAATGAAGGTGAAAGTGAAGCTAAACAGAAGAAAGAGGAAGGAAAAGTTGATGAAGGAAGCGAAGTACAAGTGAAGGTGGCAGAAGGAGAAGATCAAAAGGTAGAGAGTGGTGGTGGTGGTGGGATAATTTACAATCTCATCTCCAACTTTTTGCATCCAAGTGAAGTTGAAGTGAAGGAAGCTGAAGAGAATAAAGAGGAAGGAAAGGTTAATGAAGGAAAAGAAGAAGATCTGAAGGAAGAGAGCGGTGGGGGGATCATCAACAACATTATTTCAAGTATGCCTGATGAATTAGTACCAGACACTGATGAAGCTTCGATTTTAATACACTCCATCATTCATGATTGAGTGATTAATTAGTGTGATTATTATTAACTAATTAACATTTCTGTACAAATGCTGTATGGAGTTTATGATTGATTTTCTTTATTCTTTTTGTTTAAGAGTTGTTCTGCAGCTGTCTCCCTTGTATGGTTGAGGATTGTTAAGCATAATGTGATTAGCAAAACTATGGCTAATAAGATTACTAAACAGAATTGTTAGACAGTTAGCTAGACAGGCTGTTATTGTTAGAGCATCTGTTTTGACAACTAAACATCCATTGTGTTGTCTATATAAGTGCTATAGATTGTACATTCTTTCACTATGAAATGTAATAGAATCATTTGTTTCTTCTCTTGTTCTATGTTTTCAACATAGTATCAGAGCTTAGAGTATAATATAGAGCACAGAGTTCTAGTTTCTTCTTCTACTATTTTTGTTCAGTTCTTCAAGTAGTTTAATGGCCGATTCATCGTCCAATGCAACATCACTCATGAACTCTGCCATAACAGAGTCTAAACCTGTGATCTTCTCTCATTCATTATCTGTAAAGTTGAATGAGCACAACTATCTGTTGTGGAAACAACAGGTGTTAACTATAATCAAAGGTCACAAACTTCAACAGTTCATCAAGAATGCCTCACCTCCTTCTAGGTTTCTATCCATGGAAAATCAAACAAACAACAGAGTTAATCCTGACTATCTTACCTGGGAACAACAAGATCAGCTTCTATTCTCCTAGCTCCTGTCCTCCATGACTGAATCTTTACTTACCAGGTTAGTAGGTTGTACTACTTCTGCTCACATTTGGAAGATTCTTGAGACTTTCTTCAACTCTCAGATTGTTGCCAAGGTTTCTCAGTTCAGAACTCAATTACAATCTCTCAAGAAATGAGGACTTTCAATCAATGACTACTTGTTGAAGCTCAAATCCATTATTTATCAGTTAGCATCCGTAGGACATCAATTGTCTTCAAAAGATCACATCAATGCTATTTTTGATGGATTGCCTCAGATCTATGATACCTTTGTCGTGTCTGTGAGCTCCAGATCTGATGATTATAGTGTGGCAGAGGTTGAGACTCTCTTGCTTGCTCAGGAATCCAGGATTGAAAGGCATACTAAAGATCTTGATGTCTTGAGTTCGGCTAATGTAGCACATACATCCTATAAACCTTCTCCTAGATCATTTGTATCAAGCTCACAAGGGTGGAGACCACAATCAAGACCTCCATTTCACCCAAGAAGTTCAAGATCTAGTCCTGGAAGAGGATATAGGCCATTTGGATTTGGTTCAAATCGTCCTCAGTGTCAAATCTGTGGCAAAATGGGACATCTTGCGTTTAAGTGTTATAATCGGTTTGATACTAATGCTCCTAATCCATGGAACTCCAATTCACAATCATCTTTTTCAGGCTCACCATCTCAATCTGCTATGTCAACTCCTCGTCATGCCTTTTCTACTACCAGTCAGTCTCATCTTTCTGATCTGAGAACAAATTCTCAATCTATAATGAGATCAGGTGAGGTTTCTACATCTTCTGATTCCAGATGGTTTCCTGACTCAGGTGCTACAAATCATTGTACTCCTTATACTCACAGCCTCATGTCTTCAGTTCCTTATCATGGTGAAGATAAATTGTTTGTTGGTGATGGCTCAGCCTTACCAATCGAGAACATTGGTCAGTCTTTTATTCAGTCCTCTGATTCTTCAAAACTTTTACATCTTCAGAATGTTCTTCAGGTTCCTAAGTTAACTAAAAATCTGTTAAGTGTTTCTCGGTTTGCAAAAGATAATAGTGTCTATTTTGAGTTTCATCCTGACCTTTGTTTTGTCAAGGATCAGGTCACACATTGAGTTTTATTGGAAGGGAAGCTTAACAAAGGGCTATATGTTTTTCCATCCATGCTTTCTACTAAGACAAAACCTGAGTTGCTACTTGCAGAATCTCTGAGTATTGCTCCCAGTATTCCAGCTCATAGTCTCTCTCAAGTTCCCAGTTCTTCTCATCATTCAAGTCTTTCAGCATTTCCTATCAGTACTTCATCTCAACTCTCTCAGTTTTCCAGACAGCAACTTCAGCATTCTCAGCCTTCTCAGCATCTCAGCATTCCTGCCCCAGTTAGCTTTCCTGTTTTTCAGCATTCTAGCATTTCTAGGCATCCATCTCAGCAAACTCAGCATCTTCAGCATTGCCAGCCTTCTCAGTATTTTCAACAATCTCAGTATTTTAGCATTCCTAGGCAGTCTATCAGCAATTCCTCAGTTTGCATTCCAGTATTTCAGTCTGATACTCAGCATTCCAGTATTCAACATTCCAGTAGTGCTCAACATTTCAGTACTCAGCATTCCAGTGCTCAACAGTCCAGTACTCATACTCAGTTTTCTGATACTCAGCATTCCAGCACTTCCAAGCCCGATTGTCAGTATTTCCACACTTCAAGTCCATCTAGTCTGTCCATCAACAATCCAGTTTCAAGTCAGTACAACTTTCAGCTTTCCAAGCCCGATAGGAAGTCTTTAAGCATTTCAAGTCAGTCTAGACAGTCATTCAGTAATTCAGCAGCACGCCAGTTTGCATTTCAGCCCGATAGTCAGCATTCCAGTATTTCCATGCCTAATAGTCAGTATTTCACCATTTCTAGTCTGTCCATCAGTAATTCAGCATCAAGACAGTCTGCTTGTACTGCCTCAAGCAGTCCAGTCTCTTCTTCTCCTTTATTTATTTGGCATGCTAGGTTGGGTCATCCATCCTTCTCTCTTGTGCAAAAAATTCTTACCAGATGTAATGTGACTGTTCCAAAATCAATAAATCAAGAGTTTTGTTCATCTTGTTGTTTAGGGAAAATACACAAGCTCCTTTTTCCTAGTTATTCTACTGTATACACAAAAACCTCATAATTGATTCATACTGATCTCTGGGGTCCTGCCTCTACTCCTTCTTCGTCTTGTTCTAAATACTATATACATTTTATTGATGCTTTTAGTAGATTCACTTGGGTTTTTCTTTTACACAACAAATCTGATGCTTTTTCAACATTTCTTCAGTTCAAAGCTCAAGTTGAATTAGAGTTTGGTCTACCTATTAAATGTATTCAGTCTGATTGGGGTGGGGAATATAGATCATTTTTCAAGTATCTAGCTCAACATGGCATTGCTCATCGTCTTGCTTGCCCAACTACACATCAACAGAATGGTGTTGCTGAACGAAAACATAGGCACATTATTGAGTCTGCTCTTACTATGCTTGCTCATGCTTCACTTCCAATGAAGTTATGGGATGATGATGTCCGGACATCTGTTTTTCTTCTTAATAGAGTTCCCTCGGTTGCACTTAAGGGTCTTTCACTATTTGAAGTACTCTACCACAAAGTTCCTGATTACAGTTCTCTAAAAGTGTTTGGTTGTTCCTATTTTCCTAATACCCGCCCTTATAATTCAACCAAACTTCAGTTTAGATCTGTTGAATGTTTGTTTCTTGGTTATAGTCTTCAGCATAAAGGTTACAAATGCTTGTCATCTACTGGCCGGTTGTACATCTCTAGAGATGTTCTGTTTCATGAAGCATCCTTTCCTTATACCAAATGGCATCCTATTCCTTATCCTCTTCATCCTCCTACCACTAGACCTTCCATTTCTGGTAATTCTCCTTTCTCTAGCTCAGTGGTCCCGTCTCCTCATTCTGCTCCTAGTCCTACTCCTAGTCTTATGTCTGTCCCTAGTCCTGCTCATGCTACCCCTAGTCCTATGTCTGTCCCTAGTCCTGCTCTTGGTCCTATTTCTATGACCCATTCTGATGATAGTCCTCTTTCTGGTCCTGCTCCTCTGACTATGGTTAATGAACCTCCTCTCCCTATTCCTAGTGCTACTACTGGACATTCTATGGTCACTCGGTCCAAGTCTGGTATTTACAAGCCCAAGGTCTATATGGCTCAGACTTCAACTACTCCTTCTAGTTTGCAGGAAGCTTTGGAGACTCCTCATTGGCTCTCTGCAATGCAGGATGAGTATATGGCCTTACAGAGGAATCATACATGGTCACTGGTCGATCTTCCTCAGGGTCGCTCCATTGTTGGTTGTCGTTGGTTATTCAAAGTGAAACAAAACTCTGATGGTACTGTGCACAGATACAAAACCCGTTTAGTGGCTAGAGGCTTCCAACAGGTTGCTGGCTTTGACTATGCTGAGACCTTTAGTCCAGTAGTTAAGCCTACTACCATCCGTGTTTTACTCACCATAGCAGTCACTTATGGATGGTCTGTTTCTCAAATAGATATCAACAATGCTTTCTTGAATGGAGATCTATCAGAAGAAGTCTACATGATGCAACCCCTTGGGTTTCTTGATGCTTCACGACCTAGTGCTGTTTGCAAACTTCATAAAGCTTTATATGGTCTCAAGCAGGCTCCTCGCGCTTGGTTTGATAAACTTGGACACACCCTGTCACTACTTGGTTTTGTCTCCACCAAATATGATTCTTCTTTTTTTATTAGGCATTCTCCTTCTCCTATATTTCTCCTGGTGTATGTTGATGACATCCTCATCACTGGTGCTGATTCCCAGGCTGTCTCTCAGACCATTCATCAGCTCAATGCTAGGTTCTCTTTAAAGAATTTGGGTCATGTTCACTTCTTTCTTGGTATTCAAGTTCAGCATACTACCATTGGTCTGTTTTTATCTCAGTCCAAATACATCTCTGATCTTTTGTGTCGTGCTAAGATGCAGTATGCTAATGGCTTATCCACTTCTATGAGTGGGGTGAAAAGGTGTTTGCTACGGGTAGTGATCCAGTCCAGGATGTTCAATTGTATCGTAGTATTGTGGGTGCCTTACAGTATGTTACCATTACTCGGCCTGAAATAGCATACTCTGTGAATCGTGTTTGTCAATTCCTACAGAGTCCACTTGAATCACAATGGCGGATAGTGAAGAGAATTCTACGGTATCTCAAGGCTACACCTACTTGTGGACTTCACATTGTTCCTACTCCCTCCTTTCAGCTCACTGGGTATTGCGATGCTGATTGGGCGTCTGACCCTAATGACAAGAGGTCTACATCTGGATATTGTGTATATTTAGGTACTAATCTTGTTTCGTGGTCATCTAAAAAGGAGAGTACTGTCTCCCGAAGCAGTACTGAAGCTGAATATAGGAGTCTTGCTTCAGTGACAGCTGAGCTCACTTGGTTGCAATCCCTCTTTCATGAGCTTCAGATTGGTTGTTCCGTTCCTATTATCTGGTGTGACAACAAGAGTACAGTTCAACTCAGTGCCAATCCTATTCTGCATTCTAGGACCAAGCATTTTGAGATTTATATTTACTTTGTTTGTGAGAAGGTGGCTCGCAAGCTTCTTCAGGTTCATCATATTTCAGCATCCAGTCAAGTTGCTGATATTTTCACCAAAGCTCTGGGTAAACCCAGGTTTATATTGCTATGTAACAAACTCAGTGTGGTTGATGTCTCTACCCTTCGTTTGAGGGGGGATGTTAAGCATAATGTGATTAGCAAAACTATGGCTAATAAGATTACTAAACAGAATGGTCAGAAGTAGTTAGTAGATTGTTAGACAGTTAGCTAGACAAGCTGTTATTGTTAGAGCATCTGTTTTGACAACTAAACATCCATTGTGTTGTCTATATAAGTGCTATAGATTGTACATTCTTTCACTATGAAATGTAATAGAATCATTTGTTTCTTCTCTTGTTCTATGTTTTCAACAAGGATCTAATCATTATGCATGAAATTGCTGACTAAACAGAGGAGCTTGGCCAGCAGAGGAGGAGGCGTGAAGAGGAAGCAGAGCAGAGGAGGCGCAAGGAGGAGCGAGCGGAGCAGAGGAAGAGGCTTTGGAGCCGAAGTGTTGGAGCTTGCCAAAGAGGAAGCAGATTTGGGCCTGGGTTCACGTGCCAAACACCCTCCCAGGCACATGCCCAGGAGGGTCCGGACTGACTCCCGGGCCACCAACGCGGGCTCCCTAGAATTATTCCAGTTTAAATTATGAATGGATGGCAGATTTGTGATTTTGGGTTCACGTGCCAGCCACCCTCCCAGACACGTGCCTGGGAGGGTTCGGACAGCCTCCCAGGCTACCAAGGCGGGCTCCCTAGAATTACTCATTCGAAAAGTTCATTTCATGGTGTCTCTAAGCCAAATATGTGGTTGCTAATAACCCCAACAGGGTTCATTTATGGTACACCAAATTGTTAAAAAGAAAAAAAAGAGTGTAATCTCTTTATCTACTTGCATATTGTAGCAAATATCAATCGATAACAAACTATTCATTGCTCCGTAAAACATATATAATCCAAATAAGAACAACCATCAAAATAAGCCATCAACCTGAGATCATGTTGCAAATCTCATGTTCAATATACCATTTCATTTAATCACTTCTTTGTACCTCTTTACAAAGACAATTTCACGGCGGTGATGCCACCTCAATATATGATGTGTTGAGGAGACGAGCATCCACACCCCACACAAGAGATGGTGGTGCCGTCTCACTAGTTATAGCACAAATCCTCGAGGAACAATGACAATGAACCCGTGTCATTTTCAGTTTCCAAAATTGCCCTTCACAAAATTTTTAATTCCTTTGTGTTCCATTCATTTTCAAATAAAACTAAACTAACATTGAGAAATACTTTTATAAATGTAATACTTACTAAAAAAAAAAAAATCTTCCACGCACACAAACTTCATAAAGTCATTCTTCACTTTTAACCTTTTACTCTCATGAGACCCACAAATCCTTCTAAGTAATCATTTTCTTGCATTTTCATCAACAAGCCACTACTTTAAAGTTTAGGGATTATTTTTCATTGATTATTTTTTATTTTTTCATACAAACTCAAGTACGTGTTGACAATATGATAAAATTTTATCACATCCATATAGATAATCTTTCATCTTATTAAAAAAAATCCACTGAATATATGCACACGTTCACCTTCTACACACTACTAATATAAAAATTTAGAGGTTCACTATAGTTAAATAATTTTTTTTACCATCAACAACACCAATATATTTATTAAATTTTTTATTTATTTTCCAACATAAAAATAGAAGATTAGGTGCACTCAGAACTCAGAAGAGAGTATAAGAAGAAGCAAAGCCTTTCAAACTCCAAGCTAAAACCAGAACCAAACACCAACCCAATCCATGGCTTCTTCTTCTTCTTCACAAACCCAATCTCACAATCATCACCCAAACACCAACAACAACAACCCTGTCACTCGTTTCATCCAATCCACCTCCTCAAAGTTCGTATCTTTATTCAACCCACCACCACTTTCCATCTCCACTACCTCTCCTTGCATATCAAATCCCTTACTTTTCTCAGAAACCTTACCACCTGACTCATCAATTCTCTCCCTTTCGACCTCCTCCACAACCCCTTTTGACTCTCCTTCCTCTTCCCACCCAAATCAAAGCAACCCCATGACACCCAATTCGGAAAGTGTGTCTGCTTCCTTGTCTGGGTCTCGGTTACCTTCCACTGTGAAGATTTCAGGTAATAGTTCAGGTCCCAATGGGAGTGGCCCTGCTTTTGTTGGGCAGGTTTTCAGCATGTGTGACATTTCTGGGACTGGACTCATGGCAGTCTCTACTCATATCGAATTGCCCAAGAGGTGAGCTCTTTATCATTCTATCTTGGATTTTTTTTTTAATTTGATGATTTTTATTTGTCTTTGATTCGCATATTACACAAGTATTGGAAGCTAAAGTTAGGTTGTTTTTTTGTTTTTTGTTTTTCTTTTGTGCATAGTTGTTGTGGGTTTCTCTTTTATTAGAGCGGTTTTCATCTCATATAGAAATTCTGATACTTTTCATTACAAGTGGTGAAAGATTGACATGTCTCTTAAGAAGCATAAGATGATATGAACATTGCAAGAGTAGGTTAAGTGGGGCAAAGGAAAGTATCATTTGAGTTAAACAACTTGACGCGGACGACAGCAGGAAAAGTGAGACACTTCAGGGTATAAATTCGATTAGATTTATTTCACTGAACTTGATATGCAACCAAGTTGAGTAAAAGAAGTTGTGTCCATGATGCTTGCATTTTAGCCAAATCCCCACCAAATTACACCAGAAAAAATTCTAGCCAGCCTTTTCTTGGCATTGTTTGGGTTTTTTTATACTTGTACCCCTTATATAGATAGTATTTGTGATTGTGTTTTAAAGAGGAGGGACAAAAAAGTGTAAAAACACCAAAACAAGGCCAAGAAAAGGCCACCAAAAAAGGCTGGCTAGAATTACTCGAATTTTATTCTGAATGGATAGATAGGATATAGGGGAAGTGCAGCAAGTAGTAGTCCATCAGACTTTTATGAGCTAAATAGAGAGAGTAAACACTAACACGGAGAAAGTTACTATTCTTGAGTTTGTTTTGGGCAAGGATGTTATTCTATTTAGAAGTCCATTGAAGAAGAAGAAACTATATTTGGCAGTACAAGTGCTCTCCAATCCTTTGTAGTTGAGAAGTACAATAACCAGACAGATTTAAGAAGAGGAGGTCCATCTAAAAGAAAAAAGGGGATCTAACAAGGCATAATAAGGCCAATGCTAGGTAGCTTATGGAATCCATACAACCCTCCTCCCTCTTCAAAAAGGAAATAAAAAGGAGACAGAATTAAATTCTTGCAAGTGTCATCCCTTGTTAGTAATATTTGGGGAGGATTTCTAATTCTATTTTACTTGTCAAGTATCGATCTCCAAGCAATTCAAGTTCCTTCAAAGACCTAAATCCCTATGACTATATTCTATGTTTCTGCTCAACAGGACTAGGAATTGATTAATAGTGTAGTTGAATTGTAAATTAGTACACAAATCGGAAAGTGGATTTTCAATTCGTAGCGTAAATCACAAAATTTTGTTAAGATCTTCTAAATATAATGTAGAAAATATCAAAATAAGTACACGTGTATTTGAATATTTCAATGCTGAGAATTAATGATTCAGATTAAAAAAAAAAACTGCAATGCTCAATCATCAACTTCCATATTATTAATCAATCTAAAATTTTCACAAGATTGACAAATAACTTACTTACAAGAAGCACTTCATCAATGGAGAATGTTTTTTTGTGAGAAGTAATCCAAGAAGAAACAAGAAAAGAAAAAAAGAAATGACTATTGAGAAGAAAAATCCTTGAGTTGTTTTGAGACGTGAAAAGTCTTTGATTCTTTGAATTTGTCTTGTTATAATGGTATATGGCTGAGTGTGTTAGTCGGCAGTCCTTGTTTGAGATCTACACAGTTATGAAATCCCAAATAAACATTATAAAACATGATTTTAAAGCTTTGAAAATCAACGAAGTCCACAAATCAAATGATATGATTCAAAGTTAGATCATGACTCACGATTTGCTTGTTTTACCATTTTTTCCCCCTGATTTGACTCACCGGCTATGCAATTCGAATCGGATTGCACCACTGAATTCGTGATTTGTACTCTACTACGCTGACTCATGGATGCGATATTGTTTTAAGAGTTTGGATATATTTGCACAAGCCTCACAAAGGGAGCTATTTCCAAACCATGCATCATCAAACCCCTACCTGTCCACGAGCTTACCCATATAGGTTTATTCTCTTTTTAGAATCTTTCATTGTCTCATTGTACTCTTCTGTACCTGACAACCATATAGCATTCTTACCTCTCCACTTGCCCACAATTACCGTCTACATCCATCCTTTCTTCAATCCCCCACAATTGCTTGAGAAGAAAAGTGAAAAAGAAGGCGACCCATTATCTTGTCAAAGCATATCCATCCCAAATGAACCAGGCAACGTGTGTGTTTCTTCGTGATCTTTATACATGTTTTACATAGTGCGCAATTTGTGTTTTCTTTGTAATCAACTAGTAGAATTAGGAAATGTGCATGTAGTCAATGCCACTCGCTCCTCCATTCTGTAAGTGTCAATTTAAATTGTATAGATGAGGTGGAAATGCCTCAGCAACCTTCTTAGACCCTTTGCAATTAAATAAAATTGATATTGTTCAGACAAGTTTCTTATGGTGGAAATGCCTCAGCGACCTTCTTAGACCCTTTGCAATTAAATAAAATTGATATTGTTTAGACAAGTTTCTTATGGTAGAGCTTAAATGCCTTATCCTACATCTACTTACTAATAGAAATATAGCTGTGAAAATACAGTATCAGGTCTAAGGGTGGCAATGGACTTGATTGTGTCATGTTTCAGAGTAGTGTCGCATGCCAATTGACTGAACCTAAACACAAAGCGATTAGTAAATGGGACAAGGTTGCTCAACGCATTTTTTTCTTTTTTATCAAACAGGTAAGTCAATAAGACTTCATGGGTCAATATGACCAATTTGATACAGATAGTGTTGATTTTTTAACACTTAGTGCGTCAATTTGATTCAGGTTGAATAATCCAGTTGACATGATTTGTTAACACGTTGGTTGGCCAATTTTAATTGTGGCCACATGATCCTATTCACACAATAGCTAAGCCTAAAACTGTCATGGTAGATCAAATTGGTAATGTGTTTGGCCCGGACATGACCCATTTATTAGCAGTTTTGGCGGGTTAAAGTGGTTGTGACATGAGCATGATTCTGTCAACCCCAACCCACTAATTTCATGTTTCTTAGAGATCTTTAATTGCTACCACTAATCATACGCATTGTTCTGTTGGCCATGAGATTTACTGGCCCGAAGGAAAAAAGCTTTGCCCTCCATACATTGTATAAAACTATAGTATATAGTTAAAAATTACAAAATACCATTTTTTTAATCATGTATTAAAATATCATTACCAAGGGTTTGTTGGGATTTCTTAAGAACACAATTTTTTTTATTTTTTCGTTTGCTATGAGGCAAAGCAACAAAAGTTTGGTATGGGCCTCCCCTAGTGCTAAGCCTAGTTTAGGTGCACTTTCGCTATATGTCCAAATATATGCATTTTGTATATGCTTGTTATGTAGGTGACAAAGAGGGGGGATAACGGGTCCCTGTTTCATACCTCCTCCCCTGTGCCAAGGGTTTATGATTCTTGTGAAGATGCGTGAACTCTATCTCCTAGATGGTATAATTTTTGTTCTAACACCCTTGAATTTTGCTATCTAAAAACTGTGGTTACCTATAAATAGGAAATTAATGGAGGATTAATTTGTTTCAAAGAGGCACAATAAGTATACTCTTACCGTTTGTGAAAGAGGAAGAATGTGTATATTATACAAACCAATAAACACACCTCATTTAGTCATTGCTTGAAATATGTTAGGATTGGTTTTAGTTTCTTATGGTACTTTATAGAGTTGTAACAATCTCACAAAAACGACAGAAATAAAAAGAAGCATTAACCACAATCAATTTACTTGTAGAGTAAGTCACCATGCAGTTCATACATATTTTGTGCCAAGTGACAATTCTTGAGTTATGTCAATGAAGAAGTATCCACTGTGAAACAAAATTACTCTGATAAGGTTCTTACTCAAAACACCTGCAAACCTAAAATGTTGGTTCCACAATGAGTAATCTTCATATTTCGCACACACGGAGGAAAGGAGTGCATGTGGAAGTTTTAAAATACTTTAAATTAAAATTTGCCAAAGCTCATTTAAGCTCTTAAATGAAATAAAAGTTATGAGTTTCGTCTGAGGAGGTCTCCTATTTATAGATGAAACTTTCATTTGAAAGACAAATGGACAAGATCTTTGTAAAATTGGAAAAGTTTGAATTATAGAAGATTTCTCTCAGATTGGTCGAGTTCAGGTTTTGAGTTAAACTATGTAGATCAGAAACAGGCAAACAGCTTGAGGAGTTTTGACAGGTTGAACTTGGTAAGATGTACAAGCCTGTTTTCTGCCTGATCTTGGTTGACCTATGGTGTTCTATTCTTTGGCTGGTTGAACATTATACACTTTCAGCTTGGCTTTCCTGATTCAGTTGTCACTAAGTGTCCTAAGGTAACCTGTTGTGTTTTGAAGCTTTGAGCATGCTGCTTGGACTGAAAGAACCAACCTAATTTTAACTATAACACATGTTTGGAACGAAGTGGCATAAACAAAAATTTTGGAGCTGTATGTACAAACGTACCAACATATACGTGACTTTGCGTCTGTCCACGTATGCTCTTGGGTGCATGAGCGTGCGTATTTGTGATCAATTAATAGAAACATAACTATATTGGTTGAGTGTCCTTGGAATTATAATTGAGTCAACTAGGCAGAATTCGGAGTTGTGTTACATAATTCACGAAGAATTGATCTGGAATATCTCCTTTACGGCGAGGTTTAAAGTCTGTATCATTAATATGTCAGTATGTGTGGAAGACAAAAGGGACCAGTGCTGATTTGCCACTAACTAAGTAAAAGTACACATGGAGATGAAAACATGTAAATTTTAAGACATTAACAGCCACATATAGACTGTTGGTGATAGTTATTCGTTCGTTATGTCATTGAATAGAGATTATCCATTTATTTGTTTTTTGGATGTAGAATACCAGAGTGGATCAGAAAGATGTTTGCAAAGGTCACCAAGAGTGAGAATAATGGTCCCATGTTTCAGTTTTTCATGGATCTAGGTGATGCAGGTATATGACAGTAAAGTTTTTTTTTTTTCCTTCACTCGCCTATCACCTCTACACATCTAACATATGGCTTGTATAAAATTTCCTCTCGCACAAATACTTAAATCTATATCTGGATACCGCTGGTTTGAAAGTGCACATAAAATGCACTTAATGATAATTTCATATTGAACAAATGCATCACAGATTGTAGAGCTTACCTTTAGGAGGTTGTTTTATCTTCTCTTTTTCTTGATTACCTATATAGTTTTAAGAGGAAAAGTAGGAGATATATAGAACCATCCATATCATAGACAACATTTTGAGAAGCAATTCAATCTTCATAGCTCAAAATATATTTCACATTCACTGCTTTTGTGAAACTTTGTTTATGGCGGCAAAACTCTAAGATCTTCTCTAAATGATGCTAGCAATATCAAGAATATCAAAATAACAATAACTAGTTCTTACATAGGTTTTAAATATAATTTCTATTGTTGTTTTATAGATTAAATAGGTACTTTGAACATTCCATCTAACATTGCCATAAATCATTTTGATGTTAGTTTCATATGTTAAAAAACTGAATATTCCAACTGGAGTAGTGGGTGCTTGTCGCCTCGATCTGGCATATGAACATTTCAAGGTATGTTTCTACTGGATCTGAAGATTTAACTTTCACATATTTATGCTTTTTTTAGTAGGATCATGAAGTTGTTATCTTTTTCTTGAAAGTCTGCTCATTTTGTATGTTCTTACAACTGTCATGGTGTGTTATGCAACATCTTATGCTAACTAACGCTTCAAAAGTTTGCTGAAAAGAATATGAAAGAAATGGTTGATCATTTGCAGATCATCTATGTTGGGACTAGATTCTCTAAGAATTGTTGTCCACTGTCTAAATGAAGTTTTCATCTCATTGTTCTAGATATTCTACAGTTCTTTTAGATATTGTAATCAAGTTTCTGAGAGATGATCTTGCATAAGGCCTGCCTGAATATGTGGGTAAGGCAACGTTTGCAGGGAATTCTGAAGAAGTTTTGAGTGGTTAGAGGGACAAGAGAGACTGATGAGGAAAGGTCAACCGACCTTTCCCTTTCTTAAGACTTGTATTTAGGCAGCCATAAAAATTGAATTTTAAGGAACATTTTAGGTGTTTATATGCAAGCCCATGTCACTTGTGTTGGATAGAAATTTAGGATTGATTGATGTGATCATTTGTACTAATCTTTGAAGAAGTACGTAGCAAAGGCAAGGTGGGCCACCTTAATCAAAGCACACTTTCCAGTATCCCAATTCACATGTCATTGGTGCCAAATAGAGAAGACCTTACGTAATTTTCTTTGGAGCAGTTCTTCAACCAAGAAAAATTACCACCTTTTGAACTAGGAAAAAAGGTTAGTCAACCTAAAGACAAAGGTGGTCTTGGCATCAGGAGACTGAAAGAATTTAACAATGCTTTGTTTGTTAAATGGATTAGGAGATTTGGCATTGACGTTGAGTCCCTTTGGAGGAAGGTGTTATGAACCAACCAACTCTCCCAAAAGCCCGAGCTGTCCAGGAGGGGAAAGTCCATAACAAGGATCGTAACATTGCCCCACGTTTCCAAAGCCGACGTCCTCGTCGGCCCACTCTATCGACACTGGCCCAGTGAGCCTTCTCTCAGCTACCAGTATTCAACAACTTAGCACTATGCCCATACATAATGTTAAATTATTTTAATCTAGCCTATAGGTCGCCCCTGCCGGGATTCGAACCTTGGATGTGGGGTTTGGCTCTGATACCAATTGTTATGAACCAACCAACTCTTCCAAAAGCCCGAGCTGTCCAGGAGGGGAAAGTCCATAACAAGGATCGTAACAGAAGGTTATTGCTGCCAAGTATGGGGCCAACCACTCAGAATCATGTGTCCACCACCCATAGGTGCTCTATGAAAGAGCATAATGAGTGACAAGACAATATTAGTTAACAAGATCTCCTTTAAGCTCATGATAGGAAGAGAAATTAATTTCTGGGAAGACAAATTGATTAGGTGAACAACCGCTCAAGCTTCACTTCCCTGCAATTTACAATGCTTGTAGCAATAAGCGGGGAAAGATCAAGGAGTTTTACACTCCTGGTCTAGCTAGCCGCACTTCATCTTTGGGATTTTCAGCTTGTTAGGAGGAACCTCAATGATTGGGAGGTGCCCCAAATGGTAAACCAGTTGCAGCTGACAGAGAATATTCACCTTGATGTGGAATCAGATATTTGGTGTTGGAAGGGGAAAGGGAGCTTCTTCACTGTCAGAGATTGCTACAGTTTGATCAGCCCTCAAGTCCAGTTCAATGATCAGGATTTGAGAGTTCACAAGCTGCACAACTTGTTTTGGGTAAAAGACACCCCCCAAGAGCTTGTTTTCTGCTATGGACTATACTCCAAGGCCGAATACCGACTGTTGACAACATTAACAAGAGGTCTTACTACCCAACCACTGTGTCGATCAGGAAAGCATTGATCATATGCTTCTCACTTGTGCTCTTACTCAAGACATTTGGACAAGATGCCTTAATGAATTCGGAGTCACTGTCTCAACTCCACTTCCATCCTCCAATGGTCAGAATTCTGTGCCTCAGTCACTGCCCCAACTCCACTTCCATCCTCCAATGGGCAGAATTTTGGGCCTCAGCCAATTTGAACAATCTCAACCTCTCCATGATTGGGAAATGGGTCTGGGGAAGAACCCTCCATACTGTTATACTTTTGCCTCGGTAATATGGAGAGAAAGCAACAATAGCGGAATGTTTGAAAAGATGTACATAGCTTGTGGATAGATATTAGGATTATTTAACTTTTGGCCTCAGTATTACGACCAATTTAGCTTTTAGACCTCAAACTTGTCCAAGATTTACTTTAGACCCCACATTTCTTAAATTTTGTTGAATGCCCCTTCTGCGCTTATTTTTATTGGTCTAAGATTTGACATTCCTCCTTAAGCCACGTACAATTTTGACGTACCACGTACAATTTTGACGTACCACGTCAGCGCGATTTATGTGGCCATCTTGAGACGGTTTTAGTGAGTATATCTAATCTGTGTATGTTTAAGGAGGGAACATCAAATTTCACAAGAAGGACAAAGTGGTCATTTAAAAGAAATTTATGGAAATTGTGGTCTAAAGTAATGCTTGGACAAGTTTGGGTCTAAAGCTAAACTGGTTGTAATACTGGGGGCGTACTTGGGGTATTTTCAGAAATGCTGATTTTCTCCTCTTGTATTTTTTTTACTGGGGAGATATAGTCTTAGATATTTTTTTTACTGGGGAGATATAGTCTTAGATAGACACACTTAACCATTGATGTATACTTCTTGGTGTAGCTTCCTGAGTTTTTCACCTCAGGTTGCTTGTTTTTTCTGTTTAATGCATACTTCTTGTTTTATTGGAAAAAAAGGGACATCTTGTGTGTGGATAGTACTTCATTCTGTTTTTCATTAGTACCAAGTCCTTACATGCCTCTCTTTCATGATTAATGTCTGATTTGATGCCTCGATCATTTTGTCATGTTTACTGGCATGCTCTGGTTGACAAACTTAATTCGTTATTGTGGGGTTAGAAACATCTGACCAAAAGAAAGAGCATTTAAGTTTGAACATAAACAAAATATATGATTCCTTTTTTTTTCTATTGCTTTTTCACTTGCCTATAATCTTCTCTTCTAATAGTTATAGCAGACTCATCTGTAGTTACTTAAATGTCGTACCATAATATGGAACATTGTCTATGGATGGAAGAAAGCATGGGCCCTACAGGTAGAATACATTTACCCATTAATAACTTCATTTGACATTCTATGTTCTTCAAAAGTATCCTCTCATTCAACTCGAATGAAGTGTGAGACCATTATTTAAACGTCACGTCTAACTGGTGGACAAGCTTACTGATCCCTGGAGTCTGCCATTCTCCCCCGCTTTGCACTACTAAATGATATGAGCAGGTTGGGGTACTAAGTACTCAAAATACTCTCTTGATCTATCCAGTACTCTTATCAGAGCCGCTTTTCACCTCATCACCTAGACCTGACCCCTTACCTCCAGGGAACCTTCGGGTCAAAACAAAATCTTTCTGCGAACCAGGCTAATTGGATATCCATCTGTTGTCCACCTTCTTTAGTGTTTCTTTCAATACATGGTAGCAACATCAGCTTCAAAACATGATGATGATTCTTCCGAGGACGCAGGAGCCATCCCTTCAACCAAGTCCGACCTTTATCCTTTCTACGTCTCTGTCCACCTTCTTTAGTCTTTCTTTAAATACGTGGTAACAACATCAGATTCAAAGCATGAAGATGATTCTTCCAAAGACACAGGAGTCATTCCTTCAAACAAAACCTTTATCCTTTCTACATCTTTTCTTATTCAAAGTCTTAACAGTAGTCTTAGGTGAAGATATTTTATATTAAAATATCTGGGATTTATTTATCCATATATATCCCAGTACTTGATGAAGTATTAAGAATATCTAAAATATGTTTTCGTTTTTACTTTTAGAATTGAAGACATAAAAAATATCCGATATTTTTAACCTTGGAAGCTATGTAAGTGTAACAATGACACCTACATGGGTACGAGGTTTCGAACACTGCAAATAAAACAACACAATATGGGGACATGCATGTAAGTTGTTGTAATTATGATGGATTCTAAGCTGCAACTAAACTAAAACTAAGCTAAATCTATGATAAACCCCAATTCAAAGATAAATCAGAAAACAAATGTTTTTTCGTTCAATCAACCTAGGAACAATGATCAATCCCTTGTCTTATTTATAATCTCTTTAACTTCTTTGGCAAACTAACTAAATCTAACCCTAATTGCCTAATAATGCCCTAACGATTATGGGTTTTACTTAATTGACCCAATTACAATTAATACTACTAAACTAACACATAATACTACCCGCTTACATCAACCTCCGGGTTGAAGAAGCTCATCCTCGAGCTTGAAGTCGAAGAAGTTGGACCAACAAGAAATTGGTCACATAATACAATGCAAAGTGTACTCGAAGTAGGCGATCTCAAATCTTGCTATGATAAACACTTGCTAAAAACTGTTGAACCAACTCAAAAATGGAGCAAGGTGATGCAGAGAACCATAAGTTGTAATAAACTTGCTGAGAAAACTCATGTGAAGAAGCTACAAGTTAAAATAAATTTAACTACCAAAACCTAAATTACAAATTAAAATAAATCTAAACAAAAACTAAATAAACCAAAATAATTTCCATTGGATTTTTTCATTCATCCAAAAGTTAATTACAACTAATGGCCTGTAGGCCCTATTTATACTAAAAATAACTTGCTAATCAAGCAATCTATCATAAATGCTATGGGAGTCATAATCTCCACTTATTCTAATGGGCTTACTTAGGCCCGACCAAATAATTAAACTAAAACAAATAAACTAAATCTTACACTACATCATCCTCCCGGGTTGAAGAAGCTCGTTTTCGAGCTTGAAGTTGAAGAAGTCCGCTGAACACAAGCAAGCGGTCACAGAACGCAAAGCGAAAAATGCACACGAAGTAGACGACCTCGAAACTTGCCATGATACACACTTACCATATATAACACCTAACTCGTAAAAGTTGCAAGGTGACTCAAATAACAACAATTTGGAACATACCTTTTGAAGAGACTCATGCCCATAAGCTCGCGCCACAAGGATTTTCCAATATGAATCAACATAATCATTGTCACTCACTCCTACATCTAACATCCTCTGTTTGCTCAAAAATGGGAAAGACGTCGCGTAAGTCAAATGATCCATTTTCGAAAATCGAGTACGTGTGATGGTGCCCGTAACTTTCTCAACAAGCGGGAGGGACTCTGACTAACAGAATGGAGCATCTTCCTCTTTTCGCATTTGTTCACAATCGTCTTTTTCCAATGTTTCTTAAAGTGATCTAATCTTGTCGTCAAATATCTTGGTCATTCGTTGGTACATCTCCTCCGCCTTTTTTTTTTGCCATGCTTTTTCTCGCTCTCTCATTTCTTTGAAATTTTATCCAAAATTTCTTTCAGCCAATGAGATTGGTAGTAGGGTGTACATCACTAGCAGATTGGAGTGGGGGTGGGGGTGGTGTAGGGAAAACTAGTTTAGGTTGGGAGTAGTAAGGGACATAAGTGGTTTGGAGTGTTGGATAGTAAAAATTGTTATGGGTATTACAGGACATCGTGGGGGTATTGGACTGGATTTGGGTTTGTGCTACATTGAAATTGGTATTGGGAAGGAGAATAATATGGGCATAGTACAAATAATAATATGGGTGGCTCATCTTTTTTTTCTCTACTGGGGTGTTCTGTCTGTTTCTCGGGTGTAAATAACTTGATTGGTGAACAGTGCCAACGGTAAGTGTCGACCTTGATTTGTTTTCAACAATCTTCAATCAAGCCTTTTCTCTCTCTTCTTTCTCTTCGATCTTCTTCAAATTGAACCCACGAATCTAAGAGCGCCAGCTCTAATACCAAATAATGTACTCTAAACTAGAAATTAAAATAAATCTAAACAAGATTAAATAAACCTAAATAATCTTCATTCGAGTTCTACATTCATCCAAAAACCAATTAAAACTAATGGCCTATCGGCCCTATTTATACTAAACCTAATTTGCAAATCAAACAATCTAACCCTAAATGTTGTGGGAGCCCTAATTCCACTTATTTTAGTAGACTTACTTAGGCCCACTCATCAATTAAACTAAATTAAACATATCAACTAAATCCTACATACATCAAATTATTTGCTTTTTCAGCCATAAGTTTTATATTATTAGTCATATTTTTTCACTTGTTGGTCAATTGTAATACTCGCATATATGTATGCTTATAACATTTGTAAAAAAAGGTGAAACTACTGAAAGATACGTGAAAAAGTTGATGGTCTAAGAAAGTGTCTGACGAGGTCTGGATGTCCGAGTGTCAATGTGTTCAAAACGAAAAATAAAAATAAAAAATGAGGTGCCATTGTTGCATAGCTTTGAAGGAAGGGTTCTAACATCTTCTCTACTTGCTTCACATTGTATTTTATTGTTTTGTTTAATTCTTGTTGGCTTTCTTACTGATTTATTTTTCAATATTTTCTGTTGACTGAGCAGGAAAAACCTCATATGTTTCAGTTCGTTCCAAATGAGAAACAGGTTGGATATAGCAGTTGCTTCATTCCTTCTCAAAAACCGGTTGCTTCTTTGTGTCTTGAAAACTTTTGATATCTTGATTATTGTCTAGGTCAAGGAAGCCAATAAAATTCTTCAGCAGAGAAGTGGAAGAAGAAAAGTTGATGGGGTTCCAGTTTTTACGGCTGAGAACTTGGATATTGCAATAGCTACTAATGATGGAATTAAGTGGTATGCAAGTTTAAAAGTGTTCTTATCAATGTTCTACTTTATGTTTTTTTTTCATATTTACTTTTGTATTTGTTGATTAGTTTCTATGAATTTCTTGTTTTGATTGGGAGCTAGGTTTAGTTTTAAAAGCTTTTGTGTTGACACTGGTTCTTTACTTGGTGGGTCTTAGCATCTATACAAGCTCATTCATGCTTCAATTTTGTTGTTATTTATTTTGCTTTTCGTTTTCATAAGACATGTTTCACCTATTGCTACTTCCATAATGTGCTTAAAAACTGCTACCTTGTGTTATGAACCATACAATTCGAGAAACATAGTTCATTTTTTTGTGTCCCACTTCTTTCAGGTATACTCCATTTTTCTTTGACAAAAATATGCTAGACAGCATTCTAGAAGAATCTGTGGATCAGCATTTCCATTCACTGATTCAGAGTCGACATGTGCAACGTCGAAGGGATGTCGGTGATGACAGCCTACCAGCAGAAATAGCAGATGTGGTTGAAGAAAATACGGACAACCCCTTGGAACCTCCAGAGGTACTAATAAACCATACAACTACTACTATTTTCCAAATGGATTAAAACAGAAGTCCCGTACTTTGATGTTTGAGGATTATTTTTTTATTAATTTATATTTTTTGACAGGTTCAAGATATGCTAGATGAGATAGGCATTCCTGACATACCCTTGAGCGTTATATCCAAAGCTGCAGAGATAGAGCTCCTTTATGCTGTGGACAAAGTACTCTTAGGAAACCGGTGGCTACGGAAAGCTACAGGCATTCAACCTAAATTTCCCTATATGGTTGATTCATTTGAGAAGAGGTTTGGACTTTCACTGTTTTCATACCTATATGATATGTAAGAGCAATATTTGGAACTGGAGTTCTGTACTGTGACCTTTCTCCCAGTAAACTCGCTGCTTAAAACTCTAGATGACCTGATGATCAAGCTACAGTTTCATTCATTCAATTCTTCAACCATCCAGATTATGGAAATGTTTTTTTCATTGGATAAGGTCACTAGATCCCTTTTTTTTAACTAGGCAAGCTAGGGTTTTAGGGCCCTACCCAAGTTGCCAAAGAATAAAAGAAAAAACAAGAGGGAGGACATATCTGAGCTTACATCCCAACTAAGAAAACAAGAAACACACCAAAAACAAAAACCTGCAAATCAATTTACGAAAGCAAGTAACAATGACCCTATATTCCCAACTAGATTGGGCCTAGAAACCACCACAATCTTGGTAACCAGCCTAGAAACATTATTTTTATGCCTTGAGCTCCTTTGGGTGCCCAAGTGTTTGGTCATTGGATAAGGTCGCTAGAGCCCTTTTTTTAGCAAGAAAAGCTATGGTTTTAGGGGCTCTACCCTATTTGTTAAAGAATAAAAGAAAAAACAAGAGGGGGGGCATACCTGAGCCTATATTCCCGACTAAGAAAACAAGAAACACCAAAAAAATGAAAATACAATTTAAGAAAACAAGCAACCATGACCATATATTTCTAACTAGGTTGGGCCTAGAAACCACCACAATCTTGGTAAACAGCCTAGAAACCTTCTTTTTATGCCTTGAGCTCCTTCAGGTACCCGAGCTAGTCATTGGTATAGGCATTTGGTGACCTCATCTCTAATTGTGCATCTTAACTCACATTAATCTCACTAAGATGACAGCTCTTTCTGTGATTATCTAAGGTGCAATATCCAAGAAAGTTTCCTCCAATTGAACATTGACGCTTGCTAGTATGGTTTGGGTTCTAGAGTAACAACATTTCTATCTACGGACTCAACTCTGACATGACTCTATTAACGAATTTCATTCCCATTCGTTTTGTTTGGGAATTGGTGCTCAACATCCTTCTCATGGTTTTCCATTATTTGAGTCTCTTGATTCTGTTTAAGGACACTAAAATGGTGTGTCATTACACCAAATTGGCATTTTTGTAACAATCTAAAAAATAGTAACACTTTTGAGCTATAACAATCCACAAAGCAATTTTACACATTTTCACAAACAAAGTGATTCAATAATTGTATCACCACAAATAGTATGGGCTTACAAGTGATGCTATTCATGGTGATCTAATTTATTGTATCACTTTTTTTGTGTAACTATTTTTCATTTTGTTGACTAAATTTAGTTTTGACTTGAAATTGTTTGGTGGATTGTAATAGCTCAAAAGTGTTACTATTTTTTAAGTTGTTACAAATATGCCAATTTGGTGTAGTGTGTGTTCTTGTTGGCTACTTGATGTTGATCATCTTGAAGTTTTCCTCCATGGCTTGTAGATCCCAATCTCTTCATTTTGATCTCCCAAGACTTTGAAAGTGTTGGTAAGTTCTTTTGTTGTTTCTACCTATCTTTTCACATTAACTCCTCTTCATGATGGGATTCTCCATTCTCCTTAGTTATAGTAACCCATTCACTGTCCTTTACCTTCCCTTTAGTTGGGATCATCTCCTCCTTACTCTGCTTCTTGTTTCTTCTCCTAGCTACAATCTTTTCTTTTTGCATTCTTACCTTTTCCCCAATGTCCTCCATGCATTGACCATGAAAATACATTACATTCAGTGCAGATAGTGGCTTCCAGGGATAGTCCACTATCACTTCATCCATTTCTCCTACTCTCGCCACATCCAGTTTTATGGTATAAGGGGGTTCCTTGGTGGGTTTCGCTTTGATCCAAACGACAGCATAGAGCTAGCGATGATAGAGCCCATTCGTTTGGCAATTATTATGTCTTCAACCAAGTAGTGGGTATAGCTTGGCTACTAGGTGGAGGCTACCCAGCAGATGTACTACCCAATTTTCTGATAGCACGCTTCCTATTAAGAATAAATGTGATGGTGACTAAGTTCATGACAGACTAAGGTAAGGAATCATTACGTTCCCTCTCAATGTTGGATTCAGACTTCGGGCTCATGTTTGGGGGTTCCTTGCTTTCCTTACTGTCAGTGTTTCTTGCGTTTTTCTGTACTAAAAAGAACATTTATGTGATAACCGTCGATTATGGTTTCCCCTACAAACCTATAAAATGGGAAATGTTTCAGCATTTTAGCTCAGCGCCTTGATATGCTATTTGCAGGAGTGCATCTTCTTTAATGAAGGCTGCTGAAAGCATTGCCACGAGCTCAGAAGCAGGCTGTGATAACAATATGCAAGAACGCCTGGCTGGCTCAGAACTAAGGTCGGAGGAGAGTACCCAAGGTGGTGCAGGGCAGCTGAGCAATCACACTGATTTTCGATTTCCCTTCGGTGACTGGTTTTCAAACCCTTGGATGAAACAGGAGCAGAAACAAGATGATCACATCAGGTCAGATACATTATTTTCATCATGTACTCAGTATGCTTTGCATAGTTACATTATTGTATTCCTCATTTATTTGAGTCTAACCTATGAGATCTGGGTATATATTGGTGTGGAAGCTGATGTGGAAAATAATGATGCCAAGAAGAATTTATATTAGATATGGAAAGAGTTTAGGTAAGATATGGATGCTCAAGTATCCTAACATTAGAGCATCTGCATCGATGTTATTTCTCATAACTGGGTCATTGTAGAATTTAGCTGCAATTGCTTAGTTTTCTATAGTAAAATTGCTACAAACTTACAGTAGTTTTTGTTAATAACTTGATTAAAATTATATATTTATTTGTACAAAAAATTATGTTAAATAGAAAAGTCATAGTATTATGGGTCTTAATATCTGTTGTATGGGGATTACTTGGATATGATAAGAAAATAATGTCTTGGGTTGTGCTCTCATATTATGCAGACTAGAGAGCACGCAAGGGGAATTCATCAAACAAATGCCACCGAGTCCTCTTCTTCCAAAGATAACGATGGTTGGAATCTCAACTGGAGAGACAGGACCGATGAACAGAGCAAGCTTAAAGAAGACCATGGAGAATCTGACAAAGGAGTTGGAACAAAGTGGTCATAATGACAGTGAAGGAAGATATGAAGATAGGGATCCTCTATTTGTAGCAAATGTGGGTGACTACTACAGTATGGCAAAGACAGGCTCTGCTCGATATGTCCGCGCAGGGAACAACTGAAGAGCTATCCTCATTCGTCGACAACATGTGAACATTCTTGCATTGCATGTGCAAGAGGTTGGCAATCATGGGTTGAATCAATCAGATGAAAAGCGGACAATCTGATCTATAATTTGGATAAAGGTTCATAAGGCTGATGATATCAAGGTTCACCCATTTTGCCAAACACGACTTACCAAGAATGTAAAAGAAAGTTTTGTTAGTTATGTTGAAGATCTATAGTCAATCATTTGTAACTGTTTGTACCTAGTAAGTTTATGATAACAAGCAGCAGGTAACGTGAATGTATGTGCAGTAGCCTAGTATACAAGTTCAGACATGAAATGAAGTTCTGACAGTGAAATTGCTCAACTTGATACTGAAGTGAACTATTGTGAGTTCGTTCTTTTCGGGAAAACCTAGTTCTTATTACATTTACTTATTCTTTGAAAGGCGAGCAGGGTTTGTATGGATAAAAGAACCACGATCTGTCATGGCAGGGTTCGAATATTGACCAATGATACATCTACCAAGTCAGCTGACATTGGCGAACATCACATATATTTTCGAAAATTCATAATAAAAATGGATGGTGTGATTCATCGAACGATCTCATGAAAGTTTTGAAGTGCAATCAAACATATTCTTGGTTGACTCCAATCTTTCGAGCTAACTGACTCCCTATATGCATGGAACGTCAGTAGCATCTAGAGTAGTCTCAAACCTTTGTAGATGGACCATGAAAGGAGCTTCTCTCCTTCCTTAGTACCAACCTACTACTACAAATGTTATTATGTCCATCATCATTGCTATCTTTTTGGTTCCAAACCCACCCACCAATAACCCACAATGATGAAGGGAAGCACAAACGAAGGTCCAAATTGTTGAAAGGGTTTTGCCCATGAGAATAATAAGTTTGAAAAGTGCACAAAGTGATTAAGACACATGATGGATGATGATATTGGTGGTGGTATGGTGGTGATAGTGGTATAATGTTGGTAATTTTGTGGGGTGCCCCCATTTCATTACCTAGTAATATGGCACCTTATCATCCCCCTCTCTTCCCACTCAAAAGTAATGGTCACTCCACATTTGGATAGAATGTAAAGGATATATTTGATGAATGAGAAAAAAAAAAAAAAAAAAAAAAAAAAAAAAAGGGGGAGCAAAAGGTGAGTTTGGGATTGGGTTTTGAGAGGATTAGAGAGTGCTCTCTAAAGCTTTTTCCTTTTTATGATAGCAAAGGTATCTACAAGTTCATGTTCTTACCAATGATACATTTTCTCCTCCTCCATCACTATGAATGTTACATGTGTCATTTCATGTAAAATACCATGTGGGTGATATTGTTTCGACCTTATAACTTGATTGTCAGCCTCAAATCGATGAGACATAGGAAGATGAAACAAGCAAAGACAACAAATTTACATGGTTCAGCAATAAATATATCTACTTGAGTATAAACTTTTTGCATTGTTCCAAAGTTGTATACCTTCCATTACTTGGTTAAGCTTATAGCACAATAAACACTCCTAAAAAGGAAAATAGAAAAGTTTTCAGTCAAGATTCTTATACAATGTTGTGTGCTAACAATATGAGAAACTCATTCACACTACATGGCGTCGCCGCGCCTTTTTAAACCATTAAAATTTTGTTAGATTAGATAGAAAGTCACTTAGTATTTTAACTTGGACCAGTGAAGCTTGAAAAAGACCTTGAACTGAATTTTCAAATACCAGTCTATCTACAAAGAATGATCATTCCAAAAGGATATATAGACATGTACAATCCAACTTTCTCTACTCACACTACCATTTGATCCTACGAATACACATCTTTATACGATCGTAGGACTTGAACCACATTGTCATTTGATGTGAACAAATTATGAGTTTTCTCATTTCACATTCACAAATGTCCATTTTTTAGCCGAAAGAGATGAAAATAAAGGTAAGAAGAAGAGGAGTGAAGGAAGGTTAGGAGCAAAAAAGGTTGAAATAGAAGTCATGAAAGAGAGGTCCCCTGTGTCCCAAATCTCTCTTTGCCTTTGTTCAATTTTGTGTGCTTTTAAAACGTAAGGGTCTTTGCTTTCATCTTCTTTACATCATGATGACTTGATTTGGTCAAATTTTTTATCTCCTCCTAACCTCCTACCATCCAAGTCAATAATATTGTCTTACAAAAGTGTCAATATATCCCCATGGTCAAGACAATCTAGGGTTCCACTAGCAAAAATTGTGTTTCGCAAGGTCGAAACCACGACTTACTTTCTGTCCGATATTTCGAGAATGTTTAACAAGTTTGATTTTGTTAACACGGTAGATTGTTACATGGTCTACATGTTTCATTAAGGGGTTGTTTGGTTGTACGGAAAATAGACATGAAAATTGAAATCTTTTCCATGATTTCGATTTCGAATTAGTTGAGCAACAAATACATGCCGTAAACTGACCAATTTTTTTAATTGAAATCTTTTTCATGATTTCGATTTCAAATTAGTTGAGCAACAAATACATGCCGTAAACTGACCAATTTTATTTTACAAATTTTGGATAGTCAATGTAGTCGTTGTATTTGTATAAGTTTGAAATTCAAAATTTTAGCTGAAACCAATTTTTATTTTACATAGAAATTATATGTAATTTGAAGTTTTCTCATCCTCTTCAACCATGCCACGTCGTCTTGATTGCAAACCCAATGACCAAATAAATGTTATATGAGTACTTATATTTACTAATTAACCCGAAATATGAGTTAAACGAACCCGTCTAAGTGTCGAGGAAAACAATGAGGGACCCCACAAGGGGGAGGGGGGTGGTGGGGTAAGGAGGAGAAAGTTGTCCATCCCCTTGAGATGTGCGCTTGACTTTTCAATGCACACATCCCAAAAATTCAAGCGCCCATCTCGAGAGGGATGGATGGCTCCCCCACCCCTCGTTGTTTTCCTCGCCATTTCCCTCGACAATTAGAATTTTTCGAGTTAAACACATCCATGGGGAAATTGTGGAAAGAACAAAAATTCTAAGTGTCGAGAAAACGAGGGAGGGAAGTGAGGTGGCGGGGGTGGGAGCCGTTCACCCCACTCGAGATGCATGTGTTGACTTTTCACGCAAGCATCCCGAGCGGGATGAACGGCTCCCACCCCCGCCACCTCACTCCCCTCGCTCATTTCCTCGCCCATTTCCTCCCTGTGTAGAATCACTCGTGGAAAGAATGAGCCACGTGGCAGCATAGAGTGAGAGGTTCATCCATACTGCCAACAACGTACATCGAAGTGTCTCACTCACTCACTCTCCCACTCACAAAAGTGCCGCTTTGCTTGGAGGTATCGAAGAGGGAAGTGGTGGGGCCCACACAAACGTCGAAAAAGGCTTAGCCGACACTCTGTCTGGCAACTGCAGAACGTGCTGCGTTTTGAGTGAACAACTTCCTTGCTGCATTATCAACCGTTGATTTTGAATGTATGAGATCCAACGGTGAATGAGGCATCGAGTTTACACGGGTGGTACACGCCCGCCTGATCATTAGATGCTGCATTGCTGCTTAGGCCCAAAAGCGTATTTAGATCTCAATTGGAATTGATGGGAGAGTGATTGAGTGAGCCACTGAGGTGATGTACAGGTACCCCCAAATACCTTTTTTTTTTTTTTCACCTCAAATTCCATCCATTGTATGTTTAACGTTGAATTGATATTCCATTGGTTCTTCAAAATACTCGTAGCGTTAAATTACTAATGTATAATGAACTACCACCGTGAAGTCTACAACCATGGCCAAGCCATTCTTGTACCACTACCAAGTAGTACTAGTAGCAAACATTTCCATCTAACTCCCATGACCTATTCTCTTTAGAGCCAACTTACCGTAATGTGGGAAATATATAGGATAGGAGGGGTATTTAATTGAATCATGACCAACCCAAATCTAGGCTAAGCTTTGTCCATCCCATATCCGTGAACGAACGCAAATTGGACCAATTCAACCCGCCCAATTACTCAACAATACCAGCTTATGCAACGACTTGAATGTCAAGTGTCAACCAAATATATGTGGTAGGTTTTCTGTAATGCCCATCAAAATAGTTTCCACCATACCACACCACATGATCACACCACAAGTTGCAAGCATTGGAGTGTTGTGTTGGACTGAGTCTAAATCCACCTCCAAAACCCCAGCCTAAAAGTCGGTAGAATTCATTTTCCGTAATATGGAATTACTATGGACCCCACTTATCCTTACTCTCTTACACCCGTCACTTCCATATACCATCACCACCAAAGAAAGGTTGTGGGAACTTGGAGGATGTCAGCTAGCAGCCGTCCATCACCAACCCAAAGCTAGCGGGTCCCTCACCTAGGCTTACAACTTTCTTTCTTGGTATTTTGTTTGTGTCTGGTTGTGGGTCCAACTTTAAGGGAAGGGTCACCTCTATTCACCTGTGCACGCATTAGGATTGGGAGTCTCCATCTCTACTCTTGCTAAAGGAATGTGATTTTTCGAAATATGTTAGCTGATATTTTTTTTATATTAAAAAATATTTTCATTTTTAAGTATTTAATATATTATAATATTATTTTAGTATTAAATTTGTTACATGAGTGATATAACGAGTCATTTTTTAGACTTTTTATATAGTATTTAAAAATTCAAAATATATAATTTATATTATTAAATTTAAAATTATGATTAAAATTTTTACGCTAGCCTACGCAGAACAAAATATTAAAATCAAATTACCTAAGACAACTCAAAAAACGAAATCACAATCCTTGTTCGAGCCATTGACATATCAAATCCCTCCACGCTTCTCTCTCTTTCCCTCTGCAGCAGGGACCTTTTGCAGCTTTAACTTGTTGCTATTTGATTCCTGATTTTGTAGCTAGAATTACAGCTGATTAAGCTTCACCTAACTCACCAATTGTACTTATGCCAAGTGGCTTTCATTTTTTTCGATTTCAAACAACTAATTAAATGAATGTCTTTGTTCGTGAGCTTACTTAATTAAGTTTTTAGTTAGGTTTTTGGATAGTGACTAATTGAATGAGATTTTGACATATGATCTCCAAATAAGGGGGTGTGAGAATGGACTAGTTCGTATTTGCATTCATTTAGTAAGTTTAAGATGAAGTCTGGTCTTCACTTTTTTCTAGCTTTTTAAGTAAGGATTAATAATTAATTTGACTATTGTAGAAGTAGAATGTTCTTTTACTGCCTAGTATTAAATTGAAGTGGTAAAAAAATGGCAATTACTAATGGTCTATTTGGTTAGTCATTTTCTTTGAGAAATGGAATTTATTTCTTTTGTTGTTTGGTTGTTTATTTATTGACAGGAAATCGATTTTTCAACTATTCATAAGAATTAAAGTCCGAGGGAGAAGCCTCAGAATTAAATTAACGGAAACAATTTCAATTTTCATATCTATTTTCTGTACAACCAAACATACCCTAAGATGTTTCCTTTTTAATTTGTGCCCAAACATGAGGTTGATGGTCTGTTTGGTTATACAGAAAATAGACATAAAAATTGAAACTATTTTCGTGAATTTAATTCGAATGCTTCTCCTCAAACTTTGATTCATATAAGCAGTGGAAAAACAGTTTTATAAATAATCGATTTCTTGTCAGTAAATAGACAATCAAACAACGACAATTTGCATAAAAAGAAAATTAATTCCATTTCCTAAAGAAAATAGCTAACCAAACATACCCTAAATTGAATTGAAGATGGTCCTCATTAATATATGCTTTCCTTTTGTCTATAAGAAGACAATGCAAATTTTCCGCAAAATTAATAAGAAAATATATGATTAGCAAAATGAGTTTATGGGTACTTCGAATTCATAGTGAACTTATAATCGATCTTTGTTAATGTTTTAGTTATTAGCTTGTGAAGGAATATCATCAGTATTGAGATATTGAACCTTAGTTAGGACCATTTAAGTTCATGTATTTTGCGTAAAATTTCGGTTTTATAAGATATTGAGCCTTAATTATTTTGTACAAAACCGAATACATGTATCTCAAGCCTTAACTACTTCATAGTTTCTTTGAACATGCATTTTGATTGTCTTCATCAATTAATTGATGGTGAAATAACTCAATCAATGTGTTGTGTCTCCATCGCTACCTGATTTTTCAGTGACATAACCTCAAATTATTTAATTGAACAGTTCTTTCTAAGGAAAAAAATGCAACATAAGTCCTTATCGAACTTTCTACTTGTTTTTTAATGCCAAATGCAACTTGATATGTCGAGACCAATCCCTACATTCATTGAAACATGTAGAAAGAGATTTAAAAGAAAAATTAATAAGTAATATGTCTTCTAGTTCAACCAGTCTAGAGAGCAAGGTCTTGCTCTCACGCACGCAATGAGAAAATAGATTAAAAAAAACAAAGCCAAAACAAACTCTCCGTGTTTCTTCAAGAAAATTAGAGTTTGTTTTGCCTTTTTTTTAATCACTTTATTATAAAAAACATTTATTAAATTGTTAGTCCATTTATTAAATTGTTAATATAGTCATCATCCCATTTATTATTTGATTTATCAAAAAATCATTTTAAATTGTTAATTTTTCATTAAAACACAATCCATGGAATAATAATATTGAAATTTCTCACATCTATATTTTCGAACGCGTTTGTTCAAAATTTTATTTGGGTCCGATTTAAAGAATAACACTTGTTACAACCCCTTCTTAATCCATACATCTTACAAACTTATATACTTCGAATCCTTAACAAAACCCATGTATAGTGGTGCGAGTAAAGAACGTCATTCTATTAAGTGAATCTCATTAGCTTAATGGGCCAAAAATATGAAATATGCAAGACAAAGCACTTGAGACACTATATATTTTCAGATTTTAATCAAGATTTAGCCTCAAACTCTTATGCAAATTAAAAAAAATATGTCCACGCCTTTTTTTCCTTTGGAGTATGTTTGGTTAATCATTTTTCTTGAGAAATAGAATTTATTTCCTTTGTTATAAAGATTTTTGCTGTTTGGTTATCTATTTAATATCGATTTTGAACAACGCATTGGAATCGAATTTATGAAAATGATTTTAATTTTCATGTCAAAATTTTTTTTTTTCCGGGCAACCAAACAGACTCGAAATTCATTATAATTTCTTTAATTTTCTATCATAACTCCGTTATAACGCACCAAACAGATAATAGTCCACAGTCCACAGTCCACACCACTCTGTGTCTACACGATTCACGAACTCATGTCCGTGTTGACTTTTTCCAAGTTCAGTGTCTTTTTACCAAAATCCAAAACCGCTATTTGACTTATTACCACAAGTCAACGAAAAACCACAAACCAAAACCACCTTATCACATCTCCCCAAATCTCTGGTTTTTCCTCATCTCTTATATAAATATTAAAACAGGTTCTCCTTTTTCTCACCATCTCTCCACCTCTCCAAAAGTCAGCGCCCCATCTCGACTCATAAAACCACAGCAGACAAGAAGGGAGCCCGGAATTTACGCTAATGGAGGATTGGGATCTACACGCGGTGGTTCGAGGTTGCTGCACCTCTTCTTTTGCTTCAACATCCACCATAGCAACAACCGCAATAAACCCTACTTGCAGTGGTGGTGGTGTTGATTTCACTTGGTTCCCGCCTTTGGATCTTGTTCAAGAAAACGAGAGGAGTGGTTTCTCATCATTTTCATCTACCTTTCCGGATCTCTTCGAATCAAGAACTGCCGCCGCACTCGAAGATCTAGAGCAGCTTTGCAAACCCTTCATCCATTCACCGCCTCCTGTTAATCTCACAAACCCAAATACAACTACAAATACTGATTCTTCTATTCTTCCTCCTCCACTATTTCAGAATCCTCCCAAGACAGAGTTGACGTCGGGATCTCTCATTTCTCCTACTCCATCAACATCAACTAGTACTCCACGGCCGAAAAGAAGGTAAGTTTGAGGGAATTAGATTCTTTTGTAAGTTTGTTCTATTAAAAAAAAAAGAAAATACTAATTGATACCTATTCTTTCATTCCTTTTTTTTTTTTTTTTTTTTGTCCAGAAAGAATCAACAAAAGAGGGTTGTGTGTCAAGTTCCTGCAGAAGGACTTTCATCAGATATGTGGGCTTGGAGAAAGTATGGCCAAAAACCTATCAAGGGTTCTCCTTATCCAAGGTACAAATTTCTCTAAATTTCATTGTTTCTTTCTTAAAGATTTCGATTGAATTTTGAACTGATTTTGTTTAGAGAAATTGAATCAAAACAGGGGATACTTCCGATGCAGTAGTTCAAAGGGATGTTTAGCTCGGAAACAAGTAGAACGAAGCCGGTCAGATCCGTCCATGTTCATTATCACATACACGGCGGAGCACAACCACCCAGTTCCAACCCATCGCAACTCACTTGCAGGAAGCACCCGCAACAAGGTCTCCTCTTCAGCTCAACGCACCACCAATAGCGATGGTACCACCATCACTACTACCACCACCACAACCACCACTACAACAAGCAAACCATCATGCTCCTCGTCTTCTCCATTAACCGGTCTCTCCCCGACAACCCCATTATCAATAGAAGATCTCCTTATGCAGCAAAAGGAAGAAGAAGAAGAAATCGATCAAGACGACGGAGATGATTTACTCCACATCCCCGAAGGTTGCTGCGATGATTTGTTTATGGACTTCGAAGAATTCACCGACCCCACCGGAGTGCCACCTTCCGCCAGCAATCCTACCACCACCACTTCCGACCAATTTCAGACGAATTTCCCCTGGATCACTAGCTGAGTCTCAAAATTACAGTTTTACCCTTTCTGTTCTTACCACCACCAGTTGTATAAAACACCACCACCATTACTGAGAGTTTATTATCTGGTGCTTCATGTGGCATACTAATAAACAACTCCTTTTGACTTTTCAACATACAATCTCACTAAACTAAGTCAACATTTTCTCATTATTTTATTATCCCTTGATGCGAATACTATGCTACTGGGAATCTGATAACAACGTGCTACTGGTCTATCTACACGCCACCTGTCACTCTGACGTGAGAGCTGATGTCACTGGTTCGAAGTGAATTTGTTTTTTTAAGCATCGACGGCTGAAAGTGAGCGTCTTTGTTTCGTAGTTGAGTAGTAATGTGTGTACTGTAGTATAGGATAATTTTAAATGCGTGACAGCTGGAGAGCTTGCCGTCTCGAAGGGTTGAGAGGCACCACTGACTGACTAGGTTTGGTGGCGTAGGTTTGTATGTCACGTTTTTGTCTCCGCCTCTATTGTGGATTTTAGGGTTTTTGGATTGTATTGTATATAATTGGGTGGACTGTGTGTGGCTTGGTCAAATGATTTTTAATTGCTTTGGATTTGAGGATTAATCCAACTTCTGAGATTTTTTAAGTTTTGATTATGTTATCCATTGGATGAGACACTTGAGGTTACGTGGACGAAAATTTGACGTTGGTTTGGATCTGATGTGATTCGTGTGAGATTCGTTGTAAGTAGTCATGTGGTAATGCCGTAATGGTAACGATAATGATATAGAAGACATTTCAGATGGTTGTTTTGAGTGAAATTATCATAATACAAAGTTTCTAGATCAAATTGATTTTCTCAAATCCAAACCTTTACTTGAGAGTTTGTTCAAGCACATTCTAAATATAAAAACTATGTAAATTTGTGAAGTGAACTCTTAGTTAAATTTAGCTTTCACCAATTAAAAAATGCTTGCAACTATGATTTAAGGAAAACCATAGCCGTTTAGGATATGTTTGGTTAGTCATTTTTTATGAGAAATGAAACTCATTTTCTTCTTATATAGATTTTCGTGTTTGGTTGTCTCTTTACTGACAGAAAAAATCGATTCGTCATAAGACTGTTTCCCACAATTATTGACACAAATGAATCATATAAAAAAAAAAAAAATTGGAATTGAACGGAACCTTAACAACAGAGTCTAATAGTAAAACATTACACGAGTTATCAATGAGGTTAACTATATTGAAAATGTGATACAATTTAGAAAGAAGCTAACCTCCCATGACGCGCAGGCACGGATTCACGTGGGGGCAATTACTGACTTTTGAAATTTTTTTTTATTTTTTTTTATGTTTTTTTATATTTGTCCCCCAAATAATTTTTTTATTTGCCCATCTATTCTCACTTTTCACTTCAACCAGGATTTCATCATTCAAATCATGTACATATCAAATCCAAACTCTACTTTTAGAGTTAGAGACAGAGGTTAAATCCCTCAAATCTCTCCAAAAAACCAAAATCCACAATTTCTTCTTCACACTCCATCGATTGGATAAGATGAGGGAAACCCTCATATTTCACCATCTTCAAAGATCTATAACTATTGAGTTATTTGAGCTCATCTTCACAAGATCCAGTAGGGTTCAAACCACTGTATATTTTTTCTTCTAGGTACAGGTGCCTTCATTAATCACTGTGTTGGTCATCTCCACAAAAAAAATTGTAAGCAACCCAATCTCCTCCTCCTTTTCTTCATGTAGTAGTAATCAACAATTCAATTCATTCTCTTGTATTGTGTTTCTAGAAGTAGTAATAATCTTCAATGACTGTCTTTGTTTTACTCCCCCTTTTGCTGTATTTTTTTTTTAAAAATTCCATGTTAAAGTAACTAATTTTTATATTATATTTAATTAATTATCACATCAGTCCACCCCCTTCAACAAAAATCCTGGTTCCGTCACTGATGACGCGCATGTTTCTTTAAAATGGAGTCAGCCAAAGCATCCGTCACATGATATTAACCTCTTGGAATCGAAAACCCTAATTAGAAACGGGAATAGCACATGGATTATCATAGGTCATTAATGTGTGTCATTGATTCAAAAAAAATATAAATTTTCGCAAACTTAAATTAATCTCTTATTTCCACAAACATTCATAAAGTATTTTGTTTTTTTTGGTCATCATCCTTGTGATCATTATCTTAAGGCTTCGCGTGAGCAACATGTTCACAATAAATACCCCATTGAAAGCAATTTTTTAACCTATAAATTTGATCTAAAATATTGCAACTTGTTAATGTTTACAAGTTCATGCATAGTAATTGGCTTGTCATTGAAATTTTTTGTTCCAATTGAATATTTTTATATGTTGTTAATTCAGATAAAAGAATACAAAAATCAAAAATTAAAATAAAATACTCATATCGCGAGATGGATATTGTATTGAAGATGCATGTGGAAAGACCATTGGAAATTCTTTATTTTGATGAAAGAAGAATAAAATAAAATAAATTTTTTTTTTTTTGGGAAACGCATTATCAAAAATATTAATGAGGTAGATGAACATAAACAAAGTATTTGTTTTTATTTATTTTTCATTGTTTTTTAATATAAAAAAATATACTCAGCTTGATTAGTGCCTGGAGAGGGCGTCTAGCACGTGAATGCTAATTACCCATCTTTCCATGGGTTTAGAGAAGATGGAGAGGGATAGAATTGTTATCAGGAATTCTAAATGGCGAGGAAATGAGCGAGGAAACCAGCGAGGGGAGTGAGGTGGAGGGGGGAGAACCATTCACCCCCTCAGGATTCGCACAAGAAAAGTCAATGCGCGCATTCCGAGAGGGATGAATGGTTCTCCCCCCTCCACCTCACTCCCCTCGTGGTTTCCTCGCTCATTTCCTCGCCATGTAGCCTTTCTCAATTGTTATTCACGTGATGTACACCTTCACCAGACAATAATCAATGCTCTCTCCCCAGGTTGCATAGAAAGGTTATTTTTAATCATGTTAGATCGAAATGAACCTAATTTACATCATTATTTGACCATGCATAGTTATATATAACATGGTATATTTTTCGTGTAAATTTATATGAGAAATGGCTCTTGAGCAAATGCCTTGTAATTGTATTCTCTTATCAAAAACTCTTTTATATGGGCTTTAGAAATGAATATCTGATTTACAGGGGTTTGGGCTTGGATTAAAGGGTCCGTCCAAACCCACTCAAAATGTTGAGCACAATCACAGTAATGGGCCAGAAGGTTTGGGCTGGGTGTTATTATTCAAAAATTTCTGGTGGTTCTCTCATCCTGCCAGTGGCTATTGTAGATTTAGACAAGATTTTTATACCTCGATGGATCTTTTGTCTTTGGATGCTTTTAAATGGAAAAAAAAGGCAATGCATATCCTCTCTGGGAAACCATGTTTTTGTAACCATGGTGACGTGGCGTGATCTTGAAAGAATGATGAAATTTTCAAAGTGTTTATGTGTATTTCGAAGTTGTAAAAAACTTCCTCTAACGATACCCCATCATCCTGGTTATAAAATATGGTTGCAAAACCTGATTTTCTAGCCTCACTCTTTCTTATTATGAACTAGGTAGTCAGGGAACACAATAATTTTTTGCCAGGTTTTAGGCTTTTTACACTTCTACCCTTATATATATTATGTTTGTAGTTGTGTTTAAAACATAATGGGTAAAAATGTAAAAATGTCCAAATCTGAATAAAAAATGACTGCGTTCCCTAACTGCCTAGACTTACTCAAAGTTGTTACATCAATTATCTATTACCAGCTAGTGCTTAGAAATAACTTTTCTAGAGAGTTAGCCATGCAAGCTAGACTCGTGTGAGGCTAGGCCTAATACCATTCATCATCCTAAAGATACTCATAATGTCCAAATCAAACACAAACAGAGAACCCCTGTCACTGGATGTCCAGATTTGTTGGCTTAGAAATCAAAAGTGTTCTTAAGAACTTTTGGCCTTCAAAAGCAAGACATGTTTACATGCACTTTATTTATAAAATAGGTGCCAAATCCTTCTAGGCTCAGATTTTAATCAAACAGATCTGTCTTTTTCCCTTTGGCCATTGGAAACTTTAGAAATATATATTGTTATTTATTTATTTATTTTATTTAAAGTTTTGAGTTTCTTTAATTTAAGTCTATTTGAATTTGGCCTTCATTTTAAAAAGTAATTTAGTATAATTCCAAATTAATGTTGATTATGCCGGTCAATATTGTTGACCATCTTTGACTGTTTAAGTCTACTTTTGAGAAAAAATTGTATGTAAATGATGCAATTTACATTATCCCACATGACCATCCTTGACAATTTTAAGGTTTTACATTATCTCACATGATTAGTTATTTCTATAGTTCATTTTTTTTTTAATTGGTCGTTTCCGTTTTGGTTTGCTTATGTTTCCTTGTTGCTTTGCATCTTTAAATCACCGCTAAATCTTTCAAACACCAAAAACCTAATCCCCAAAGAATTTCAAATATGAAAAATCTTATAAGATGTTTACGGAAGACAGCATGAGAGAAAATGGTCGAGAAAAATCGATCAATCTAAGACCGAGATTGAGATAGGCAGAAAAAAGTGTTGCTGATCGAGAGAGGTCAGAGAATACAATGAAGTATTTAAGCTATTTAACGCTGAAAAGGATTCCCACAAGCCCGGCCCATTCAATTCATATGGGGGCCCAATTCATGTCGGGTCAAAGATCCAGCGGTTCATATCAAATGATCGACTTCTCTCGGAAATAGGGATGGCAACGGGGCGGATTGGGGCGGATTTAAGCAAATCCATCCCCGCCCCGCTGAGAATTGCGGGGATTAAAATCCGCCCCGCATATCCGTTTGGTATTATTTTTCAAAACCGCCCCCGCCCCAGACGGATTTGCGGATATCCGCCCCGCCCCGGATATCCGCATGAAATAGGTTGATGCCCACATTTACATTACAGTTAAACGATCATTTATAAAAAAAAAAAAAAAAAAAAACATACAACAAATTTAAAAAATAAAATCAGATATTTGAATCTCTAAAATAAACAAATTACAAAAGAAAAAAAACGATCTAAAAATTACAACAAATTCGATCAAAAATTACAACAGATTATCAAAAAATATCAGATCTCGATCGAGATCAGATCTGATCAGATCGAAATCGAGATCAGATCATATCGAAATCGAAATCGAAATCAGATCAGATCTGATGATGAGATCGAAATCGAGATCGAGATCAGATCGAGATCTGATCTGTTGAGATCGAGGTCTGATCTGATGCGATCGAGGTCTGATCTGATGAGATCGAGGTCTGATCTGATGAGATCGAGCTCTGATCTGATGAGATCGAGGTCTGATCTGATGAGATCGAGGTCTGATCTGATGAGATCGGATAGATCTGATCTGATGAGATCGGATAGATCTGATCTGATGAGATCGGATAGATCAGATCAGATTTGATCTCTGATCACATCTGTGATCTGATCTCAGATCACATCTGTGATCTGATCTCAGATCATCAGAACTCAGATCTGATCTAAGATCAAATCTGATCAGATCATAGATCTGGGAAGGAGAAGAAGGAGAAGTAGAAGGAGAAGGAGAAGGGGCGACGACCGCCTTCGCTGTGATCTTGTTCTTGATCTTCAAATAGAGATCTCTCTGAGATGAAGGGACGAAGAGGACCAGGGGAAGGGAGGGGATCACCGCGAGGAGGAAGACGCAGCAGCAGCATGAAGAGGGAGGATGATGGATCTTCCTTGCGAAATCTCAGCAGAAGGGAGGAGTAATCCCTTCGTCTTCGAGTGTCTGAGATTCTGAGAAGGAGATGAAGGGACGAAGACGACCCTTCGAGCTTCGGCCTTCGACCTCCGCCTCCGCCTTCGACCTCGCCTTTGCTAATCGCTGTGAGTCTGTGACTGTGTTACAGAGAATGTGAGAATGAGAGGGGGAGGAGAATGTGAGTGAGAGCCGAGGGGGAGAATGGGGGGGGGGGGAGCCGGGAGAATGCGAGTGAGAGGGCAGAGGGGTAACTTTGGCTTTTATATAGTAGTGTAATTTCACTAATTTAACTGAGGGTATTCTAGTAATTTTACTACTTAAACGGATATCCGCGGGGCGGATATGGCCAAATCCGTATCCGCCCCGAATAGTAAACGGATATTTTTTGGATACCCAAAACCATCCGAAAACCCATTCAACCATATCCAAAACCGCCCCAAACGGATTGGGTGGGGCGGATATCCGTGAAAATCCGCCCCACTGCCATCCCTACTCGGAAACACTTCTTCACTGACCTTCATAGAAAAAACCCCTAAAAATCGAATCTTTATCACTCGCGAAGAGAAGTGAAGAGAAGAGCGAAAGATGTTCCTTCGACGATTTGCGAGGCCATTGTTCGCCAAAGTGAAGGAGACGACGGGGATTGTGGGACTCGATGTGGTACCGAATGCGAGAGAGGTGTTGATCTCGCTGTACACCAAGACATTGAAGGAGATCCAAGCGGTTCCAGAGGACGAAGGTTACAGAGAGGCAGTAGAGAGCTTCACGAGACAGAGGTTGAAGGTGTGTCAGGAGGAGGAGGATTGGGAGAAAATCGAGGAGAAGATCGGGTGTGGGCAGGTCGAGGAGCTCATTGAAGAGGCCCAGGATGAGCTCACTCTCATTGATAAGATGATCGGTACGTTTTTTTTTTGTAAGATTTCGTTTTGAATTTGTGTTTGTGTTGTTTGTTGATCTAATTTGATGATTTGGTGGTTGAATTGTGTTTGGGGGTTTGGTGATTAAGGGATTTGGTTAGGTGGAAAGGTGGGTGATTTGGGGTTGTAATAGGGTTAATTTGAGGGTTAGAGTATGGTTTATGATTTGGTCATTTGGGGTTTAGTTTAGGGGGAATGTATGAGGTCAGAAGTTGAAATTGGTTGGTTTGAGCTCAAATTTGGGGATTAGGAGATTTGATTATTGGGGAAATTTTTGGAATTTTGGTTAAATCAGTTTATTATTTGAGCTTTTATGAGTGCTAATTGATTTTTTTTGGGTAGTATTTGATGATTAAGATTTTATGTAGATGAAAAGGGTAGATTTGAGCCTTTGGACTCTCAGTTAGGGATTTGTTGTATAAACTTTGTACTGTGATATATATTCTTATTCTAAGTGATGGCATACTGATAGAGTATATGTTAGGGGAGGCGGAAGTTGATTACTAGGGGTGTCAGGGGGGAGCTTTACTAGTGGTGCCAGAGGATGGTGAGTACAGAAAGGCTGTGGAACCGGTTGAAGGTCTGTCAGGGGGAGGAGGATTGGGAGAAGATCGATGAGAAGAGCGGGTGTGGGCAGGTGGAGGAGGCTCAGGATGAGCTCACTCTGATTGATAAGATGATCATTGCTGTTTTCTGTTAAATTTATTTTTGAATTTGGGTTTGTGTGTTGTTTGGCAATCTAATTTGATGGTTTGGTGATTGAATTGTGTTTCGGGGTTTGGTGATTAGGGTTTTTGGTTAGGTGGAGAGGTGGGGAATTTGGTGGTGTAATAAGGTTAATTTGAGGGTTAGAATATGGGTTTATTATTTGGTCATTTAGGGTTTAGTTTGGGGGGAATATTAGGGATGGCAACGGGGCGGATTTGGGCAAATCCATCCCCTCTCCCGCCTGGGATAACGGATCCCCGAATCCGCTCCGAATATTCGTTTATATAATTTTTTAAAAACCATTCCCGCCCCGGTCGGATTGGCGGATATCCGCCCCAATATCCACTTATTTTTATTATTATTTTCCTAAAAATAATCATCAATTCAAATTTTAAGAGAAGAAATCTAATATCTGAACCAATAAACATGCCATAATCTAAAATGCTAGAACTTTCCAAAACATGAATACATGTTTCAGGTCTTTCAAACAATCAAACAAAGTCTGCCCACAAAAATCTTACAAATAAAATCAAAAGATCTTCAAATAAAATCATCTGATTTATATGATCCCAATCTTGTTTGGGACATCCAATGCATCAAAATCTTTGTACCATCATGCATGATCAAAGTTCCTGATCTTCTCGTGTTTCTTCTTCAAGGTGGATGTACCTGACTTGACTCCCTTGGCAGCCTTCAAGGCCTAGGCCTTTGGATCGGCTTTCTTTGCAACAACTTTTGATGGAGGCACCATTGGAGAAACGGGAGTATCATTATGCCTGCAAATCCATCCCAAGGGGTATCATCAGACCTGCAAATCAAAAACAAAACAAAGCAAATAAAAATCCTAATTCCCCAATTTAATAAAAACGCAAAAACATAAAAATCGAAAAACTTCCCAAAAATCACAGTATGATATTGTGGAGTGGATCTTGCTGCAACCTATTGAAATCCTTCATCAACCGCTTCCTCGTTGGAGTAGACAACAAAAACCGTATCCTATGTTACAATAGTGTTGGATTGCATCTCTGAATTAATCAAACCGTATCCTATGTTACAATAGGGTTGACCTTTGACATTTTACGGACTCAATTCAATAAGTAGAAATATTTTGCCCCGATCCATCCAACTAAGAGCCTTGCGCATTTTTTGTGGTCTAAATTGCCTAGTGTCCTTTAGGATACAATATATGATGACAATCCTATTATCGTTGTTTGGAGATGTGTAAATTTAAGTAATCACTACATTAAATTGACATATTTTATAATAACTTTAAAAAAATATATCACTGTTGTAACCAAACAATTTCACTCAGTTTTACAAATGATTTAATACAATAATTAGATCATCATAAATAATATGATGGTGTAAGTGATATTATTCATGGTATTTCAATTTATTTGTGAAATTGATTTTCAAAATTTTATTTAAATTTAATTTGACTTGAAATTGTTTAGTGGAATGTTATCTCACAAAAGTGATACTGTGTGAGGGTTGTTACAAAACTGCTCATTTAATGTAGTGAACATCAACTACCTAAAAACTGCTCGAATCTATCAACAAAATTGTATGAATAACATTTGTGGCACAATGCATGAAACAATCTTAATTGTGCATATATTGTGTGGAAACAATGTTTTTTTTGTTTATGCAAGAAAGAAGCTTCGTATTTTGTCACAACTTTCATGTAATTTTCATTTTTAAGAATGAGAATTTTTTAACGTGTATTTTGGAATGGGAATTCTAAACGGCGAGGAAATCAGTGACTAGTACTCCACGGCCGAAAAGAAGGTAAGTTTGAGGGAATTAGATTCTTTTGTAAGTTTGTTCTATTAAAAAAAAAGAAAATACTAATTGATACCTATTCTTTCATTCCTTTTTTTTTTTTTTTTGTCCAGAAAGAATCAACAAAAGAGGGTTGTGTGTCAAGTTCCTGCAGAAGGACTTTCATCAGATATGTGGGCTTGGAGAAAGTATGGCCAAAAACCCATCAAGGGTTCTCCTTATCCAAGGTACAAATTTCTCTAAGTTTCATTGTTTCTTTCTTAAAGATTTCGATTGAATTTTGAACTGATTTTGTTTAGCGAAATTGAATCAAAACAGGGGATACTTCCGATGCAGTAGTTCAAAGGGGTGTTTAGCTCGGAAACAAGTAGAACGAAGCCGGTCAGATCCGTCCATGTTCATTATCACATACACGGCAGAGCACAACCACCCAGTTCCAACACATCGCAACTCACTTGCAGGAAGCACCCGCAACAAGGTCTCCTCTTCAGCTCAACGCACCACCAATAGCGACGGTACCACCATCACTACTATCACCACCACAACCACCACTACAACAAGCAAACCCTCATGTTCAGGGGCGGACCCAGGATTTTAGTCGAGTAGGGGCGAAATGGAAAATACTTATTAGTTGATAATGGTAGTTATCAATAATGGTAAAGTCAAATTTTTTTTTACCGAAGCTAGTAACTAATAAAAATAATTTAACTATAAAAAATACAATGCATATATCAAATTGGATCCAAGTGTAGTCAATTTTAAGCCAAAATAAGGTTACTATTGATAACCTTAGCAAAGAGCAAACAAACATAATAACTAGAATATATAACTAATATCACAAAAGAGTTTGTCTAGGAAGTCAGACTTTAAAGCCATTTTTTAGCTAGGCTAGAGCATTTTTACACCTTTACTCATTCTTTTTAAAATACAACCACAAACATTATCTATATAAGGGATAGAAATGTAAAAACCTTAAAACCTGACTAAAAAGTGGCTATAAACCTTGGTTGTCTAGAATTGAGAATCACAAAATAATTAGGATAAGTTCTAGGTGAAGCTAAAAAAAATTGAAATTTGCGAATCTAATATGATCATAATACAATTTTAAAGAAAAAATAGTTTATATGAGGCTCAAATTTTATACGAGTTGGCTAATGGTATATATTTTCATTGAATTCTATCGTTATTATTTTAGATATTAATTTTAAATATTTTTTTGTTTGGGGTTTAATATCACTTGTGAAAAACAATTCATTTCTTTAATGTTAATAAATTTTTATTAAACTAATTTTTTTTTAATGTTTGCAATTGCTGATAAAATTGCATTGAAAATAAAATAAAAAATGCACTCGAAGAGTATCGAACTCATGTCTTTTACTAAAAGTAATAAACCTTCAACCACTACACCAACAAAGACATGTTTGAATATTTTCATAAACAATTATCATATTGGTTTCTACATTATATAATCGATTTTTTAAGACTAAAATATATATACTAAAAATATTTTAAAAATTGAGGGGGGGCATCTGCCCCCCTCGCCCCTTAATAGGTCCGCCCATGGCACCGGCCTCAGTGCCCAGCCCAGCCCTACCAGGCATCATTGATGTTTCTCGAGATAGGAATTAATGTTTATCTCAAGGCATATAAACGGTGCCAGACACCAAACCGGGCACTGATGCCGGGCACCCTAGTATTACTCAAATTTATATGAGAAAATGAGAAATGGCTCTTGGGCAAATAAATGCCTTGTAATTGTATTCTCTTCTCAAAAACTCTTTTATATGGGCTTTAGAAATGAATATCTGATTTACAGGGGTTTGGGTCCGTCCAAACCCAACTCAAAATGTTGAGCCCAATTACAGTAATGGGCCAGAAGGTTTGGGCTGGGTATTCAAAAATTTCTGGTGGTTCTCTCATAAGGCTATTGTAGATTTAGACAATATTTTTATACCTTGATCGAGCTCTTGTCTTTGGATGCTTTTAAATGGAAAAAAAGGCAATGCATATCCTCTCTAGGAAACCATGTTTTTGTATCCATGGTGATGTGGCGTGATCTTGAAAGAATGATAAAATTTTCAAAGTGTTTGTGTATCTCGAGGTTGTAAAAAAAATCCTCTAACGATGCCACATCATCCTGGTTATAAAATATGGTTGCAAAACATGATTTTCTAGCCTCACTCTTTTTTATTATGAACTAAAGTTGTTTAACAATTCTAGGTAGTCAGGGAACACAATAATTTTTTTGTCAGATTTTAGGCTTTTTACACTTCTACCATTTCTATATATTATGTTTGTAGGTGTATTTAAAAGAGAATAGGTAAAAATGTCCAAACCTGAATAAAAAATGACTATGTTCCCTAACTGCCTAGACTTAAGTTGTTACATCAATTATCTACTACCAGTTAGTGCTTAAAAATGACTTTTCTAGAGAGTTAGGCCATGCAAGGCAGACTCGCATGAAGCTGAGCCCAATACCATTCATCATTCTAGAGATGCTCATAATGACCCAATCAAACACAATCACACAACCAGAAAACCCCTGTCATTGGCCATTGGAAACTTTAGAAATATATATTGTTATTTATTTATTTATTTTATTTAAAGTTCTGAGTTTTATTAATTTAAGTCTATTTGAGTTTGACTCTCATTTTAAAAAATAATTTAGTATAATTCTAAATTAATGTTGATTGACGGTCAATGTTGTTGACCATCCTTGACGGTTTAAGTTTACTTTTGAGAAAAAATTGTATGTAAATGATGCAATTTACATAATCCCACATGACCATCCTCAACAATTTTAAGGATTTACATTATCTCACATGATTAGTTATTTCTATAGTTCATTTTTTTTTTAATTCATCGTTTTCGTTTTGGTTTGCTTATGTTTCCTTGTTGCTATCTCCTTTTGCATCTTTAAATCACCGCTAAATCTTTCAAACACCAAAACTTAATCCCTAAAGAATTTGAAAATGGTCGAGAAAAATCGAACAATCTAAGACAGAGATTGAGATAGGCAGAAAAAAGTGTTGCTGGTTGAAAGAGATCAGAGAATGCACCTCATTCTCACTCGAACAAAAAGTCTAACGATAATGAAGTATTTAAGCTATTTAAGTATTTAACACTGAAAAGGATTCCGACAAGCCCGGCCCATTCAATTCAGATGGGCGCCCAATTGATGTCGGGTCAAAGATCCATCGGTTCATATCAAATCCTCGACTTCTCTCGGAAACACCTCTTCACTGACCTTCATAGAAAAAACCCCTAAAAATCGAATCTTTATCACTCAGAGAAGTGAAGAGAAGAACGCAAGATGTTTCTTCGACGATTCGCGAGGCCATTGTTCGCCAAAGTGAAGGAGACGACGGGGATTGTGGGACTCGATGTGGTACCGAACGCGAGAGAGGTGTTGATCTCGCTGTACACCAAGACATTGAAGGAGATCCAAGCGGTTCCCGAGGACGAAGGTTACAGAAAGGCAGTAGAGAGCTTCACGAGACAGAGGTTGAAGGTGTGTCAGGAGGAGGAGGATTGGGAGAAAATCGAGGAGAAGATCGGGTGTGGGCAGGTCGAGGAGCTCATTGAAGAGGCCCAGGATGAGCTCACTCTCATTGATAAGATGATCGGTACGGTTTTTTTTTTTTTTTTTTTTTTTGTAAGATTTCGTTTTGAATTTGTGCTTGTGTTGTTTGTTGATCTAATTTGATGATTTTGTGGTTGAATTGTGTTTGGAGGTTTGGTGATTTAGGGATTTGGTTAGGTGGAAAGGTGGGGGATTTGGGGTTGTAATAGGGTTAATTTGAGGGTTAGAGTATGGTTTATGATTTGGTCATTTGGGGTTTAGTTTAGGGGGAATGTAGGAGGTCAGAAGTTGAAATTGGTTGGTTTGAGCTCAAATTTGGGGATTAGGAGATTTGATTATTGGGGAAATTTTTTGGAATTTTGGTTAAATCAGTTTATTATTTGAGCTTTTATGAGTGCTAACTGATTTTTTATGAGTGCTAATTGATTTTTTTTTTGTAGTATTTGATGATTAAGATTTTATGTAGATGAAAAGGGTAGTTGAATTGGGTGAATTTGAGCCTTTGGACTCTCAGTTAGGGATTTGTTGTATAAACTTTGTACTGTGATATATATTCTTATTCTAAGTGATGGCATACTGATAGAGTATATGTTAGGGGAGGCGGAAGTTGATTACTAGGGGAGTCAGGGGGAGCTTCACTAGTGGTGCCAGAGGACGATGAGTACAGAAAGGCTGTGGAACCGTTGAAGGTCTGTCAGGGGGAGGAGGATTGGGAGAAGATCGATGAGAAGAGCGTGTGTGGGCAGGTGGAGGAGCTCATTGAGGAAGCTCAGGATGAGCTCACTCTGATTGATAAGATGATCAGTGCTGTTTTCTGTTAGATTTATTTTTGAATTTGGGTTTGTGTGTTGTTTGGCAATCTAATTTGATGGTTTGGTGATTGAATTGTGTTTCGGGATTTGGTGATTAGGGTTTTTGCTTAGGTGGAAAGGTGGGGAATTTGGTGGTGTAATAAGGTTAATTTGAGGGTTAGAATATGGGTTTATTATTTGGTCATTTAGGTTTTAGTTTGGGGGGAATATTGGGAATGGCAACGGGGCGGATTTGGGCAAATCCATCCCCACCCCGTCGGGGATCACGGATCCCCGAATCCGCTATGAATATCCGTTTATATAATTTTTTAAAAACCATTCCCGCCCCGGTCGGATTGGCGGATATCCGCCCCGCCCCAATATCCGCTTATTTTTATTATTATTTTCCTAAAAATAATCATCAATTCAAATTTTAAGAGAAGAAATCTAATATCTGAACCAATAAACATGCCATAATCTAAAATGCTAGAACTCTCCAAAACATGAACACATGTTCCAGGTCTCTCAAGCAATCAAACAAACAGTTTGCCCACAAAAGATCTTACAAATAAAATCAAAAGATCTTACAAATAAAATCATCTGATTCATATGATCCCAATCTTGTTTGGGATATCCAATGCATCAAAATCTTGGTACCATCATGCCTGATCAAAGTTTCTGATCTTCTCGTGTTTCTTTTTCAAGGTGGATGTACCTGACTTGACTCCCTTGGCAGCCTTCAAGGCCTGGGCCTTTGGATCGGCCTTCTTTGCAACAACTTTTGATGGAGGCACCATAAAAGAAACTGGAGTATCATCATGCCTGCAAATCCATCCCAAGGGGTATCATCAGACCTGCAAATCAAAAACAAAACAAAGCAGATAAAAATTCTAATTCAATTTAATAAAAATCCAAAAAAAATCAAAATCGAAAAACTTCCCAAAAATCACAGCATGATATTGTTGAGTGGATCTTGCTGCAACCTATTGAAATCCCTCATCAACCGCTTCCTCGCTGGAGTGGACAACAAAAACGAACCTTTATGACTTCCAAGATCGAAACCCTTAAGCTTTCTCCGAAATCAAATAGAGCGAATGGGAGAAAGAGGTGGAAATAGAAAAGAAAAGAAGATAAGCAAGAAGAAGAATCAGTGAAGAAGAAGAAGATTTAGCAAAGTAGATACAACGAAGGGTCGATTCTTTCTGGATGTTGTAGTCCGCGAGGGTTCTTCCGTCCTCGAGTTGCTTCCCTACAAAGATCAGCCTCTGCTGGTCCGATGGGATGCCTTCCTTATCTTGGATCTTCGCCTTCACGTTATCGATCGTGTCAGACGATTCGACCTCCAGGGTGATCGTCTTCCCCGTTAGGGTTTTCATGAAAATTTACATCTTAACTAGAAGAATCAGTAAAGAAGAAGAACAAGATTCAACGTAAAGGAAGAAGAAATCGGTGTAAAAGAAGAAGAAATCAGTGAAGAAGAAGACTGTGGTGGTGGATGATGTCTGGCCGCGAGAGAGAGGTGATTGAGATTAGGCTAGGGTTTTTTATTTTAAAGCCATTTTGTATAAGGGAACGAGGGCATTTTAGTAATAACATGTAGATAAACGGATATCCGTGGGGCGGATATGGCCAAATCCGTATCCGCCTCAAAACAGTGACAGATACACTTTTGATCTCCAAAATCCGTTAAAAAAAAACTAATCCGCCCCAAACGGTGCGTAGGGATTAGGAGATTTGATTCGAGATTTTTTGCAGGGAAATTTGGTTAAATCAGTTGATTATTAGAGCTCTTGTTAGCTCTTATTGAGTTTATTGTGAGTATTTGAGGTAGATTTTTAGTTGTTGGGTGGATTTGACATTTGGGCTCTCGTTTGGATTTATTGTAGAAAATTTTAAACCGTGATATATATTCTGATTCTAAAGTGATCGCGTCCTGATTGACTACATTTTTTTTTGTGGGGAGGGGGGGTTGATTTTGTGGATGCTGTAAACTCTCTCTAAAAACCACATGCTGGCATCTATCTGATTAGCTGGATCACATACAGACATTTTATTACAGAAATAAGATATGCACGTCAACCTGCTTGGTGGACTAATATTTTTTTCTTACCCCACCCAATGTACCTTGGGCTAATGTCATGTATGTTCTTCAAATCCTTGTGTCTTCGTCAAATTTTCTATATTTTCCCACCCATTAGATCATGTAGGCCGAGCCATTCTCACACTTGTCTTCATTTCTCTCCGCAAGGCATGCGATGATAACTACACTATACGACCTCTTTCCCTCCTTAGAAGCTACATGATGGTTATTCCCTTAGAGGCAAATGGCTATGGAGAAGGAATTTACTTGCTGGCATGTGGGTCTGATGGACGGAGGGAAGGGGAGGCAAATCAAACATCCCTTTAACCAGACATCAAACTTTGATATGGCTCTCGGGAAACATTTGGGATATATTTAGGGAGTGCATTGCATATGTGCATTTTTATTGGGAGGCATGTTTGAACTGTAACAGTCTATTTGTATTCTTCTGTTTGTATTGTGACTTGCTCAGTCACATAGACCTTTCTTTGTAATCAATATAATCTGTGGTTGTTTTGTATTAAAAAAAAATTTACCTGACTATATAAATTCACATGAAAGAGGCATTAGCAGGAAAGATCATTGTACCAAAAATCTCTTAAAAGAAGTTCCCTTGACTTGAATCCTCGGGAATGTTGAATGCCAAGGAAGCACTACATAAAGTTTGCCTTCCTCAAAGTCACACCCTTAAAGATTCTGCTATTCCTTTATTTTCAAATCGTTCGTAGGAAGCTAGAGCTACTAAGAATGAACAGTCCTTTCCAAGATTCACATGATGCTACCCAAGCCAAACTGAATCGAGTCTAGAAGTAATTCCAAAAGAGGATGCAAGCCTCCAGTGCAAGAATAAGTACGCCTAGTACAAAAATTATATCCATTCTTCACTTAACACGGGTGTGGGCAGGTGGAGGAGATCATTGAAGAGGATGAGGACAAGCCCACTCTCATTTATAAGATGTTCAGTATGTGTTTTGTGGATTTCTTATTTTCATTTTTATTTTATTTATTTATTATTTTTTTTTGTGTTGTATTGGATGAAGACGGTGAATGAAGATATCATTGAGCTTGGATTAGGTGAGGAAATGTGGGAAGATCGCATTGCTTGGAGAACCAAAATCCATGTAGCCGACCCCGAAAATCTCGGGAATGGGCTTTGATGATGATGATGATGATGATTGCGTTGTTTATCTGATTTGATGATTGAATTGTATTTGGGGGTTTCATGATTTGGTAATTAAGGCTTCGTTTAGGTGGCACGGTGGGGAGTTTGGATGTATGATTACAAATACCCCAATTAGGTTGGGTTTATGATTTGGTAATTGGGTTTGGCGGGAATGTGATATGAATTGCTAGTTTGAACAATGAAGAGCAGAAAGAATACTGACAGAATATAAAAAAAAAAAAACAATCACAGAGACTGAATTTAGACAGAACTATCAGAAGAAATGGTAATGTATTGAATACAGGTGATTTGAGATACCTGAAATCTCCAGAGAGCATTTGCTCAATACAATTCAAAGTTACAGACTGAGTCCCCTCTTTCCATCTGCCATCTCTCTTTATATTTGAGTTCTACATTTACAACCAACTCTTTACAGACTGTCAACAACCTGCTAACCCACTGACTGCCACCCTGTCTAACTAACTGACTATCACTTACTGATTACAACTATTAATAACAGAATGCTGATTGCCAACTAACAAAACACTGACAGCCTTATTAACAACAGAATGTTGACTGCCAACCATACTACTTTAACAATTTGTTGCTCCCTTACAATTCCTGGTCTTTATTCTGAAACAAGCTTCTGACCTTCATTGCTCTGCTTACTTCTGCGCCCCTGATATGTCTTGTAAACTGCTGAGGATGAATGTCTAGTCCTATCAATTCCCTCCCCAAAACACGCACCTTGTCCTCAAGGTGAAATTGAGGAAACTGAATTTTAAGTAACTCACAATCCTCCCAAGTTGCTTCAAATTCAGGCAAACCTTGCCACTTTATTAACACTTCCTGATATGTCTTGTAAACTGCTGAGGATGAATGTCTGGTCCTATCAGAATGTAGGAAGTCTGAAGTTGGAATTGATTGGTTTAAGTTTAAATTTGGGAAATTGCCCAAAAGTTTGGAAATTTGGTTAATTAATTTAGTTATTTGAGCTCTTTTAGTCTAATTGAGTTTGTTTTGACTATTTGATAATTAAGATTTTATGTAGATGAAAAAGGTAAACTTTTTATTGGAAATGGGTTGAATTGATAATTTGGACTCTCATTTTGGAGTTGGGAGTTGGAACTAGGGATTTAATGTAGAAAATTTGAACTTTGATATACATTGATTCTAAGTGATGTTGAGTACATAGACCTTTAGAGGACTACAAGTCTATCTTCGTAATCATGCATTGAGGAACCCCTAATGTGTGCCAAAGTGTTAAATATGACTGCACTTATACACCGAAGACTTATCCATGTCAACCCTTTCAATTCCATGCAATCCCTATTGTGCGCTTAGCCACTTGGGGTGAGAGGTAGAATATGGAGACTTAACTTGAATGAGATGAGCATTTAATCTTTGACTTGAGCATTTAATTTTTTACAAAAACTCATTTGTTAGAAAGAGAGATGAAAATAAAAGATCGTGTCCATATAAATCCACACTAGTAACTAAAGAGGCATTAGTGGGAGATCAAAAGATCATTCCAATGCACTGAAACTCTCTCAAAAGAGATTCCCTTGACTTTAATCTTTGCCAATGCCCAGTGCCAAAGAAGCAGTTCAAGAGCCACGCCCTCGAAGATTCTTCTATTAAGTTATTTTCAAATTGTTCAACATGTAACATAGGAGACAAAGTTTCACTCAGGAAACTAGTGCTACTAGGAATGAAGAGTCTTTCCCAAGATTCACATAACCAACCTAAATCGAGCCAATAAGTAATTCCACAAAGAGGAATCAAGCCTCTAATGCAAGAACAAGTGCCGCAGTGGACCTATCAAATCGGTACATGAGCATCATCGATATCCATCCCCAACTTAATGAGGACATCTTTTAGTCGGTAGACATCCCAAGATCCTTGCTTCATAAATACACAAATTCATTCAATGTGTGGAATCGGTTTTCTAACTAGGGGTATGGACATTGATGGTGGATGTGCGGGGTGCAACTTCCGGAGGGGACAACGCCATTGTGGTGATCACACCGCTCTCTTGCATCCACTCCATGGAACTTTTTTGTATCTAGGTCAGTTTGGATCATGCTAAGCTCAATTTTGGAGGTTTGCTAGTTGTGGAAGGATTGCTATCTTTAAATAGAGAGGGGATGGCTTGTGTGGGAGCACATCCCGTATGTTTGTGTTGAACTCGTTGGAAGTTGTGGAATCGAATAATTTTTGAAAAAAATAGGGGCTTGAAGACGGTGAGCTATGTTCCTTGTATGGCATTGGTCATCAGCGGGGGTGGAGTTACTAGGGGTTTCTAGGTTTGGGGCAAATTGGGGTCGTTTGTGTTTCACCCACTAATCTCTTTTTAGTGGGGATGTATTATTTATGAATGAAAGATATTTTGACCTTTTTAAGAACAAATACAAATTCTTGGAAAAGAGGAAGGGGGGTCATAAATAAGGACATGAGCTCTCCATTAACTTAAACAAATAAGGATTTAAGTTAGAAAGCCCCTTTCCCTTCCACCCACCTGAACTATTTTGCGTGTCTAGCTCAATTGACTATTTTGACCTTGTTTTCAAAGGTAAATTGTGTTTGCACCCAGAAAATTACCTTTTCAGTTTTTTTTTTTTTTTTTAATATATATAGATTTTTCTTGAAAGGCCCATTGGAGTACACCCACCTCAACCTCAAATTGGTTCATCTTTTTTAGCTTGAGGTTGAGCTCCCCATTGGAGATGCTCTTAACGAGCTAGTTCAGATATTTCCCTCTACAGGAGGCTTGGCGTGCAGTGTTAAGTTGTTTTGGGAGGGGAAGAAATAGAAAGAGGAAATGGAACCACATTCCAATTGGACAAAACAGAATGGGTACAAGGTGAATAAAAAACACACACCCCGAGGGACAAGCCAATCCATCAAGATGTTTTGTTCCTAATCATATGTTGTTATTGATCTTGTTTTTTAAGTTTTGAATCAACTATCAGCTATGTTCAATGCATTTCTCCATCGTTAGGGCAGCCAATTTGTCTTAAAAGTCATTAAACGAATCCTGAACAGTAGAAACCATGTTATTAAGTTTATTTATTTATTCTGTTTCTAAATAGTGTTTGTGATGCTGTGCTGCAGAATGGGATCCATGGGGTGTTCCCGACGATTATGAATGCGAGGTCATGGAGAACGATGCTCCAGTCCCTAAGCACGTTCCTCTGCATCGACCAGGTCCACTGCCAGAGGAATTCTACCAGACGTTGGAAGCAGTTACTTCTCGCCCAAAGAAAGATGATCCAGCTATCAAATCTGGGGAGTCTCAAGCAAAGGAGTAAATTACTGCCTCCGTAAAAATAGATTGCAGAGTTAGTCCATGCATCTGTTTGTCCTAATGTTCCTTGTCAACAAAAAAAGCTTGAACAGTAAATAACCTTCAACTGGACTTGTTTTAAAGAGATTGTTCGGTTGATAGTTTCTCATTTGTTTCCTGCATTGTGGAAGGTTTGGAACCACTGGAATCTAGTCACTTTTTCATTTTCTTCTTCCTCTACCCTTCTGCCATTATGGTTCCTGACTGCCATCATTCCCGTTTACTTCTTAAATATCGATACATTTAGTACCGAGCACAAATTATAGATGGCAGGTTGTCTTAGTATAGAATCCACCGTATCTATTGACACAACAATTTACTTACAGAATTTTTATGGTACACAAGTTAAATTATTCTTTGACAAAGTTTAATCCAAGACTAGTGAAAAACCCAAGTTAAACGGCTTACCAACTAACTAAGTAAGCTTCAAATTTTGGGGAGAAAAAATCGACAATTTTGTTGAGCCCGGACCAGTGCTTATCTGGAATCCCCGTGTTCTTCAAATTCAACGGAGCTTGTCTAGAGAGCTAGGCCCGCGTCAGGCCAGTCCAGTCCCAATACCCTTCATCATCTTAGAGATGTTCATAATGTCCCAATCGAACACAATCACACATACAGAGAGCACCCTAACGCTGTCCTGGTTCTCTAGATTTTTTGAATTCAAGGTATTTTTAGGGGTTGATGGACGAGGTTGTGGTTGGGATTAAGTTAGTATTTTTCCAGAGTCGAATATGTATGGTGTTTATGTAGTCCAAATAGAGTAGAGTAGCAAGGACGAGCGATGTGAGGAAATTATTGAACTGGTATGAAGATGGATTTTCTCCCTTAACATAACCACATAAATATTCCATCTTTTCCACTAGAATTCTTCCAATTCATACGATACGATTAATACTAATTCAGAGTTAAAGAATGTTAAATAACCAACTTAAGAAATAACTCATTGTTGAGATGGCCGAGTTGGTCTAAGGCGCCAGATTAAGGTTCTGGTCCGAAAGGGCGTGGGTTCAAATCCCACTCTCAACAAATGATTTTTTTTTCAACCGGTATAGAGAACCACTCTTAACAAATGTTTTTGTCGACAATAGCTTATTTTGTTAGTAGTTTTTATCGAAAATAGCTCATTTTTATTTAGTAAACTTTTATTTATTTGTCAATTCGATTATTATTTTTTAAATAACAAAGATCGAAGAATGCAACCATTACAATCACATAACACTAACTTAAATAGAAAAAACATACCTTATACACAAATGCAAAGGAAACACTTAACGTGAACATCAATTAAAAAAAAGACATACGTACATAACTACCAACAATTGTATAGAGGGAGTATATATTACTACCAGCATTTTCATCACATCCTCCACATAAAAAACTATTAATTGGTTTTTATCACAAACACCGCCACAAAATCATAACTTAGTTAATTATTAGTTTTATTTTTTCTGCTTCACGACAAGTTGTTTATCTTCATTTGATTTTTCTTTACTTCTCTACGAGTTTCATATTTTTTAACCTTCGATGAAACATAATTCAATGAAATAAATAAATAAAAAAATATATATATTTTGCTTATAAAAGCTTACAAAATCATCTAACAATGACACTGGATATATCCCTTTGATAAAGAAAATTTTGAAAAATATGAATAAAGTCAAATGAAAAAGTGGAGGAGGTGGTGGTTCAGTCCAAGTCATTGTCGAACATTTTCATTTCAAGCATGAATCATGTTTTGAGTGTATCTTGGCAATAATTAATTACATGAGGGAGGCTTAGTATGTAACTGATGTGAATGTACAAAATGTTGAGTTTATTATCTTCAATAAGATCTAATTTATGTTGTAATTACATGTGCAGAAAATATACCATTTCGTCGTATATCTATTTAAGGTTGAACAAAAAATGACCAAATCGATTAAAATCAAACCGATCAATTTGGTTTAAGTTTAGTTCGATTTTAAAAAATTCAAAACCAAAGTGGCGATTCATCGATTCGATTTTCGATCTATGTGATTTTAACTTACAAAATCGAACCGACCGCATATATATAATAAATACTATATATTTTTATTTAAAAATAATATAATATGTTTAGCCGGTCGGCTCGGTTACGATTTGCATAAATTAAAATCGATTTTGTTAATAGTCGGGTTCGGTTTCAGTTTAAAATTTTTTAAATTGATCAAAATCGGTTTGATTTACCGTTTAAGTGAAAAACCGAACGTTTTTCAACCCTAGATCTACTTTACAAAATTATGCATCATTGATTTGTAATGGAAGTTGAAGAATATGTAACTTTCGAAAAAAAAAAAAAAACTAATAGTTGACTAAGTTATGAAAAGACCAATGATAATATATGATCTTTTTTTTTTAAAAATTTTTAAAAAAATTAAATTAAATTTTATTTTATAAAACACTCTTTCTCGAATAAATAAAATGCATCTTCAAAATCAAAACTTGACCGAATCCGAATGAATACACTATCCATCTCAAATCAAATCTTTTCAGTTGCTTGCTTGCTTGCTTGCGACCTACTTAGTTCATTGCAATCTCACTGATAATAAAATAGAAGTAGAAGATTGATCCATAGTGAAGCACTCTCACTGCCGCTATTTTACGAAAGAAGGAAGATATTGTAATTTTGAAGGCAATTGTGTGACTATCAATGAATAACAAAATGGGGAGTCAAGAACACACCCTCATTTTCATTTCATTAGAAACAAAAATGTTGGGATAATCGATATCAAATAACTTTTGAGATGATACCTTAGAGAACATGCAACAATTATATGATGATAATGATTAAACAAAACAATAGACTGTGCATAAAAAAATAAAAATAATAACAAACAATAATTTGAGATAAACTTTACCTTTTAGTGCTTCTTTTTATTTATTTATTTATTAATATGATCCTTCTGCATCTGCTAGCTGACTTTGAAAATATAAGTTTGCAAAAGATTTGGTAGATAAAAAAAGTATTGAAAAGCTTTGGGACTTGACATTCCCACTTATTGATCGATAAAAGAACAGGTTTAATGGTTGCGAAAACAGAGTTAACTTTATCATTCAAATGGAATGAATAAAAGGAGAAGCTAGTTTGTTAAAATGTGAATTGTATTGTCGCTTTAAATCAAAATCTAATGGCTGTGGTAGCATGGTTGGATGGTTAAAGTTGTGGTGGTTTAACCCCCACGTATTTGATTCTATGCCCACCAGCGACACGCTCAGTAAAAGAAAATGGGACCACCGGGAATTCTCTTAATAGATAAACAAAATTGCAAAAAATCATTTATATCTCTTTCCATGGAGTTGAATCTACCATGATTAAATCAAATCAGTGAAGATACAACACAAGGAGATGAACCAATTAGGATATATTTTTGTTTACTCAAGCTTATTATACATTTCTAGCCTCTGGGAACAAAAAGAAAATTCTTCATCCTCACAAACAAGATAACTTATCATCAAGCGCAGTTTCACCATGCACAATATCCAGGGACATAAACAGGGGCGGATCTACAGCTTGGGTAAGGGGGTCAATTGACCCCCTTAGGTTTTGAAAAAACTCTATCAGAGCATATACAATTTCATCCTTTGCCCCCCTTAAAAATTCCATCTTGCCCCTCTTATAAAACTAAGAATTACAATAACAAATCTCGTATCACAATTGAACGAAAAAAATTGATTCGCCGCCTCTAATCTCCGCCTCCACGCCTTCGGTCCTCAACAATAACTTCTTCTCCATCCCTGCAAAACAAGGTGAGTTTGTTTGATTATGTATTCTAAATAAAATCAACAGGACAACAACAAAATAATCTTAAGATTTAACATCTTTTCCTACCTTGGTATCTGTCTCCCTCTTTGGCGATCCAAAATTGAAACAAGAAGATTAGAGAAAGATCATAGCAGGATCTCAGAGATGTGAGCAAGATCAGAGAGATCTGAGCGAGTTCAGAGAGATCTGAGCGAGATCGATCTCAGAGAGATCAGAGCGAGATCGATCTCAGAGACATCAAAGAGGGATCTCAGAGAGATCAAAGAGGGATCTGACTGAGTCTGATGAAGAAGAAAGCAAAGTCCTCGATCTCTCCGAGTCTGATCTCTTGATCTCTCTGACTCTTGAGTCTGATCTTTCTGAGTCTGATGAAGAAGAAAGCAAACTCTTCGATCCCACTGAGTCTGATCTCTCGATCTCACTGAGTCTGATGAAGAAGAAAGCAAACACTTCCATCTCACCGAGTCTGATGAAGAAGAAAGCTCTTCATCAGACAAACTCTTCCGATTTCTTGATCTCCTCGATCTCTTGATCTCTTGATCTTTCTGATGAAGAAGAGTGAGCTTGACTGAGTGAGTGAGATGCAGAGTGAGCTTGACTGATCTGAGATGAAGAAGAGTGAGCTTGAGCTTGACTGAGATGAAGAAGACTAAGTTCGAGTGAGATGATGAAGAGTGAAGCTTGAGCTTTCGAGTGAGATGATGAAGAGTGAAGAAGACCTCGTTTGAGCTTTCTGTTTGAGTTCCATCTCACTGAGCTTTTCTGTTTGAGTGAGCTTGACTTCCATCTCACTGAGCTTTCTGTTTGAGTGAGGTGAAGAAGACCTCGTTTGAGCGAGAGGAAGAAGTGTTAAGTGAGGCTTGACTTGAGTGTGGCTGTGGGTTTGGTTTGATAAAAAAGAGAAATGAGGCTTGAGGTGGGTTTGATAAAAACAGAGAAATGAGATACAGATCAGAGAAATGAGATACAGACGAATGAAAAGGGTTTGATAAAAACAGAGAAATGAGATATAGATTAATGAAATTATGAAAGATTGGTTATTTTTAAAATTATTCAAAATATTATTTTAATCAATCAAATAAAGGGTAAATTTCTTTTTTCTATTTCATATTTGTTAAAGCTTTAATGAGGTATTTCATATTTGTTTAAGCATCTAATTTATTATCTTATCTTTATACAGGAATATTTCATATTTGATTTTTAATTTAATTTTATTTGTTTATTTGTTTAGGCTTTGACAAAGTGGGTATTTGATCCTTAAAGCTTAAGTGAGTATTTAATTTCATCTGCTGAAAAGGCCATTATCTCAAGTTCTTAATATTTGGTAAGGTTTCTTCTCTTTCATGTATTAATTATTGATTTACATTACAAATTTGATAATTTGATAATTTGATAATCTAGGATAGCATTTATTAATATGAATATTGGGATTGTGTTGTTGTATTTGTGTAGTTAAATATTTGAGCACTTGTACTGGCGAGTCATGGATAGATACTTTAAAAGAATAAATGATGTGAGTTCTAGTTCTACTGCTCAGGCTGTCAGATAGTTTGATTACATATGTTGAGAAAGATATATTTAATGGCATCGATGATGAGGTGATTATGCAGCATTACCAGAACATGAAAACCCGCAGAGAGCTTTTACCTAAATCTACAGCGCATCTACATTGACTCAGTATGTATGTTTATCTTGTAACACTTTTAAAACTCTATTTTAATCATATTTATTTTAGAAATTAAATTATCTATAAATTTTTTGCCCCCCTTTGTCTGCAATCCTAGATCCGCCCCTGGACATAAATAAGAATAACATTTAGTTGCTCAGAGTGTGAAAGAATTGCTCTCACCTTAAACTTGCTGGTAATGCAACCGCCTTTTTTTTTTGAATCTGTGGTTTCATCCTTAAAGGTCTCAAATGGAAGAACATGATGTATGTTGCTCAGGATTACAAGCATGTCTTGAAAATCCTCTTTTTTCTAACCTGCAACTATTCTACAATGCTTGAAACTGGCACCTGATGCCCATGGACAAATCTTCTTAACCTGTCTGTCTGACCTACTGCAGAAAGCCACTCTGTTAGGATCTCCATTGTTATATAATCAGGATCACAAGCCTGTTCATTCATCTTATCCATCAGTTCAAATGCTTTGTCCAACGAATTCTTCTCTCTAAGACCTTTAAACATCGAATTGTATGTGGTCACATTCAGTAATACTCCTTTTACTTGCATGTCGTTCATAAGAGACATGGCTTCATCCATTCTATTCTCCTTGCAAAGCGAATCTATCAAAATATTGTAAATCACAGTATTAGGTGAAACTTCCGAAGAGGAACCCATGTAGCTAAATATTTTCATGGCATCATCAAGTTTGCCTACTTTGCAGTATCCATGGATGATTGCACCGTAAGTCACCACATTCGGTACAAGATTATTGTCAACCATCTCTGACAGTAGACCACTTACTCGAGATAAATCCCCAGATTTGCTATAACTGGCAATCATTGTGTTATAAGTAACCTCATCAGGTCGAATTCCAGAAACCATCATGTCTTCGAGAATCTCATGCACCTTTTCAAATTTTTTCTTCTTGCAGAACCCATTGATCAAAACATTGTAGCAAACTGCATCAAGGCAGAGCCCCACACTTTTCATTTTAGACACGACCGAGCATGCATCATCTAGTTTCCCAGCTCGGCACAATCCATTGATCAAAGAGAAATACACAATAGAATCAGGCGTGCACTTGGCCTTCAACATGTCATTGAATACATCCATTGCCTTGTCAATATTGTTCACGTTGCAGAAGGCACTAATCAAGGCAGTGTAAGTAACCGCGTTCCCCTTCAAACCATTTGTTTGCAAGTCCTTGAAGAATTGAAGTGCAGCACCGATTCTTCCATGTTTGCACATCCCTCCAACCAAAGTATTGAGCGTAAACAAGTCCGGTGTGAGCCCCTCTTCCTTCATTTGCTCAAATAACTCGCGTGCTCTCTCGATCTTGCCAGCCTTGCAAAACCCATCAACCAAGCCATTATACGTCGCAACATTTGGAGTGAAGCCATGCTCCCCTTTCATCCTATCCAGCAAAGCTATACCTTCTTCTGGCCTCCCCACCTTGCACAGTCCTTTAATCACTGTGTTAAACATAATCAAATCCGGTGCCACCGACACACCACTATTCTCTTCCTTCATCAACATTTTATCCAACATCTGCATTGCTTCATCAACTCTCCGCGACTTACAAAGATGTCCGATCAAAATTCCAAAAGTTTTAACATCCGGATCAATCCCAGATTCTTTCATCTCGGTCATTAGCACATTCATTCTATCAAAATCAAGTGCTCGATCCAACCCTGCCAAAAGTGTATTACAACAATCAACTTCCACAGGTCCATCCAACTTCATCACAGCATGTAGAACCTCCCAAGCTTGATCCACATCCCCATCTCTACACAACTTACTAACCAACTTTGAAAGCACAATCCCCTCCGGAAACAACCCATGCTCGCCGAGTTTCCGAACCATCACAGCCACGTCACCCCCATTAAAAAGCTTCCCTGTCTGATTCCTCTTCAACAAAGCAGAAAACACAAAAGTCACAGTATACTCATCAGGCGGGAAACTCGAACCCGGTTCAACCATTTCATCAAACACCTTCTGTGCATCCTCAAACCTTTCCGATTTATACAGAACATCAAGAAGACTATTATAAACATGGGTATCTCTACTCGATAACTCAACTTCATCAAGAACTTTAATTGCTTCGTCAACCAATTCACACCTCCAGTAATGCCGTATAAGCACCGAAGCCGAACCCGGAGATAGTGAAACCCCATTGTCCTTGGACGCTTGAAAACACTCAGTGAGCTTCTCGTGAGATTCGGGTTCTCGAGATGCGAGCTCGAAAATCGATTGGTAAGCGAAGGAGGGCGAAATGAGAGTTGTGGGTGAATGGGTTTGTACCCATTTGAGAAAGTTGAAAGCTTTCGTACTTGAGCTCGATCGGCGGAGAAAGATTGGAAGACGAGATGGGGTGATTGATGGGAGGATTCTAAGGAGGTCTTCGGTGTTGAAGTTGGGTTCTTCGGATTGGAGGATTTGTATTAGCTCGGTTGCTGCAGCGGAGTTTGGGTTTTGTTGTGAAGGGGTTTGCTCGACTTGAGAGGTTGCAGAGCAGAGATGGCGAAGAGATGATCGGAGAGATGGTGAAGGGGTTTTGAGAAGGCGAAGGAGGCTTGCATGTTGGGTGAAGAGTTTGGTTGTGTTCATGGTTTCAAAGGTTTGATTTTTATTTTCTCTGTGTTTTCACTTCTTTATCGAGGGAGAGGAAGAAGAAGTTTGAAGGACCGGAAGAATTTTGAAAATTATTCTTTAAGGTTATTTTAGTAATAATAAATAAAAGGATTATTTCTAAAATAATATTATATATATGAGTTTTGAAATTTCGATTTTTCTCTTTTAATGTTGAATAATTCTAGGGAGCCCGCCTTGGTAGCCTGAGAGACGGTCTGGACGGGTGTTTAGTGCGTGAACCCACCCTCAAGCGATTAACCTCAACTGCTTAACTTCTCATTTCCTGCGCCTCCTCCTCTCCTGCGCCTCCTCCCTCAAGCTCTTAACCTCTCGCCAGATCTGCTAGTATCCTACATGGGTTTTTTGCCAGATCGCCAGATCTCCTGAGTGGTAAACTACATGGTCTTCCCTGAATAAATCCATGGGTTCCACAGAGGAGCAATGGGGTGATTCAGATAATCTTGAGTTGCACAAGTATCCTGTCAATATCAAATGACAAGTTGAATCAAAGAGATAATGGATTATAGGGGAAAAAAATGATTTCTATTATATGAACTGGGATTACAAACTCTAAAGGTTCCTGGAGAACCAATAACCTAGAGAATACTCTGCAATAATTTGTCTCAGCTCTCCCTTCATCCTAATATTTATACTACAGTGATAACCGAATTACAAAACAGAACCATCAGATAATTGACACGTGTTCTGATCTCTAACAACTTCCAAACAAATAACTAAAGTACCCTGTCTTCGAATTGATTTGAATTTAGATTGGTGCCAAGTTGCTCGCTTTTTTTCCCTCCTCATTTTCCTCTTCATTTCTGCTCATTTCAGTGTGGCAGTCGTGACAATACCCCTTACTTCAGCTCATCCTTGTCCTCAAGGATGGAATGAGGGAAACATGGCGCGGATGTGGTCTAAATCTTCCCAGGTTGCGTATTTCGAAGTAGCATTGCTCCACTGAATCAGTACCTGTGTTACTGGTCTGTTATGACGAGGGACCAATCGTCGAGCTAGAATGGAGGTTGGCTCTGCCCTGAAATTACCTTGGTGATCCACTAATGGGAGTAAGGGAGCAGGAACCACAGTTGACCCAAGTTTCTTCTTTAGTTGTGATACGTGAAAGACAGAATGGATGTGAGACCTTGGGGGTAGTTGCAGACGATAGGCTACCTTCCCAACCTTCTCTAGTACTTGAAAAGGACCATAATATCGTGCTGCGAGTTTCAGATTCTTTCGCAGACTGACTGAGGTTTGTCTGTATGGTTGCAGCTTCAGGTAGACCCAGTCCCCAATTTCGAATGTCCTCTCACTTCGCTTCTTGTCTGCGTATAGCTTCATTATCTCTTGAGCCTTTGCTAGCTTTTCTTTTATGATATGTAGCATCTGGTCCCGCTCAGTTAAGTAGTTCTGTACATCTTGTATTGCTAGATTGGAGTGTACTGGTAAGGCCATAACGGGGGGGGGGGGGGGGGGGGGGTGTACCCATATAGAGTTTTGAAAGGAGTTGACTGTAAGCTTGAGTGGTAGGACGTATTGAACCAAAACTCTGCCAAGTAGAGCCACTGTGACCACTTGGAAGGAACGTCTCCTGTCATACATCTTTGATACGTTTCTAGGCACGAGTTTGTCCTATCGGTCTGTCCATCTGTCTGAGGGTGGTAGGTTGAGCTCAGTGTGAGTTTGGTGCCTAAGGTGGTGAAAAGATCCTGCCAAAAGGCATTAATGAATATCTTATCACGGTCTGATATGATGGTGGGGGACAACCCATGTAGTTTATAGACATTGTGAAGGAATAACTCAGCCACTTTTGATGCTGTATAGGGGTGAGCTAGTGGGAAGAAATGGCAGTACTTGGTTAGCCTGTCGACCACTACCATGATCACAGAATGATTGTTGGACAGGGGCAGCCCTTCAATAAAATCCATGGCAATGTGTTGCCATGCATGGTCTGGTATAGGTAGGGGTTGAAGAAGCCCTCCATAACTGTGTTGGTCCACTTTATTCCTCTGGCATACGTCGCAGTTGGTGATGAATTCAATTACCATCTTTTTCATTCCTGGCAAAAAAAAAAATACTCCTTGATCCTTTTGTAAGTTGCAGTAATTCCAGAGTGTCCTCCTATGGCGGAGTTGTGCAGTTCTTTCAGTATCTGTAACCTTAGTCCGCCACTTGTACCAATATATATCAGACCATTGTGTTTGAGTAAGCCTTGGTTCAAGGTGTAAGGAGGGCAGGAGTTATTCTGAATGCTCAGTTGTTGTATCAGGTTAGTCACCATCTCATATTGTTGGTAGCTGGCCACTACTTCCTGAATCCAGTGAGGAGTGACTATGGAAATTGTACAAAGCTCCTGAGTCTATTCTGTCACCCTGGAAAGGGCATCCGCAGCCTGGTTGTCAGTGCCTTTTTGTAAAAAATCTCATATTCAAAGCCCAATAGCTTAGCCAACCATCTTTGTTGAGTCATTGTAGTCACCCTCTGAGATAGGAAATGCTTAATGCTTTGGTGATCCGTATAGATGTGAAACTTTGAGCCTAGGAGGTAGGACCTTCACTTGTGCACAGCCATGACAATGGCTAATAACTCCTTCTCGCAAGTTGAGAGTGTTTACTGCCTAGGTCCTAGAGCTTTACTGAAGAAGGCAATGGGGTTGCCATGTTGAGACAGCACAACTCCAACACCCTTGGAGCTTGCATCTGTTTCCAAAGAGAATTGTAAGGTGAAGTCAGGTAGACTCAATACAGGGGCCTGACATAATGTTGTCTTGAGTTGGGTGAATGCTTGTGTAGCAAGTTCATTCCAACTAAATGAATTCTTCTTTAGGAGATCAGTCAATGGTTGGGCAATCAACCCGTAGTTCTTTATAAACTTCCTATAATATCCTGTCAGCCCTAGAAACCCTCGCAACTGCTTGATGGTGGTAGGAGTCGGCCAAGATACCATGACTTTAATCTTTTCAGGGTCAGCTTCTACTCCTGAACTACTAATAATGTGGCCTAAGTAGTCAAACTTAGGCTGGATGAAAGAGCATTTGCTTAGTTTAGCAAATAATGAGTGCTGCCTGAGTGTAGATAAAACCAAGTGTAGGTGTTCAAGATGTAGTTCTAGAGTAGAACTATAGATCAAAATATCGTCTACAAATACCAGCACAAATTTTCTTAGATAAGAAGCAAAAACCTGATTCATTAATGCTTGAAAGGTGGTCGGGGCATTGGTGAGGCCAAAGGGCATTACCCTAAATTCAAAGTGCCCATGATGGGTTTTGAAGGCTGTCTTGTGGATATCTGGGGGGTGCACAAGAATCTGGTGGTATCCTGACCTCAAGTCCAATTTTGAGAACACAATTACTCCATGAAGTTCATCCAGTAATTCATCAATGAGGGGCATAGGAAACTTGTCCTTGATGGTAATATCATTTAACCTCCTGTAGTCAACACAAAATCTCCACGTTCCATCCTTCTTCTTTACCAGCAATATGGGAGCAGCAAAGGGACCGTTGGAGTGCTGAATCAGTCATGTTTCTAGCATTTCCTTTACTAGTGACTCAATCACACATTTCTGCATGTAGGCAACCTTATATGGTCTCTGAGCAGTAGGAGTTGAGTATGTTTTTAGTGGTATCTTGTGATCTAAAGGCCTGGCTGGTGGTAAGGTAGTTGGTTTTTGAAATACATTAGCAAAGTCACTTAGTAAGGAAGTCATAATGGGGTTTGGTTTTTCTGTCAAGTGGGTTGCAGTCAAGGAGAATAACTGCCCTAGGAAGGCTGGGGCATGTTTTCTGAAGAATTTACTGACTCCTTTTGAGCTCATCAGGCATAAGGACCCTGCATCATTACTCCCCTGCAGTGTGATCTCTTATCCATTGATTTTTACTGTCATTTGAAGCTTTTGCAAGTTCAAGGTGATGTCTCCAAACTGTCTCAGCCAGTCGCCCCCTAGAACCATGTCATAACCACCAAGAAGTAGTACTCTCACACTTCCTTCAAAGGGTATACCCTGCATAGTCCAATGTAGCCTGTGGCACAATGCATTGCTAATAAGTTGCTCTCCATTTGCAACCCTTACTAACATTTGTGGAGTGAGAGTAATAGGCCACTTAGTTTCCTTAATGACCTTAGGATCAATGAAGGAGTGTGTGCTCCTAGTGTCAATTAAGATTGAGATGGTCCTCTTCTTTACTAAGCCTTTCAAAAGTAAAGTGTTGGTAGCAATGCTGCCATGTATGGCATGTAAAGAGACTTCCATATCTGTTTGTTTTTCCTGTATAAGGTTTTCACATTCCGCAGGATCAATCTCTTCTTCACCATCAGGAATCTCCTGTTCTGGAATCAGCATGTAAAGATGTTGTGTTTTACAAATGTGTCCATGTCGATAAATCTCATCACAATTGTAACAAAGCCCTCTTTCCCTTCTGGATTTCATTTGGGCTGGGGTTAACCTCCTAATGGGTGGAGTAGGTGAGGCAAATTTGATAGTGTTGGTTGAGCTGTTAGGATATGAGTTTCTTTGACTACTAGTGGCAGGTTGGTTTGAGCTGTATGTGTTGGGGTTGTGGGACGTACTTGCTCCTGTTTTGGTTTTGTTATTTGTGGTTGTGTACTGGTAGTACTTGGTGTTATGAGTAGAATGGGAAGGGCCCTTGGGAACAACCTGTTTTTGTATTGAAGCTTCCTGGATACGTGTTAGAGATAATGCCTGAGACACAGTGGTAGGTCTGAGTAGTTGCACCATAGCCTTCAACTCGATTTTCAACCCACTTAGAAAGCTCAATACAAAATAATTCTCATCTAGGTGTTGATTGTGAGATAATATTAAGGATTTCAGTTCTTCAAACCTATCATAGTAGTCACTCACAGTAGAATCTTGTTTGAGTTTATTAAAAGAATCCACATAGTTTTCAAGTACTCCTTCCTCGAATCTGTCACATAGATCATGAATGAAAGAGCTCCATTGGATCACTCATTTACCAGTCTGGTAGTCCAGGAACCACATGTCTGCCTTGCCTGTGAAATGGATGGAGGCTACATTGACCTTGTTGGTCTCCATGATTTGGTAAAATGTGAAATACCTCTCACTCTTCTTAATCCAAGATCTAGGGTTACTACCATCAAATTGGGGGAAATCTAGTTTAGGGAATCGAGAGAAGGTACCTTGATTCTCCCAATGATTTTGGGAGAATGATTGATTGGTGTGCCCAGAAATACCAGATGATTGAGCAGAAGCAGATCGAGTCGAATTAGTGGGTGCTTGCTGATTCTGCAATAATTGAACCACCTGTTCAAACCTGGTCTCGATCTCCTTCTTCAAAATCTCCTGTGTCTGTGTAATCTTCCTGAGCTCTCCTTGCATTTGGTCTATCTGTCCTGTATGCTCAGCCATGTTCTTCTTAGTGTCTCTCATGAACAATTCCATTTCCTTAGATCTGGTTTCCATATGGGGTAGATGGGTTGATTAGATGCAGTGGTTAGGGTTAATGTTGGCTCTGATACCAAATGTCAAGATCAAATGACAAGTTGAATCAAAGAGAGAATGGATTATAGGGGAAAAGAAGGATTTCTATTATATGAACTGGGATTACAAACTCTAAAGGTTCTTGGAGAACCAATAGCCTAGAGAATACTCTGCAATAATCTGTCTCAGCTCTCCCTTCATCCTAATATTTATACTACAGTGATAACCAAATTACAAAACAGAACCGTCAGATAATTGACACGTGTTCTGATCTCTAACAACTTCCAAACAAAAGATTGAAGTACACTGTCTTCGAATTGATTTGAATTTAGATTGGTGCCAAGTTGTGCGCCTCTTTTTCCCGCCTCATTTTCCTCTTCATTCCTGCTCATTTCAGTGTGGCAGTCGTGACATATCCTTCATTTCAAGTCGATTGGGAAATGATCCTTTCTAGCCAATAGTCTTTGATGTAGTACCTTTGGTGAGGGTTTGATGATGGGTTGTTGTAATTTTTTATGGGTTTTTGGTGAAATTGCAAGATGATTCTATGTTGAGAGCTATATCAGCACAATGGGGGTCAATTTCGTGAGTGGTTTTGTGTTCATTTTGTGAGAAAGTTTGGGTTTGATGGTTGATTTGAGTTCAAGTTAAGGCTTTTTGTGATGGGTTTTTTGTTGAAAATAGGACTGGATCTGATGGGAATACTATCAAGCTACACATTGAGGTTTTTTTTTTTTTTTTTTTTTTTTTTTTTCTAATTTATTTCTGGGTAATTTTTGCTTTATTTGAAGAACTTGTTGGTTGAATTCCCCTGCGATTTCGCCTCTCTGATGGTGGTGATTCGACTGAGGGTGAAGCACTTAGGTGTGGAGATTGGTTTTCTATTCCACGATGGTGGTGGCCGAATGGAGGCTGTTTCGATGGAGAAAAAAATTAAATTTTCTCTCTTCCATGGGAAAGAAGATAGCAACTTGTGAGCAGCAGGAGAGGAGGAGGCGCAGGAGAGGAGAAGTTAAGAGGTGGAGGAGGCGCAGGAGAGGAGGAGGCCGAGGTGTTGGGTTCACGTGCCAGCCACCCTCCCAGGCACGTGCCCAGGAGGGTCCGGACAGCCTCCCAGGCCACCAACGCGGGCTCCCTAGAATTATTTTTTAATGTTATCTCAGTAATAATAAATAAGGAGGTTGTTTAAATAAAATTAACAAATATGTGCGGGGTGGATATGGCTAAATCCGTATCCACCCTGATTGGTGATGGATTTAGTTTTCTCCCAAAAATCCATTAAACTAAAACCATATCCACCCATTCGAAGCAAGGCGTGGCTAACGCCTGTAAAAACGGATATTTTTGCCCACCCTACGTACACACCTCTCCGGTCTACAACAGCGCCTCCCTGGTGGATGCTCTTAAAATTGCTACATTTGATTAGTGTCCACCTTGGAGTAGAAGGGAGACAATTCACTAGCCCCTCCAATCAAACCATTCAACCTCCATAACCCATTTCCCTACAAAATCACACTCTACATACAGTGAGTCTACATGTCAGATCAGTATATCGCACACAAACATTTTCACTCTGTACCACCGCAAACATCGAAACCCAACACAGTAGAACTCCAATGAGAGTGACTCACCTCTTATCATCGTCTCCACTTCCACTTCTCCCAAAAACCCTTTCATCCTCCTTTCTCCATCAACCATCAAGAACCCACCTTTTCTTTTCTTCTTCCTTCACTAAAACAAGATTCTCAACAGTCTCCATGGACGTAAAAAAAGACTCTCCGTCGGTTCACACCGTCGGGAACTGGTTCTCTGTGCCAGAGCTCAGTCTACGCGATCACAGGTTCATGGTTCCTCTTGATTACTCTCAAGATCACGGACATAATAAGATCACTGTGTTTGCTCGAGAGGTTGTTGGAGGTAATCATCACCTTGGTTTCCTTAGTTTTAGATGTAATTTACATTTCTTGTGTGTTGATTGATTAAGAATTAGAGATTTCAGTTTTTTCTAGAGTTGATAAGTTGCTAATCTTGGTTTAATTGCAGTAGTCATTGGGGTTCTCAGACTAATAGCCATGTTGTCAATTGCATCTTAGTGTTTAGAGTAAAATCTCAAATATCAAGAAAATGTGATGGTGATGAATGATGAATGATGAAAGATCTAAGTCCTACTCTGTCGATCGTAATATCGTCGTCAGTTCACCATCTGCCTCATAATGAATGTCAACTTTTGTCTAAACCCAAGTCTATGTTTTTGGTAAAAGTACTAGTTGTTGATCCTAGTGTAGTTGATGTAATGCTGTGTCTGCCAATGCCGATGGACGCCTAGCTTGCCTGGGAAACTGCCTTTGACAACAGCCTTAGGCTGTGTCCTTGGCAAGGCTAGGAGATGGGAAGAAATTTTAGGCTTTTAGTGCACATAGGCACGCCTAAGCCATGCCCGAGACTACATAGGATACATCTTTATCCCATAATGGAACTATTGGATGTGGTACTGTGTTTGTATAGTGTGTGCACTAAGCTCTGAATTACAGCTTGTCACAAGTTGCACAAATAGTGTCCCCAACTTAGTTGCTCTCTGATCTCACACCAGGGTCGAGAACTTTTGGGTTTAAAGCCTGTTCGGAGTAAACATCACATCCGCCTCTCCATCCATGAAGCGAAGTTGGAAACATATAAGTGCGACATGTGAGAGCATAATATGCTCTATCCAATTCAACTATATTTGTCTTTGATGCTCATTGCACGTCTGTTTAATATTTCATTTAAGTGTTTCTTAAACCTTATTCAACTCGGTGTCTTTCTTTTGCACACGTTTTGATATGCACTTTAAAAAACTTTCTGGTACAGCTTTCCAAATATATTGATCTATAGAATTGCAGTGTAGATGAAAAGTAAGGCAGTCCTCCAAGTTTGTAGATACCATATGCTAATCTATAGAATTGCCCATCTGTCTAACCTTTCTGATTTTGGTCTCTGTGTTTGGAAGAGGTTCATACATGCTTTTGTGTGGGTTATTTGGAGGAAAAGCAACAAGACGGTATTTAGGCAGTCCTCCAAGTTTCTAGATACCATATCGACTGATATCAAAGTCACTTTGTGGCTTCGGAGTGCTAGTTGGGAGAAGTTCAACTAAATCTTGTTTCATGTATGACCGATCTTTTTCTCTTGTGAGGGGCAATGTTCTTTTTCCAATGTAGCTCCCTTTCTTTTGATATATATATATATATATAAAATACATGTTAGGAGTTAAGTTATTATATTGTTATATATGCGGTATCATGTAGTAGTTTGGGGTGTATTTATAAATCCTAAATCTTTGTTATAATAAGAGGTCTCTCATAAAGACAAAACATTTTTTTCCTCACTTTCTTCTGTGTATCTAACCCTAAGATTCAACATGGTATCAGAGCCTTAGCGTTCAGATCCATCTCTTTCCCCACCATATCTCTTCCTCTCCTCCTTCCCCTGCCATTAGCCCTCCACCTGTTGTACCTTTAATCAAGTGTATTGATCAACAACAAAGTCCCTTCTTGTTCAAGTTTCACCATGGACAAATTTGATATAATTTCATTCTTAGCATTGCTTGAATGAATTGGTTAGTGCATTTTTCATTAAAAAATCTTCCATGTTGGTATTGATTATTATTCTCTTATGTCCATGTTTGATACCCACACACTTGTTTATTGTTTGACTTATCATAACTATGGTTGAACCCAAGATGTATGAGAAAATTTCTCGCTCAATTACTGCTGCAAAATTAAATGATATAAATTATTTGGAATAGAAACATGGTTCAATAGTTATGGGTTGGTTGTGGCATAGTATGGAAGCACAAGTTGCCAAAATAGTTGCTTTTTTACCTCTTCCAAGCACATTTGGGATTTTTTGGTTGATTCATTCTCCAATAAGAATAATGTTTCTTGAGTATGTAAATTATATGAGCAAATTTTCAGCATGAAGCAAAATGGAAAGTCTTTTTCCGAGTATTATAGTTCTCTAAAGGGGTTGTGAGAACAACTCTTGCAATATCGACCCTTCACTATAGATTTGAAAACCCAACAAGAGCAATGGGAGAAGTTTATGGTAGCTTCCTTATTATCTAGTTTGGATCCTGCTCTTCGTGGCTATAAGGATCAGATCTTAGCAAGTGAAAAAACTACCTATCGCCGCTAATGCTTACTCTCGATTGATGAGGTCTTTTCCTTGTGAAAATGCTCATATATCTATAGAATCTTCAACACTTGTGTCTAGTGGTAGTGGTGGTAGATTAAAAATAATTATGGTGGATCTCGTGGTAGTCGATTTGGTGGACCTCGTGGAGGTCGTAGTAACAAGCCCTGTGAGTATTGTGGTCACACCAATCATATTGGACAGTTTTGTTGGCAAAAATGGGGAAAACCGAAAATGACACATCAAGTTTCGGAGGATACATCTTCTCAGCCTATTCCTAGGCTCCTAGCTCTGCTTCATCCGAGTCCAATACTTCGGTTTCTTCAAATATTATCACTTAATTGCAAGAAATACTACAGGCTCTAAAGACAGTGAATCCTGCATCATCTTTCACTGCTACTCTGGCCAACTCAGGTAATGTTGCATCTGTGGCCAAGTCTCCCTCTACCTGGGTCATTGATTCTGGCGCTAACACTCACATGTCTGGTATCTCATATCTTCTAACATGTCTCCTATTAAACATAGTGTCGTGTCAGCCGATGGATCCTTTAAGGCTGTTACTGGTAAAGGTGATATTCAGCCCACCAAGTCTATTTCCTTGTCATCCAGCCTATATTGTCCCCAATTTTCCTTTTAACTTGATGTCAGTTAGTCAATTAACTAAACCTTTACAATGCTCAGTAACATTTTCTCCTACTTCTTGTGTTTTTTAGGACCTGAAGATGAAGAATATGATTGGTTTGGGGTATGAGCAAGATGGCCTTTATTATCTAGACCCTGGTGAACGTCCTAGTTCTGTTTCTCCCGCCTTGAATGCTATGATTTCTCCTCTTCAGTGGTACTATCGCTTAGGACATTCGTCAATAAAAAAGTTGTGCATGGCTCTTCCCAATTTGAGTCCAGTTTCAACTTTGGAGTGTGAGGCATGCCAGTTAGGGAAACATCATCGAAGTTCTTATTCTAGTCATTCAGTGCGCCAGTCTGAGTCCTTTGCTTTGGTTTGCACAAATATTTGGGTCCATCACGAACTCCTAGCTTGAATAGATATTTGTATTTCGTCATTTTTGTTGATGATTATTCTTGAATGACTTAGTTATTTTTAATGAAAAATCGTTCAGAATTGCCTCACATCATTCATAAATTCTATAATGAAATCTTTGTCCATTTTTAATTCTTCGATCTGATAATGCTTTGGAGTATGCTCAAAATAACATGAGTTCTTTTTGTGATGCCCGTGGTATTATTCACCAAACTAGTTGTGCTCATATTTTTCAACAAAATGGTGTTGTCGAGCGCAAACATCGCCATTTGTTGGATGTTGCTCGTACTATCCTTATTAATATGCATGTTCCTAAAGTTTATTAATCTGATGCACTTTTGACTGCCAATTATCTTATCAACAACATGTCTTCCTTTGTTATTAGGAATAAGACTCCTTGGTCTCTTCTCTATCCATGGGTTTCCCCTTTTTCTCTTACTCCCAGAGTGTTTGGTTGTGTCGCATTCGTTCACATTTTGGATCAGGGACTTGACAAATTATTTCCTCGTGCTCGCAAGTGTGTTTTCCTTGGCTATTCACGCACGCAAAAGGGGTATCGATGCTATCATCCCGAGTCGTCGTTATTTTGTAAGTGCAGATGTCACCTTTTTTTAATCAACCGCCGTTTTTTTCACAACCGATCAAGCCATTTCCATAGATCTTGTGTCTTCATGCGAGGGGGAACACCTTCCAGTACCTATACCCATCTCAAGCCCTACAACTCCATCAATAAAACCATTACAGGTTTATCAACGCTCTCGCAAGTAGACAATTGTCTCCCCCATTACTGGGCCAACTACACCATCTTCTTCACCGATGGTTCATGCTCCAATGCAAATAGATGCACTTGTGGCTTCCCGCATGCGGAGTAAGTATCCTATTGCTAATTTTGTTGGGTTCACCAATCTTTCATCAAATATGCGATCATTTTTCCTTTCCTTGTCCACTATTTCTATTCCATCTTCTTACCATGAGGCATTGTCTTCACCTAGTTGAAAACTTGCAATGGATGAGGAAATACAAGCATTAGCTCAGAATAACACATGGGAGCTTACTTTTCTTCCTCATGGGAAAAAATTTGTTGGGTGTCGTTGGGTATATACAGTGAAGTATCATCCAAATGGTTCAGTGGAACGCCTCAAGGCAAGGCTGGTTGCCAAGGGCTACACTCAGACATATGAGATTGATTATGCTGAGCCATTTTCTCCTGTTGTCTGACTTAACTCTATTCACATTCTTCTTTCTATTGCTGTGAGTATTTCATGGCCTTTATACCAGTTAGATATCAAGAATGCATTTCTTCATGGTGACTTACATGAAAAAGTTTATATGAATCAACCCCCGATTATGTTACTGACTCTCGCCTAATATGCCAACTACATAAGGTCCTTTATGGTCTTAAGCAATCTCCTTGTACATGGTTTGATCGATTTAGTTCAGTTGTGATTGCTTATGGGTTTCACCGCTCTTCTTGTGACCACTCAGTTTTTGTAAGATGCTCAACTCAATGCACTATTGTTCTCATTGTTTATGTTGATGATATTATTATTTCTGATGATGACTCTATTGGGATTACTGCCTTGAAAGATTATTTATCACGAACCTTTCATACCAAAGATCTTGGCCACCTTCGTTATCTCCTGGGAATTGAGGTTGCTCGTTCTCGCCAAGGTGTTAATATCTTTTGGGTCTTTTGTCAGATACGGGTCTCTTGGGTTCTCGACCTGTTGACACAACCATGGATCCTAATGTTAAACTTGATGATGAACAAGGGGAGTTATTTGAGGATGTTGGGCGCTATCGTCGTCTAGTTGGTAAGTTGATATATTTCACCGTTACTCGACTAGATATAACATATGCAGTGGGTGTTGTTAGTCGTTTTATGCATGCTCCTAGGAAGCCTCACTTTTATGCTATATGTCGTATCTTTCACTATTTGAAGAAGGATCCTAGTAAGGGACTTTTGTATCGTCTTACTATCTTAACTATTTATGAATTTAGTGATGCTGATTGGGTAGGTGGTCGCACTGATAGGCAGTCTACTTTTGGGTATTGTACCTTTGTGGGTACAAATCTTGTTACTTGGCGCAGTAAGAAGCAAAATGTGGTTGCTCGCTCTAGTATTGATGCCGAATATCACGCCATGGCTCATACCTCTTTTGAGAGGATATGGGTTCGTCACTTACTTTCTGATATGGGTATTATTGTTCCAACTCCAATGCAGATGTATTGTAACAACCAGGCTGCTATTTTTATTGCCAACAATCCTGTTTTTCATGAGCGAACAAAGCATATTGAAGTTGATTGTCACTTTATTCACGACTTGGTTACGAGTATACAGATTGCTACTCCTCATGTTCGTTTTGGCGACCAATTGGCTGACATTCTTACCAAACCATTGGCCTCTTCCACATTCCGAGATTTAAGTCCCAAACTGGGCATGTTTGACATCTATACTCCAGCTTGAGGGGGAGTGTTAGGAGTTAAGTTATTATATTGTTATATATGCGGTATCATGTAGTAGTTTGGGGTGTATTTATAAACCCTAAATCTTTGTTATAAATAAGAGGTCTCTCATAGAGACAAAACATTTTTTTCCTCTCATTCTTCTATGTATCTAACATTCAGCAATACAAATTCTTGTTTTTCTGATAAAAAGAAGTTTAGGCATTTGAAAATTTATGATCGAAGAACAACAACAATGAAATGTTCTCTCGGACATGCAAATCACTTTTTTGTAGTGGAGCCACTAGAAATACTTTTTCCCTATTGCAATTATACTGCTTGAGTGTTTATGGATTATGCGCATTAGTGATGTGTCCTGTTCCACGTATGTTTGTGACATGCTTTCCAGTACTTATGATCATCCATCGTTTATGCCATGTTTGAGCTTAAGCTTGATTTAAAGCGGTATTAATTTTCAATTTTTAGTCTACAAAGGCTTTTGTGCATTCGCATGGATTTGTTGGTAGTCATACATGGCGTAAAATAATAATTTCACTAGATTAAGTTGACTCCTGTAAAGCTCAGTTATGTTGCAATCAGAGACTTTGTTTGCTATTGCAGTTGGAAAGGAAGAAGTCCCACTACCATATTTATTATTCCTTCAAGGTGGACCTGGTTTTGAGAGTCCTCGACCAACTGAAGCTGGAGGATGGATAAAGAGAGCATGTGAAGAATACCGTGTGATTCTATTGGACCAGGCATGTATTAGCTCATTGGCGTTTCTTCATTGTAGGCATCCGTGCACTTTTTATTATTTTTTGTCTTATGTGTTTGTTTCTTTCAGAGAGGAACAGGCTTGTCAACTCCATTGACTGTATCATCATTGTCACAAATTATATCAGCAGAAAAGATGGTTGACTACTTAAAACATTTCCGAGCAGACAATATTGTTAATGATGCTGAATTTATTCGTGTGCGTCTTGTACCTGATGCTGGACCGTGGACTATTTTAGGGCAGGTATTTAGATTCATTCTTTTCCAAACAATTGCTAAAGCTTACTACGTTCTATCATGCTTCAGATTGTAATTCAGACATAGTTATAGATTTCAGAGATCAGAATCAGTTAAATGTTTCTTACCTGAGAGATGTCCTGATTATTAGATTTGTTACGTGTCAAAGCCTCAAAGGAGAAGGCTACAAAGTTGCAACTTGTGGCCTTTCGTATTAGGCCGGTCATATTCCTTCTATGCATATTGCTTGACTGCTATACTATGTATATGTTGTTTCCTGCACTACAATGTAAGTTTTATGCTTTGTAGTGTTCATGAGAGTTTATATTGTGTTGGTACAGAACTAACAGGTAATGTTATCCTGGTAGAAATGATATGATCTACAGAGATATTTGATTAATTGTCATAATAATTTGGTGGCTGAGTTATACATACATTGTCTGATGCACATCTTGTATTTTTTTGACAAGAGGTTAAGATATGTGGTGTTATTTGCTTATGCTTTTAGTAAGGTATAAATGATCTCATAGAATGTAAAATTGGTTTGCAACCAAAAGCTAGAGAAGTGTTGAAATATGGAAAGCATACCTTATGAGAGAATAGACATGTAGTATTGAATAGCACTATGCTTCACATGTTTTCTATTGCTAAATTTAGATGTTTTTTGGTTGATTATCATCTGAACAGAACAATGTGACGAAGATGGGCAGACTTGTGTTAGTGACAAACTTGAATGTTGGACATGACGACTAAAACATGAATCCACCTATAGAACAATGACACCGAACATGGATACGAGTTGTCGGGCATGTCAAAACAAAACAAGACGGATACACTTGTACCTTATAATATTGTTTGATTTTTGAACAATAAGTTTTATATTATTTCACTTCTAGTAGATCAAAACTGCTACACATGATGTATTATTAACTTCCATCATATGCTTGTTACATTTGCAAGGACCAAAACTTTTGAAAGATATGTGAATAAGTTGGTTATCTAAGCATGGAGTATCCAATGAGTGTCCAGCTGTCCAAGTGTTAAATACATGTCTGGTACGGGAATCTTTTTGGAAAATGAAGTGTTGCGGTTACATAGATATAATCAAGGAATGCGATTTCTCGAAAAATGTCGAAATTTCACGAAATGTTTCTTATTTTCAAGTTTCCGAAATTTCTTTCGAAATCCAAAATATTCATTTCTTTTGGTAGCCCAATCTCAATTTCACTACAATTTAACCCATTTTAACCTTAGTTTAATATTAAAATTTTGTTATATAAGTGATTCATATGCAATATATTGTTTGTATGACATTATGAGTCATGTGGTACTTATGTAGTATATAAGAGTTTAAAATGCTGAATTATATTTACAACTTCAAAATTACAACCAAAAGTTTTACGTTTTTTCTATATACAATAAATATTTTACGAACTATTTCTTAAAATCAAATTACCGAAATTACCTCGAAAAACGAAATCACAATCCTTGGATATAATACAACATTTATGTTTCAAGTAATGAACTTGGTTGTTTTATTGTTCTGTATGTGTTGTTATCCTTCTATAAAATATTGTCAATCCATATTTTGGAGTGCCCCCTGGAAATGGAGTGTCGTTGATACTAACTACCCATCTTCTTTTATTTTTGTAGAGTTATGGAGGTTTCTGTTCGGTTACATATTTGAGTTTCGCCTCACATGGACTGAAACGAGTTCTATTAACTGGTGGAACCCCACCAGTCGGAAATGGGTCAACTGCAGATGAAGTGTATCAAGTGTGCTTCAAACAGGTTAAACGTCAAAATGAGAAGTATTATGAGAGGTATCCACAGGATGCTGAAATTGTACGGGAAGTTGTAAATTACCTGGCAGAACATGAAGGAGGCGGGGTAAGGCATCCTTATTTAGCTCATTGGCCATTGCCACCTTTTAATGTTTTCTAAAGTTCTGCAACTGTTGCTAATGTTTTGTTTATTTCCATCGTCTTTTAGGTGCCTCTTCCATCAGGAGGTATATTAACTCCAAGGGGTCTGCAAACTCTCGGCCTATCAGGTCTAGGCTCAAGCACTGGTTTTGAGCGCTTGCACTACATGTACATCATGATTTAGTTTTCTATTTTGTGGGTTTCACATCTCATCACCCATTACATTAAATTCACATTGTCCTACTTTTGTAGGTTTGAGAGGGCGTGGGATCCCATACTTGTTCCAGGTGCAAAAAATCGTCTTAGTTACAACTTCTTGAAAACTGTAAGAAGACTTTCTCCTTGTCCTTGCATTCAGGATGATATATAGTATTCATGTTTAAACAGTTGGACGTTCACTGGTTTTGTCAAAAAGCCAAAGCCAATGGTTTTCAGAGCAAACTGGACAAAGCCGTAGATATTACTCTCACCCCAACTTTTTCCAAATATAATCTTGTTCATTTGAAGTTGTGTAAATCTCCCATTCAAAAACATTATTTTTCTTATTGCTGTTTTATTATATATGGTGAAAAGTCGGGGCTGAGAGTCAGATTATACAAAAAAAACTATGAATTCTTTTTGGCAGTAGGTTATGAAATCGATATTTTGTAGAACCTATAACCCTTTAGTCTTTTACTAAATGGAAGGTTTTCTTCATTTGATAATAATCATTTTTCTCTTATTCTTCATCCAAATAATGAGAAGTCTTGCTGCCACCTTTTTCCAACATATGGGAGATGCCTGTTACTTGAAGTCTTTCCATTTTTCTTTTAAAATGTGATGCCTGGGTGATTTCTTGCTTCAATATTTCCCGTGTCAAGTTATATCTATTTTCACATGTATTTGGTAAGTAGAAAATGTAACTTCTTATGGCTCACCGATTACATATCCTGTTTCTACAGTTTGAGAATTGGCTGGGATTTGATGCGAATCCACTGTATGCTCTTTTCCAGGAATCCATATATTGCCAAGTAATTTTCTCATTCATCTTTTACAATCAGTACCACCACCACTTTACACGAAATGTTTTACTACTCATGAATATCTTCTCTAATCAATTACTTGATTCAACTTGAAGGGAGCTCCATCACGGTGGTCTGCTCATAGAATCAGATCTGAGCATGGTAGTGAGTTTGATGCAATCAGTGCTGCAAAAGAAGGTCGCCCTGTGCTGTTCACTGGAGAGGTAACCACAGTAGTAAAAGTGTCCATGGAAACAAAACTGACTCCGTAGTTACTTTTTCTTTTTGTATAATATATTATTAGAGGAGGAGAAATTTAATAGAGGGAACAGGGACATAAAAAGGAGAGGAGTACAAGGTACGCCTCTCAAAGATGCACGAGTCTCACTTCTCAAGTTTACTACAAGTTTCTTTGGAAAGAATGTCATCACACTCAATATGAGACCCCAAACATGCAAAAGAGCCATTATCCTTTTATTCCCCAGTTAGATCTACATTTTTTTTTGAGGTGTTAGCTTTAGAAATCTGTTTGATCTTTGCTCCGACCCTCTCAGTCACACGTTCCACATGCAATCTCTTCTTTCTGTTGTTTTAATATATTTCTTGCTTTTGATTGATAAAAATACACCTTCTTTGGATGTAGATGGTAATACTCAAATGACACGTTTCTGCCATATGTTGTTGCGATCCATATACAGAAAGATGCATCCAGCCTGGCGGTGCCCACAGTGGCCCCATCTTTGCTGATATTTTTTGATTGGGGGTGAAGTTTTAGAGTATTTACTTGGTTGTGTATCTGAGAGAGATTCTTTATTTTTATTTTAGTTACTTTTGATTTTTACACTGAGGTCTAAATGCTGCTACACGTGGTTATGATGTGATGCGTGTTGTTGCATGTATGTTGCCATCTATGTTGTACACTATAATTACAGTTGCTTTTGATTTAGACTAAATATACGTAGGCCCACAAAATTAATTCTTTTCTTCAGGGCTTGCCAGAGCTGGCTAACTTTTTTGGTTGTTCTTGATTTTCTGGCACAGATGGTGTTCCCATGGATGTTTGATGAAATTCATGCCTTGAGACCTTTGAAAGATGCAGCTCATTTGTTGGCTGAGAAGCAGGACTGGCCTCCACTATATGACATCACTTCACTGAACAATAACAAGGTATTCTGCTCTTTCACAATCTTCTTTTTTTTTAAGAAGATTAAATGAAGAAAGCAAAAATCTTCTTGCTTTAGCTTCTGTTTTGATACTCTATTGGTTGTGGCTGCAAGAGATAAGATCAATTGTGAGATGTAGGATTTTCAGTTTATTGGTGGTGGTTGTGAATAAATAAAGTATTCAAAAGTGACCAACAGCTATTGTTACCCTACATCAAGATTGAGATGAACAACATCAACCTTTTGTGGGGAAAAAAGCATCATTTAAGTATAATATTTTTTACTTTAGCTGTGCAAATTCAGCCTCAAAGAAAATCAATGTTGTGTCAAAAAGTAAACATTTCAAACTTATCCTTAGCAAATTAAAGCTGTAAAACCAGATTTGCCAAATTTATATGACATTTCATGCTTGGGCTTGGGCCATTATGAAATGCAAACAATAAAACTTTCCATTTATTAACACTAGCTTTCAATCGCGTGCGTTGTACGCATTCACCCGCTTTAATGATTTGGGCATTAAGTAAATTGAATGAATGTGACAACCAATTTGATTACAAACCATAACTATCTACTTCAGGTTTAGGTTCGTTCTCTAGAACTGCTTGAATATAGATTTAGATGTGCTCACATCCGCGGTGAATCGGAAGGTTAACCACATTTTTTAACTATCATTTCCTTTTCCACTACCCTTTCATATTAAGTGAGACATAAGAAGAAGAATGTTGCCGACGTTTACACTTTCAAGCATACACTGCTAGGTTTTAAAACACTTTCAATTTCCCCGAGTGGTTTAAGCAACACACATAATCCCACTACCATTTCCATTTTTTATTTTTTATTTTTTATTTTTATTTTTTTATTTTTACTTTCCCCTACTGTGAATCATCAAAATAATTGACCTGTAGAAAACAACCATAACAATTTTTACCATGTAAAATGGCCTTCATCCCAAAGAGAAAGTGAGATCAAAACCACATTGGCGATGAGTTCTATAGATAACATAAACAACATCTTTTGATGTTAAACAATTAAAGATTAATGGATTTCTGCGCATCTTATGCAACGTATCCACAGCTGATAACCTCAATCTTCTTTGTTATATTTCCCGTTCACACCCAGATGTTTCTTGGCCTCCTTTCTCTTGTTACAGCTCAACTTCTGTGAGAGAACATCTCATTTGCCTTTAGCAGCTTTTGTATTATTAAACAAACTCTTGAAGTAACCTGAGGTTAAACTCTTCCCCATTCACAACTTTTCAAGCAAAACAGAGATAACTCTCCAACACCTCCACCATTTCCTATTCGGACGAATCTATTTTTTTTCTTGGAAAGCTATTGCATTCCAATTCCTTCGGAAATCTTCCACTTGTATTACAAATCCACATTTTCCTTCGCCCAAGCTTCTTAATCTATGGGAACTTTGACAACTGAATCAAGGATTGTAATAAATACTCCCTTTTAGAGTTAATGTCAATAAAAATCAGGATTGAGAAAAGAACGCATACCTTGAAAGATTGTGAGTTGAAGGAAGTGAATAGCTCAGTGATTAGGTTGCTTAAAACCCGAACATCTCCATGATTTGGTGTTGTCATTCTACGAGCTAGCAGAGAAAGAGAAAGGTTTAATATAATGGGTTTTGAAACGCGCCTTGAAAGATTCCATTAGAGGGTGATGGCGAGAAGAGTGAAAAACCAATGTAGCATTCAGGTAGAGGGAGAGAAATGTCAGTGATGAGAATATTGGAGCAAGAGCTACTCCTAAACATATGAAATGAAATCTTAAGCAAATAAAACAATGACAATAATAATAATGAAATAAGCATAACAAAAATTAAAGATTAAAACAGAAAGAAGAGATGCATCATTTAGAGAGAACTGAGTGGAAGTGGATTATGCATGTAGAGAACACAGACTTTTCCAACATGTCGTGGTTGTAAGATGATTACCACCGCCTTCTCAAACAACATGTATCATCATCAAAGCCCATTCCCGATACCTTCGGCTTCGGCTGCATGGATATTGGTTCTCCAAGTGATTATAGGTAATTGAGACATGTATGAGATTGGAGAATTGAGAAATGTTTGCAATAAGTCCCCTTTTGTAATTCAATTCATTGCATTGGTACTCAGAAAAAGTACGGCAAATAAATAAATGTATATATTTTTATATTTGCTTAACCATATTGAGATCACTCTGAAGTGATTCTATTGGGAATCAATGAACCAAATAGAAAATCTTAAACTTCATTTTTCTTAAAATTTCAACACCCAAAGAAAAATAAAAAGAAACCATGCACCATACCTGTAGTCCAGTTCAAGAACTGTGAGAGATTAAGAGAAGACAAAAGTATTTGAAGCTAAGCAGGGCATAAATGAAGTTGGGGGAGGGAGCCAACGGTTGAAAGAAACACATGGTTGAGCCGCGTGGTTTTGAACGAGAGCACGTCGCGTTGTTTCTCTTTGGAGAAAGAATGAGGGGAATCGAAGAGATGTCAATACTCTTACTTACACTTTTTTAAGGGAGTCATTGTGGACCATTGGATGCTGAAAGTTAGACACTTGGTTCTTCTGAACCAAATTGCATGACACGGAAATCCTAAGAACCCCAGCAGCTTTATAGTAGTATAGATATGAGTGATCCAGATAAGGAACCAAAAAGATTTGTAAAGGAAGGTGTGTCAAATTACTTTACCCAAACTGAAATGAGTCCGAAAACTTTGTTAAGGATGATCAATCAACATGTTTCTTCAACAGAAAGTATTATATCAATAGAAAAGGAGAATATCAAAGAAGAAAAGTAAGGAAGATTAGAGACAAATATGAATATGAAAACTTAAGAAATTCTTATAAGTTTCAGCACAGTGGGCTTTGTCAGTAGCAACCATTTCAACCAACAAAGTGGGTGGTCTTTCATTTTATTTTAACTTCTGCGGGCCACTGTAAAAAAATGGAAGGAGAGGTGGATAGAAAGTGTGTTAAAACACTTCACAGTTAGACAGGGTCACCAGCAAAATTTGTGTAGTGTATTGATTAAAGTGAAGAGGCATAGGTTGGGAGAGAGGAATGTAAGTTTAGAGGAAAAAATTGAGATATGTAAGGAGTAACTGATGGCACTGAGGTTTAGCTGGCACTTAGCTTGGACAGGGAGTGAAAACAGTAAAGATTGAACTTTGTGTGGGTTGAAGGGAATGAATGTTTACAAGTTTAAAGAATGAGGGTAGCTTTCAGAAGTGTCAGATTGCCACACTGCAGTTTTTCTCATTTCTGCTTTCACAATGTAGATGATTCTGACTTATTTAAATGCAACAACTTAAGACATCATATGTAAATTACCAAACACCAATTAATTACATGGACTGACAGGTGTTTTTGTTTTTTAAAATTTAATGTGGCATCTGAATTTTGTGGAATGAGACATTTTTTCAAGAATTTTAGATCTCTAACTAGATGAAGAGGCAAAAAAACACCTGTCGGCCTTGGGAAATCAAGCATTTGTTTTTGAATTATCATCTCCTTTTAGAAGATCCGAATTATTAACAGACAAAATTAATTGTTTTGCTCGAGGAAGAAACGTTTGTAATGTATTGCTTCTGCTGCTTATTATGCTGGTGTGTCAGTATCACCATTTTATTTATCTCGCTCAATCCTTTCTTTTTTCTTGGTGACAGGTACCTGTTGCAGCTGCTGTTTACTATGAAGATATGTATGTTAACTTCAAGATTGCCAAGGACACAGCTGCTGAGATTGCTGGGATCAGATTGTGGGTGACTAATGAATTTATGCATTCTGGTCTGCGTGATGGAGGGAGCCAGGTTTTCGATCATTTGATGGGATTGCTAAATGGAAAAAAGCCTTTATTTTGACCAAACTAATTTTGATAAACGAATAACATTGTCTGACTACGAGAATGAGAAGCCAGAAATCTCGTTTCCAATAGATCCATGATCTTGACGGTATATAATGTTGATCTTACAGATCAGTACTAGAGGCTTAGCTTTTGTTCGTTAGAAGCAATGACTAATTTTCTGGTCATGTTACTTTTCTTGGTTTTTTTTACTTCTGACAATTGGTATCTAGGAATACACGGTTGCGATTTTCATTTCCTGATTAGTGGAAGTGCAATTTTGTAGTTTTTTTTTTTTTTTTGGTTGATTCACATATAAATTGTCTCAACTAATTGCTGTTTTAGCTTTGTCAAGAACTCACCATCATCATTCACATTCTTGTCGAATAGAAACTGGCAAGAAAACATTCTTCCTGCTATCAGAAAAACATTAATGAAAAAAGCTGTATCTATATTTTTTAGTATCATCTTTTTAGGGTTATTTACCTTGTAGCCCCCATTAGTTTTGGTGTGTTCCTACATGGGTGCCACTTGTTCTTGAAATTTCGTCAAACACCTATTTTGTTTCTTGACTGTCGGTTTGATTACCGGAAAACATTACAAATTTGGAAATGTATGAAATACCCTGGCACGTGAGAGTTATGTTCCAGTTCTTCTTTGATTTTGCATCTTTTGAAACCAAAAACATGGTAAAGGGATTGTACAGAATGTATTACAAAGTCCAATTAAGAATAACTTCAATTGTACAGACCGTATGAGAGAGGTAATAGGAATTCCAGAGAGAAAACGTCTCTTTTAACATGTGTTAAGTGTATGATCTATACTCTCGGGACGAATTCTCGGAGGAACATTACAGAAAGGAAAAATCGTAAGCACATCACCAGGCACCGTAGTAGTGCTATGATTTTATTTTCAAACAATTATCACGCAATTCTGGTTTGCTTGACGTCGGTGGATGTTTGTGTCTATTATTAATATCACGAAGCGAGTGAGTAGACGTTAAGCGCAACACAGGCTAGCTAGCTGTCGAGCATGTGTAAATAATCTCTCTCTCTTGGGCAATTTGTTTCTCAGGGCCCAACCCAACACAACAACACTCTTTTGTTCTTGCGCGGCTGCTTGATCTCTCTCGCTCGCTCGCTCTCTCTCTCCTTGCGATCTGAAATTGCCTTCGCCCTCCCTCGCAATTAACAACACCAAACCCCAATTCTTCCTCTTTATCACATTTCATCAAACATTCTCTCGACTGCAACTTATACTCAGGTATTTTGTTTTCACCCCCTGTTTTTTACTACTTATTAAATTCAAACAGAGAGCTAATTTGGAGCTGTTTCTGGGTTTATGATTTCCAATTGCTTTGTACTGATACTAAAATACTCTACTATGAAATTCAATTCTTTGAGAAAAAAAATTGAATCTGCAAATGAGAGATAGCTTGAGAGATAGCTTTAGATTATTACAGTAGTCAAATTGGCTTTTGATTACAGACCCTATTAGAGAATAATCTCCAATGAGAGGATGAGAATAGAAAAGTTGAAACCTCAGGACATGCCCTCGACAAATTCTATGAGACAATAGTGCTAAATCGTTCATATGTATATTATTAAGAAACTCTTGATCTTGTTTATATCATGGAAAGTTTATCATTGAGTGGTGTAAATTGTCATGAAACAAGTGAAGCCTTGACTGTCATTCTTAACTTCTTATTGATCAATCTAAAGTGTTTTTTGTGTTTCCAATAGATCAGTGTATTGAGAACTTGGGTCATAGTCTCTTACCATAAAAAATGGTCGCATGAGCAGCAACAACAACTATGAGAAATCCACCGATCCACATGTGATGTGTGAACGATGAAAGTTGTGTACCATATAGTAGCAAGATATGGATAAGTGGGTATGGAATACATATGATGAGCTACAACAATAGTTAAGGAGCCTAACGTAGCTTGGTTAAGAGATAATTGGGAATGCCATGATGGTGTTAGGTTTAGAAATTGTGAGTGGGGTTTAGGAGTCTCCAACCTTTTTTTAAAGGATAATGGTGAGAGCACATGAAATGAAATATTAATTCTGTTTTCGTCTTGTTTGCTTCATCACAGATCTTTCTTTAGATCCATATGAAAAAAGAAATAATTGTTTTTTTAACTCCATTATTTCTCCTCAGTAATCTTTTTTTCACTTGAGAAAATAATAAATTGCTTCGATGATTAAATTCTTGCATTTGCCATCTCCCCAGGAATGGACACAGACCTAGCTAATATAAAAAAGTGGATTGTGATCTACCCAATCTATATAAATTCAAAGAAAACATTAGCAGAGGGACGGAGAATCAGTACCAGTAAAGCATGTGAGAATCCAACATGCACTGAGATCAGTGATTGCTGCAACCATCTCAAGCTCCGCTCTGTGATCGAGGTTTATTGTTGCTCTAGTTCTAAATGCCTTCCGTTATGGTTCCATACAGAATTTTACTTCACTTCTTTAATTGTTGCTCTTATGTGTTGCAGCAAGATAAGGCATATCCACGCGACTTTATGCAGAGAGGGAGAGTGAGAGTTTTGCTAAAAAAAGAGGATGGAACTTTGTGTAATCCGGCTATCGGATCAAGTAAGCTTTCTGCTTTCAACTGGCATTGTTTTTTGTATGTTTTATGTTTACTGCTTAAGTCGAGTTATAATGATCAATTTGATTGAGCTGGCGACGAAGGATGTGTATATTTTTCTGTTATTTAGACTAGATTCAGTGCTTGATATAATGGTGCATAACAAGTAGAAATTGAACTAAGTTACTAGCTTTCCTCCATGAGTATTGTCGATGAAACTGGTTGTTACCCTGAGGAGAATGGCAGGGATCCTTTTAAGCCAGCAATCTCAGTCCCCAAGAGAGAAAATGCCTCCATAAGTTTCTAGACTGATTTCCAGGAAGCCACTCCTTCACTAATATGATTTGGAAGTACGAGTGAGGCTTCTTATAAAATTAAGTAGTTCACAAAGCAGGAACTCCCACTAATGGGATCAGATTACTCTTGCGAGTATTAAAATCTATGTGAGGAGTCTATAGTAGCAGTATTTTACCATATATTATACTATATGGCAGTGCCTATATTTGCTTGTGTTATATTAAAAGCAAACTACGAAGCTGGTGGAACAGAATTTTCCTAAAGTACACTGCTGACTCACTGCTTCTTCAATGATAAAGTGCTCTCAACCAAAGGGCTTGCCCGTGGCCCAAAGGCACCACCGGCAGGACCAATCGGGCGAGCAACTCCGGCCACGGGAGGACCATCTTTAAGAGATAATTCACCTCCACATCAGCACCCCATCACTCCATTAACACTCCCAAAGACCACACTAAAGCACAAGGAGAAAGTGGCTGCATGGTCGGTGAACAGCGTGAAAATGAAGGGGAGAGAGGAGACGGTAATGTGCAAAGTGAATGTTAGTCGAGGGGCAGGTGGCAAGCACAAAACACCTGTGGAGGGGAATTGCACATTGCACTCATGGAACTTCCTATTGACCTTTTTATACAAGTCATCTTCTTACACCACTTGGAGGAATTTTTTTTTTTTTTTTTTTGGTTGCTATTGTTGGTCGGTGTATTGGGGAAGGAGGGATGTCGAAAGCTGTAAAAGCTAGACATGCATAATACCTTTCTGTCAAAGAATCTTACCATGCCATAAATTTGATTATTTCACTCTGGTATGTCAGTTGACAGCATTTCAAACTGGCCTATTACAGATATGGAACTTCTCTTATAGCGGCAAGAGAGCTGACCTTCACGGCCCATAATCTAGCCCAACAGGCTCCACGGGAGATGAATGGCCAGCGGTTAGTTAATTGAGCAACCAAATGACCCCATGGGGGTATAGATTAAATCCTGACTTTTATTTTTGTACTATTCCTATTTTTGTGATAAATATCCTATTTAGCATTCAAAAATCAAAAAATAAGAAGCATGGAATGTTTTTGTATGCCAAGACATGTTGACTTGAATCTTAACTCCTCATGTGCTAAAAAATTGAGATAATCAAAGATATTCTCTCTCTCTCGTTCTACTCTCTCAAATGTTTTTTCTCTCTCATGTTGTGTCTCCATCCCTTTGCAACCTCTCACTCACTTCTCTTTAAAAGCAATGTGTCCACCTGTTTGCCACCTCTGTCTCACCAGCGACTTCATTTTGATGGAATCCCTTTGTTGCAAACATTATCTCTGCAAGAGATACCCTTGTGGCCCTGTGGGTGGTACTCAATTCCTTGGAGTGCCTAGTAAGTGGTGATTATCAATTCTTCCTCTACCATCAACAAGTCTCCTCTATCGACACCCTCTGGTTGCAAGACCATCAACACAATTGCAAACCAAGGATACATGAACACTTCAAAAAAATCCACATTCGTGAGTCTGACACGTGTCGTACACGGAAATGTTCTCAACACGTATCCGACACACGGTCAACATGTTTGTCGGGTTGACCAGGTCAGACACGTGCCCAAGACGGTCAAAACTCGTTTTCGACACGTCCGATAGTAATCTTTTGGGGTTTTTATTTTTATTTTTTTAGTGGGTGCATGTTTGATGAATTCTATGCTAGAAGCATGGTACACTAAACTACGATAAGCCCTAGCAAAAGATAACAAGAGAAAAATTAAAATAACTCAAATTTTATATCAATTAATCAACCAAAGAACATAGTCAATGCTTTGTCTTATTTTTGATCTCTATAACTTCTTTGGCAAGCTAACTAACCTAACCCTAGTTGGCTAATAATGCCCAAACTATTATGTGCTTGAGTTAATAGGCTCATTACAATTAATGATACTAAACTAACTCATAATACTACTCGCTTACATCAACCTCTCTGGGTTGAAGAAACTCATCCTCGAGCTTAAAGTCGAAGAAGTCCATTGAATACAAACAACCGGTCATAGAGCACAAGGTGACTCGAAGAATCATAATTTGGAATAGACTTGCTAAGCAGAATCATGCACATAAGCTTGTACCACAAAAAATTTTCCAATATGGATCAACATAATCATTGTTACATATGCCTTTGCCTCTATGAGAACCTCATCATCCAATTAACCAAAAATAGGGAAGAAATCGCACATATCGAATGACTCACTTTTCGAAAGTCGAATACATGTGACGTGGGGGACCAAATGAGACTTTGAAAGCTAATGGATGAGGTGTAGCCAATGCCGTATCACATAGTGTCACTCTCTTCTGTTGGTGAAGCTCCTTTGCCCTTGCTTTTCTTGCTCTGTCCAAGTAGTCAGCAAGACTTTGACTTCTCTCAAAATGTTCTCATTGGCTGTCGCAATCTGCTACATAATGGAGGTGAGAATGGGGTTTATGTCATTGGGGGTGGTGGTGGAGTAGGAGAAACGGGTTCAGGTTGGGGGTAAGAGGGGTTTTAGGTGTAGGATAGTAAAAATATGTGTAATTAGCATAAGACATCACATGATATGAGTATTGATTTGGCCTTTGCTAAAGCTATAGTGATATGGAAAAGTGGGATAGTAGGAGTATGGATTTGAGGAACAATATGGGGTCACTCTTTATTTTATTTTTTTCACTGGATGGTTGCTCTCACAGTTTCTATGGTACATAAACTGACTGGTCTAGGGACTATATTGAAAACTGAGAGCAGGGATTTGTTTCATAAAATCAAAGCAGGGGTGGACACAAAGGCAATGACCTGATGCTGTGTAAGGGTGACTGAGCTGGGCGTGGTGGCTGCTGACAGAGTAGATCTGATCGGTGGACAAAGGCGGTGCTGGTGCTTCAGTTGTTGGTAACGGCGGTGGTGGCTGGTGTTCAACAACGACAGACCTGATATGATTTAAATCCTCTTCTTTAATCAAATTGTTTCCCACTTCTCAAACAAATTTTCTGAAATCGAACCAAATAACTAGAACTGTTTTGGGTGTGATACCAATAGATGGATTTTATGCTAGATCTAAAGCTATGCTAAACTAAACTACGATAAACCTAGCAAAAGATAACAAGAGATAAATTAAAATAACTCAAATTTGTTAACCAATCAATCAACTAAAAATCAATAGTCAATGCTTTACCTTATTTATATTCTCACTAACTTCTTTGGCTAATCTAACCCTAGTTGGGTAATAATGTCCTAACTATTATGGACTTTACTTAATAGGCAATATTACCGTTAATATTACTAAACTAACAATAATATTACCCCCTTACATCAATGTTTTTAAGTGCAAATAATTATATAATTATATACTTTAGGTTAACTACTTAGAGGTGAGTGCCATTACAATCTTCTCAATTTCTATTTTTGTTTTCTTTATTTTTTTTCTCAACATATTTTAGTAGAACTTATTTATAATTATAAACTGCATCATCCTAGTGATGCAAACTCCCTAGTTAACTCCCCAACCCCACGCCATCCATTTTGAAGAATGGAGTCTTTCTTGCCTAAAAAAAAATTATGTGATTTCTCTCATGACTCTTATAGGTGCCACTACAATGTGGCTCCACGATCATTTGCGCTGGTCAAGAAAGCACTAAACACTGAGTCACCCACTGGAATGGACTCACGCAAGAGTATAGCAGAAAGAAAGAGTGTAAGGGCAAGAGAAGAGCAAATGGTTGATTAGTTTTTGTTTCGCTCACACACACTACAACGATTGGGAAGCAAAATTGCCACTGTTTAGACTCTACCATGTGCAATCAACAAACTGAATCACCAACCAAGAAGTTCACACGAGGACTGAGGAGTGCCTTGTTTCATCCACAAAACTTCCTTTCATAGACTGAAATCTGGATTGTGAGACCGAGTAGGAGTTAGATCTGATGATAGATCATCATTTCAATCATGAACAGAGAAAGTGGAGCTTTTCTTCTGCGGCCAAACACTCTTTTTGTCTACAAATGGCACACCATCTCATTATATCCTCCACCTAACATTTACCAATCATTTAGTGCTTTATGAGGAGCTATATCCCAAGACGACCCAAAACACTGAAGAGCTCCTGCCTTGGTCTATTATTTGTGGAGTTGCGAGAAGAGATAGAGTAGAGGTTTCTGAACTGATCATTCAAAGGCCTCCCATTTACCTATGAATATGTCCGGAACTTGTTTCTATTACTTTTTCCCCAGCTTAACGGTGATGTTTTGAGAAAAGTTGTGCTTGAGATGAATTTGGAACCTTCGAAAGCCAAACATTTTCTTCCAAACCATGTTTTTCTGTAAGGATTTGATGCCAAAGAGCATTGCTCTCAACACCTAGCCTCCACATCCATTTCAAAAGAAGAGTTTGATTAAAAAGCTTGAGATTTCTGATCCCTAATAAGGTGGAATTTGCTAACTCCAGATGTGACCTCTAAAGGAAACTTCTGCAGATTTTCTCCATCTCTTTGGCAGCAAAAGCTGGCATGATTGCGGTGGACATCATGAAGATTGAAATGTTACCTGCGATTCCATACTACTGGACGGCTTTCAGTAAATGCCTGACATTTTCTATCTTTGTCTTTGTTCCAATGGCATGCCCTAGTTGGGAAGCTAGCATTTTCAATGTTTATATCTGTGTCCCAATATGGCAATCCCAACTTCCAAGTAGGACGTTGGCAAAGACCCAAGCTTAGATTTCAAAATCTCAGCTAGCTGATGAATATGAGGGATCTCACCAATGGGATGAAGAATAGACTTTTAAAAAATTTATTTTCAACCCGTAGCCACTTCGAACCAAAGCAAAGCTGATCAAATAAATTGAATTTGGTCCAAACTCGGTTCGAAAAAAGAGTAATATGATCGACAACTTGCAACATAGGCCCGAGGATCCTTCTTACTATGGAAACCCTTAACGTACACAACTTGCTCGGCGTGAACAGTCATTCTAATGTGAGCTTCACGCCTTCACCAATCACTGTAAATAGAAGAGGCAAGAGAGGGTCCCCTTGACAGACTCCCCTCGCTCTAAAGGAACCCTTCGGCTTCGGTCATAATTAATGGAGAAAGTAGCCATTTGAAGAAGAGTTTACCCATTTAATCCAGTTGTTCCTGAAATCCATTCTGGAGAGAAGGAATAACATAAAACCCAGTTGTCCAAGTCGAAAGCTTTTGTGAAATCCAATTTGCACACCTCCCCTGTCTGCCCTTGCCTCAATCTAGAATCATAAGTTCAATAGCTATGAGAGATCCATCCACCAACTTCTTACCTGAGGCCAAGGGCAGCCAAAATTTTCATGAAAAGGGGGCAACTAATTACTATGTGAGTTAGTGGAGCGATGGACCCACCATTTAAGGAAGTGTGAGGGGGCAAAATGGGGGTGAAAGAAGAAATGCATAATTTTTTTAGGGCAATTAGTAGTATTAACTAAGTGGAGCCCACTATTGGTGGGGGGGCGGAGGGCGCGCAGTTTCCCCCCTTGTTTCCAACATGGCTCCGCCCTTGCCTGAGGCTGCTGTTGCTTGATGTGGAGAAACTAACTTAAGAAGAATTGATTTCAATCTCAAAGCCAACACTTTTGACAAAATCTTACTCATTGATGTCGAGAGATAATCTTTGATCTTGATGGCCCCTTTAACCTTAGGGATTAGAGAGATGAGGGTGGAATGTAAATGCTAGTTAAGGAAGGCGTTCAAGCTGAAGTCGCCCACAACACTATAAAATCCCGACACCTAATATAAAAGTTACATTGGAAAACCCATTGATCCCTGGCACTACATGTTTGGCAAGTTGGCAATTGCAGCCTTTACCTCATCTTGAGAGAAGACCTGATCCAGAGATTGAGTTGAAGAGTCACCTAGATAACTACTGTTTAGACCTGCTACAGATGGGCAAGAGTTTGTAGCTAATGATGGAGTTGGTAATGCGACCATGATTAGTGAGCTTATGGAAAAGCTTAGTGCAGTAGTCGCCTTTCCCTATTTCAGACCTGATTTTTAGGGGTGGGCAAACGGGTTGAGGAACCGCGGATCCAAACCGAACCGGACCGTTTTACTCCAAACGGTTCGGTTTTTAATTTTAAAATTATGAAAAGATTCGGTTCGGTTCCGGAAATTTCTGTTTAAAACGGTTCGGTTCCGATCCGATAATTAAACAGTTAGTTAATAAATATAAAACCAGAGCTAATCTCACATCTATTTTGATCTGTCTGATTGGTTGCCCAGACCCATTTGAAGTTTGTTGGGGTATGCCCGCGCAGGTTCGAGACCCGCTGTTTACTTTTTTTTTCTTCATTTTACAGAAGCCATGCATTTTGGTTTTTTGCATCTTCTATTGAAACTGAAAGACACCCTTACAAGGAATGGATTAGCCACAGGACTAAGAGGGTTACAATTATGCCCAAAGACATTCAACTTGCTCGTTGAATCAAGGGTGAACTGTTTGATTGCTTGTAAAATGGGCTACGTATTATTAAGATGTTATTAAGTTTGATTTCACTTTAAGAATTATATGTAACTTTGTCCCATTAAGATAGATATCTATTAATGAATTGTTGTTTATCGAATTTGACATTTTCTATCATAAACATGTTGTGTGGGATGAATGAGTTGTTGTTTGTCAAATTTGACACTTCACTACTTGTGTAGTTGTGCTTGGGTGGCCTAATATTGAAACCTTCCACATCTAGTGAGGGAATAGAAATGGTTTTTAGTTTATCACCAACTCTTACTCACAGTGGGATGCATCTTCAAGGTTGCATAATATTATACAGGAACCGAACCGTTGTAAACGGTTCGAGTTAGGTTCGGTTCCAACGTTCAAAATGGAGGAACCGATCCGAATTGGAACTGTTAAAATTTAAATGGTTCGAGTTAGGTTCCTCAAAATTTGGAACCGATCCAAATCGTGCCCACCCCTACTGATTTTCGCTTCCGAGAGATGAACCGTCTCTGCCAAAGTTGATCTACATCTGATTTCAAGAAACATTTCCTCTTCTGCTCATGCGCATCCTCTGACAACTGAAGATCCTCTTCTCTACTCTCTAATAAAGCCAACTCGACTTGGTTACTAGCAATCGGCGTATCAGTTTTCCCAAAATACCATTTTGTTCCACTATATTAGCGAATCTGTTTTAGTTTCTACATCACATCCTGCATCCCCTGTTATGTCTAAACTGACCCCAGTTTCTTTTACGAACTCTAAACACTGGGGGGTTGGTCAAACCACATCTATTCCAAGCCAAAACGGCTTCTTAACATGGGCAGGAGCGAAAGGATAGAACAAGATGGAATTGTGATCAGAGCCTTCCCGAGCCAAGAGATTTCAAAGTAATCCCCAAAGTGATCTCACCAATCATTAGAAGCTAGAAACTAATCAAGGCAAGACATCCCAGAGAATTGTTGACCATTGCTCCATGTAAATTTGCCCCCTTTAAGCACAAAATCTCACCTCAAAGTTACTAATAAAATCATTAAAGTCTTGCATCTTCTTCACACAATTCTGGAACCACCCTTTTTCTCCCCACTAATTCTTATGAAATTGAAGTCTCCACTGAGAAGAAAAGCAACTGCCAGTAACACTGCTTAATTCATCGCAAAACTAAGACTTGTGTGAGTTTTAAACTGGCCCATAAACATTAGAGCCCACCCAAACCTTCATCTTTATGGCATCTTCGTGTTCCGACCAAACAATGATTTTGCTCTCTATCTTACGATGGATAATACATTATGATACATGTATTTTAAATTTAGGTTTTCCAATATACGATACTTTGAAAATAGAATATATCATAAGAGGAGAAAGAGGAGCGCAAGAGAAGGAACTTGTCTTGATTCTCATTTTTTATTATCTGTTCTCGAATTTTTCACACGTGAAAAGTTAACACAGGTGTAAGCATGCCAACAAAAATGTCCCCCTAGTTGTATTGCGCTTTTTTTCTTTTTTTTTTTTAAATTTCCTCTATTCAAAAAATTTAACTAGTCATGGTCTAGCCGCCTGCTAAAATATCTTGACATGGAGCCCACGTTTGTGCAATAGCACATTTTGATTCATAAATGTTTTATCTACTTTGTGATCATTGAATCTCACTGAAAGGTTAACGATTACATGAACATAGTTGATAATACATGTAAACTAAAACATTCCTGCTCCATATTTTATGGTGGCTATACACTAGAAAAATATTATAAACTTCTAATATCTTCAAACTTAGTTACAACTTACATGAGTATATGCTCTCTTTTTTTTTTCTAATAAAATTTTTTGTTAATAAATTAACTTTCATATTAAGTAAGAAGCTGACCCTCTAACATAATTTTGTCTGATCTGTTATTAAGCTATTGTTCTTATAATGCAGGGAAACAACTGATGCTTCAGATCGCAGAGTTGGTCCCTAGGCACCCTGGGAGGACCAAGAAACAGGAACCTGCTTCAAGTTCAACTGCAGGGCCTTCTAAGGCTGCAGGGACATCTAAAGCTGGAGGGAAGGGTGGAAAGAAGAAGAAATAGATTAATTCTGCTTTGCCTCCTCTTTTTTGCCTTTTTTGGATTGAACAAATTCTAAAGCAGATAGTAACAGGGGATCCCCAGCTGACCTCTTTTTTTCTCATTGCACAAACCCCTTTTCCATGAATCACGTTTCATTATACTGAATTTCAAAATTTTGAATGAATTAAACTTTTTTTTTCCTTGTCTTCATAGACTAGTTTTCCCTGTCATTTATTGAATACCTACTTTGAGATTGCATAGATAGCACTAGTGACTGACTTAGAATCGTTGATTAGTGTTGCTTTGCGATTGAGTTATGTTTAAAATGGTCACCAATTAAGACTATTAGAAATCAAGCCTTGCAGGCCCTGCTATACCTGTAAGTTTTACTTTCTTTATTGAAGTCTGGAAAGAAGGAAGAAAAAGAGAAGACAGAGAAGCCTATACCTCTACCATCCTGTCAAGATAGCTTATTAAAGATATACCTTGCTGAGATTTGTTTTCAGGAAAAATCAATAGCTTTTGATCAAGTGATGACCCCTTCCTTTCAACTCTACTGTTTAAATATGCCTATTAACTCTGCCATTTCATTAAGTCCTAAAATAGTTGGCTCTTGTGAAGTAACTCACTCACATCTGGATCCAGATCTAGCTTGTTTAGGTCTGCGCGATATATCGTAGATATGGTTTATTTAATGGTGGTACAATTGGTTATAGTATTCGCTTATACATATTCAACTAATCCATTTGAGATAAGATTATTGCATGTTAATCATATAATGACCAGTGCAAGTCCTGTCTGCATTCTTTGGAGCCTCAACTGTACACTATGAAACTCCAAGTACTGTTTCCTTTGTTAGAAATGGTCATAAACAGCGAAATTTGTGATGGCAACAGATTGTTTATGGGTATGGGTTTAGCATTTTGTTAGAATAAATGAAAAATACAAACCTGATCCACAAATTTGACTCATTCCACTCATTCCCTGATTCCACACTGATTTTTAATGATGATCATGCAGTTCGATCACACTTGAATGATTTTTTTTCATCCGTTAAGATGCTCTATAGATCAAAACTTGAAAAATGGGTGTGTTTTTTTCAGCACGCAGCCGCCAGCATCAAGTGCTAAGCATGTGCCTATTGTTTTGAATTCAGAGCCTATTAAGAACTTCTTTTTGTGAACCGAAGTTTTGATCAAAACAAAAAACAAAAGCCACCCAAGTCTATGAAAACACAACCACAAAATGGAGAAATTTGTGAAGATGAGGTCAAATAGGGTTTGTTATCACATCTGGTAAGTCCCTGAACTAGGTACATCAAATGTCAAAAGTAAAATTGTTAGAGGACTACATGTCGATTCACTCGATACCGCAGGCAGTTGTAACAGTTACAGCAACCATTTCGCAAATCCTACAACTTGAAAAACCTTTGCCTAAAACTCACGTAAAAAACAGTGTGATTAATACTCCTCCATGGAACATTGCATGAACGATAATAAAATATAATATGTAATTGATATATACAATTATAGAATCATAGATGAATATAGTAGCTTCAAGTGTGATGAGCTGTGATGATGATCTCAGTAAGTAAAATTAATCGAAATATCTCTGCATGGGCATTGGTGATAACGATATATGTTAGAACACCACGTCTCCTTTCAAATAAGGCAGTTGAACAGAAGTTGGTGAAATGTAGTTGAACTTTTTTTTAGCTTACTTATGCTGTAAGAGTGAAAGACTCACCTTTCCTTCATCCATCATCTATAACAACACCTTCTCCATCTTCATTCCATTTTTCTATCTCAATTGTATCTTCATCACCATGGACCAACAAAACCCACCACCACCTTACATCTTCACATCTTCATTTCCATCCACCTCATTCCACCACCCTCCACCACCACTCTCACAACCACTACCACCACCACCACAACAACAACAACATTCACAAGTTCATGGTGATATAGATTGGCTGAGCCTACTTGGTACTGTTCCACCAATGTTTGGTGATCAAAACAACAACCCGTTGTCCGGGAATTCTTCAATGATGATTGGGAGTAGGGATGATGATGATGATGGGAAAAATGGTAAGGATAAAAGGAAGGTAGGAAGGAGCAAGAAGGTTTGTCGACCAAGGTTCGCTTTTCATACTAGGAGTGTGGATGATATCCTTGATGATGGATATAGGTGGAGGAAGTATGGTCAGAAGTCTGTGAAAAACAGCCAATATCCAAGGTAACTAAGCTTGCTAGGAGCTTAACTTGATCTCTATCTCTCTGTCTACGTTGCATGTAACACATTACATGCTCCCATTAATGATAGAGATTAGAGAAAACCTGTATTTGTATTTGTTCTTCCAAAATTTATGTTTGGAGGTGCATATATAAATTTCTCTATATTGGAATTATATAAAAATGGTTTAATTAGATATCTAAATGGAACAGTTATGTATTGGTGTACCTACAATCTGAAGGAGTTAATTACAAAGTTACATTGAAAACTTTTTTTTAATAATTAAATAGTTAGTAATTCATTTTAACAAACACTATTTAATTTCTTTTGATTTCTCTTTAAAGAAAAAAAAATTTGTCTGTCTAGTATGAGGTTTTTAGTTTACTTCAAAAAAAAAAAAAACAAAAACCTATCGGAAATATATAATTACGAAAATACTAGAAAACCAGGAGCTCAAACCAATCCATCAAACATGATTAATATGCATACACTGCAAATATATGAACTTACCCTGCCATTGATAATTTTGTTTCTAATTTCTTATCGCGATTTTAACACAATGCAGGAGCTACTATCGTTGCACTCACCTTACATGTAACGTGAAGAAACAAGTTCAACGATTGTCAAAAGATACGAGCATTGTTGTGACTACATATGAAGGCATCCACAACCATCCATGTGAGAAGCTCATGGCGAGCTTGAGTCCTTTGTTGAAGCAAATGCAATTTCTTTCTAGGTTTTAACTCTTTAAGGATGACCAAAACAATTAATGTGTCCATGGCCTTATTAATTAATTAACATGCATTATATTTTCTTGTTTATACTTCACACAATATATATATGTAACAATCAATTTGTGATTGGGTTGCGTCTTGTTCTAATTGCAACTTACCAAGTGGAGGTGGTTGGCTTCGGACGAGGGCTTCTCATGTTATCCTGTGGTGTGTTTGGAAAGAGAGAAATCGTTGTTTCGATGTCTTTATGGTGTCTTGGTTTTCGATTATTCTTTAACTAGTTATAGTAAGTGTTTTACTATTTTTTTTTAATGAAAAATTAAATGGATGGAAACATAAACTTAGAGTTGCAATCGTTAATGGCCGGACTACCTCTTATGAACTTTAACAATTAATAATAAAAAATTTCAGGTGAAAATTACATGGTTTAAATATCCGGATATTATCCCTTTTTTTCAATATCATTTTTAAGGAGAAACTATTATGACTCATGGTTTAAAATATAAGCATATTTCCATGCATCCCAAGAATTCATGAATACAGTGATATATGAAACTAATATCAGATGTCCTCAATTCTGACTTCTAACTTAGTATCAATCAGAATTAGACTTCTCATTATTGAATCAAAATCAAACAAATAGTTATTTGTTATTAAGTTTATGTAAAAATCAAAATGGAACTTACTATCAATCAGAATGAGATTTACGAGACGCTGGATCGATGCTTCACTGCAGATTCTCCAAATCCATTTAGAGTAGTTTCTTGTCAGAATTTGGTTTGAGTTCGATGTTTCAATGGTGATCTCTTGTTAGATTCTCCAAATTCATTTGGAGCAGTTCCTCCAAATCCATTTGGAAGTCCATATCGGTGCGAGAGTGTTTTCTACCCCTACACCTCTCTTCGATGTGGCAATGGTGATCTCATTTCTTTCTGACATGATTTCTGGTGTAACAACTAACCTCTGAAGGATTTGTTTTCAATGTTGTTTATCATTAACAACCAAAAACATGGGAGAGTTGGTTTTTTAATGGCGATTCTTAGGATCTTTTCTTTCGAATACCCCTAAATACTGGGGAACTAGAGGAGGTCGCCAAACTAATGTATCTGTTGAATAGTCAGATGCTCTCGGAGAGCCCTAATAGTTTGGTGTGGAATGGTAAAGGTGTGGGCTTCTCGATAAAAGAATTTTCTGATATGTTGGCAGCCTCTCATTATCAGACTCATTCCAACCCCTTCATTTCCCCTCACAAGAATCTGGTTTGGGTGAAAAAAAAATTCTCGGATAAATTTCTTTAGCTGGTCAGTGTTGCATGATAGAATATTGACTAAAGATAGGTTAAGGAAAAGAGGAATCCACACAGGAAGTCTTTGTGTGCTTTGTAATGAGATTGACGAGACGCTGGATCATTTGATGTTTCACTGCAGATTCTCCAAATCCATTTGGAGCAGTTTCTTGTCAGAATTTGGTTTGACTTTGATGTTTCAAGGTTCCATTTTGGATTGGCTAAGTTGGTGGTCCCAAACTAATCATTTTCGGATGGCGGAGTGGTTATGGTGCAGGGTTCCTCACGTTCTCATGTGGTGTGTGTGGAAATAGATAAATGGGAGGGTTTTTTAAGGGCTCAACCGATCAGATTAGGGAATTGTTGTGGAGGATGGGTTCGACTTGTAATTTGTTCAGGGACTTGGTTTTTGACACCTTCATGGTGTCTTGGCATTCCTTGATGTAAGAATGATTCTCTTTGTCTTTTGTTTTCTTTCTTATCTTTAATAGACATATTCGTGTTTGGCTAAAAAAAAAAAAGTTTGATGTTTCAAGGTTCCATTTTGGATTGGCTAAGTTGGTGGTCCCAAACTAATCTTTTTCGGCGGGTGAAGTGGTTATGGCGTAGGTTTCCTCACGTTCTCATGTGGTGTGTGTGGAAAAGAGAAATGTGAAGGTTTTTGAAGGGCTTAACAGATCAAAGCATTCTATTTTTATCGAGATTAGAAAATTGTTTTGGAGGATGATAAAAATGACAATGACAAAATGTACGAGATAATGACAAAATGACAATGACAGAATATATATGATGATAACTCCTAGCTCATTTAATATAATGTATATGATGATATAATGTATATTGTATATTATATGATATGACTATGTATATTATATGATGATATTATATAGTATATTGTAATTGCAGATTGTATAATGTATATTGTATATTATTTTTGACACGTGTCTTGTCATTTTTTGATGTACGAATGATTCTCTTTGTCCTTTGTTTTCTTTCTTATCTTTAATAAACATTTTCGTATTTGGCCAAAAAAAAAAATCCATTTGGAACGAAGTAACACTGACTGGTTATATCGAAGTCATTTCTAATTCTGTTCAACTTGCCTCTTAGCTAAAACAAATCTTTTAACTACCAAATAGGAAAAAAAAAACACCTTAGCATTGTAAATCAATGCAACAAAACTCATGAATGCTCCCTCTGCACATGAATTACTTTGCCCTTTGCAAACCTCAAAGTTATCAAGTAATTTTAGCCATGCCTGATCAATAAGTTAATTTGGGGAGAGTTGTGCTTCTAAATTTGCAAATTGACTAAATACAAACCAAGTTGTATTTGAAAATTGACTAAATAAAAACCAATTTGTTTGCATAAATGCATGCGAATGCTCCCAATGTCTAGTACAATAATACAATTAGACATACAATAGGTCCAACCGCTCTTCTTTCAATAAGTCCAAAGAAAGAGCAGTCTAAGCTGCAATAAGCAACCAAAAGTTTGTCATAGGCTTCTCCCCTCTTCTTTTCGGTCTATGGTAGCAGGTATTTGATGCACTATTTTAGTAGCACACAATTTAATACTCTGCTTTGTGATTGTAGTATAGAATAAGTAGGGATCGTTATGGACCGAAAATTAGAGGGTTTGCCAATTAACACTAATAATAGCTAAAAGACAACTAACAACCTAATTAAATAAATAATGGGGGATTGAATTTTCTAAGTTAAACTATGAAAATAACTACAAAAATTACTGTAAAGATAATGAAACTAAAATGATGACAAATATGAGAAATTAGCTAAGGGTTTATCTCCACACACCAAACATATGCTCATATATCAATCTTCAATAATCACATGCTAATTCGTGAGAGACAATGCTCAAGATTAATCGTGATCAGCACTGCACTAATCTTATTATTTTTCCAAGTTCGTTGAATTAAACTTAGCGTCTCTTTCAAACTATTCTTATCATGCTATCTAATCAGGAATCACAAATTAGATAACAATATAAGATTATTTAGTTTTGTAGAAAATATGAACACCGACTAAGCAATTACAAGTATGATCAGCATCTGGTTCTTACTTAAGTTTTGACTTAACCTTACCAACGTTCCTTGGTATTTACTGCTTGTGAGTACAGGATTATAACAATTAGGTGAAACTCTCCTATATTCTAGTCTCAAATCCTAGCATGTTTACTAAGTTGGCCACCTTAACAAACATACAAAGAAAAATTATCTATAAAGCAGTTAAGCAATACACAATCACTGATACGGAAGATTAAATTCAATTAATTTATAAGTATGTTCGAGGCTTCAAATCCACCCCTACTAAGAAGAGTTTAGCTAGACATATTAATTATGTTCAAACAGTAATCCATGATCAAATATCAAACTAAAATAAGTAAAAGAGAGGTTTAGAGATGAAAAACATTGTCGTCGAGCGTGGTGGTAGAGAGAGTCGGCTAGGGTGCAATTAGCGTGAAGGAAGAGAGTAAAAACTCTTCCTCCTTCTCGCGATCTCAGGTCTGCTCCTCTTTCTGTGTTGGTGCAGCTGTGTTCGTGATTGTGGCTGATGGAGATGACGAAAGGAGGAGGGGACTATGGTTGCAAGTTGATGGCGAAATGGTGGGTGGATGATGGTGTTGGCTAGATTGCGTGGAAAAGGATGCTTGAGGAAGAAGAGGCTATGGATGGATTCAGGATGATGGGCTCGACAGAGAGCTGAACGGTGACGATGGGTGGCTGTGATGGGTGCGAAATATGGCGATGTGGCTAGGGTTTGGTGAGGTTGTTGTTTCGAGTAGGAGGGTTTGATGGAGATGTTGGTTTGAAGAGGAGGGTGATGGTTGAGAGAGAGATTAGGTGAAAAAGAGATGAATAGAGAAAGGGGAGTTATGGCGGGCGATGGTGTAGCTGATGATGCGAGGATGAGGAGGCTGTGATGTTGTTGTTGTTGGGTGCTTGTTGTTGCGATGGATGAAGGTTGTGGATGGATGATTTCTCCAAAACATGGTATCATCTATTTTATAATTGTTTTCTGCTTGGTTTCCTTCTTTGCGTGATTTCCTTTTACAACTAGTATTTCTAAATTGACACTTCTATTTTGGAATCTTGTAATTGAAAACCTACACAAATACGAAAATAACAATTAATATAATAATTAACAAGTAATAGTCAAATATATATATATATATATATATATATAGTACTAAAAATATCCTATCATACTTTGATGATTGCTCAAGTATATGTAGATGAAGGAATCTTAGAAGGGAAAAGAAATAACAAAGATTGACAAAGGATAAAAATGCTAAAATCCATGATGAGGTGTTTAGCACTTAGATCTCTTTATGTTGTCTATTTGGCTATTTCCTTTAAATGACTTTTGATGGAACAATTTGTTCCTTAATGCACAAATCAACATCAGCCTCCAATACAAGACCAACCTCCAAATAGGGAATGACTTTCTTCCTCTCTCAAATCATGTATATACCTTTTTCTCTTCAAAATTTCTCCTTTCCAATTTTTTAAATCAAAATTTTAATTAAATTAAAAACAAAACTCTCCTTTCCAATTTTTTAAATCAAAACTTTAATTAAATTAAAGGCAAAACTTTTTATAAGTTACCTTATCATTTTTCGAAACCACCTAACCGCTTGAAACTCAATTTTATAAGAGCCCATCTTAATAAAATCATAAATCATCTATACATATATATATATATATATAGTGTCTTATTTTCTTATATCTATGTATCCTTTAGAGAGCGAGAGACAGCGCCTCTTTTATTTACCTCCAAAAGGTTTAAGCCTCTCTTATTTGTTGACAGAGTGGGGTTTCTCAAGTAAATAAGGGGGTTTCTCGTAGGGAAGGGAAGGGTGAAGGGGGTTTCTCGCAGGGTGAAGGGATCTCGCAGGTCGCAAGGTGCAGGGTGAAGGGAAGGGGGTTTCTCTCAGGTCGCAGGGAAGGGGGTTTTTCTCACAGGGCGAAGGGAAGGGGGTTTTTTCGCAGGGTGAAGGTTTTTTCGCAGGGAAGGGAAAGGTGGTTTTCGAAAGGTGGTGATCGCAGGGTGGTTTTCGAAGGGTGAAGGGAAAGGCGGTTTTTTGAAGGGTGGTTTCGAAACAGTGAAAGGTGGTTTTTTTAAATCAATGAAGTGAAGGTGAGATCTGACAGTGTTGAACTGTTGCAAGGGGCTCGGCTTGATGGTGGTGAACGAGGACATGCGTCGACGGAGAGCTCTTTTTTCAGACTTCGGTACACATTTGCCTTTTTTGGGCAACAAGTAAGATCTTTCAGTTTTCCTCATCTTCGTTTTGTTAAGATGCTTGTATGCTGAAGTAATTGTGCTTGTAAATTGGTAATCTGGTCCTAATCTTGGGGAGAGATGGAGTCTAAAAAAGAAAATCTTCGTCTGATGAAAATTGATGGTAAAGAATTTGGGATTCGTAGTTCTAGAGGAGGTTTGTTGATTCTTGAATCGAGCTCCAGGGTTCGAATCAAAGTCTTTGTTGAAATGCAGATGGGAGAATGGATTGCATTTCAGCTTAAAAAAGCTGTGGAATCAGGCTCTCACGCCTTCACAGCCAGTTGGAAAACCAACAACAGATGGGTTATGATGGTGAAAGAGGCCAATTTTGGAGGACTCTTCCTTTCTATTCTGGTGGGTTGGGGATCAGGGTCCAAAACTATCAGGGTGCCAGCTGGCGTGGAAGGGACAGGCTGGAAACAACTCGCTCAAGCTATAAAGGAGATGACTTTAAATAAGGTGCCTCAGCCTTTTCATCAGCAGCACGTCAGAAGAGATGGTGTTTCTACTCTGCCAAGTATTAGTGTTGTCCCACCTTTGCGCAAAAAATCATTTGTGGAGGTAGTGGCCACTAACCTCTCCAGTGTGAGCCCTACCCCGATTGCCAGTCAGAGTACCATTGCAGCAACCACTATTCATCGGGACACTCCCATTGATTTCTTGTCCCAAGTATGGGGCAATCATCTTCCTCCTGATCCCGTTGCAAGAAAGAACCTTGCCAGGTCGTTGATAGAGTTGCCTGAGTCAATGATTCAGTGGACACCTGTGGCTCTTCCGTTTGGACACACAGCTTTTATGGTCTTCGCTTCTTCGCCACACGTGTCCCCATGCGCAGCATTGGAACCGCCTCCTAGGTTGTCGACACTGAATGATCTGTCCCCCCAGCATTACCCAGTGCTTCCCCATTCTCCGGCTTTTCGCGCCGTTTCAGCGGGTAAGGTTGGAAACTCGCGGTCTGAGCCAGCTTGTCCATCTCAGCAGGATAAAGGAAAAGGTATTGTTGGGCCCTCACCCAGCAAAGGGCCTAAGCCTTTTTCGGATCACAGCCCGGTCAAGTCTCATGAACAACAGACAGCTGGCAATTATTGGAGGGTGTTAGAAGCGGTGGAAGAAGATGTCTTCAACTTGGACCCCCTTTTGACCAAGATGTCTAGGCATGCCCGTAGGGATCGAAAGCTTGCAAGGAAAGCACAGCGTGACAGAGCCGCTGAATGGGCCAATTTCTCTGTCTTTCCTACCAGATCCAGGTTCATGCTTCAAAAGAGATCCAACAAATCTAACTCAACCAACAAGGCAGGGCATGGTGAATTTAAAGGTTGTAGTGCCCCTGCCGGGCTGACAAGAGGAGAGTCCTCCAACCAAACTCAGGATTGTTCGGCATCTTTACCTTACCCACCGGGTTTCGAGCCACTAGCAGTACATTGTGTTGAAGCCCATGGGTTGTCTACAAATCTAGGTGTGCCTCATGCGGAGAGTTTCTCATCGATCCAAGACCACGTAGGCGCTCCTCCAGGTTTCGAGATCCCACGCATCGATAATTTTGGGTTTCTACTCACTAGCGATCGGACTTCAGGCAAGTCTCCAATTATTGTTTCTAGGGTTAATGACAGTGCGGAGCCTGCTGTCTCTGACTGTCATTCGACTCAGGAAGAAACATCAGATCGTTCGGTTTTCAAAGAAATTGGCTTGACAGTGGGAGTGGACCTCATTCAGGATGAACACAGGGCTTTAGATATGGTTCAAGCTGCAGCGCAGAGTACAATATCTGCCGCAGCAATGGACAGATGCAACAACCACGGGTTTGAAGGTTTTACATGAACCTTAAAATTCTTTCGTGGAACTGTAGGGGGCTCGGAAATACTGAGCGTCAAAGGGGTTGTCGTAGATTAATTTCAGAAAATCGTCCAGACCTTGTTTTCATTCAGGAAACGAAATTGGAGAGATGCTCTAGAGAATTTATCAGAAAATTGTGGGGTGATAGTTCCTTTGATTGGGCTATGGTGGAATCCATTGGCAGGTCGGGCGGAATTTTAGCTATTTGGGACGCTGATCTTTTGCAGATGAGGGAAGTGTTGAAAGGGGTTTTTTCCCTTTCTATTCAATTCCAAATGATCTCGGATAACTCCATTTGGTCAGGGACTAACATTTATGGCCCATGTGATCCCTCGATTAGAGACCACTTTTGGGAAGAGCTATATGACATTGCTGGTTGGGTGCAATCGCCATGGGTGTTAGCAGGTGACTTCAATGTTGTCCGTCACATGAAGGAAAAAAAAGGATGCAGGAGGAGGTCCACAAGCATGCAGAAATTCAATCAATTCATTAATGAGGTGGAACTCGCTGATTTTAGTCTAAAAGGGGGGAAATTCACATGGTCAAATCGTAGGGATCTCCCTATCCTTTGTCGACTTGACCGATTTCTAGCCTCGGTGGATTGGATTGACAAATTTGGTGATAAAGTCGAATGGATCAAAGGTACAGCAGGTTCTGACCATCACGCTATCATGCTTGCGAACTCGTCTGTTGGTGGTGGTACTCGCCTTTTTTCTTTTGATAATGGTTGGCTTGATCACCCTACTCTGGCAGAGGAGATGAAGGTTTGGTGGAACAACTCAGTAGTCTCTGGCCACCCTGGCTACTGCTTATGGTGGAAGCTTAAGGCTCTCAGATGCAATCTCAAAAGTTGGAGGACTAAAGTTTGGGGTAAGACAAATTTATGTATTCAGCATATCTCTGTTTTAATTGCTAGCATTGATGCGGATGAAGAGATTAGAGACTTGACTGTTGAGGAGAGGTCTTGTAGAGTGCAACTGCAACAAGAATGGGCAACATTAACCAAAAGAGACGACGAGGTTTGGAGAATCAGATCAGGAGTCAACTGGGTTCGTCATATGGATCAGGGGACTAAATTCTTTCATACCTTGGCTAACAGACGTAGACTGTTTAACTCCATTGAAGCTCTTAGCACGGGTCAGGAATTGGTCGTGGATGAAGTCAGTATTAGAGCACTACTGATTTCTCATTTCAAGAAGTTGTTCCATGAAAAGGAGGAGTGGCGACCTTTCTTCTCGGGAATTACCTTCAAGTCTATCTCTCAGTCTACGGCTACGGCATTGGTAGATAACTTTTCGGAAATGGAAATTAGAGCAGCAATGGAAGATCTAAAATCTGAAGTTTCTCCAGGTCTTGATGGTTTCTCAATGATGTTCTATTTGAAAATGTGGGAGGTAATCAAAATAGATTTTCTGAAAGTTGTTGCAGATTTTAACTCGAGAAACTTCCTTGATTGGCGTTTGAACACCACTATCATCTCGCTCATTCCCAAATGTGCGGGAATGCGGACGGTAAATGATTTTAGACCTATCAGTATTTTGAATGGGACCTATAAGATAATCGCCAAGGTGTTAGCTAACAGATTGAAAATAGTTCTTCATTCAGTCATCTCTCCTTTTCAAAGTGCAGCAGTCAGTGGAAGACAGGTGGTGGATAGCCCTTTGATTGCCAATGAAATTATTGATTCTAGAAAAAAACAAGGTGTTCCAGGGCTTGTTATCAAATTAGATTTCTCCAAAGCCTTTGACAATGTTTCTTGGAGATATTTGGATTTGGTAATGACTCGCATGGGGTTTGACTCGAAATGGATTGATTGGCTTCACACTTGCAGATCTACAGCTAATTTTTCTCTGAAAATTAATGGTCAGCTACACGGGTTTTTCAATAGCTCGAAAGGTCTGCGACAAGGCGATCCCCTGTCTCCTCTTCTTTTTTCTATAGCAGCAGAAGGTTTAACTCAAATGATTCTGAAAGCAGTTGATGCTGGCCTAGTGAGAGGGTTTTCTGTCGCGAAGGGTAGTCCGCCTGTCTCTATTCTCCAGTATGCGGATGATACTATCCTTTTTTGTGATGCTTCCGCTTCTCAGGTTCTTGCTCTTAAAAAAATTATGCTTTGGTTTGAAGTCATTTCAGGGCTGAAAATCAACTTTCACAAATCAAGGGTCTTGCCTATTGGAGATGTCCCTCACCTGCACCAGTTGGCGGATTTATTGGGTTGTTCAGCAGGTCACCTCCCAGTTAAGTACTTGGGCATGCCTTTGGGGGCTAGTTTCAAAAGTAAAGTTGTTTGGGACGAGACGCTCGAAAGGATGGAATCGAAACTAGCGACTTGGAAACGCAAATTTCTATCTAAACCTGGCAGACTAGCTCTTGTACAATCCACATTAGCTTCTATCCCAGTATTCATGCTGTCTCTTATCAAGGTTCCCTGTTCAATAGCAGCCAAGATGGAAAGGATCATGCGTGATTTCCTTTGGGGTTCTACTCATAACTCTAGAAAGATGCATTTAGTGGGCTGGGAGAAAATTTGTTGCCCTAAATCTCGAGGTGGTTTAGGCATTCGGCAGGTGCTCACTTTCAATACTGCATTACTTTCTAAGTGGATTTGGCGATTTGCAGAAGAGAATGATAATTTATGGAGATCTCTCATTTTGGACAAATATGGGCGCAATAGATGGGTTTGGGAAAAGAGAACTAAGTACACTTCCTTCGGATGCTCTTTGTGGAAATCTATCTCCCGGTGCGCCAGTTGCTTCTACCCACACACCTCTCTCAAATGTGGAAATGGTGATCTCATCTCTTTCTGGCATGATGTCTGGTGTAGCAACCAATCTCTGAAAGATCTTTTTCCAATGTTATTTCTCATTAACAAGGATCAATATGGGAACGTGAGCAGTTTTTGGTCTAACAGCAACTCTTGGGATCTTTCCTTTCGCAGACACCTCAACACTGGGGAACTAGATGAGTTAGCAAATCTTATTCTCCTGTTGGATAGACAAATGCTCTCAGAGGGACCAGATATTTTGGTGTGGAAGGGTAAAGGTGTAGGCTTCTCGGTGAAAGAATTTTCGGATATGTTGGCTGCATCTCATTATGAGACCCACTCTAACCCATTCATTTCCTCCCACAAAAATCTGGTATGGGTGAAAAACCTTCTTCCTCGGATTAATTTCTTTACTTGGTCAGTTTTGCATGAGAAGATCTTGACTAAGGATAGGTTAAGAAAAATGGGAATCCTCTCTGGGAGTCTCTGTGTGCTTTGCAACGATTCTGAAGAGACACTAGACCATTTGATGCTTCATTGCAGTTTCTCCAAATCCATTTGGCGCAATTTCTTGGTGGAATTCGGTTTGAGTTTGTTTTTTGAAGGTTCCATTCTAAATTGGCTAAGTTGGTGGTCTAAAGCTAATCCTTCCCGTCGGGGGGAATGGTTATGGCGTAGGGTCCCTCACGTTCTCATGTGGTGTGTGTGGAAAGAAAGAAATAAAAGGGTTTTTGAAGGGCTTAACAGATCAGAACACTCTATCTTTATCGAGATTAGAGAATTGTTGTGAAAAATGGGTACGGCATGTAATTTATTTACGGATTTGGGTTTTGACACTTTCATAGTGTCTTGGCATTCCTTGATATAGGAATGTTTCTTGTTGTAACTTGTTTCCCTTTCTTTCATTAATAAACACTTTCATGTTTGACCGAAAAAAAAAAAAAAAAAAAGTATACTGAAAAGAGAAATCAAGGAATGGAACAAACACAAACATATGTTTGTCCTTCAATTATATGTGGCACATCTTAAACCATGCATTTATAAATAAATGCACTATTATGTAATTACTCCTTCAACGATTTCATATACTCACACATGTCAATAAGAAATAAATAAATAAGTATTTGAATCATTTTAGAAATTTAAAAGTTATAAATGACTTTTTTTTATATAGCTATAAAACATTTCTTTATATTATTCATGCACAACACAGAAAACTCACACTAATTTTTTTTCTTCATTCATGCCATTTATTATGGAACTTCTATTTCTAATTCCCCAAATTATATTTGGGGACACATTGCTAACAAGTAATTCTTGAAGTGAATTTTGATTTCTTTTCTTTAAGATAATAAAGTTAAAGTTCGAATCGGATATTACTTATTTATCTATTGAGCTTGTCTAATTAGCGAGAAAACGGGCGAGGGAAGGGGGTGGGGGGTTCCCCTTATCTATTTCCTACTTCGAAAGTATTGTTAATTTGTCGAATAAGGCAAGCTCCTTTCACTGATTAAAAAATGGATTTGGATTTGACTCTCTACAATTATTAATTTTAGTACAATAACAGAAGCACACTAAATTAAGATTTATGATCCCTCAATTCACCTGGCAGCTTGAGTTGTTGTTTACACTTAAAGACCGTTCTAAATTAAAAAGGAAGATTGTTTTTAATTCGTTTGAGTTTCATTTAAGCCGAAAATTTGAGAAAAATTACTAATTGACACAACAAACAACATGTTAAAATGTAAATCCATTTCGATATTATTTTTTAAGATATGTGTTGAAGTTTAGGTCTACGTCAGTATATATCTTGATAAACAATCTTTGGCGGTGTTTAAGCACCAGTCTTTTAGGAGTCATCTATCATGAACGCAGAGCGAGCGAAATCCTACCTTGCATGTGACACAAGCCAGTCCACTATCAACACTCGTTGTTTCAGACTAGGGTTGAAACGGTTCGATTTTTTACCTAAACCGTTTTCAAAATTTTCAAACCGAAATTGAACCGACCATTAACAAAATCGATCTAAAATCGAACCAATTCTAATTTATGCAAACTGTAATCGAATCGACTATTTTAAACTTATTATATTTTTTTTATATAACATATATTTGGTCGGCTCGGTTTGGTCGGTTAAAATCACATAGAAACCGAACCGACCATTTCGGTTTTGAATTTTTTAAAACCAAAAATCGATCTGAAACGATCGGTTCGGTCGATTTAATCGGCTTGATCGATTTTTGGTTCAACCCTATTCCATACCACCTGACTGATCTTACACACCGACAAATACTATTTATCAAAATATTTAATGGCGTTAACTTAACCTTGTTTCTCAATGTATGTAATTTCTTCTCAAACTTTAAACTCAAACAAAACTCATGAGCTCAAACCAGTTGACAAACATTATTAAGATCTTTAATTGTAATCATCACGTTAGCACATCCTCTCTAAACTGTTAAGGCTCCAATTTCAAAATAATAAGCCTGATTGTTAGGCTAAATGTGAATGCTCCAATTTCAAAATGAAAAAATAATAAGCCAGATTGTTAGGCTAAATGTGAATGCTACTTATCTCTCCTACCATACCATATACCATGGTACAACTAGTCATACAAAATTTGTCTATTTTATTAGGTCTTAAACTAAACAAGATAAAACTATGTGTGTTGGCCCATCTCTCCCTCTCCCTCTCCCTCTCCCTACATTATCCTATTTCCACAACGACTTTGGATGGACTTTGTTGGCTTCCTAAATCACAACTTGTTTGCCCCCTTATTTCGTGTATTCTAAAAAAAGTAATTGTTGAGGTGTTAATTTAGCTAAGAGTGGGAATTCTCTATTTCCTTTACTGATTTATTGTTGGCGGCTATTCTTTAATATCACCTTTTGTTGAAGGATGTCACCAATTTTTTTAAGCATACTATTACCATTACCTTAAATATATATATAATCAATCTACTATAGCCTCTATTATCTTCCTTTCTTATCATCTTTATTTTTTTTGGGAACAACATTACCACTGCACCGTTTTGCCTCACCACCACCGCCACCACTGTAACGCCTCTCCCCACCCATTGGTCACACTTCTTATTCTTTTTCTTTTTCTTCTCCGCTTATCTTGTCTTCTTCTCTACCACTGCCGGCACCACCCTGCCACCACCTCCTTCCTCTTTTCCCCATTTTTTTGCCCTATAGCAAATTTGTGCGAATGGGGGTTCGGCCGGTGAAAGTGGGGGGTAGGGATGGCAGTGAGGCGAATTTTTAAGGATATTCGCCTTACCCGCTCCGTTTAGGGCGTTTTGGTTATGGCTACATGGAGGTTAGGGCGGATACGGATATCCAAACTGTATCCGTTTATTATTCGGGACGGATTTGACTATATCAACCCCACGGATATCCGTTTAACTTAATAAATTACATAAATACCCCTAAACTATATAAAGGAAACATTTACCCTAACCCTAGATATCTCTTCTCACTCGCAACACGGGCACAACAACATTCCATTGCACAGAGAAAGTAGAGACAACCAACGCTTCCACCAGCCAGCGCCACCCCACCCGATCGCCTCCCTCTTCCCTCCCCTCTCCGCCTCCCACTATCTCTCTCCCAAAAACCCCTCGCTCACATTTCTCCTCTCCACCATCTCTAAACCAAAACCCTAAAACACACACCATGTCGATCTCGATCGATGGGTAAAGTGAAGGGAAAGCACAGGTTGGACAAGTTCTACCACCTCACCAAGGAACAAGGCTACAGCTCTCGTCCGCTTTCAAGTTCCTCCAACTAGAGGCCAAGTACAGCTTCTTCTCTACCGCCCACTCCGTCCTTGACCTCCGCGCCGAACCCCTCTGCATGTTTGATGTTATTATCTTCAATAATGAGCTTGACTTGTTTGAAATCAACTCCTCCCACTCGTCACCAAGTTTGTGATTCTTGAATCTGCCACTACTTTCACTAGCATTCCTAAAAAGAAGAAGGGTGAGTGAGTTGGAAGGTGTCTTGTGTGTTTTGGATTTTTTTAGGGGTCAGTTTAAAGTTCAGTGAATGAAGGATTTGGGAATGCTCTGTCAATTCATTCGAAATGATTATTGTTGCAGGAACTCAGGAAGGAAGAAAGGCATGTTAGATTATTTTTTTCTTACGGATATTCGGACGCAGCAGATATCCATCAATCCGTCTGGATCGAATATGGTTTTTTTTTTAAATTGTACAAAAAGATATTCGGGGCGGATTTGGGGATCTATGATCTCCAGCGGGGCGGGGATGGATTTGCCAAATCAATTCGCCCGTTGCCATCTTTAGTGGGGTGTGGCATAGTGGTGCAGCTGCCGGTGGAAGGGCAAATGGAGTGGTGCTGCTCCGTCGTTGTTGTGAATAGAGAAAAGAAGGCGGTAAAAAAGATGAACAATGATAGAGGGTTTTATATGGTGGTGTGCTTCAACACATTAAAGAAAAAGTTACAGTATTTCTTAGCAAAAGTGGTAGCATAAAAAAGTTATTGTCTTCACTGTTTCCTTTAGCTTGCTTACTCCAACGTGCCCCCTCAAACACGTTCTACTAGTAGACCACGTTGTTAGCCTAAATGTGAACGCTCCTTATCTCTCATATGATACTGTATACCATGGTACAACTAGTCATACTAGGGTTGAAAACCGAACCGACGGTTTGATTTTTCACCTAAACCGTGAACCGAACCGACTTAGGTCGGTTTTAAAATTTTCAAACCGAACCGACCATTAACAAACCAATCCGAAACCGAACCGATTCTAATTTATGCAAACCGTAACCGAACCGAACCGATTAATTTAAACATATTATATTATATATAATATATATTATTTATTATATATATTCGATCGGTTCGGTTTGGTCGATTAAAATCACATAGAAACAGAAAACCGAACCGACAACTTCGGTTTTTAATTTTTTAAAACCGATCCGAACCGAATTTAAACCGAACGAATCGATTCGGTTTTGATCGGTTCGGTCGGTTTGATCAATTTTTTGTTCAGCCCTAAGTCATACAAAATTTGTCTATTTTATTTGGTCAAACAAAGTAAACCATTTTGGCCCATGTCTCCCTCCCTACATTATCCTATTTCCTCAACTTGTTTTGCCCCTTATTTCGTGTATTTCAAAAGTAATTGTTGAGGTGTTATTTAGTTGTTCCAAGAATAAGTCGCCTGGTTAGAACATCACCATCGGACCCCCTAAAGGTCTCATGTGAGAAATTGCATGTTCCAATTAATCCCCTAAACCATTTCCCCCATTTTAACTTCACATTTAACTTGCTCCTAAATTTAGGGGCAATCAATCATCCCCTTAAAAATTTTCAAATCTTTAATTTTTAAATTAAAAAATAAAATCAAAAATCAAAACAAAATGAATAGGGAATTAAAAAGTGGAAGATATAATAAAATAATGATGAAAAAGTTAAAATATGGAATGTGGTTGGAGTGGTGAAGAAATAGAGAAACCTCTGAAATTTAGCTTTTGGTTAAAATGGGAGATGGTTGATCCCCCATTTTAACTTTTACCATTGAAGATGCTCTTAGACTGAGAATTCTCTATTTATCTTAGGCGGTGATTTTTTATACCACTACTTTCGCAAAAGTATACCACCATATTTTGTTTTGAATGTGCTGAAACACAACATCAATATAAACCCATCTCTCATCGTTTCTTTTATTATCCCCCTGTCTCCGCCACCACCTTTCCTTCATCTTCTTCTTTGGTTTTCTTCATCTATGTCTTTTTTTCCTCTCTTCTCTTCTTCTTCACCGCTTGTGGTACCATCCCGCCTCCTTTTTCTTCTACTCTTCCCTTTTTTTCCGCCATCTAGCAGATTCATGCGAATGAGATTCCATATCTATAATTGGCCCATCCCTCCCTCTCCCTCTCCATCTCCCTCACCCTCCCTACATTATCCTATTTCCTCAACAACTTTGGATGGACTATGTTGGCTTCCTAAACCTCAACTCGCTTTGTCTCTTTTTTTGGTCATGTATTCAAAAAATTATTATTGAGGTGTTACTTTAGCTTTTCCAAAAATAAGTCACCTGATTAGAGTGGAAATTCTCTATTTTCCTCGCTAACTCATTCTTTCCCTTTACCTTCTTCACTCCAACACGCGCAACTCCAACTTGCGCACTAGTTTACAAATAGCAAGTCAACCCAAGTCGTCTTCCACCTCTTTTATACTCCGAAACTGGAAGTATGTAGAAAGTCCATAATCTAATTTCCTTCAAACTTCCTCTCATCTCATCTTCATTTCACTTCACATTCATTTCATTTCATAGCCCCTCTCGTCTTTTTTTAAAGCCAAAAACATTCTATTTTCTCTATTCACAATCAATTAAAAGCCCAAACCCTTCCTTCATTACTTCATCGTCTTCGTATCTCTCTCTCTCTCTCTCTCTCTCTTTCTCTGGTCTTCTAGTTTTCTTCTTCAATGGCAAATTTGGATCTGGAAAAGAGCGCCAAAGAGGCGTTCGTGGACGACAACTTCCAACTCGCTGTCGATCTCTACACTAAGGCCATCGACATGGATTCTAACAAGGCAGATCTCTTCGCTGACCGCGCTCAAGCCAATATCAAACTCCTCAACTTTACTGGTATCTCTTCTTCTTCTTCGCGTTCTCAAATTCTCTCTCTTTACTTTCTTGATTTCTACTGTTCTTTGTTCGAGTATTGCAATCGATGAACAATTTTTCAACATTTCAATCTGTTTTTTTAATTTATTGGTTGAATTTGATCATTGTTTGTGCCCTAATTTCAATATACGAGTGAGTCGAAGTTTTGCTAATATTAGGGATTTAGTTGTGTTGTTTTTTCGAAAGTGTTGCATTGTATAAACACACTATTTAGGTATGTGTTGCTTATGCTTTCGAAAGTTTTTCAGTATCATAACATATTGCATTGACTAAGCTTTACAATGAAGTAAAAAGGAAGTAGAAGTGTGTGGCATTGAATTGCAAAACCCAACCAAATGGTTTTGGATCAAATTTGTGTTTTTTGTCATTGGTGAAACTATTGAAAAATCAATAAGAATTTAAATGCTAATGTCTTTGAGTTCAATTGTTAGTTGAATTTCCGCGACATTTGTACAAGTGGGATATGGATTTAGTGTTTGTTTTTGGATTTGGATCTTCCTCCCGATATTTTAATAATCATATTTTGAAGAATCAATACTTGGCTTTCTGAAAATTCAGTGGTTGCGATAAGATATTTATTGGTAATTCTTTTGGATTGGATCAGAGTTTACTGTGATTAAATATTGTCTGATTGGCAATGGTTATGCATTATGGAATCGATACCATTGACAAGAAGAATCTGTTCACATGCCTATGTTTTCAGTGGTGTGCCGTAAAGTGATCAAATTATTCATTGTAACTGCCAAGTTAAAGAGTTTTTCTTCTTTAGATATTGCATGATTCTGAGTTGCTTAGCAATGAAAAAAGTAACAAATAGGAGCCTTTCTTTATGTGGTTAAAGTTCTTGTAATGCAAACTCCTAATAACACACTCTAGGAATTTGTGGTCATTTACTCTACTACGAAAAGAAATACAAAATGATCCGATATTTGGTTGGCCAGAAAGCAACAGAGAATCTGGCAACAAATTCTCTCATTTACTTGGCTGCATCTTGGACATGCTTCCTCGATTTGTATACCTCTGATCATCAATGCATACATTCTGGGATTGCACCCTTACTCTGGAACATGGCTGACCAGCTGTTCATAAATTGAGCCAAGTGAAAACTTCTTGACAGATCAACTGCCTTTTGTTCCCTCCTATTTTGATTCCCCAATCAATTAGGGCCCTACTTAGGTGAAGGTTCCTAATCCTGACAACCCAATTTTAGCATTATTTCATGAATTGGGTACAAAATGTTTTCAGCTTCAGTTGCACTACTTAATAACTTAATGTTTCCTTCGATAATTCAACATACACTCGTGCTCATTTAGAATTATTGTTTAATTTATGATTTTTTTTTTTTTTTTACTTTCTACGAATACTTTCTTTTACCTGCACTCAACTCGAGTTTATAATTGAATAGAGGCGGTTTCCGATGCAAGCAAAGCAATTGAGTTGGATCCTTCCATGGCTAAGGCACACTTGCGCAAAGGGTGAGAAACTTACACTTTGATAGAAGTTGGTTTCGTGAATTATAGCACAATGCAAGATACTCCATATTGCTGTTTTCTTCATTTTATTGGTAGATTCATGTTGATTAGGCAACCAATGGTTAAGTAATGATACCTTCCAGAGTATGTATTTTGTGTAAATTATTTATTTATTTTTAGATAGTAAACTATGATTCATAAACTTCAAATGATGCCATTACATTAGCATAATGAAGAATTGCCGATTGAATTGCGAGTAAAGTAGCATGCCAGATGCTTCAGTCACACCTTGATAAAACCCTGTCTAGTGAATGCCTGGATCACAGTCTCTGGTGTTTCACTTCAAGATGCTTTTTGAGGACGTGTCCAAGATTTTCAAAACTCGTAGGGGGCCCATGTTGATGTGTACTGCTCAATGATTTATTACCTATTTTCTATGAAATTGGATATCATGATTAATCCTTGTCTGCGGAGTCATTTGATCTCTTCGTGCTAACGGTTGTTTGTTTCATGAAAATTTGTTCTTATTGGATATAATGTGCTTTGATGATGATGATGATGATGATTGGATATAATGTGCAGCTTAACTCTCATTCATTCACTTCCTTTGGGAGTTGTATCTTATAAGGTCCCCTCCTGTCTCTGCTTTCAGGACTGCCTGTTTAAAGTTGGAGGAGTTCCAAACTGCAAAGACTGCCTTTGAAGCAGGTGCTTTATTGGCACCTGGTGATTCAAGATTCACCAATTTTATCAAAGAATGTGATGCTCGTATTGCAGGTTTGTATTACAGTTTGGCCATATTTTGTTAGATGTTGTAGATTATTTGATAACTGAGGAATGAATTTTTAATGGGTTTTATGCCTGGAACCATTTTGATAGTTATTGAATATATAGATTATATATTTCTGATGTTTTTGATATGTTTTCATAGAAGAGGTTGGTACTCTACCACAACAGCCTGTGAGCAATGGTGTACCTACTACTGCAGTACCTCCTTCAGGTTTAGATGCAATAAAAAGTACTGCAACAGATACTAACTCAGGAAATAATGCACCTGATCAGCAGACAGTTGTGACTGCAACTAAACCGAAATACAGGTACTTGATGTTTTCCATCTTATCTTCTTTGTCCTTTGGATTTAAAAAATAGGAAAGAAATCTATTGATGGCTTATAACTATTAATGTTACTTTTATTTATTTATTAATATTTTAGCCAATGTTATTGATAATTTTGCAGGCATGAATACTACCAGAAGCCAGAAGTAGTAGTAGTGACAATATATGCGAAGGGGATACCTGCTAAAAACGTAGTTGTGGACTTTGGTGAACAGATTGTGAGTTTTCCATAGTTTGCTGAATTTCTTAATGCCTTCTCAAAACTATTGGAAACTGGTAATTGAACTGTAATATTTTTTTCTTATCTGACAGTTGAGTGTTACAATTGACATGCCTGGTGAAGATCCATATCATCTCCAACCTCGCCTATTTGGAAAGGTATTTTTTTGTTTGTAGTAGGACATTTTATTTTTCTGAAATAGATAGACAAACTTGTTGCTTGTACTCTGATAGGTGAGAACCTATTGAGTGTTTATCTCTTCTCACATCTATAGTGAATCTAGGGCTGTCAGTGGATCGGATTGGGTAAAAATAATGCTTAAATTAGGTTTGACAGGATTGGATTTCGGGCTAAAATTCCCAACTTTTACCAAGTAATTTTTGCAACTCCAGGATCCAAATCCAATTCATTGACAGCCTTAAGTGAATCCTTGGCTCAATTATGTTCTGATTATGATCCGGAAATTTGAATGAATTTAAAATTTTGGCTTTGCTTTGGGGTGACCAGATAAAGCCTGAAAGCTGCAAGTATCAAGTATTGTCAACCAAAATTGAAGTACACCTTGCTAAAGCGGACACAATCCACTGGGCATCATTGGAATACACTGGTGAAGTTTTGTTGGCGAAGACTGCTGCAGTATTAGGTAGGTCATCACGCTTATTACGGAATGGTTTACATTAATCAAGTTTACATGCCCTTTTGAGCTTAATCAAGAAGTGGCTTGTCAACTAACCTAGTTAAACATTTGCAACATGTTGAGCATTGGGTTTATATCATTTGAAGCATTTCATATAGCTTTGATACGAACTTATCTTTGCTACAGAAACATCGTTCATTAAGCACTGACGAGTATCTTTCCATCAACTTTGCAGGTCCTGAATCTCGAAGACCAACATACCCATCTGCAAAATCCAAGGCTACTGATTGGGACAAGTTGGAAGCTCAAGTGAAGAAAGAGGTATGTCAAAAGCTTATTTTGTCTTGCAGACATTTTTTTGTGTATAATGAACTACTATGCTAATACCGGATGGCATAGTCATGCATGTAGATAATAGGTATCTGTTTAAGACGGTCATTTTGTTCTTTGGCACATGATTTCCGTTTCAATTTGAATTCCAGGAAAAAGAAGAGAAGTTAGATGGTGATGCAGCCTTGAACAAATTTTTCCGTGGGATATATCTAGAATCAGATGAGGATGTGAGGCGGGCAATGAGCAAATCTTTTGTAAGATAATTTCTCCATTTCTTTTCTATTACTCTAATAGGCCCAAGAAGAATGCCAGACGCCGACTATCAAGATCTCATTACTTCATTATAACTTTGATGTCCCAAATGCAAGTTTATACCAAATTGTTTTCCTTTTTACAACACAAAATCACCTCTTGTTATTTTTCAGTCCAAAGGCTGCTTGTTATGAACAATAAGAAAATAAATATGGGTTATGGATTTTATTTTCACCATTTAGCAGAAATGTTGAAGTTTACATGTCCAAGTTTAGTTCCTTTAAAGAGTTTAATTTACTTTTGATTTTGTTGGCACCCTATGCCTCAGGTGGAGTCAGGGGGTACGGTTCTGTCCACAAACTGGAAAGAGGTTGGTTCAAAGAAGGTGGAGGGCAGCCCTCCAGATGGTATGGAGATGAAGAAGTGGGAGTACTGATATAATACTGCTTCTCGGTCATTTATGTAGCTGCAAGACAGAATTCTGCTAGTGTTAACTTTATTTATCTTTCTTCAGTCTCTTCTTGTGGTCATTCCTATAGGTGTTATTTCTTTTTTATATGCTCTTGTCGCTGGGCACCCCCATGTTTTGGGCAGGCTGTTAAAAATGTATTATCTATGGAGCCTGGTCGGGAGGGTGGTCCGCACGTTATTGGACCACTCTACCCTTTTCTCAATGGGTTTGGAAAAGTTGGAAAGGGGTAGAGTTGGTCTTATCACGTGCGGACCACCCTCCCAGGCACAAATCAGTGCTTCCGGATCAGGCTCTCTAGAATTTTTCAATGTATATTGCACAATTTTAATGGACTGAAATGACATTGTGGCGTGTACCCAATTGTTGGTCACTGAGTTGAATTTTGGTTTGCGTCCAGTGCTTTCTGATTTAACTTTATGTTAGTCCCTTTAAGTTACTGTTTACAGTATCCGAACTTCTGGAGCTGTAACCCTTTTCAACAAGCATGAAATTTCAACTACTATTAGTTGTGCCAAGAGACAATTTGCTGGAACGTGTTATTTAGGTAGGATCATTCTAAGATATGAGTTTGCTTGTTGTCTCTTGAGCCAAACAATTCAGCTCTATGGTTTAGGGACCTGTTTAAGTTTACATTTCCTAAGAACCAAAATCGCGAGATGACAGACAGTTCATCACAATGGGTCTGAACTGCCGATAGAGTTGATGGCAGTTCGGCTACAATTAGGGTTGAACAAAAAATCGATCGAATCAATCAAAATCGAATCGATTGGTTCAATTTAAATTCAGTTTGGATCGGTTTTAAAAAATTCAAAACCAAAGTGGTTGGTTCGGTTTTCGGTTTCTATGTGATTTTAACCGATTAAATCAAACCGACCGAATATATATAATAAATAATATATATTTTATATATAAAAATATGTTTAAAATAATCGGTCGGTTCGGTTTTATTTTGGTTTTGGTTCGATTTTAGTCGGTTCGATTCGATTACGATTTGCATAAATTAGAATCGGTTTAGTTTCGAATCAATTTTGTTAATGTTCGGTTCAGTTTCGATTTGAAAATTTTAAAACCGACCTAAGTCGGTTCAGCTTACTGTTCATGTGAAAAACCGATTCCTAAACCTCATTACATCCATGTATCTCAATTCAAGTTGACATCAATAATTGCATTGCCATGTATCTCAATTGCAAGTTGACATCAATAATTCCTAAACCTCGTTACATCCATGTAGTTTAAATGATAGCTATCCACTCCCCAACAACCTAAGTAGTGAGGCTTAAATGAGGATCACTATCTTCTCTTAAATGATAGTCACCATCTTCTCTATCTCCCCAATTGCCTAATGAGAGTGGTTGTGGGAGGAGGAAATCACTCCTCTTTCGTCAAACTCAAAAACTCCAAAGTTTGGAGCTTGGGTCTAGCTTGGGCGTATTTATGAATTGGTTATGGATTTGTAAGGGTGGAAGATTGGCAACAATGGTAACATAGGATTAGGAAAAGTAGTGTGGGTGGATATATTTCAATACTTGTAAAACATTTGACAAGCAAAATTACTATACATTTGACAAGCAAAATAAGTAGTGTGGGTGGATATGTTTTGTAATCTTGTTTCTATACTTTACAGTTTAATTTATAGATCTCTACCTTCTCGTGTCTATTCCTATAGGTGCTATCTCTTGTTGTTGGTATTTTTACATTTTTTTTTTGTTCAATCTATATAAAATACAATCACAAATACTATTTATAGAAATGGTATAAGTGTAAAAAATCCAAAAAATATTAGCAAACATGACTTACTAGAATTATTATCGATATACTCCCCATAAGGACTCTTTTGCTACTGGTAAAAATAATATCTGCATATAATTTTTTTTTTTTTTTTTCCATTCACTACTATAACTTTTCATGGATTAAGTATATCATCTCCATGATATGTAACTTTTTTTTTTTAAACTTAATAGTACTATGACATCACCCTCATTCGACTGGTGAGGGTGACCTCTTTGAACTACAATTGTTATTTATGAAGTTTGTAAAAAACTTTGAGATGGATGTAAATCCATGGTCTTGTTGTGTTGGGCTGCGTTTATCTCAGATTTTGGCTGTTTTCCACTACATTTGTATGGAAATTCAGAATGAATGAAAACTCCCCAAGTAGGATATCTATGCTCTCAATGTGCCTATGATGTAGCACCGAGCGTAGTGTAAGCTAGATCCAAACTCCTAGTCCCTGCGGAAAGGAAAAAGAATTTCCCACGATTTGAATTGTTCCTTCTGTTTTTTTAATCCATGTCAGCATTTCGTATAGAAGTTAAGAGAGACATTGAATAGAACCCTATTGTGGTTCTTTCAAATGTTAAATTCCAGTTTCACTTTCTTTGAAGAAAAAGCGAAAGGGATTTGTTAGTACCTACTTGTATAATACTGAATATTAGAATAAAATTACATCAGGAATTCACTTTTCACATACATCTACAACCAATAAAAGAAAAACCCCACCACCACACACTAAACCACAGTGAAAAAAAACAGGAAAAAACTTTACATGCTGCCACAAAGGAAGATCAAAATTGGACAACATGTATGACAATTGGCATAGTTACTGTCGAGATTTACTGCAACTCCACTGACGAACTTTGCGACCTTAGTGTGGCATCGCCTGTATTTTGATAAGTTTGTGATGGCTGCCCACGTGCATTCATATTATTTGCAATGAGCGCCTGCAGAGGTGAAGGAACATTAGGAGTTGATGTCAGATCTGCTGCTGGTGGTACTCCGGGAGTAGACACTGTTGGCCGAATAATGAACTGGTTAAAATTGGCATTGAAAGCTTGACCAGACAGGCTTCCCCTCATTCGCCCTGTTGGTCTCCAATTCTGCTCTGATGAAAAATCTCCCAAACCATCAGCTCTTGAAACAGGTTGCGTCATCCCTCCCATATTTGTCCCTCTCTGTTCCCCAATTGATGTTCTAATCCCATCAATCGTCATGGGATAGGAAGATCCTGTCCTTGGTGCTTGGAGTTGAACAGGAACAGCTGCAAGTGATCTTGCCATATGGGGAGGACGTTGAACTCCAGAGTACCGACTACTTTGGTTCATTGAGCTTCCAGGTGTTAGAACAAAACTCTGTGTCCCTCCTTGTTGAACCGGGGAAGGATACTGAGTAGACTGGCGCCCCACTGTGGGTGGGCTCATCATTTGTGGTGTCCTCATGTTTGGAGATGATTGGTTCTGTGAATTATGATGTTCAGGAGGGAGCCCAGGAGAACCTCGGTAAGCAACTGGAGCCTGGCTTGGTGCTGCAAGGCTAACCATTTGTTGGAATGATCGACTTGGTACGTGAGATCGATCCTGATAATCCCAGTTCTGAAAAATACAACAAATGTAACATTCAAAACTAAGGTTAAGAAAATAGTAATTGAATTAACATGCCAACCTGCACATGGTTGTGCAATTCTCAAGGATTGATAGGGAACCAAAAGTATTAGCATGTCCAACACACTAATCTCTTAGCCATATTTCAAAACTAACTATAAAAATAAATAAAAAAAAAAAAAAAAATTAAATTAAATTAAATTAAATTAAATTAAATTAAAATTAAAATTTAAAAAAATTAAAAAAAAAATTTTAAAAAATCAAACCTGTGTCATAGAATGATGCTGCATTGAAGATGAAGGTGCGTCCACAGCAGGATTCATAACTGATCTAGAGAATTGTTGCTGTCTGTCTGTTTCACGACCAATTAAACTGAAAGTATCAGTAAGGGGTGCCACAGATGGGGAAGCCTGAGAAGGGGCAGGAGCACCATTGGGTATCAAGGTATTCAGGCTTGCTCGTGACTGTTGACTTGAGTTAGATGCTGCATTCTGGACTGGAAGAGCCTGAACAGCTATTGGATTTCTAGTGACATTCCTAGGTATCAGCCTCCCAAACTCACTGCTGATGATTGAATTCCCAACTTGTGGCTGTAACTGTAGGTTACTGCTAGGTGGAAATTGGCTTTGTGGTACAGAACTTATCGCATGTGTGGCTCCATGAACATCTGCAGATTCTCGATTAAATGCAGAAGAAATAGCATCAGTTATCACTGGGGTCAGTGAAGGAGCCTCATAATGGCTAGGGCCAGCAGATTCATTAGAGACTGACATGTAAATTCCTGCCCAGAAATTATCTTCTAATCGTGTAGCAGTTTGAGCCGTCTCGTTGCGGAGAACAGAACTTAGAAGAGCATCCTTGGAAGGCTTGCGATCTACACCCTCACAAGTATCCATTGCATCAATCTCAGCATATTCTCTGAGTGTAAGATCCACAACATCAGATCTCGTGTCAGAGGATCTCAAAGGTTCACACTGCTGAGAACCAACTTGTTCCTCTATGAGGGTGTTCTCAGGTAGTTCATCACCGCGGTTGTCTGTTTTCATGACAGGCTTCCAGGATCCATCTGATGAAATAATCACATCAGCTACATTTTCTCCTACCTCCCTCAGTATCTAACCCCAAAAAAAAAAAAATTGTCAGCTGATCAGAACATGAAGAGCACCCTCAAATCAATGCATTTCTAAAGTACTTACCTTCACCACATTCTGATCTACACGTAAGTCTGTGTAGCAGACAGATTGATTACAGTGAGGGCAGCGCCAGGAAGGTCTCCTTGAGTTGATATCAATGAAGTTATCATAATCAAAGCACTGGACAATGGAAGAATCATAAATAAAAATAAAAATAAAAACAAATAATTATAACACAAGAATAATATAACAGAAGGAATTTGACAAATGTGAACTAAACGCAAGCACGGAAAGTGCAAACATGACCAATCTCAAATATAAAATAAATAAAATCCACTAAATATTTACAGTTTAGGTTCATCTACAGGAAATTATCTGTAAAAAGATTACACAATCGGTGTAATTGAAAGCCATTCTCAGAAGTCGGGACTCAATTTAACCAGTGGTAATACAGACAAGTCAATATAATTGCTAATCTAGAACTCCCACCTGGTGATGCTTACAGAGTTGGCCCTTAACAGGAGTTTTTATACGCTTGAAGCTGCAAGACAATAGAAAATTATACATATTATTTTTGCACCACAAGAGATATGTTCTTAGGAAGGAAAACGGAATGCATCCACAGAAGCAGAGGATACCTTATGGGACAATTCAGTGATATACGAAATGGCCCCTCGATGAGCTCAGAATCTATCATCAAATAAAACAAATAAACAGCTTGAGTGTGTGCATTTTTGCAAAAGATGGATAGAGACCTCATCATATAATTGCAGATTAATGACCATTCACCATGTACAAAACATTGATGGACTAAAGTAGTGAAAGCTCACACTTAAGGACTTGAATAATCAGTATCCCTTCAAACCTTAATGAATGGATCGTTACTCTGGGGTTAGGGTGAACTCTGGTGACTTAAAGTTACTCCCTATGTTGCATTGACATGCTCAAAATGCTCAGAAACATTTTTCTTTTCTTTTTTCTACAAGGCATTCCAACAAAATTTGACCCATTCTAATATTTGTAAGGCGAAGATAAAAAATTAAGTCACAAAATGTTGTCCTAAGAAATATATATGATGACAATGAACCAAATGCCTATGTAGTTGTAAGAAATATATATCGTGACAATGAAAGAAAATATAATCTACAACAAAATAAGAGAGAAGCTCATACAAACCACGTAAACAAGGTCCACATTTAACTGCAAAATTACTTGAGATCTAACCTTCTCAGCTCCAAAAAAGAAATGCTGCTAAAGAATCATTTACAAAAGCTACATCGATTCTATGAAATAGGAAAATATGAGATTTAATAATTCTTTGAAATGAAAATAGTACAATTTCATCCAAAGTACATGTTCCCCCATACTAACAAAAACCCAAAATCCTCTTGAGGATGCAAGGAGAGACACAATGGACATTGTCTTATCAATGTATCCATATATATCATACTATCTAGCGAAGTGCCTTATTTCTGAACATTGAGTATCATAGTAACTAAACGTACTTTGCTGTCTTAACAGATAAAAAATCCAGGCAAAGTTTGAGCTCACCGCTATCTATTGATCAAACTCCTTTCCATTGCCTTACAGAGTAATATTGGGATTCTGAGACATTATCGTTGTTCATGTAATTATGCACTTTTCCACTAATGATCATCACAACCAACGAAGGAAACTTCTAAGAAAAGCTTTCAGAAGTTCAAATAAGCAACATTCTTGGTTACATTATTGAATGACTTTTTGTTGCTTGTAAGAGACTAATACCTAATGACCTTGTGTTCAAACTTTTCTATTACCTGATTCCAATGAAGCAGCAATAGGTTGAACATAATCCTGCAATGTTGATCTACCTGAGGATTCTATCTTATTCCATGAGGCTACGATGATAATATAAGTTCCTGAAAACAATCCCAATGTCAAAAGGTGATCATGATTTAAACGACGAAATACAACGAAGCTTATGCTCATGATACCAGTGAAGTTTCCAATTGCTTGTAAAAGATTTGTTCCATATCTGAGCATCGCATTCACATTTGTTGGAAACTGTGGTCCGGAGTCCTGATAAAGAAATGGAATCAACAAAGTAATAAAAGCCGCCTTTTTCATGGAAAAAATGGAACTGCACAAACCATTGAAACATTTATCCTTCTATCGACTCCCTTCCCATTCAGCAAGAAGCTACAAAACAAATAAAATAAAATAAGACATGTATTTAAAGATGGTCAGCATAAAATATGAAAAAAAAAAAAAAAAAATTTGACTGAAACAGGAGGAGAAAGTAAGCCATACTTCACTTTTGGGGGACTTGTAAGACAAGAAGATGATGATATATTATCCGTTTGAGCCACAAACAAATGCTGTCCGACAAGAATCAAAGAATAAGTTATTTGCATCTTCAGATGACTCCATTATAAATACCAAACTTACGTTAGTATGTCACATTGTTAGCTAAGAAACAACTATGCCAAAAAAATAAAAACACCATACCAAAAAGAAAAGACAAGCCAGACAAAAAAAAAGTAAACATTCTAATAAATATAAAAGATGCTCATGAAAAAAGGAAGTAAGAGTTTAGCTGTGAAAAAGAGAAAAACCAAAACAATTTAAGTTCATTTGATACCAAATGACGAAAGTAATCATCAAAAGCAAAAAAAAAAAAAGGTAGGTCGTTATACACTTGCAGATTGGACCAGCATTTTAAAATACGGGCCAAAATTCTAACTACTTTTCAACAATATCTATGATTTCCTTCTAAACTCCACGGGCTGAATTGATCACTTCAACCTCTCTTCCGAATAGCGTGGTTTATAAAACCCTTCTTAACATTTCACCTGTCATGTTGGAATTATGCAAACATGTGGTATTACAAAAACTCAGAACATATTAAACACCACAGATCACCCTAGGTACCACTAGGTAAGCCTTTTTTTCTTTTTGTGGAGGGGTGGTGGTGGTGGTGGTGGTGGTGGTGGTGGGGGGGGGTTGAAAACACCCAACAAAAGTATACATCACGAATGAGTATGCAAGACTAAGCTACCCCATCCAAACATGCAATCAGTAAACTGGATCTCTCTGAATTTCTTCCAATTATTTCCCCACAACCACAGACTGACATTATTGTCTATCCAAAGGTTATCTAAGAGTTCTGAACATATCCAAAAATTCTTGCTAGTTATTTCTCTCCACAAGATCCAATCAATAGCATGAAATAGTCTTTCCCATGTCCATCTACAAAAAGTTGAGAAGCTATGGAGAACTCTACAAGAAAAAAAAACTTCCACCCAAGGGATGAGAGGGCTTGAAACTCAAACAGAGCTTTATCATATCTCTGACCCGGGGACATGACTGGAATGTGATCAATTGATTTTCAGCCCTCTCACAAAGATGCAGTTGTTGGAAGAAGACCCCTGTTAATAATGTTGTCAGCTGTGAGAATTTCTTCCATGGAGTGCCGTCGAATTAGGAAGTTGAGCCTAGGATGAATCTCTTTCATCCAGGGAGTGTAATTTGCAAATTTTGTAGTCAAAGGGGGAGAGGACAGCTGTGGGGGCAAGATTTTCATATCCTTCTTTTACAGAATAATCACCATCTTTTCCAAACCAAACCCATTTATCTTGCTCCTCATCAACTTGAACTTGGTTAGTAATGGCCAATAAATTGGTAATCTAAAGAGCTTCCCAGTCATTTAAATTCCTTCTAAGTTGAAAATTTCATCCTTGAGCATCGGAGGCCCAAAAGTCACTAATTGTACCCCATTTTGTTGGTAGAGATATTGTAAATGGCAGAAATTCTTCAAAGCAACATCTCCAACATATTTATGCCCCCACAACTGAATTCTGTGGCCACTATGAACTTGAAAGGCTACTTGTTCATGACACACTCCTTAAGCTTCATGATCCCTTTCCAAAGAGACCACTCATAAGTAGTGGCCAAGTTTTTGGCGAACCAATCCTGAGAAGATGCTCCATATTTGGCAGCAATGATCTCCACAGAGCTTCTTTTTCATTACCAAATATCCAAATCCATTTTAGAAGATGGGCCTTGTTAAATAACTTAACTCTTCTGATTCAAAGACCACCCTAGGTAAGCCGGGAAAGCGATGAAAATGAAACAGCATAGGTTTTATGGGTAGGTTCTTTAGTTGTTATGGTCCCTATAGGTGTTGATTTTGGAAAAAAAAATTACTCATACCAAACAGGCTTTCAAGTTGTATTTGGTTTAGGATCAACAAGGAAGACAACTTTAGGTTTTTGGAGGATTAATGAAAGCCTTGTGCAAACACACAGAAACAATAAATGCAAGATTTCCTATACATCATACACTGTGTCAACAAATTGGGCTAAACAAAAGTTCTGGAAACCAAACTGAATTCAGAAAGTACTTACTATTCTCTCTTGTGCAGACACACTATTCTTCGAGATACAGAAATCCTCCACATATGCTCCAAATCCAGACTAGAAAAGAATTAGAAGATAATCAGTACTTCAACTTCTTTTATCTGTGTGCAATCTTAAACAACCCTAAGAGTTCATAGAAGAGACTTCATCTGAACATATAAAATACCCCGCTCAACGAAACAAAAAACAATTTTCAAAAGAGTAGAAATTTTGGGCTGAATTTTAGACAAGCTCACCATCTTAAGTTATGTTATGACCATATAACAGTTTTTGTGGTTGCAAGGAAAAAACATAAAGGTTAATAACAGTTAAAAGACGTAAATGAAGAAATTATGGTAAAGTGTGTGCCTGCCTCCCCTCAAGTTGGAGCAAATAGATCATTTAAAGCCAAGTTATAACAAATCTTAACTTATGTGCTCTAGTTTAACAATTAATTAGATATTTGCAAAGCTGAGTTTGAGTCAAGGTTCTAAAAATCGCTATGCGGTAGGTGGGCGGCGAGTAGGGGACTAGCATTCAAAGGCCTAGTCGGGGCCTAAGCTTTTTTTTTGTATTATAATTTATAAAAGTTAAGCATAATGGCATATAAATACTTCCAATTCAATGCCAAGATAAATATGCAAAATGTATATTAAAAAAATAGTCTTAATTTTTTTTTTTTGAACTGGAAATAATAAAAATTAAAATTAAAAATATCAAAAACCCACCCAGCCCATCTGGGCATTTCCCAGCCGCCCGGGCTTATTTTTAGAACAGAGGTTTGAGTAGATACATGTGGAGTTTATATTTTACCACTGCATACTTTCATCCGTATGATGTGAAAAGCAACATACATGTTTTTCTACACTCATTATGCAGCGGGTTTACAAGGCATTTAAATAGTTGTTTATCTGTCACATAAGAGTTTGACTACCAAGCTCAATCAAGTTGCCTTAACATATTTCATAACGAGCAAACGGTTCAAGATTTTGATCACGCTCACTTAATGTCGCATATTTCTGGATGAATTTGAGACTGTCACATAATTGTTTTGTGGTGAGACTCTATATGACTCAGTATAAAAGGTAAAATGCTCATTGTACACTGTACAAACTTGCAGCTTGAAATGTGTAGAAAAAAATTTGAAAGAGGACAATGATGCATTGTGCTAAAATTGATTAAACAATTCCACATATAAGGGAGCTACAGATACAGCTATTCATTTGGAAGAGTAAAATGACCTAAAATGGCTAACCCTATCTACTGGAAAATAGTCAGTGATGACTTAAATAATAGAAGTAAATTTGGAGTTGACATTGGGGTCAGCATTGAAGCATTTTCACAGACTAGACTGCACTGATTAAAAAAAAATTCCTTATCCAATTGGAATGGAAAATGAATGGGAAACTGATTTCCAAATAGGATAAATCATCAGGAGAAGTCTATTTATACAATAATAATAGCTTTCCTAACCTCCCTGCCACGTATCATAAAAAAGGTGGATACCTGGTGTCCAACATGTTGACCAACAACTCATCGATAAAGGGCAAAAGCATATAAATTACACTATGGTTTTATTTATAAACTCCATTTCATTAGTTATTCTTTTACTCATAGATCTGTATTGCTACTTAGGTTGCTATCTGGTCATAGTATGCCTAAAGCTATTCGCGATATGTGACAAATCTCATGATCTAAGAGTGGCATATCCAATAATAGGTCCAAACTTACATTCGAATGTCCAATACTTATGGACACAAAAAAAATTTCTAATATGAAGCGTGTCTACTACATGTGGATGCTGACATTTTGAACTTTCAGTATTTAGAGAGAAATAGATTGGTCAAGAATTAATTATGTTTGTGTAATATTAATAGAAATTTGCATGATGAACTGAGAGGCATTTCAGCTTAACTGGATTATTGTAGCAATTAAGAAAATTTTAATGTTAACTGTAATAACTAGATTACTGCAGCAATTAAGGAAATGTTATTGTTTATCCTTAAATAACAGTAAAAATAAACATGCATACCTTGACTTCAAGACATACAAAGACATTACCCATCTTTGCTCGGGGAAAGTATCTGCAGAAGAAATAAAGCTATCCTTTCATTATCACAAGATCTCATCAGACTATGCATGAAATTAATAATTTCATCAAAGCAAATGAAAACACTGAAAAAAAAAATGTTTCTCCTCAGTGAGCTACCTGTTGTCCCTAAACAATTTCTAGCATTCCTACCTTTTCCTAAACAGAAGTTACTAGCTTATGCAATGTTTCCAGTACGCAATCAGCACCTAAAATTTTGTTTAATATTTTTCTCACATAATCTTTGAATAACTAAATTATTGAGAATAGGAAAGCAACAGGAGCTAGTTCATACCTGGACATAATTATAGAAATAATGGAAGGAAGTTCAACTTTAACATCAGCTGGAGTACAGAAACTCTTTCCTATCTAAGTATCCAAAAAGTTATATAAAGAACATATTTATAGTATAAAAGGTCAAGTATTAAAATGACTTCTTGAATACACATTAGAAAATAATGCTAACGAACCTCATTTGCCAAGATCATAAGTTCATCAACATCTTTAACCAGGAACCATCCACTCTTACAAGCATTCTACCAGTGCAAACAAAAGAACAACATCATGTCATATTACTTTATGTAATGGTCTGGGAAATGGGTCAAAAGAACACAAGGAAGCCCCCAACAAAATCATGAAGGTGTTAAGAAAAAGGCTCTAGCTTAATCTACAGCAAAAATATTTATATATATATATATAAAAATTAAAAATTTTAAAAATTTAAAAAAAAAAACAACAACAACAACAAAAATCAGGCTGACATGGAGTGAGTTAAGGCCTTTCAATTCATTTTATTTCAAGGAAATGAAGGAATAACCTCGCGAGCATTTGAAACCTTCCGACCGCCTATGCTGTAACCAAATGGTAGCAAGGAAACGCTAACATCTTAGTTGCTTGATAGCTTATTATGATTATGAAAAAATACAATAAGACCTAGCAACTACTTATGTGAGAGGAAAAATATAAGTAAACATCTGATTAACTGATTTCAAGGACTAGCAGATAAAATCAAACGTTTGATAGAACAGCATCACAAAGACATGTGCAACCTAATTTCTCAATAGCCTCGACAAACATATAAATTGGCGCCTTAAGCACTAGTAGTTGAAATTTGAAAAAGGGAGTATGCAGTTTCTTGTAACCCTAAACTTATTTGAAAGAGACTCGTGAGCTTTTGCAATTCTTGGTAAAGATTCAAAGAGTAAAACACATAAAACTTGCAATACCATTTTCAATATACCATAGAACTTCTACCACCAGTTCCTTTTCAACAAGGAATAAACACAAACCCTGTCCAGTAACTTAAATATGAAGAGAGCTTAAGATATGATGTGCTCATCATTTTTAATAAACCTTTGAATGTTATCAATATCAAAGTGGACGCAAAATTATCAAATCAATGCTAACATTAATGTTCAACTTCATTAAAAAAAATAGTAATAAGTAAATAAAATAAAACATCTATCTGAGATATGAGTACCGATGCAACAATTACCTTGACAGAAATCATTAACACCATCACAGCTGCTACCAGGACTTCGTCATTCTTGCGTTGGCAAATCTAGAAAGTAAATAAAGATCAATCATCTCAAAGTGGCCAGCTGTTTTCCACAAATTAAAAACCATCATTGCTATTCAATTCTCGCATCTTTTCATAATCTCTCCAAGCTTCAAGAAAGAAGCTCCAAGAGAGAAAAGTAGATGGTGTTATTATTAGATTTGAGCTTCAACTTGAGACTTCCTTCAATAAAAAATTTCTACCATAATTTTATTAAGAAGATTTACTTAAATGACATTTGCGCCGATGGTTACATTTAGGGATAGCAATGGGGCAGATCAGCCATATCTATCCCCTACTTTCTCCATATCCCCCATCGAGGATCCCGACCTTGGGTCCCTATTGCCAAGGACCAAATTTTGGAAAACCTTGAAGGCCTTCAGTTTTAAAGAAATGGAAACTTCTTTTGTGGGGTTTTTCAATGATGTGGGACAAACATTTTGCAAGGGATTTTTGCTTTTAAAAAGTGGAATATCCTTTCCTTAGTTTTTCAAGATGATGTGGGACAAAACGTTCTCACTCTCACAAATAAAGTTGTAAGGAGAGTTTGTCCCACATCACTTAAGGAAACATATAACATTATAACTCAGTAGCAAAGTCTATAAAAGTTATTCTTCTCATACTCACAATCAAATGTTGAATGTGCGAAACACTTCAGCTATTTGTAAAAAATGCATGCTACATAAAAGATACATATATTAAAAATTATACAGATTTAGGTTAATAACTTATTCGACGTATATCCGTGTCCCGATCTTCATCTCATGTCTTCCTGCCCATCTTATACCAAAAAATAACAATGAACTCGTCTCTTTATATGTTTTACAATTTTGATCACTTAATAAGATTTCATGTTTTCCACTTAGGTTGGAATTGCAAATTAAGAAAACCTACAGAAATGAACCATCTCTAGTAACAACTGTCCACTATGTCCAATTGCTCTCGATGGCCTCAACTCATTTCACATCTTGAAGTATCTAGTGTGCAACTTTGGTTGTGAACCACGAGGGAGAAGTAATGCAATTGAGATCGAAGATGTAGAGGTCCCAGAGTGACGCTTTTCGTTATCTAGGATCTATAATTCAAAAGAATGGGACTATTGGAGCAGATATAGACCATAGGATTAAAGCTGGTTGGTTGAAATGGAGAATGACGTCAGGAGTATTATGCGATAGAATGATGCCTACAAAGCTAAAAGGGAAATGCTATAAGACAATTGTTCGACCAGCCATGCTATACGGTTCAGAATGTTGGGCTATTACGGGACAACATACGCATAGGATGACAGTAGCAGAAATGCGTATGTTAAGGTGGATGTGTGGTAAAACTCGTAAGGATAAAATTAGAAATTAAAGAATTAGGAGATACTTAGGTGTAGCGTCCATAGAGGACAAAATTAGAGAAAGACGTTTAACTTGGTTTGGTCATGTGCGGAGGAGACCAAGCACAGCGCCAATTAGAAAATGTCTAGATTGGCAAGTTAATGGATGGTGTAGACGGAGGGGACGACCGTTGAAAACTTGGATGAAGGCGGTGAATGAAGATATCATTGAATTTGGATTAGGCGAGGATATGTGAAAAGACCGCATTACTTGGAGAACCAAAATCCATGTAACCGACCCAGAAAATATCGGGAATGGACTTTAATGATGATGATGATGAAGTGCATTTGGTTGAGCCAAGAATGAGTTGGACCATACCTAGGTGGAGAAATCCAATGGGCAATGACATCTTGAAGTACATTTGGTTGAGCCTCTCTATGAATGAATGATGAAAACGGGAAACCAAAATATAGAGTAAAAGACATTCTATGTAACAAGGCTTGCACAAATTTTCGTTTGGGGGGGGGGGGGTTATCCTGGCTATCTCTTTTCTTATTTTTGTTCTTTCCGCCTCTTATGTATTCATTTCTATGCACTTAGGATTAAGTACGCTTCCTACCCCTTTCTTAATAATATGGTGCATCTCTTATCCATTATAGGTCAAGAATCTCAAAGAATGTGAATATTACTTTTGCTTTAACTGGACACAGTAGGAAACCACCTTTCAAGTAAAATATGTAAAATATGTTAGTTTAAGGTGATATTGTACTATTAGCAAATCAATAAGATGAATAACACTTCCTCAAGAAAATACTTGCCTGTTTCAATATTAATGGCAATTCGTGCACATTATCTGGGACTTCATCAGTTGCAACAGCAAAATCAATACCTCTGTATTTATTAAAACAAAGACCTCCAAATTTAGTGAAGAGTACATTAAAGTGATGCTATTTTGATTAATTTATCTTCATGATTAAATTACATGAGAGAAACAAAGCATTTATGAAAGAAGAAACAAATTTAGCGCTACAATACTAACACTTACAGCTTATGGAACAGAAATACAACAATCAAACTTAGTAATAAAATCCCAAACCAATAAAATGAAGAATCTTGTCAATGAGAACATAAAAGCTAAATATAACAATTTCCCTAATCTTTCTCGGCAAGGACTTCATTAGTTATTTCCTTCAGCATCTAATTGTATGGATTCCACATAAATTCAAACAATCAATAGAATCCGTATCAGACACAGGAATGAGTTCAAAACATCCAGTATTTTACTGATCAGACCTTTACTCATTTCAAGGTGTCAAATCCAGATACCTTTCCTTGAGCATAAAAACGTCAATCATGGTCACCACTAGTTACGATTTCTACCTCATGCCCATACAATTCCCATTCCCGTAAATTCAAAATTCACTGTTATCCTATTCGATTTCTACCTCATACCCATAACACTTGCTTACTTCCTTAATACCTCCACATTATTCTTCAACATCATCATTATCCTATTAACATTTAACTCTTAACAAACACCCAACACATGACCGCTTCTAGGTCAATATGCACCCTTACACCCTACCCGGCTAAAACACCACCGGAGTTACACTCTCTTTCATGATCCAAAACATTCACAAACACCATCCATGTCTCCAGCCGGCACATGCATCGACAAAACTTTGACTAAAAGGGTACACAAAAATCTAACGAAAAACCCACATTGTGAATCTCCTAACAGAGCCACCCCAATCACCCCTTCTTCTTCATCCTCCTTTCTCTCTCATTTCCTATCTCTTACACTAAAACCCAACTAGTATTCAACCCTAAAAACTATATTTTGAACGAAATATCTGTATATCAACCCAACAGCTCAGATAAAAATTACCCAAATTGAAGTTCAAATTCCACACAACACCAACATTGCACCAACCCCAGACTTTGAAACCCCACAAATACCACTTCATTCAATCAAAAAGCAGTAAAACAGTGACTCAGTGAGTTCAACAGAGACAAAGAGAGACCTGGCTAAGGAGAGCAAGAGATTGCCAAACTCAGCCGAGTCGGCCCTGTGTGACCGCAGGTGCAACGAAATCCGGTCCACTACGGCAGCGATTCGGAACGAGTTGACAAACGAAGCGCTCTTCATCGACTGAGCTGGATCGCCCGATCCACCGGTCGAACTCATCGACCGCTGAGTCATCATCGCTCCTCGCTCGCTCTCTCTCCCTCTCCCTCTGATCAATCGATCTCTTCTCACGTTTGTTATGAGTGCAAAATTTGACCACTGCAAGCGGTGGTGAAATAGTGGTGGAGTAATCAATCTCGAGGTATAAATGGACGGTAGGGATGTGGTTATCAGCTTTCTTGGAATAGATGGCAAGTGTTGAAATATGTAGATAGGGCTGAGCTGTGTTGCAAATTTGCAATAAAAAGGCTAAGGGAGCATCGATTCACTAGTAGAATTTGGAGAAAAAGTGGAGTTGGTGAATTGTTATTTTGGGAAAAAGGTATAAAGAGGGTAAGAAAGAAAATTGGACAAAATCATCTTTTTCTTTAATAGCTTTTTGAAATCGAGAATGTTAAAATTTGAAACGATTACTAGACGTGTTTCAAACTGATGTGGAATGTATTTGTCGAAATGCAAATATATTCAAAAAATGTTGATTTATACAAAAGAAAATACTCGATTGCAAAGATAAGAGTTACTTTTCTCCAACGAGAAATGATCAGGGAAAAAAGTTATATTTAGTATACATGGTTTTGTAACATATGGATACGTTAATCACATAGGAAAATAATATATAGAAATTTTTAGAAAGATAATAAATGAAAATATTTGGATGTAGCGTATCGTTTCCCAATCAAGATTCACATATGTAAAGTAGAACAATATAGTAGAATATAACAATGTATTAGGAATTTAATTTATACTACCTTAATGAGTAGGTTTATTAACTTAATTAAAATTTGGGATATTTGTGAGTTAACCCCTATCATAAATAGGTATTTATGGGTTACTACCATCATTAATTACTATTGCAATCTCGCCTCAGGACTAGCAGCCAACGCACGTTGACCGTCTGTTTTCAAAATGTTTGTATATAGATAATCAAAATACCCTTGACAAATCAAAGACTGAGATTGAATGTTTTGTATATCAAACAGCTTATATAAAAAAAGATCAAATTGTTCAATTGATTATAAGCGTATCTCGAAAAAAATCTAACAATTATTAAAGAAAATTTCAATCCCCTTCTTTCTTTTAATCTCTTTGTTCACACCACCACTGCTCTCTTCCCCACCTCTTCTTCCTCTTTGATTCGCCCCCTTCCCCGCCCCTCCCAACTTCCTCTTCCATTATAATTTTCCCCCTTCCCCACCCTCTCTCTCCCTGTGTTTCAACAACACCAACCCTGCAATCTCCTTCCTCCCCGCAAAGGATATAACATGGAACAACAATGCAATAGACAAAAAGAAATTTCTATTTGAGGGAAAGTTTCCAAGTATCATTTCTAGAAACAAACCACATTCACGAAAATAAGAAACCTAACAAGTAATGTTGAAAATCAGATAAGTTCATCCTAATTAAGTTCATCTGCCTTTGCTTTATTTTGGTTATGGGCCAGATACAAGAACCCAAATTCACCCATGATTGCATCATCTTTACAGAAGTTGCTTAGATACCATGGTAAGTCGACCTTAACCTAGTTGAGAATATCTCTGCTGGAGCAGCAAATGTTGTGGCGTTTGGACCATTGGCAAAAGAAGAATGGGAATGCATACATTACCACAAACCCAATTTGATTCTCCCTGATAGTCTAGCAGTGGTAAGGGATTGCTAGAGGACACATGAGGGTTGTCATGGCAGAGAATCCAATCATTTGAATCATGAATCTTCATATGTGATGGATCAAGAAAATTGTAAACCAGAGGGCAATTGCGGGGTGGCGTGCAATCGAAACAGAGGGAAAGAGGGTCGGGGAAGGGGCTAATTAGAAAATAATAAGAGGCAAGGAAGGGAGGGGCGAATCAGAGAAGAAGAGGCAAGGAAGGAGCGAATTAGAGACGAAGATGAAACAAGGAGGGGTGAATTAGAGTGGAAGGGGGCAATGGTGATGTGAACAAAGAGGTTAAGAAGAAGGAGGAGGATGGTGACATGAGTTTTTTTAATAACTGTTATATTTTTCTCGAGATACGATTATCATTTTAATTTGATCATTTGATCTTCTTTGAGATGAGTTGTTCGAAATACAAGACATTGAATCTCGCCCTTTCTAGATAAGTTGTTCGAGGTACAGACATTTTCAAAATAGACATCAGTTCATGTTGACTGCTAATCCTAGGGATAATTCATAAAAATACCTATTTATGACAGGGGTAAATCGCAAACATCTCTTAAAATTTCAATGTATGTGATAATTCATTTATTATCTAATATATATATGTCTCGCTTGATACACGGTAAAAGAATGCATAATGCAAAAGTTTACAACGATTACATAAACTTGGGTGCTTGGTTTACTTTATGGAAAACGGCTATTGGAGTTTGAATTCAAGACCTCCGAATCTCCTACTTATATTGCAAAACTTTGTTTGAGAAAATCTCTCGCATTACTTTGCAAAACTCTCATCATCTCCTCTTACTCAAATTTTACCGTCAACTCTTTCATGAACACCCCAACCATCACCACCTTCACAATTATCGTCATCACCACGACCACCATACTGTAACCATTACAACCAACACCAGCACCTGCTCAATCATTGTGCGCCACCACGATGACCATCATAACATAACCATAACAACCACCGCCATTGTCATTGCCACTACCACCGACACCGCTACTACTATTACTGTGTCGTTGCCTCCACCAATAACACTACCATAGCATAATCACCATAACCAACACCACCTTTAGTACTACCACTATAATCATATATTGTAAGTTTATAGTTTGTTAATCGTTTTACATTGAGAAATTGTTTTTGAGAGATTGTAATATTTGTCTATATAATATAATATTATAACAAGGATTTGAAATTGAAAAGTTTGATTATCTTCTTAATTCCAAATACTCTGAGTTTGTGTGTATCAACCTCCTATCAAATCTTTGAACAGGTTGTGAACGACTTATTTTTTATTTTCTAAAACTTAATAGATTTGGGGATTCTGTCATGTCACCCCAAAACTCAATAGATTCGGGGATTTTGTTGGTGATGGTAGTGATGGTGGTCAGAAGTGGTTTGCCGGCGCAAACCTACCTTTATAAGGGGTTGGGAGGTGATGATCGTTAGTTGTGGGTGGCGATAGCTAAATCAAGTTTCTTTGGTGGTTGAATCGAGGTTGATGGTTGTCGGTGGTGGCGGACGCCAATGATGGATTTGACGGTGGTAGCGCCTTTTTTTTTTCTTTTTCTTAATAGAGAAAGAGAATTACTTTGGAAATTGAAGATTATTTATTATTTAAAATAAAGTAGTAAATGGGGCCTCGTCCAAGTTAAAAAAATATATATATATAAATAAATAAAGGAGGGGAAAAAGAAGTGAAGAACAAATTGACTTAATAAACTCAAGAGTGAGAGAGATTCCAGGAGACAAGTTGGGGTTGTGGGGGAGGAGCAGTTATGGGGGGCTTTGAATGGCCAGGGAACATAGAAAAAAAAATTTGATAATCAAACAGAGAGTGAGATTGAAAGAGCCCATGGCTAAGGGAAAGATTGATGGGTGGAAATGACGAGATTTCAAGGAAATAGAATCAAGAGGAAGAGATCTAAGATAACTAAAAATTTCTATAAACAAAACATTTAAAAACGATTACAGAAACTAGCAAACGAGAACTGAAAACAGAGATGGTAAAAAACTTACTTGGCCAAAGTGAGGAGGGCGACCTTGAAGGAATCAGATGAAGATTCTGACATGCCGCGTGACCGGATGTGCATGCCTAGCCGGTGTATCATGTACCTAGCCAGTGACCACTTAGCACTGGATTCAGACTTCATGCCGTCCTGAGTTGGGTTGCCAGAGGTTGATCTCATACCCAATTGAATCATACTTATCTTTTAATCTTTTCACCGGTGAGGTCTTTATATAGACTTACAATAATTGTTCAAGAAAAATAAAATAGTAAAAATAGGTTTTTATAGACCTCATTATTTTACAATACTTCGCCTCTGAGCTGGGTATTGGAATCATTATTAAAATAGAAATAAATAATTCGATGACGACACGAAACAAGTAATAAAGCAACAACTGGCAAATCAAGTCCTAGTAGGAATTCTAAATTAGGGCGACAGTTGGCATATCGAGTCTTGCTTGAAAGCAAATATTTCGATAAAGGTAAATAAAATATATTACCTAGTTGTTTATTTCCAACCAATATACTACTTAATGGAAGAAAATTATTTATTGATAATTTTGAATATATTATAGCAATGATAATTTGGGAAACAATCCACTTATGAAAAGTGTATATTGAAATAAATACTTCGATGACAACGGGCAAAAGGACACGTAACTGAAACCAGTAATAAAGCAACAACTGGCAAATCGAGTCTTAATAGGAATTCTAAATTAGGGCGACAACTGGAAAATCGAGTCCTTTTAAAAAGCAAATATTTCGATGAAGGCAAATAAAATACAACAACAAGACAACAATCATCGCCCTCGTTGTTGCTACCTGCCACCACCACCACGTCACCGCTTATCTCCTATCATCTTTTTTTTTCTTCTCAATAATCAAAAAAACAAGAGCAACAATAGTGAGGTTGACGGCCAATGCTCCACCTCACATAGCCACTGCCTGCTCCGGTTCATAGCTCCTCATTCTAATTTCTTCCTCTTCTTTCTCATTTTCCCCATATTTTGGGTCTCGCTGCAAGATTGAAGAAGAAAAGAAAAAGGGGGCGATGGAGATGACAGGGGGAGGGCGCGATGGCGATGGCAGAAGGAGGGGGTGGGGCAGGACGGCTGGCAGCAATCGTTGCTGCTATTGTTATTGCAACTTCTTGTTGATGAGAAGGAAAAGATAGGGATGAGAAGAAGAGAAAAAAGAAAGAAAAAGTAACAAAAAAAGGAGGTGGCAGGCGTGCGGCGACAACAGTTTGACGGGCCAAGAGAGAAGCGATGTCGGTGGTGTTGGAAAGCAGCGACGATGGTGGCATGGGAGAGCAGTGACAGTGGTGGGGCGACAACTGTTGTTGTTTTGTGGAGAAGAAAACACGGGAAAAATGTGGTGATATAAAAAAGCAGATGATAGTGTGAGATAGAAAGGTGATGGCATTAGAGAGAAAGGTGGCGGTGGTGGGGTTAAACAATTATTGCTTGTTTATTTCCAACCATACACTACTCAACGGGAAGAAAAATATTTGTTTCTAATTTTTTAATATTATAGTAATAATAATTAGGAAAACAATCAACTTCTGAAAAACATACATTCCTCTACAAGTTCACCAATCACCATCCACAACAATGTTTTGAAACAAAACATTGACAAGAAAAAACATATGTTGATATAGTAATTGACCAGTCACGATAGTCGTGCCATGTTAAGCTTGTAAGTTGTATTCCCTTATTCAACTTTGAGCTATTTCTCAAAGTCGGTTGTACATTAAATAAAAGCGTAAGTGTATGAGGGACAATTTTATCCATTAGACGAAGTTAGATGGTCAAACATGTCAACATGGTCTTGAAACCTAAATTCTAAGTTGATCAACAAACTTGCGACTCAAAGTTATAGATGATCAAAACCTTATAACTCATTCAAAAACAACCCACTCCTTAACTTTAGATAAGCACAAATTCATATTTTTACACTCTAATATCCATTTAGCTCTTCCAATGAACTATTCCTTGGAGTTGTTTTGTGATCCAAGGAAAAGAGAATGCATATGTTGCAATCCAACTTGATAGCAAAATGTAACCAAAATAAAAGTAACTCATATAGTAGTTGGATATAAGCCACTCTTTTCTTAATTTCTCAATCAAGAGGTCAAGGTATTTGCAAGTGTTTGGTGCAAAAATATGATCCCATGCACAAATTTCTCCATAATCTCCTATTATCATGAGGACATTTTTCACTAACATGCAACATTTTATATAAACTAATCTTCTACCTTTTTATTAGGGATAAACAAAACAAACAAACAAATAAACAAAATCTCCCTCTATCTCTGTTAATTGTTAAACCAGAGATACATTATTCATTAATAAACAGAAATAAAATGTCTGGATTCGTAGATAAAGCAAAGACTTTTGTAGCGGAGAAGGTAGCAGGCATACCAAAGCCAGAAGGAACATTAACGGGTGTTGAACTCAAAAATGTGTCTCGTGATGGTCTTAATTTGAATGGAAAGGTTTCCGTAAAGAACCCTTATAGTGCCCCTATCCCTATTTGTGAGATCGCGTACACTCTCAAAAGTTTAGACAGGTTAGTAATTTGGTTATTGATATTAATTTTTGTATCCTTAATTTTATTTTAAAATAGTTTTGATTTGTTTAGATATTATATTTATTTATTTATTTATTTTTATGTATTGTGAAGATCTACATGGATTCATTCAAACATTCAAACCTGAGATAAATGTTAGAAAAAAAAGTACAGTTATATAATGCCATTTTGCCAACAAATCTATAAATTTTCAACAATTCATGTGACTTTACAAATGAAACACTGAACTCGGGCACATAGATCTTCATGTTATTTATGCATTCTAGTATCTCCGTAAGGTTGTGGTCGTCTTGCTATTTTGGGTCCATATTAATATAGGGTTTCTAACAATTTCCATATCCTAATAACAAACACAAACTAATTGAATGGAATTTGCATCTTGAATCCCGTTTTTCTTACCCCCCCCCCTTTCTATTTTAATAAACCTAAATGAAAACAATGCCCTTTTATTGGAACCGGTGGCTTTCTTTGAATTAATTGTAGAGTATCTCAAATTTCCAACTACACAACGCCAACCTTCCTATTGCTTTCCATTGAAAGAAAGAATGGCTTTTTAATTACGGAATAAAAAATGAAATGGAAATAGGAACCATTAACTATTGACTATGCCTTCAGTTATTGGATCCAAATTGCGTTTGTTCCTTAATGTTATAAGAAAAGTGAGTATTAAGAAAATTCAATTGATATGCAACTAATTAGTGTCAATTTCAACTATTTTCAAATAAAAAACTTTTCAAGTACAATTATAACAACAATTATGTGTATATGTAAACCCCATAACATAAATTTTTATACAAATATACCTAACATGTTCTCTTATTTATATATGTAGCAAAATAAGGGAAATTAAGAAAGGGAAAAGGAATATTGTCCTTTTTCGTGTTGCAATAGAAAAGAAATTTAATTCAAACTTTTTGCCTGAAAATGGAATCCTTTCTAATCTCCTATTGGACTGCTAATGATGATAGCAGACCTTTGAAACCATTCCATGGGTTTATAACCTGTGTATTTGGATGTGTGTATTTGGATGAAAGACACACACACACGCATTCCCTAACTACATGAAAAAGGAAAAAATGCATCAAGTTTTTTTTATAGAATTTTAGAGGTCTTATCATCAAGCTCAATGATAGTTTCACTAGCCAAAAAACCAAACTCAAAGACCTGTTACTCAAAAGTCCTTAATTCAACAAAACTATACCACTTATATATTCTTGAACTTCAGCAATGTCATCATTTAATAGATCAATATGATTAAAAAAGTTTATTATTATATTAATTTGACATGTATTTTGTTAGTCACGCCCTTTATGATAGAATGTCTCAAACATGGTGTGGGATATTTGCAGCACGCAATTGACATATCACGCCATTTTTACATCCTTCAAAAAAGAAAAAAAGTCACAAGCTATGTATATATATTTTGCTTAATTTATGCATGTTTATGACACTAGTTATTGGATATGGGTTCAGCGTCATCGCATCAGGTAACATACCAGATCCAGGTTCACTTGCGGCAAGCACAGAGACAATCCTTGATGTACCAGTTAAAGTGCCTCATAGTATATTGGTAAGTTTGATGAAAGACGTTGCAACAGATTGGGACATTGATTATGAGCTACAAGTTGGCTTGATTATCGATCTCCCAGTCGTCGGAGACATAACCATACCGCTTTCCACAAAAGGGGAGTTGAAGCTTCCAACCTTTCGCGATTTATTCTAAAACAATTTCTTTACATTACATGTTTGGTTAATTTGTTACCAATATTTAACAAATGGTTAAAGACCCTACATTTTGTATTGCCAACCTGAATGTTGATTCTCATTTCCGTGAGAGTTTCATTCTCAGTATTTATCACAAATCTAAGTAGATGTTGACGATGATTGGAACTTCAAATTTGCATTAAAGGTAAGTAACCCAAGATCAACCAAACACATCTTAGTTTTGAGGTAGGGCTGCAAATGCTCTTTAGGTGACATATAACTTGATTCCATACGGAAAAGCATACCCCTTGCACCTCTAAAACTTTCATGGAATTAAGTTCTATGCAAACAAATATCCCCTTTTACAAAGAAGCATACAAATGGTAGACTAGTTGTTGATATTGTCTTTCGGACCACCATTCTACCCTATGTGTTTATTCATTCTTTCTCCCCTATCAATCAACTTATGTTTAATTTAGTTTGATACGCATTTGTCAGCTGTGAAATACCTCCTTTAAGTAGAGGAACAAACAGTTGCGATGATGAACAAACAATGTCATCAAAGCAAGCAAAACAACCATTCCTAAGGTCAAAACTAGAACCGGGTCTAGGCTGAGGCCCCTCCACAGCACATCAAACTAAAAAAGCTAAGAATATAGCATGGTTCACCAGCAATGGTGCAACTAAAAATCATGAAAGTCATTTTGTCATTCTAATTTACAAATAAAAAGAAAATCCACGAGTTGCACAAGATGATCCTCATTTTGTAAGCTCCAGCTACACAAAGTTCAGATAAAATACCCCTTGTATATCTGCACATATCTTATCAAAGGCAGCACTAGAACATAACAAATTTGTGTTGAAATACTTGCTATGGTATGAAGCATTCATCTCCCGAAATTTACCAAGAGCATGTGAAAAGGTACCCAAAAAGTCCAGCTTTGTTAACCTCTTCTGTTAGTAGTAGTACGCTCCGTTATCATTTGGCACCCTGGATGGGATGGAAAAAAAAACATATCTTAATACCAAAGTCAGATAAATAATGTTTTTTAAGAGACTAGCTTTATATAAGTAACAGCTCATTATGCAATTCGGTAACATCGGGAAAATATACTTTAATGTGAAGGGAAGCAAAGATGGTGCAAATTCATTAAGCATCTCAGGAACATGAAAGATACTCGATTCTCTTGTAAAAAGCAGAAGTGTCTAGGTAATCCTGCCATTCATACCTTACGGGGTGGTGTTCCAGGTTTCGACATGTTATTGCCAAATCCCAATTTCCCTTTTTTATCAGACGGTTTAAGAATCTGGAATGAACATGTCAATGTGTCGTCCACGCTCATCATGGCACCAGCATTGTCAAACTCGCCACAGTAATTTGGAGCTGAAAACACAGTCACCAATTGTCTCTTTGCAAAGAATTCATACCCATCTTCCACTACCTACAAGGTCATAAATTGTAAATCATCAGCAAAAAATAAATGAAGTCATGATACACTTTTTCAACTTGATCAATAGAATGAGGTGCTACGATAGTTTGATCCACATACATGTCGGTACAGTCACGCGGGTATAAAAAACAGTGAAACAAACTTTGTCTATTGAAACATCCATATTGCTTGATGAATTTATGAGGAAACCTCTCTCTCTCTTTTACTATATTCTGCATTAACAAAGATAAAATGATATGCAGTATAACCGCATCTCCGACACCATATCCATATGGACAGATGTGTATGTCAAACATTATGTGTTTCAGTGTATGAACCAACATTAGCTATGACACAGCCCTCTTGATGATTAGCTAAAAGTTTTGGGGATTGCCCCTCTTAGCTATATATATATCCCTTAGAGAAAGAAGATAATTTCACAAAATTTTGGGGCAGGTAATTTTTCCAGGAATGATTGGAACTTCTATAATAAACAACAAAAACAAATTACAGAATCTTGCGGTGAATATGCATAGCCATGCTCTAGAATGATTTTCAGTGAAAATAGAATATCCTTGTCAGTTGTCACATATAAACCACCCAGAAAAGGGTTGCTTGAATGCCTCAAACAGTAAACAATATGGAAAGTTTAATAACACACAACAATACCCACAAAGCAAACAAAGCAAAAAATATAAACAGAGCCCCACACCAAGACATGCCTAACATTCATAGTCGTGTGTCAGGAATGGATGTTAGATGTAACACACCAGCCTATGAAAATTAGGTGACCTGTAAATGCCATCTGCTGTCATGTTGAAATGTTTGAAACCCATACTGGAGAGGTGGTATATATATTATATATATATAGATGGCATACACCTCATGTAGGAAATGAATAATGAATACTTGGAATCAATGAAAGATGTCTCTGAAGGGAAAAAAACTTGATCAAGTACGAGAGAAAACAATGTGGAGCTAGTTACTTTTGTCCAGTTGAGTTTACCTGGTGAGCTCGACAAATGAGATCAAGGTCATGCGTCTGGAGGAATTCTGAAACCTTATCAACCCCAAACGTATAGGACACACCTCTGTCATTCTCCCCCCATCCTTCGATATCCTTGTCAGGATCAGACCATAACAAATCACATAGGAGTCCCTGATCTGGCACATCAACAGGTCGAGCAATATTCCTAATCTGATCCAAGTGCCTCAAGTCAGGAGACAATCCTCCATGCATGCAAAGAATCTTTTCATCTATAAGAGCAGCAACAGGCAAGCAGTTGAAGCAGTCAGTAAATATCTTCCAAAGACGGATATTAAACCTCCTTTTGCATTCATCATAGAAGCCATATATGCGGTTGATAGAAGCACACTCGTGATTTCCTCTAAGCAGAAAGAAGTTTTCTGGATACTTGATCTTGTATGCAAGCAGAAGACAAATGGTTTCTATGCTCTGTTTACCACGATCTACATAATCACCTAAGAATAAATAGTTCGCCTCAGGAGGAAACCCCCCATATTCAAATAAGCGAAGCAGATCAGAATATTGACCATGAATATCTCCTGCCAAACCCAATAAAAAACAAAAAAGAAACAGTTTATAAGATGATCATTTGACAGCAATTAATACTGGATCAAAAGAAAAGTCACATGCTATCATACTCTTTGAATGTGCATTGCATGCATTACTTAGCTATGCACATTGTTTTTGGAAAATATCTACTCAGCCTGGTCCTTGTGCCTGAGGAGGGTGTTCAGCATGTGAGTGCCAACTCTACCCCTCTCCATGGGTTTGGAGAAGATGGAGAAAGGGTACAGTTGGCACTCTCACGTGCTGAACACCCTCCCCAGGCACTAATCAATTATCTCTCCTCAGGCTGCGTAGAAAGGTTCTTGCTTTTTGTATCGTTTTACGATAATGTAATTGAATGGCTTGCCCCTTTCAAGAAATATAATATTTTTGTTTGATTTATATTTTCTTGGAAAGAGGCCCAAATTACAACAGCAAGCTAGTATTGTTGTGTGCCCCAGCTAAACATACAAGAAGAAAATTGTGCATCTTTGAAAACGCCCCCAACCAACTCCCCATAACCACAAGTTGATTTTGGTATCACTCCACATGTTTTCCAAAGAGATATAATATTTGGCATAGCTTACTATTATAAAATTTCATTAAACTATTTTGCATGGTTTTCATGTTTAATCTATGTTATTAAATCGGTGATTAATCCCTGATTAATTTCTTCTCGCTAATAGAGCCTTACGATTTTTTGAATAATCCATTGGTTACTAATCAACAACTTTTGGCTGATTCACCAATTAATCACAACCAAAACTCACCGATTAATCGGTTTGTGACAATGTGTTATAAACAAATGAGAAAAAAACTATATTTTTTGTTGTTGTTGCCCTAACCTCATCAATACCTAGTCATAAGGCAACAACAAGAGTGTGCGAATATGCTAGAATACGGAGTCGTCCTTTATATGTATGTGAAGAGAGAAAAATAACCACAGAAATGCCAAGCAAAACTAAAGAATATGGAGTCTTCCTTTATCTAACATTGAATTCTTAATTTTTGTTATATTGTGACTAGTGATGCTTACTACTTCAATACATGTTAATTTTTTTTTTCCTAAAGTAATGAGAAGGATAAAGAAAATATGTAAATAAAATATAGGCCGATTAATTTCAATTAATCTCACATCACTCTTTAACCGATTCGGGTCCAATTAACAATTTAACTACATAGTTTTCAATATCATGGTGAGAGAATTCCAACTATATAAATTTATCAAAACCTGAACTGAATACCGAAAAATGCAATATTTCAACATTCTAAAAGAAAATTGAACACTTTAAATGTATATGCAAATCACACAACTCATTGAAAAAGTTGGAGCATGTGCAATTGAAAGTTGCATAGTGACTAGCCTAGGGAGTGAAGTGCGATGTTAAAAACACTTATTTGCAAGGCATAAAGCTCTTTGGCATGGAATGCCAAAATAAAATCAAGTGATGGTATGAATGATGTTTGGCTTGGATAAGGCTGTTGAAAAAGGACATTTCCTGCACTTGTCAAGTTATACACAAAGAAAAGTAGGACCGCCGAATTTAAACTACGAGATGAAACCTTCACTTGAGAAGAATAGATATCTGGAAATAGAAAAAGGTTATCTACATGATCAACGATTGAAAGGTGTAACTCTTAAAGTGGATGAAGCACATACCTCCAAAAATCTAATTTTCCAAGTGGCAATGATGAGAGATTCCTAAATAAAGGACATTTTGAGGGGCATCAAAGATGATGGTAATTGAGGGGGTTGATGGACAATAATGGATTTTCCCACATATGCTTTTACACAGTCCTCTAGCTTTGGTCCTGTGTAATTCCTTTTTATGACACAGTCCTCTAGCTTTGGTCCTGTGTAATTCCTTTTTATGCCACTTCAGAGTACCAAAGTCTTCCTCATAAAGGCTGGTTGATGTATTTAAATGTTGAGAAAAAAAAAACTTCCGCTGTGGCAAATAAATGAAATTTGATCCTAAATCTGATTTTTGAGCACTATACATTAGGAAAGTTTAACAGTTCAACAATAAATTTCTATTTTCTATTGTAAATCCTATATTAAAAGAATTTTATCATTCAAGCCAAAAAAAAAAGAAGTGTAAAGTTCAATTATCCTGTTTTTTTTTACATGGGAGCTAATGAAGTGGTAAAATGCAGGTCGTCAAGCATTCATATTATAGAAATAAAGAAACTGATCTATTGTATAAATAAATAAATCAGCTAATGGTTTCCAAATTAACCTTGCCGTAGTACGTGGTTCCTCCTTATATATCTCAGCTAGTACCACCTATTGCTTACACTACTGTAAATCAACTCATATGTCTCAATCTACTCTGATTGGTCTCAAACCACCGAGAGATGTACATAGTTGGGAGGACAGCAACTTAAAAGGGAAGAAAAAGATACCCCATCAGAAGTTCATCTTTTCAACAAGCAGGATTGTCAAGTTTTCCTATTATTCCTTTATACAATTGATGGTTGTGGGCATTTTTCATTAAATGCACACAAGAAGGAAAAACAGCATAAATATGAGATACACTTTGCCAGGATAGGGTCAACTTTGACTATTGTTTCCAAGCAGGTTTTGACATTACCTTAGGAAAACTATTTCGTTACGCAGTGGACAATGACCAATACAATAAGGACTATGACTATTATATTGGGGTGTGGGCTTGAAAGTCGCCCCATCAGTATCTAGGAGTCCCATGTTCTAGTTGGTTGTGAGCAACAGGCAACTTGGGATCTTGGTTTTGAAACTTAGAATAACTTTTGAAGAAAAATGAACCATGTAGAAATGCTCCAAATGGAGGAGGTTTTCCTAAAATAAATAAAATCTGAGCAATGCCTCAAGTACCACCTGTAGGCTTGGCAACCAACTCTAACACGTAAATCCACATGGAAGTGGCAACAAAAGGGCGGTCAGAGAAAGAACCATTAGTTTCTTTTAGTTACACTTCAAACGACGATTATTGCAAGATCGAGGAATATTCAGAATTTTCATCAGCATTTCTACTTTAACCTCATCTTACAACTAGATGAATCTCTCTTTAGCACAAACTGAAGCACGGCCTTTCCAAATTTTTATCATTAAACATTTCTTTTCCTAAATAATAAACCCTTTGTCAAATCTCATCACCTGTGAAAACTAGATTCCCAAATTTCAAAGTGAACTTGAGAGTACATCAGATCTAAATTGATTAGATCATTAAAATTATAGATTTGGAGACAGAATGGTGGTTCGCAGGAAGGAAGATTTACATAAAAAAATAATTAAAAAAAAAAAAAAAAAAAGAACAGTGTGTATCCTAAGAAAGATGAGGAGAAGTGATTTCGAACAAGAAAAATGATGTCATCTTGAAAAGGGGAGGGCGCAGGGAGTGGGATTTGAGGCTCTTATTGTAAATTGGTGTAATCCTAGGTCTCTGATCTCTCTTTTAAGGCCTCTGTGATGTATTATCTCTCCCATTTAATAAATTTTATCATTTTCAAGAGAAATTTTTCAAAGGAACTTTATGCAATGTGACGCAATATTTGGAGATAAAAAATTTAATGGAAATAGATTAAAATTAATGGGGTACGAACTCAGACAAAATAGAAATTCGATCCTCGAAGGGGACAAGATTGCGATTTTGGCACCTCTGGTGCAACTTAGTACCTTTTTGTCAGTTTTGGCACATTCTATTATAATTTAGATGAGACTAGACCATTCTTGTGCAATGCTAAGATGTTTCATGACACCTATTGTTTCGAAATTTTCCACTAAATATTATGAATTATGCCACAATGATTAGTAGAAAGAATGTTAATCGTTTTTCCTATTTGCCAACTATCAACATAATTAAAATTTACTTGAATTAAGTGTTAATAATCACATTTTACTTGAGTGTTAATTGATGATACGAGAATCTCATACAACACAAAGTTATCTACAATCAAAGAGAGTGTGATCTTTTTTTATATAAGTTTAAAAAAAATGCCATTTCAGCAACTCTACAACCAATACTTTTTTTTTTTTACAAACCTTGTCATAGATAGTATCCTTCTCGTTGTAGTCAATGTTTGAAAATTTTAGTCTTCCCTAATATCACAATCTCGCTTTTCCTAACTTTCAATGGATTATTAGATGAAATATATTACCTCTAAATCAATTTCTTCATGTGGAGCTTGATTTGGAATAAACTTCCTTTCCCAAATAAACTTCCTACAAGGGATGTGCTCATAAGAAACGGGATGAAAATAGAGAATAGGTGTGTGCTTTGCAAAAATGGGTTAGAAACTAGAGATCATCTCTTCAATCTTCATCCATTGCCCTTTTGCTTAATAGCGACAATCTTCTCCAACTCGTTGGGGTCACTTGAGTTTGGCCTTATTCGTGCTTGGAGTTACTTGGCTTGTGGAAGTATAATGCCGTTACCAAAGGAAAATACAAAGTGCTAGGGGTCCTTGCCACCTGTGTAAATACATGAGAACAAGCACTTACCTACGTAAATATTATCTCTAAATATTGTGGCACGTGGCATCTCTTGTAAGGTCAAGGAAGATTTTACAAAACAATAGGTGTCATGACCATAAAGTCTCTAAGATCCAAGCAACAGGTGTCGGTAAACAGAAGGCTACAATCTCATCTAAATCATCCGCAAAACCGACAAAAAAAAGTATTAAATGTACCATAGGTGCCAAAATCACACTCTTGTTTTCTCCTTTTCAGGATAGAAATTGTGGTGTTTTCTCAAATCGTCAATAAACACGTATCTAAGTAAACTGTAAAGAAGTTGACAGTTGGCAAATAGGAGAAACTGTGTTCTCCAAGATCCTAGAACCGTCAATATAAATGTAATCACGTTGTTAAAGATTCTAGAATTTCCAATAACAGGTATTTAAGTAAATTGCAGCAACGTTGATAGTTGGCAAATAGGAGAAATCGTCAATGTTCATTCTGCTAATCCTTGTCATGAAACAACACATATCATGAAACATCACGACACCGCCTGAGAAAGCATCTGATCTAATCATATAACAATCCGCAAAAACGACAAAGAAGAATATCATTTACACTAAAAGTGCCAAAATCATACTCCAGTCCTTTCTATCTTGTTGAGGATCAAAACCCCCCATGTTCTCCAAGCTTCTTAAGTAGTATCGCGACAAACAGTTATCTGACTAAATCGTAGTGGAGGATAAAACCATAAGAACTCAAACCCAACTCAATGAACTCATGTGAATCCAAAATAAACTTTTTCTTCAATGGTGAATCTCATGTCCATAACAACCGTCGTCACCTCCTCATTCTACCACAGGCAATAAACCCATCAAGAACATAATGTATTAATCTTCAAAATTCCACATAACAACAGGTGAAGGTTCTCAAAACCCAAAATAATATGCCCTCTCCACTCTCATTCACTTAATGCTCTAATTCAAAATCACTTTTTTCTCTTTTACCATCTCTTTCACACTCAAAATCAAACATGCAAACACAATCAAACACTTTCATATCAATCAAACTGAACCCCCGATCATCAAAACCCAAAATAATACTTCAGGCTTATTTACCCAACGCTCTTATTCAAAATCACTTTTTTTTATTGCTTGGCCCTTAATCCACAATCTCTTCCACCCTCAAAACCAAACATGCAAAACACAATCAACCAATTTCCGAGGAAATCAAACTGAACCCCCAAACAACCCACTCTTCAATCAAAAACCATAACCAAAACCCCAAATTTACCACTCCCACTTCATTCAGCCCCTCTTTCACACTCAAAACCAAACATGCAAAACAAAAAACCCAAACATTTCACCCAACCCCAAACCCCTATCAAATCAATTCAAACTCAAACAACACAACAAGCATCAAAAACAAAATGGGGTGAGGGGGAAATCGCAATATACCACAAATCTTGATCGGAGCTTCGAGTTCGAGAAGATTAGGCTGACCAATGAAGACCTCCTTGGAAGTCAAGCAAAGCTGCTTGATTTCGGCCTCAGTGAGCTGAACTTGCTTAGACGTCCTCCCGTTCTTCGCCTCCAGCAGCCTCCGTATGATGTCATCCAACAACCCTTCTTCGATTGCCATCAAAACCCAAAACCCAGACTTCTTTTTCACTTCTCTCCCTCTAGGGTTGCTCTGTTTCCCCTTTAGAAGAGTGGGTATTTGGGGAAAGTAGATAAAGGGGTGGTCGGTGAGTGGATTCTAATAGTGGGTTTCTTCGGTCGTCTCTTCCCCCTTCTCTCTCGGGGTGAAAGAGAGGAGCTTTGTGTGAGGACGAGAGAGTTTGCAGTGGGTTTTGTTGACACGCAAAGGAAGAGAACAGAGAAGGAAAAAAACCCTATCTGCCTAAACACATGCCATGTTCAAGTCAAATTAGCAATTGGGCGACTCACTTGTTGGAAGGCCAAAATAAATATCCACACCCTCTAAATATAGTAAAGGCCCTCATCAACTTTATCATGATGATATTGAGATTCTTGAGATTGTGTGACATCATGTTGAAGTATTTTTTTAGAATTTTTTTTTCTTTTTATTCATTATCATTATTGAAGGCACGGAAGAAAAACATCTTTGAGCTTGGATTGGGCGAAGATATATGGGAAAATCGTATTGTTTTGAGAACCAAAATTTGTGTAGCCGACTCCAAAAATATCAAAAATAGGCTTTAATGATTGATGATGATTCATTATCTTATTGGGGTTGCCATGGTAATTATCATGATCATGATCATTATCGTATAATTTTTTTTCTCTTACTCTATGTTCTCGTTACGACAACAATTTTAGTAATTGAAATGTTGCACCAAAAACTTTATGTAGTTACTATTCTTGTTTGCGTAATGTCTACATTATAAGTATGGTTAAAGTGATGATATTGTGATAATTATATGATAAAAGAAGATGTTTTGTCATTGGTTAAGATGATTTTACTTTACTTTATGGAGCTTATATGAAGTGAAACTTTAAATCTCAAGTGTTAGACAATATTAAACATTGCAAATTACTCAATGTCAAAACTTGGAAACAAGTGTTCCTCTAAATTTCCTTTTGTTTCTAAAAAGATGTTATTGTGGTCATTAGCACTTAGCCTCAAAATATTTGTCGTGATAGAACATATGTGTTACCTTTTGTTATTGTTTGATTTTTTTCCATAATGAACGACCTTTAATGATTACTTTATTATGTATAATGAGTTTTTTTTTCTATGTGTGTAGCCTAATTTTGTAAGACAACTAGTTTATTTTTATTTATTTTTGAAATACTGAGTTTTTTGGCACAATTATGTTATTAGAGAGACGCCACTTGTCATTTTTTTTATTTTTTTTTCTGAAGAGCCACTGGATGCCAATTTTTACCATCAAGTTTTGGTATAACGTCCAAGCATATACCGAGACATTTTACTACAAGTCTTTCGGTTTGCCAAAATAATAAAGAACATAATAATCATGTGTGACACTTTGGTTAAACATCCAAGCATGCACCATAAAAACGTTTTTCCAGTTAAATAGCAACAATAACCACCTACAACATCTATAAATTCAAAACTCACTTAAGAAATATTATAAATTATAGATAATTGTGTAAAGGATATTTATTGTTAATAGTAATTTCATGGATGATTGATGTCATATATATATATATATATATATATATTTTTTTTTTTTTCTTGAACATATAGAAAATATCTAATTTGAGTTTCAAAATTATGATTTACTTCTATAGTAATAGTAATGCGTGGTCCAAATAGCAAATAACAATTGTTTAGATACCCTTGTGTGGGCGGACCTAAGGGGAGGAGGGTGAGGGAAAAGCCCAATAGCCTATGGATCCCAGGAGGGTTAGCAAACTATGAAGGGGTATTATAGTCACATATTGCCTAGGTAAGTGAGGGTGATGTACTATATATGTACGAGTTTAAGTCTACAAAGTATTACACGTTTTAAGGCCGTGCGAAACTTGGGCCTAAAGCACTTGTAAAAATAATACAACAAATTAAAGGTTATCGCACCCGCAACTCCCACACAATAATTTAGACTAAAAAACTTTGTCGCCCAAAAATTTTCACAACTGGCTTACTCCTCCTCCTGATAATACTTTTCATCCAACAATGTTACTAGGCACAAGCCATTTTTGCAAATGATAAACCTATTTTTTTCAACTTTACCCCGACTTTTTTACCCACATCATTGAAAGCAAGTATTACTTTGTTTCGAGAGTATTCGAATTCATGTGGCATTATGCTAAAGCCCATGTAATTAATTATGATGAGATGATTTTCAAGTATCGCCATTACTGTGACTATTTGTTATTTGCGTAATCTAATTATTTTCAACAATATCAAATTATTCCCAATGACCTTTGTATCGCACTTGTAATAATCTTTGAGAGTCTTGGTCAAAACAATGGTTTTTTACCAGATCAGACTCAACCACACCACATTTTTTATCGATCCCCCAAATCCTGGACATAGCCATCACAGACAAACAACTAGCTTGTCGCTCTATATATATCTGACCCTAGTCTCGGCGGTCCCTATTCCGATTACTGGGTTTTCACCTTCACACCTTGTCCAGGACCAAATTCACTCAGCCCCGCAGCCATATGCTTAATTTCAAAGCAAATCGCGTTTATCCACTTTCACTTTGCCTTGATAGAGACATGGTTATTGTGACTTTTGATGCTTGCTTCTTTGAGTCTACCAAGAGGATAGGCGTGGGAGTTTCAGCAACCGACTTAGCTGAAAATGTTCTAGCTTCTGTTACCTGTCAAGTAGGCGACGAAGTTTCTGATAGCACGACGGCGGAAGGATACAGGGCTGAAACGACCTTGCTACTCATCCAGGCCCAACGACAGAGGACCAGACTTCTTTTTGGAGACTCTGCAACCCTTGTTGATCTCATCCACGATGGCGGATTTTAACAATTCTCTCCTATGCATTGGGTCTGGAGCTCTTTCACTTGGCATCGGTTGCCGGCAGACTTGGTTTTAATAGCTCTTAGTTATTAATATATTGCCTAAGGTTTTTAAAAAAAAAAAAAAAAAGGTGTTACCCTCGTAACCTCGAGGTGAATCACACCTGATGATCGAAAATTGCCAATCCACACATTCTAAGACACAAGTCCAAAAACCAACTCAAGATCCTATCAATCAAAACAAACCATCTTGATAAATTTTTCTAAGGCCGTGATTATTTATAATAATAATAATAATAATAATAATAATAATAATAAAACAAACTTCATATTCTCCATTATCAATTTCTCTATTTTCCTTCGATCCACCACCCCCAACAATGCCAGTCAAATCCCAAACAAAAAAAGGGGAAGAATTTCATTGCCTTTTTCAAATATGGAGATCATGATTGCTTATATTTGCTACTCTATGAAAAGTTTCAACATCATAGAGTGATGTGACAATGAAGTACAAAGACAAATAATTCATTATACAATTCAATCGCAATCTCAATCAACATCTGTCTTTCCCACCTCCAAATCTCATAAAACAACGATTTTATGGGTAAAAGAATATTGTGACTTATTATTGGATGACAACCTTGAGAATATGATTCTTAAATTAATCAAGTGGAGGTTGCAAGGTTGAGCAAAATAAACAAAATTTAAATCGTCTGAAAAAGAGATTTACCCATAAAGATAAATAAAAGATATGTGGAGATCTTAAATTGATTTTTGGATTCGTATCTTGAGATGTACACAACGATTTGCAATTATCAGATTTGATTCGTCTTGAGGTTAGGGATCGATGTTTGCACTTATGATAAACATGTCTTACTAAAATCTTAATTTTTGTAAAATTTCTCTAGAAATATGCATAATAAAATTAGATTCACTCAAGTGCCCTCTTTATAAAAACAAAGTGATATAACAATTTTGAAATATATGATTTTTGAGTATTTTTTCATGGTTTACATACCTTACTTTAATTTTTTTTTTATACTGCTATGTCATCGTTAAATTATTTAGTTTTACAAAAAAAAATTATTTATAATATTAAAAAAACTGAATATATATTTACATACCGCGCCAACATAGTAGTATACTTTTTTTTTAAAGTTTATATTCATCTATCCTCACCTAGAGAGCGTTTAGAGAGCTGGGCCCTTGCGCCAGGAGAGCGCTAGGGCGTGTTCTCGCACACGTGTTGAGGAGAGAGAGGTTAAAAAAAGATAGAGAGACAGGGGAGTTTGTCTAGGCATCCTGGCTTTAAAAGCATTTTTTTGTCAGGTTTGTGCGTTTTTACACGTTTACCTATTTTTCTTTAAAACACAATCACTATCTATAGAAGGGGTAGAAATGTAAAAAATCCAAAACCTATCTAAAAAGTGGATATAAAAGCATGACTGCCTAGAATTGGGGGAGAGAGAAAAAACTGTAAGGCCAACCGAATCGAACACCAACAACTACCGTACAGCTGAGAACCAAAGTAGTCAAACTACAATGTTTTACCTCTTCCATCTCTACCTTCACCGGAGAAAAAAGGACAAGTAGCAAGAGAGGAAGGATTACTATGGATCTTGGAAGAGGAGTCGAGGTTGATCCGCTGTCGAGCATCATCAATATCGGCCAATTCAACTTCAGACTTTCTCAAATTTTTGTATGGAACATGGATCGTAAACGCTGAATCCAATTTCCCCGACACTTAACCAACCACTATTCTCTTATCTTCTCATAACACAAGAAAAGGGATCGACTAAGATGATGATGAATTCAATCTTCTTCTTCTTTTTTCATCTACCATCATCAATGTCTCAGTTTCTATTTGCTGCTTTTGGTTCCTTGAGAGTTGAGATTTGAATTTGAGTTTTCAAACATCTGTGATTTTATCTCTGCTATGATGAACGAGTGAAAGAGAGATTGCCAGTAAAATCAATTTCCGTTAATACAACGACGATGAACAAAGCCAACTCTAATTACATCTGCTTGGATGGAAGAATGATAGATCCCAAATAAAACAAAACAAAAGTAAGTTGGTGGTATTGCATTTGCATTTGTGGGTTCCAACACTCACCACTTCACCCTCTACTTAGGGGTGGGCACGGTTCGGTTCGGTTCCAAATTTTGAGGAACCTAACTCGAACCATTTAAAATTTTATCGGTTCCGATTCGGTTCGGTTCCTCTATTTTGAACGTTGGAACCGAACCTAACTCGAACCGTTTACAACGGTTCGGTTCCTACGGTTCCAAACGGTTCCTTGAAACAAATATTTTTCATTTCATTAACCACCTAATGTACAGTCCTTACTTTAGATGACGCCCAATTTTTTCATGGAGATTCTTATATCTTTGTCATTAACTTCATAAATAAAGTATATAATACAATACAAGAGATCACCACTTGACTTTGGGCATTTCTTAATTATGGACCACCAATTGAATGATAAGGCAGTTTGGTTTCTTACTTTCTTTATTCATTCATTGAATAGATTGTATAAGCACGTTTAGCATCCATCATAACAAGTTTAGCATAGAACACTATATGAAGTTTTAATTTTGTTTATACTGTATGAACTGATAACTGCAGGTAGTGATGAGGTTTTGGAGGGAAAGGAGAAGATTGAAGAAATCGATGATGCAAACAAGTGCATGAGTTTAAGTGTCATAGAAGGACAGATAAAGAATCACTATACGCATTTCGTGGCAAAGATTAGTGTTAAGGCGAAGGGTGATGGCCTGATGGGTGTGTCGTGAAATGGGTCATTGAATATGATAAGGCAGACGAAGCTCACCCTGATCCACATCACTATATCGACCTAATTGGTATGATCAACCAAAAGTTGGATGCTCACCTCCTTCTCAAGCCATAGAGGGTGCTTGGTGGTTTTAGTTCTAAGTGAACCATCTATATATGCATGCTTAATATTTGGGTGCTTACTTTCCTTTTGTATTTGTGAATTTCTTCTTGGAGTGTGTTTGATCTTGTTGATACATGAATCAATGTTGTGCGTTTATTTATGTTTGTTAGTTAAGTTTTGACAGATAAAGAAAAAAGTCACTTACAATTGTGAAGTTCCCAACTGAACTCTAATTTCTCATCACAGAGATACATCATACCTACATAATAATCCATGTCACTCAGTTGATATAAATGTACTGTTGAAATACTTAAGTAGTGCACATTAAATTATCATCACCTCTCATCAAAGCTGGTAGTGCCAGCAGAGTTGATGATGAAATAAACTCATCAAGGCAGAGTCTTTTACACCCAAGTAAAATGAACCAACAGACTGCAAACAGCCACTGAAATTCCTTCTTCATCACCTGTAAACAGCCACCATCATCATCTAAAACAGCCACCCTGGGTCATTGATTATGAAATGGCAAATCGATTGAACTTGTGTAGTTCTGAAATGGCAATTCGATTGAAATGGTCATCCTAGTGTAGTTCTGAAATGGCAAATCGATTGAACTTGTTCTTGTTCATCTCATTCACTCTGATCATCTCTCCTTCCTCTCGTCTCTCTTCTTCATTTTCTGATCTCAACAACAACAGTCGAGAGGGAGGGAAAGTGCGGCTGCTCTTCGCCTCTTCACCTCTTCGAGTCTTCGTGGTCGAACGTACCCGTGGTTGCTCGCGAGATGCAGCCTGCTCTGCGGGCCTGCGGCTGCTCTTTGGTCTTTGCCTCTGCGCCTCTTCTGCTGTTTGTCAAAGACTCAAAACAAAATCTCTTGCAGCCTTGCTCTTCTTTTGTTTTCCGAAAATTCTAAACAGCACTGCTCCTTTACCTGGGATTTCGCCTGGATGGTGCTAGGCACGTGCCCATCCAGGCGTGCCAGGCATGTGCGATTAAGGTGAGCAAAAAAAAAAAAAAAAAAAAACAGCAAGAACCCAAATCGCAGAGAGAGAAGAAGTTTTCTCTAGCAAGCAAATCCAAAACCCTAGATCTATTTGTGTAATCAATCGAATCCATATCAATCCAATCCAAGAAGAACACAACACAAAGGTATTTTTCTCCATTTCTTTCTCTCCTTTTGATTTTGATTTTCGAAACCCTTTCTTTCTACCAAACCGAATCAGTGATTTTCACTTTGATTCAACCAAACCGAATCACAATTTTTGGTAAGATTAGCCTAGTAATGACGACTTCAATATTCAGTCAAGTGATCTTATCATCTGGTAAGGACATATTTTACTATATTTCATAATGATCTTATCATCTGGTAAGTTTTTGAATATAGTTTAGGGGGATTTTATCAAAAACTTATGTTCTAGCACTTTGATTAGTTTTTGAATAATCGCCCTAAACAATTAGCCTGGTATGATAAGTTTTTGATAAAATCCCCCTAAACTATATTCAAAATGTTCGAGTTTTGCTGAGTGTTTAGAACCACTTTGATTAGCTTAGTAAGATTTTAGGCTTTGATTAGCCTAACTTCTAGGGTTTGTAGAACCACTTTGATTAGCCTAGTAAGATTTTAGGCTTTCCTGAGTGTTGTATGATTAGCAATTGTATTGTTAGCCTATATATATATTATTGTTAACTTCAGTATAGTAGTATTAGAGATTTAATGGGGTTTTGCTTGTGTTGAATTTTTCATATTTTCAGGGATGGATACATTAGAAAATAATGAATGTATGGAAAATGAAGAATTTTTAGATGAGATAAAAAAAGCCTTGCAAAGGGATGGAATTTAACAATATTGATGAGTTTCAGTCGTATTATCATGATTATGGTAATAAAAAAGGATTTCCAGTGAGAGTAAGGGCGACTGAAAAAGATGTGGATGGAAATTCTAGATATGTTATTCTTGCATGTGGTCGGACTGGGACATCAAAAAGTAAAGGAGAAAGTGTTATAAAATTGTGTCCCATGGGTAAATGTGGTTGTAAGGCTAAGATGAGAGTCTTATACGCCCTGATGGAACAGTGAAAGTGACAACAGTAAGTGATGAGCACAATCATGATTTGAGCCCTGGAAAATCGAGATATTATTCTAAAAATCGAGTTATGAGCCAATATGTGAAGAAGAGACTTGAATATAATGATAGGGCGGGCATTAGGCCAAATAAGAGTTTTACTTCGTGTGTGGTTGAAGCTGGTGGGAATGATAATATGACATTTTCCCAAAAAGATTGTTACAACTATCTGCATAAAATAAGGCAGTTGAGACTTGGTGAGGGGGATGCGTCGGCACTTCATAACTACTTTCAAAAGATGCAAGCCAACAATGCTGAATTTTTCTATTTGATGGATTTGGATGAAACGGGGAGGTTAAGAAATGTATTTTGGGCTGACGCATGGAGTAGAGCAGCTTACAAGGAGTTTGGTGATGCCATTACTTTTGACACTACGTACTTAACTAATAAGTACGAAATGCCATTTGCTCCTTTTGTTGGGGTGAATCATCATGGTCAGTCAATACTTCTTGGATGTGGATTGATCTGTAGTGAGACAGTAGAAGAGTTTGTTTGGCTTTTCAAATCTTGGCTCGTGTGTATGAATGATCGTGCTCCAGATGCTATAATCACTGATCAGGATAGAGCAATGAAGAGAGCCATCGAAATTGTGTTTCCCAACACACGCCATAGATGGTGCCTATGGCATATTATGAAAAAGTTGCCTGAAAAACTTTCGGGTTGCAATCAATATGAGGCTATAAAGTTTGCAATGCACCATTTGAGAAACTCCGTACCCATTTGAGAAAAAATTTCAAGCTGCCTACACCACAAATAAATTTAAGGAGTTTCAAACAGAGATTACAGGAAGATTATGTTGTGCAGTTAATCATGTCAACGAGTACGATGGCTTTCAGGTTTATTATGTTTCGGAAGACAGGTTGATAGGAAGCGCATACAGATCAATCAATTTTAAGGTTTATTTTAATAATGACGACTTCAATATTCAGTGCAATTGTCAGTTGTTTGAGTTTAGGGGGATTTTATGCAAACATATTTTATCGGTATTGTCTCAAAAGAGGATTAATGTTTTACCTGAAAAATTTATTCTTCGAAGGTGGAGGAAAGATGTTAAGAGATGTCATAAGAAGGTTAAAATTGTATATTCAGATTGGGCAATGAAGCCTGAAAATGAACGGTTTGATGAGATGTGCAGTATCTTTTATGAAATGGCTGACATAGCTTCCGAGGATCAAAATGAGACAAACAATGTTAAACAGTGGTTACAAATGAAGCTTCGTGAACTAAAGATATCAAAAGGTGATGGTGATGTCAATGTTGAGCCAGAGGGGTTGTTCGAAGTTGGCGCTAAAAGTAGTGCTGAAATTCATAGTCCATTGCATGTTCGTTGCAAAGGACGACGTTCTACTTCGAGGATGCAATCTACAATGGAAAAAGCCTGTAAAAAGAAGAAGAAGAAGACGAAAGAAACACAAAAAGAGAATAATTTGGTAGGTTTACTTGTTTGTTTTGCTTCAATGAATATATTTATTTTTTCAATTCAAGATAATATATTTTTAATTTGACATGTCATTTGTCGTTTTGAAGGGTGAAAGTATGGGGTCATATTATTCACAACCTAGTGGACTTGGTCAGATTTTTCCAGTGATATCACAGGTACATAAATTACATGTTTATTGTCATTTTAACAACCACATAAAGATTGAAAGCCTTAATCATTTATTTTTGCAGCGACCAACTTCTAGCAACGACATGGAGTCGTACAGAGATTGTCCAGATATTGCAAATGAATTCTCCAACCCTGAAAGAGATCATTCAAACATAGTGTCAGACATATGGAAGCGTTGAGGATCCAGTTCATGCAGTTTCATGTAATGTTCAGTGTTTCATGGGTGTAATGACGGGTTTTCAGGGTGTAATTTCAGTGTTTCATGGGTGTAATGACGGGTTTTCAGGGTGTAATTTCAGTGTTTCATGGGTGTAATGACGGGTTTTCAGGGTGTAAACTCGTATAATTTGCTATGAACTGTTAGAACAATTTGCTATGAACTCGTGTAAATTCAGTTTTTCAGTTTTCAGTTTTTTCATCTAAACTGTCAGAATTCCAGTGTTTTTATCAGTGTTTTTTATCAGTGTTTTTATCAGAATTCAGTCTAAACTGTCAGTGTAATTTGCTATGAACTGTTTTTCCAGTGTTTCATCTAAACTGACATAATTCAGTGTTTTTCCAGTTTTTCCAGTGTTTTTTCAGTGTTTTTCCAGTTTTTTCAGTGTTTTTCCATATTTTTCAGTGTTTTTCCAGTGTTTTATCAGTGTTTTTTCCAGTTTTTTCAGTGTTTTTCCAGTGTTTATCTCTGTGAAATTTCTGACAGAATTTCAATGTTGAAATGTTGCAATGTTGCTAATGTTTCTGACAGAATTTCCAATGTTGCAATGTGGGAACCCTGTCAGTAAGAACATAGCAACATAAAAACACTGATTTTATAAAAAAACATAGCAATCAGTTTTATACACAAACACTAGCAATCAGTTTTATACAAAAACATAGCAATCAGTTTTATACAAAAACACTAGCAATCAGTTTTATACAAAAACATAGCAAATCAAAAACATAGCAATCAGTTTTATACAAAAACAACCCTGTCATAGCTATATAATCAGTTTTATAGCAATCAGTTTCAGTTTTATAGCAATCAGTTCTATGCAACAGCATAGCAACAACCCTGTCATAAAAACACTGATTTGATAAACACTGATTTTATAGCAACCCTGTCATAAAAACACTGATTTTATAGCAACCCTGTCATAAAAACATAGCAACATAGCAACCCTGTCATAAAAAGACTGATTTTATACAAAAACATAGCAACATAGCAACCCTGTCAGTTTTATGCAACAACATAGCAATAGCAACAACATAGCGACATTGACTTAGAAACAACATACAATAGCAAAGAAATAACAAAACAGAATAATATATCATCCAAGATCTTCAAATTCATTTACCATCCAAAACATATTCATTTACATCTCACATACTATCCAAGACCTTAAAAAACAAAAGTACAAGAATTAATAAAACTACTACTAATATACTGTTGATAAGGTCCTTAGTAAAAGCCCAAGTATCGTTGAGTTGATTTTCATGAGCTTGATTGCGACGACCCTCGGGAGCATTATTGGGTTGGTCCACCACTTCTTCAGTGTCGTTTGTTCTTGACTCCCTTGTTCTTGTTCTTGTTCTTGATTGGTGCTCTCTTCTCGCCTCCTGCTCCTTCCACATTTCATAATCTTCAACCGCTTCTTCAAGTGAATTGAAACCCTTGTAGACAGCATCCGTATACCCGTTCACTTGTAGTGCGCAACTTGACCAAGTAACATATATGCCAGGAACATGCCCACGATAAACAACATAAGCTACGTATGCCATTCCTGCGTTGGCAAAGTAATATATGTTAGTTGGCGTGACATAGGCAAGAATACATAAAAATACATTGCATTAGAAACAACAAAAACAAAAAAAAATACATTAAAACACTGAGATACATTTCAGAAATTATATACACAAACTAATTTTATCCAAACCAACCAGCTCAACCAAACTAGAGAACATTATATACACAAACTAGAGAACAATTTTTTGCTAAGACTTAATTCCATTTTTTGCCTTTTCTAAGACTTAATTCCATGTCTTACCATGAAATGCTCAAGCCAACTACTTGAGAAGCTAAATTGTGTAGTTGCTGCTTCGCCATACATCCTTCAACAAAATAACTCTTTTGCTTTGGCCTGGATCTCCAATCATATTCACCTTCTCTTGATATTGGAAAAACCACTCATATAATGTTTATCTAACTCGATATATTTTTCTGATTTGTGCCTCTTAACATTGTCATTTTTTTAACCTCATTTAACCAATGCAGTGCTGACCTTTTAAGCATGTTTGATATTGTTGATTGGCTGATGGAGCTGATAATTTTCTTGAACCTATTGTTGCAAATGTTTTGGTAGTATAAGAATGATGCTCATTTTATACTCGAATAATGCCTTCCTCATCTCATCAGTTAATGTAGATTTTTTTTCACTATAGATTTTCATAAGATACAAAATAAACCAATATAAAGAAATCGTAATTTCAGTATGAAAAAATGAATAAACCAATATAAAGCCTTAATAATAAAAGAACTATGGATAACAAAATGAACAAAAAAATTTAATTAATGTAAACAATCTACTAAACCAAATTTCAAATGACATGGAGACAGCCCTAATTTCAGAATGAATAAAAATCAAAACTGAAGGGCTTAATAGTATAGTAATCTTCAATGTCGAAACCCCAAACATCAAATTTTCAAATAGTTTCTCTACAAATGGAGAAATCGAAGATTTGGAAGCATAAACATAACAAATAGAAGAACAAGAAGACTTACAAACTTGGGATCACTGAAGAAGTCCCGTCCAGGAATCGCAAAGAGAAAGAAGAGTGAGGGACTGAGAAAGAAAGGTCGACCTTGTTTTCGCAACTGCTTGTTTTCGCGAGATGAATCGATTTGGAAACGATTTGGATTGGGGATCTAGGGTTTCTAAGCTTCTCCTGGATTGGGGATCTAGGGTTTTTGTTGTACCCAAATAGAAGAGAAGAGAATGAATCGAAGAAAGACTTCACTCATTCTGTTTTTTTTTTTTTTTTGTCCGCTTTACTCACACGTGCCTGGCACGCCTGGATGGGCACGTGCCTAGCACCATCCAGGCGAAAAACCAGGTAAAACTCCGGTGAGGACGAGTGAGAGACTGAGGACTTGAGGAAATGAGGAGTGAGGAATCTGAGGATTGAGGAGACCTAGGGTTAGGGTACGAAATAGAAAGTAAGAAGTAAAGGAAGTAGGGAATTTACTAATTTAGCCTTGGGTATATAAATTCGGTTCCAAACGGATCGGAACCGAACCGTTTAAAAAAACAATTTGGAACCGGAACCGAACCGTTTAAGAACGGTTCCGGAACCGAACCGACTCGTTTAACATTTTTTAAATTCAGAACCGAACCGTTTGGAGTAAAACGGTCCGGTTCGGTTTGGATCCGCGGTTCCTCGACTCGTTTGCCCACCCCTACCTCTACTTGTTGACACTCCAGTCGATCGACTCTCTCTCTATCAACTCTCCACATCCTTCCATTGAAGCAACTTAATTTCTTTACTCTCCTAAACACGTGATAGAGAGCAAGTCCCAGCGCTTTCCCGATGCTAGAGGCCAGACTCTCTAGACTTTTTGCCTCACTCCACTACGAGTTTGTCTAGGCAGCCAAACTTTAAAGCCATTTTTTGGCCATGCTTTAGTTTTTCACTTTTTCTACACTTTTGCCCATTATCTTTAAAACACAATCACAAACATATTTATAGAAGGTGTAGTAAAAATGTAAAAAACTCAAAACTTGACAAAAAAATGACTATAAAGCATGGTTGCCAAGAATTGAAGCCAACTACAACCCCTATTCCTTTTATATGCTTTTGATGTGATACACCTCATCGCCACGTGTCTTCCCTTGACGAACCCAAACAACGGAACTTACAATACCAGGTGCTCCACAGCAAAACCAGTCCGGCGGAATATTCGCAATTTTTTGAATTATTTATTTTTGAATTTTTTATCTTTTCCCGAAAACTATATATACTTGTTTCACTCACTTGCATTTTCAAACCCTAGAAAATCACATTTTCCCTATTCGTTCTCTCTGCGACTTCGAGCCCTAGTTTCCCTTCGCGAAACCTAATTTCGTCCGCGAATCGGGTCTCAGCTTGACGAGGCGGTTGTTTTGGTGTAAAGATCGGACCTTTATGGGAGGTTTTGGGTTGGTGGTGGTGGAGCACGGTCTTTGGCGGTGGGGGATTGGGGGTAGTGATGGATGCGGTTGAATTGTCTATTCTGTCGGTGTCGAAGCTACTGACTGGTGAAGAGGTTGTTGGTTGTGGTGGTGGTAGAGAAGGGGAGGTTTAGCCGCCGAGTGCTGCTGCTGCTGGGTTTGGGGGTTCTTCGGTTAAGCAATTCGGTGACGGTTCTAGTGCTGGTAAAGGTTTGATTTTTGGCCTTCTTTAAGCTTGTTTTAGTGATTTAGGTTTTCTGTGAAATTTGTTATCTTTTGTATAAAGTGGTTTTTTGAGTAAGGGATTACATGGCCCAATAATTGGACGTGAACTTGTGGGAAACCATACACAGAGAACGATAGCCTTTGTTTTTAAGATTTGGTCAAGTTTGCTCTGTTTCTGGGTACTTTATTTAGGTTTGTTATGTTGTGTCGAAGTAATTAAGACTTCATGCTCCCATTTTCTTTAAACAGCATGACAGTAGCCTCGAGGATGGAGTATGAATTTTTGTATGATTGGTGTTTTTGGGTACTCAGTTTAGTTTAGTTGTTTTGCATTGAAGTAATCTTGAGTACGGGATTTGTAATTGAGGCTCCATGCCTCAGATGTTCTGAATAGACAGAGCAATGGTCTTGAGTAAGGGATTTGTAATTTTTGATGGGTTTACATTTTGATTAATAAGGAATTATAATCAGCCGAGGATATGGTCATAATCTCCACACGGAAAGCTGATTTAGTATCCTGCAAATGTGATAAACTGAGAACTGAGGTTGGAATTGTCTAGTCACAGGAATTATTTGTAAATTTGTGTGTTTGATTATTTGTTGAAACTGTCTTGCATGAACCCACAGCAAGTCACACCTTAAGACTTTATGGTTTAAATGAGCGTGTAATGGTATAAAGGTAAGTATTGCCTAGTTGGCCTTTCACTTTATATGTAATAAAATTTGATTTGATTTCAACACGTCCTCTTGAAACTTGAAAGTGAGACGCATCTGAGAAACTGTATTGTTTGTTTATTTATTCTTGTTTTAGGGCTAATTTTCTCGACATTTGAGGGGTTTGTCGAGTTATATTTTCAGGACAGTAAGAAGTTCACTTGCAGAACGTGCCTGTTTCCATTCTCTCCTAAGAAACGTATCGGGCCTATTTTACTCTGTTCAATGAGAAGCATCGAAGAGGAACTTGAGATTTAGAGTTGAGAAAGGGTCTTTAAGAGCATCTGAATATCCAAGCTTTGTTATTTGAGGAATCTCATGTGCGACTCAGTGAAACAAGTATCATTGGGGAAAGTGAAGATTGGAGAATGGTTGTTCGTTCATGTTTTAGTTACCCCTTACCCTCTTCCAAAGTTGTTAATGTAATCCTTTACTGATCACCTTCATTTGTTAGTAATACAAAACAGTAAAATATTAAATGCTTTAACTTCAACAGAAACAAGTTTCGATTACTTGTTTATGTAGGTTGGTTGAACATTATTTAGCTGTTTTTTCAGAAACCTTTCTACTATCGACATCTTCTTACTTCTTATATTAGCGTTTATATCTTCTCAACTGACCGTCTCCACTGGCTTGTTTTAATGTACAGATGCAATGCGTACAATCACTGCTATTCAACAAAGTTCACTCTCTAGAAACAAAAGATCTGATGTTGGGGTGTGCACGCACGAAAGTTCACTTCCAAATTTTGGGGCTGAAACTATGGCCAGACAGATAACTGTTGAGGATTCGAACAACGCTATTTTCTTGTTACCAAAGTCTACTGGAAAAAAAGTGCAGAGGAGAGGAATAAAACAATCAAAGAATAGCAGCCTTTATTCCAAGAAACCAGAATCTGAACAAATTGAAGTTCCTGTCGATGCCAATGTTCTATTTGGGAAGTGTGCGCCTCTTGCACAATGCTCAGGTAAAGAGTTTTGTTGCGTTATATTATTTATCACAATTCCATAGTAGTAGTTCAATTTTTTATTATTAGTTATTGATTCCCTCCCCCCCCCCCCCCCCCCCAAAAAAAAAAAATAAATAAAAATAAATAAATAAATAATGTGGGTGGATCTTCTTGTGATGATAGTACTTGACTAAAGAATATTGTTACTTTCAGTTCATTCATGTAATAACATACTCCACACACTGGGGGAGAGTCTTTCATAAAGGGCACAAAATTAACTCAATGAATGTTCTCTTCATTGTCCGCCTATCTTCCTTGTCAATGAACTCTTAAAACTTTTGTGAAGCACATCACATATTACTATATTAGTATGTTCTTGCATGCCAAAATCTCTTCAAAAACTTCTTGTGTCGCTAGATTAGGAATGGCATAATTTGCAGGCCTAAAATTCTTGGTAACTCACCGTTTTCATTTTCTGCACCAGTTTGCTGCTAACGTGTCTATATTTAGTTATTACCTACTGCTCAAATCCGAACTCGTTAAGATGATATTTTGATTTGTGGGGTAAGGGAATTTTTTCTCTATCGAATAAAAAAAAACAAAAAGGCCAATAGAATTCAAGATTGATGAACCAATCAAAAGTTATTCGAGTTCGCTTGAATCCATCTTTAACAATTTATTTCTGCAGGAGAGTTTGCTAGTCGGCTTAAGTCCCAGTATGAAGAGCATGTATGGTCCAAATAGGATTAACATAAAACAGTTGTAACTGTTTATAAATGTCAATTTCAATATGCAGGCAAAGAAAAGGAAGGAAAGACCTAATTTTTGGTGGTATCAGTGATATTGTCTTGACATAATTGATTGGTTCAGTCCATTAGATACAACATTTTCTTTGTGATAGATATGAAACCCAACATTATGTTTAGATTATATGGGTCGAATGGTTAGAAATGACTGTCTCTAGGTTGAGAAAGTTAGTTTTCTACACTTGGTAAAGGCTTGACACTGGTGTGAACATTACTTGATTCGTAAAGTGTAGGATTCAAGCTCGACCATGAATAGCATGGAGTAATTGAATGTTAGTAATTACGGAGAGTTAAATAATTTCATGAAATATTAAGAAGGAATTATTTTCTTAGGGGACATATATGCTGTGAGATTTCTAGGGGAAGGTCAATCAGAGATCCTTACTGTATAGGGTGTAAGAACCTTGAAATTGAGCGTTTAAAGTGGAGTTGAGAATGTTTATGTTGTATGATTCCAAAATTAAAAGTGTATTGCAGTTGCTGAGGGCATGTCCTGTGAACCTCGATTGAGCTTATGAGGAACGCGAACTGGATTTAAATGAGATGCAGGCTGTATTTGGGACTCGGACTTTGTTCCCCTAGAAAAGCTGGTTGATGATTTAATGGAGAATTCCATTTTGTACTGTAGATCTAGTTCTTCACACCTTTGGATTTCTCAACAGGGGTGATGAAAATGTTAGATGTGATACTCGCTAGGTCGTGGGAGCTTTGTTGGGATTTGACTTCTTGAGAGGCTTCACAGGTGTTTGGTTTGAGGTTCAACTCAATGTTGCATCGAGGGAACGGTTTAATATATGGATGTGTTTTAGTTTCATGGATTCCCATGGCATCCAGGAGCACTACTTTCCTAAGACAAAATTTGAAATTGCAATCATTATCAACATTAAGATTTTTTATCAATGTTTTGTTACCTTTTCTTTTTACTGGTCGTCTGGGGCTTTCTTGCTGGATTTTGTTTCAGAATCAGGATGTTACTGTGCTTTCTGTCTTCAGTTTTATTTGGGGAGAGAACTAAAGGCTCAAAAATAAAACCTCGGTGAATGTAAAATGGAATAATGGCTATGTAACTACATGGATAAAGATATGGTATCCGACACGGATACAATACAAAGTGTTAGACACGTTGTCCAGAAAAATAAAATATGAGATATGCTAGGGGACAAACTTATACATTTTAATATTATTTACTACTCAACAAAAAGTTTTGAATTATTAGTCATATTCACTCACTTGGTTAATATTGCTACTCATGAACCACTAACTTGCCATAATATGCTTGTAACATTAGTATAAAATTAGAAATTTCCAAATATATGTAAAAAAGTTGATCATGGAGTGTCCATGAGTGACACGATACGTGTCGGTGCGCCTTTTATTGTAAAAGTAAAGTGCCATTGTTACAAATAATAGTCCATTTGTTATCTAAATGTTATTTTTTCTCAGTCTTGCGATCTTCTCAATAACAATCAAGGTATATGTTTTCGACAACATTTCAAGTTTTTTTTTTTCCGAAATTTTTTGTTTCGCAGATTACCAAAACGAAATCTCCCCAGAGATATCTATTGACTATTCACATTTTTCTGTAAAATTTTAAAATTTTTTTTGGTATTTTTCGGAAAAATTTAAATTTCAACTGAAATTATGATTGCTTCATAAGTTCACATTTTTTTTTCTTCGAAAATAAGTCGGAAAAATTTTCCGAAAGTTCTTTATAAAAATTTTCAAGTATAAAAGATTTTTTGCTAAAAATAGAAATTACACAAATGTAGTTGCTATGTACATTCACCATTTCGCTCCGGAGACCAAAAATAATTTGTTAGGCTACCACCTAATAAATAGCCGAAATCAACCGTTTGTACTAGATATCGAGTGAAACTCTATCAAAATTGAGCCAAATCCTTGAGGATCTTAAAGGTCTTAATTTTTTTGTTTGAATCAACCGTTATCCTTTCATTCTTTGTTCCCGATCACAAAGTGTTTTTAGTACTTGTTTGTGGGTAAGTTAATCATTTTGTAGCATATTGGCACATTAATTATATATGTGTGTGTAAAGTTCATTTATTTAAGTTTCTCTTCATGTTTTAGAGTTATGTGCCACTTTTCTTAAGGTTTCTACATTTTTATATTTTCCATATTTTTTTTAAATTGTTTTTCACTTGGTACCCAAAATTTTCAGGAAAATTTACCATAAACGAAAACACAAACCTTGATCAAAATTACTCGTTCTTTCTATATTTGCTCTCCTTGCTTGATTGATTAATAAAAAAAAGAGGCATGATATAACTTTCTCTATTTTCTATAGCAAGTGAGATACTTTAAATGCAAGCCAAAATTCTCGGTACATATTCTAGCAGGTTTTGCATTGTGTATTGGTTGAAACATTTTTATTGGAGATGCAACTATTTTATCAGCAATTTTGGTATGTATCCCTGTCCGAGAATTTCAAGAAAGTTCATTGGGGGCGTTACCATGAGTTTGTGGTGGATTAATTGTGTTTGTCTCGGGGAGCATGTCTGCGAGTTGCAAGGATGTTTCATGATCAAATAATGTTTTTAAGATGGATTTTCTCTTTGTCAATCTAATTTCTTTCTGTTGTTTTCAACCCTTACAGATAGTTCAGATGTTTTTCATTTTCATTTTAGGGTTATATGGGCAAAGATAAGTAAAAAAAAACTGGTCGTTTGTGGGAGATGGTACATAGTGTCAACATGTATTGTTCATTCTCCAACAAACTGTCAATGAATGGACAAATTGTAGTTTGTGATAATGATTAATGTCGTCAAAGATATTATACATTATATTTGTGCTGCTATGATTGTACGTTATATTTGTGCTGATGATTTATTTCTTCCGCTTATATTACTATTTCCAGAGAGATCTCGTGTGGTTGGACAAAGGCACAATATAGATGGAAGACGAGGCGATAAGAGAAGCTTGAAACAAACTTCAAAGACAAAGTATGATTCTTTCTTTTCAAAGGTTGGGTCGGTGAGCAATGGTGCAGCTACAGGAGGGGGAAACATTCTTGGTAGGTTGACATTGTACATAAATATAAATATAAATGTACAATGGTTTCTGCCTGTATATTGGTTGTGTTCGCGTGTCTATTTTTTAAAAATATTTGTACAATATATCATTGCCATTTTACGAGCTGTGTCCAAGATGTACATCAGTACATAGGTGCAACATTAAAAAAAAAAAGGCGTCTATCATGCAACCACTTTAGTAGCACAACACTTTGCAAGGTTACTCCCTAACCTGGAGACGGTGAAGCTAGAACTAATGAGGTTATTTGTTGAAGCTTTGAAGCAAGTTTATTGTTTTGTAGATGATGAAACGAGTGAACGTATGAGCGATTGTAAACTTTATCATCAACTTTTTTATTAATATAAGGTTCGGGGACCCTAAAAACCCCAGCTCACTTTCAAAAAAAAAAAGCTTCAACAAAGAACCTAATTAGTTCTAGCTTGACCATCTCCAGGTTAGGGAGTAACCTTGCAAAGTGTTATAACTTTTCTATGTTACAATACTGATTTTGATGTTTTTGGGTTCTCTTTCTTATGGGTGGTTCGGCTTGCATTTGTGAGTAGTTGTGTGGTTCTTCTTCTGAAGATCCAAGTTTTGTGGTGTGGCGTAATATAGTGATTGTCTTTTCTTATTATTTATTTATTTATTGTTGTAGCATGTTGCATTCATAGGGGATCAAACATATCTATACCTAAGGTCCTTGTGTCCATGTTTTCTTTATTTGATTTCTTGGATACTCTAGTAGCGCTACTTATGATTTCAACATTTCCTTGTAATGGTAGTTTTCTTAAAACTAAGTTCATAATTGCACGTTGAACATCTTATATCAGGAATATATGGTCTCAAGTCAGATAGTCATGATGTTACAAAGAATGTAAATGAGCTGTCATTGAATGACCTCCTTGATGGCAGTTACAAGTACCAAAGTTGCCATGACAAAGAGAAGAATGCAGTCGGTACAAATGAAAACCTGTTACACACAGTTAAAAAGGCCTGCTCCATGGTTCAGCCACGACGAGTTCTACTGACCCAAAACACTGCCGAGCTAGACAACAATTTCACCACAAGAATGGATATATTGAATTCTGGTTCTTCTGTGTCAAGCGGAACTGACCAATGTGATAAAACTGCAGATTTCTCTTCATCTATCAAGGTATGTTTCAACTTTCAAGTGATCCTATCCTTTATTTTAACTTCCTCCGTGAGTTTTGGTTATATGAGAAACTTATAGCTTAAATGAATCTGGTTGGTCGATTTGCTTCTAACCGGAATATTGAATAGTTCAGATTGCACATATTCTTGACGTAGTGACATATACTTAGCAGGTCTCCGCTAGCCTATTTGTGATAGAAATTAATATTGGTTTACAATGCAGTCTCCCACTATTTGTTTCAGTTTTATAATTTATGCATCTCATTATTCTGTAACTAAATCTTCAGGATGCTTGCACAACTTCAAACAACGTTTCATTATATGAACCTAAAGACATTCTTGAACGCTTAGCTCTTCCTCCAGTTAACAGTTTGGATTCTCTTCTACTTGATACATCCAACACCGCAGTGCCATCAAGAAGCACAACTAATATGCGATCGTCTAAATCATTGGTGCATGGAGCTAACTTGCCACCGTTTCACTGGCTGCAAGGCTTTAATGGCTCTTCGAAAACTGCAATAGATACCGGAAGGTTGTCTACTAGCAGAAGTAGATGGGTAAGAATCGGGTGCATTGCTAGCTCTCTTGAAGCTCCTAGTGTCTTTTCGGACATTGACTCAATAACTTGTGACCATGGGAATATGATTAAAGGTTTGGATGCTATTACTTCTCTCAAGTCTGTGGAACTTGATTTGCCACAGAGGCGCCTAGATTCTTGTGATGGGCAGCTGAATTTGACTTTGGCCATGGGAAATCTTCTCGGAGTGCGGGAAGCTGAAAGCAAGCTGGCTCATCATGAAAATAATGCGGTTTTGATGAGTCCACCAGGTCATCGAAAGTTTCCAGTGAAGGATAATGATTATGTGTTGGACCAGTCCAAACAAAGAAATAATGGATATTCTGCTTCTATTAGCCATCATGGTGGACGTGATCAGCACCAATGGAATCTGCATGCATCAGTACAAGGTAATGAGTTTATACCTGTTGATCCATATAATCTGTTCAATACAACTTTCATTGCGCTGCATATATTATGTCTGGTAGAATAAGCTGCATGTTATCACAAGGTTTGAGGTAATCCTTAGGTAATAAACCACCCAAATTATTAATGTTGGATCAGTCAAATCGTGGCTCACCTAGGAATCTACTTAGTGGCCATTCTCTTTGATTTAGAAATTACTTTTGTGAATCATGTTGATAATGCCAGCTTTAGATGTTAAGGTTGGATAAGGATCGTAGTTGTCCATTGGTAAATGGACAAGATTTATACTATATCCATTTACAATTTGGGTTTCCTTGCGCTCTAGCTCTTACTACAGACATACTGGCTTTTTCATTAGAAGGTTTATATATTTACTCATTTTCATGGCAGCTGTGCATTCTCCGAGGGTTATGGCTGCTGCTGAAATCCTTTGTGACATTGCAAGACGTTGTAAAGAGCAAGGCCAGAATGTCGAAAACTTCAGACAGCCCAAGAAACTATCACAGAATGGAATCAAGGGATGCAAGTCCAGGTCATCACTGTTGAAAACGGAGGTTATGTTTGTCACACCCAAATCAGTAACAAGGCCTGATCATGAATTTGAAATTGCTGACCAGATAATGCCCTCGAAGAAGTTGAAGCTCTCCAATAATAAGAAAAAAGATTCAAGCCACAATGACAATGATAACGAACGAGACCCAATGAAGTGGTCTAGATCCACATCAAATAAATCACCTTCTACGAGAACAGAGAATCCTGAAACAAAGCACTAAAATGCTGAAACTGTAAAGTTATTCAGTATGGTGTCATCATCATCTAAACGGCCTTTGGACAAAGCAAGGAACGATGAGCAAAAAGCTGAGGAAAGCCCTAGTAATAGATTGGGGTAGAGGAAGGAGCAAAGGGCGTTTGCAGTAGGCGCCCATTCTAAGATGGAACTAACATCTTTCTGGAGGACTGACTTTACTCGGGATGGAATGCAATCTAGAGTTTCCATTTGAATGCTATCCCAAATGTAGAAGGGATTTAGCTGTATGTTTATCGAGGTTGAGTCCATGTAATTGTATAATTGTAGGTTAGGTGTAGGACTCAAAATGATGTTATCAGGGAGTTGGTTTTTTCTTTGTAAAGTATTGCAGTCATCTCTCTTCAGAATTCTATGGTATCTCATGTTGTAGGTATCATCTTATGCTAGGATTAAAGAAGTGAGGCAACAATCAAGATGGGGGCCAAACTAGCAAAATCTTCTTCTCACCCTCAGAAATTATTGAAAACCTCTCTGATCACTAGAGGAGGTTATCCTTGATCAAACTAAAGGTTGGATTTTTATTTTATTTTCACTGGAAAACCCAGGGATTGGTATTTTTCAAGTGAAACCAGTTGAATTATGTCAGCTCATTGGGATATATTAGATGAAGTCTCCAACATAAGTCTACGCATTATGTATATGTGAAAGAGAGCTTTTGATTGCAATCCAGAGATGCTTTCAATATGACAATAGGATAACGCAATAACTTGATATGATGAAGGATTCACTCAACTTCCAATTAATCTTCCGCAAGTCAAGAGTCATTGACTCCATAATGGCTCCAAGTCAAGAGTCGTCATTGGAATTTTCCTTACAAATGGAACCTCTTTAAGACTTGAAGATTTATGAAAGTCATTGGCTCTATATATATCTTTTCCACATAAAAATGCGCCATGATAAAGAAGTGTGATATCTTGAACACCACACATGACTTGAGTAATTGTGAAGACTAGACTTCGATCTTCTTCTTCCCAAGTTAGACGTCATTGACACCACACATAAGCATGGATTTGTTTAACTTTCCAGTGGCCTAAAATGCAAAGCCTGTCAAAATCTTGAATGGAGTTTCGAAATAGTTTCATTTACGTTTTTAGCATATAAAAGTAAGTGTGTCAGTTGGGCATTTCTCGCACCAAGCCCTTCCCTTGTTTTCCCTCCTATAATCATTTACAAGCTCAATTGAGTTCATTGTGGAATCATGTTCCCTGCTCCTCTTCCCCATCTTTTTCTTCTTTCTTTCTTGGTTGTTCTTGTTCTTAGAGTTTCTCTTTGCATGCCAACCACTGCATTCGATGTTCGCAACGGGAATAGTCCTGTAGTAGAGGTCCAGTGTATTGAGAAGGAGAGACAAGCTCTTCTAAATGTTAAGAAGGGTCTCCTAGATCCTTCACACTGCCGCCTTTCTTCATGGGTGGAGGAAGTGAACTGTTGTCAATGGAGAGGGGTCAAGTGTAACAACAAAACAGGCCATGTTGTTACCCTTGATCTTCATAATTCATATGATACCAAATCGGGTGGCATTGGAAGAAATGACAACACAAGTCTAAGAGGTGAGATAAGTTCTTCTTTACTTGATTTGCGATATTTACGACACTTGGATTTGAGTTTCAACAATTTTACTTCTATTCCCATTCCTGGGTTCTTTGGCTCATTTTGTCAATTACGTTCATTGAACCTCTCTAATTCTAATTTTGGTGGTCGAATTCCTCGCCAAATTGGAAATCTCTCCAACCTGAACTATCTTGATCTGAACAGTTTCTATACTAATGAAGGAACAAGTTTATTTGTAAACAACCTTGATTGGCTTTCCCGCCTTCGCTCATTGATATATCTTGATATGAGTGGAACAGACTTTAGTCTTATTTCTGATTTGTTCAATAACTTGTACCGTCTCCCATCACTTAAACACTTGCATTTGAGTTTGTGCGGACTTGATGAGAGTTCTTCTTCTTCTTCTTCATATCTTAAGAGAGGCCATGCTAATTTCACATCTATCAAGTACATTGATTTGTCTGAGAATGCTTTATCATGCACTATTTTTAAACCTCTTGAGAATGCAACCTCACTTTTGTATCTTGACCTATCAGACAACCAATTGAATTGTTCAATTCCAAGCCCTCTTGGACAAATGAAATCTCGCCTTGAATATCTTGATCTATCTTATAACCAATTGAAAGGTCATATTGCAACTGATTCCCTTGCCTTTCCCACACTGGCGTCCCTTGCACATCTTAATATACATTCTAACAATTTAAAAGGTCCTATACCAAATTTCCTTGGCAATATCACTTCTCTTACTTACCTAAGTTTATCAAACAATAACCTTGAAGGAGGGATACCAAGCAATTTGGGGAAGTTGTGCAACCTACAAACGTTAAATTTGGGTTTCAATAATCTGAGTGGAGATATAGCAGATGAGTTTTGGTCTGGGTGCATTAGTAACTCTTTGGAGGATATAGATTTATTTGGAAACTCTTTGGAGGGCGTCATCTCTGAAACCCACTTATCCCCTTTCTATAAATTAAGTTCCATAGACCTATCTTCTAACTCATTTAGATTGAATTTGAGTTTTGATTGGACTCCTCCTTTTCAACTTGACTTCGCATATTTCCGCTCTTGTCTGTTGGGCCCACAATTTCCTTTGTGGCTTCGAACGCAAAAAAACATATCCGCCCTAGACATATCTCATAATGAAATCAATGATACGATCCCTAGCTGGCTTTGGAACTTTTCTTCAATTGTGAAGCTCATGGATCTTTCTTCCAACCATATTTATGGAAAGCTTCCAACTTTATCCCTAGCTTTACTGAAAAAGATATCCAAAATTGATCTTAGTTCCAATCTCCTTGAGGGCTCAATACCAAAAATTTCTCCTAGTACAGAGAGGTTGTATCTCTTCAACAACTCCTTTTCTGGAACTCTTTCAAATCTCTTATGCAATGTGTCAAGTACCCAAAATCATCTATTGATTCTTGATGTATCAAAAAACCAGTTAGTAGGATCGGTTCCAAATTGTTTGAATTATTGGCGAGGTGTGGTGGTTTTAGACTTGAAAAAGAATAATTTTTCAGGAGAAATCCCGAATTCAATAGGTTACATGGACCGCCTGCATTCATTATACTTCAATGGCAATAATTTATCTGGAGTATTACCTTTGTCATTAAGAAACTGCACATCATTAGCAGTAATTGATGCCGGAGAAAATAGGTTTACCGGTGAGATTCCACCATGGATTGGCGAAAACCTACCACTGTTGCAGATTCTTCGCTTACACTCAAATGGGTTCACTGGGAACATTCCTTCTCAACTGTGTCAAAATACAGAGCTTCAAATCCTAGACCTTGCTCACAATGATTTGCAAGGAATCATTCCACATTGCCTCCATAACATTACCACAATGTCTAACTTCGTACCTGTGCCGTATCTGTTGTGGCCTACTCTGGATGATGAGAACACTGTGGTGGTATGGAAAGGGATGGAACTTGAATACCAAAATCGTAGGTTATTAGTGAAGAGCATTGACTTTTCAAGTAATAACTTATCTGGAGAAATTCCAAGAGAAATGATGCATCTTTTGGGATTATGTTCTTTGAACCTATCAAGAAATAACTTGTTTGGAAAAATTCCAAACAACATTGGTAGCTTGAGTAATTTGGAATCTCTTGATTTCTCAAGAAACAATCTTTCGGGGTTTCTTCCAATTGGTTTGGCAAATATAAGTTTTTTGAGCAACTTGGATTTGTCGTTTAACAATTTTGAGGGAACAATTCCAACAAGCACACAACTTCAAAGCTTTAATGCCTCTTCCTTTATGGGGAACTTGGGACTCTGTGGTCCTCCACTTTCAGTCAATTGCACTACAAATGGGACGTCTTCTCAAGATCATCATCCTACAAAAAATGAAGATGAAACAGATTTTCCATGGTTTTATATCGGTATGGCAATGGGATACATCGTAGGATTTTGGGTAGTATGTGGTGTTTTACTATTCAAACGATCTTGGAGGAATGCTTATTTCCGGTTCATCGAGGAAGTGCACGATTGGCTCTATGTGGTTCTAGTCGTCAATGCAAGAAAAATGCAGAGGAAGTTTGGAAACTTGTGAATCCTTGGATGAACACACATCAAGGTACTCTTCTTTCTATTTAGACGAGGCAATACACATACACTCATTAGTGTTCCTACTGGTATCATGTTATTAATGATTTTTTCTTTGATTCCATCAACTAGTTTTTAATGATTTTGATTATATTCACAATAATTTTACTTTTTATTTCCTCAGGGCAGAACAACCAGCAGAAAGGTTCTCCCTGGAGCATGTTAACAGAGAAGCGAACACTGGAACGGACACGGTTTAGCTTCTGTTTTAGTAGCAGTACTAAGCAATTAGGTTGCATTGTATTCTGGATAATCACTTTCCCTTTGTAATAATTCCTTACAATTTTCAGGTATTAATATACTGGTCGGGGTCTGCCTAATCCCCCTCCCCACTGGAGTGTTTCTCTATTCGAGGAAATATATTAGATGCTTGTATATATTCATCATAAACTCTAATTCATAGGCATTAGATTATACATATATTCTTATGAGGTAGGTTTATTTCCCTTGTTTTCTATAGCCATTTCAGCAAGCACATTGACGACGATCAAGCCAAGGAGTTTAGTAAGAAATGATGTAGATGTTGCAAGTGAATTTAGAATCTCTGAGAGACTGTCACTCTCTGTAAGGAAACTCAACTGGAGAAATAGAAGCAGGTGAACAAGCAGACTGGCCGCCGATCTGAAAGCCGCCGCTCTGAGAAATCCGTCGCCGCGCTGAGAAATCGCTGCTCTGAGGAGGAAAGCCACCGCGACACAGGCTTAGAGGAAGAAAGGGGACGCTCTGAGGAAGAAAGCCGACGCTGATCTGGGACACAGGCTTCCGCCGCATCTGAGACGCGCTGGCCGTCGCCGTGCTCACGGCTATCGTTCGTCTGAGCGCAGAGATTCAACGAGAGAAGGGCCTGCGAAACACAGATCTGGCTGAGACCAGTTGCGCGACGCCATTCCGCGCTGCAAGCTTGACCGGTCGACGCTCTGCCTGGCTGCGAGAGGAGTTCTTTCTGGCCGCCGGTCCCCGCCGCCTCTGCCTGGCTGCCACTGCTTTGCGTGGTGTTGTAGGTCTGGCTAGGGCAGGGTACACCATGGTATGACGGTTCCTCTGGCCGTCACCACTTCCTCTCCCCCAATAGGGAGTAAGGAACTTGGAAAAGAGGCTTCTAAGCCTTCTTTCGCACAAATACTTGGAAAAATACTGGTTGATGAGGGTACAGAAATAAATGTCGAGGGAACTAGATTTCGAAAAGAAGGAGAGGTAGCCATTGGGCTTACGGCATCTGATGAAAAAAGTGGGGAAATTTTTATGGAAAAACATGTGATAGTCTTAAAGTTCTCTAGCTACAGACCAACATTGGAAGATATTCGAGATTCGATACATCGAACCTGGGGGATTCTGGGCGATTTCTCACTAGGTTTGCTAGATCAACGTCATGTTCTTGTTCGGCTTCAATCTGAGGCAGAAGCAAAGAAAGTCTTGGCAAGGGACTCGTTCTTGATTCGGGGAGTTCGATTCAAAGCTTTCCGCTGGCATGATGGTTTCAGTCTGAAAGCAGACCCGACATCGGTTCCACTATGGGTAGAGTTGCCTAACTTGCCTTTGCATTTATTTCATCCCCTCTTTTGAAAACAATTGTGAACTCTTTTGGTGTCTTTTTGCGCATGGATGATCATACTCGTTGTCTTTCACGCCCGAGTTATGCTCGTGTTTGCGTGGAGATGACTTTGGATTAAAAGTTACCGAGTAGAATTTGGATAGATAGATCTAACAATAGGGGCTTCTGGCAAATGATTGAATACCCGGGTTTCAAATATTGTGATTATTGCTCATTGTTAGGACATCAGGAGGATTATTGCAGAAAAAAGTTAGGTCATAAGGGCAATGTGAGAACACCAAACTTGGTGAAAGAAGATAAGACTGTGAAACAAAAGGTGGAAGCCAAAGCCCTCAAGCAACAATTTGTCCCAGTGGTTAAAAAAAATGAAATTCCAACGCCAGAAGTTGGAACTAGTGGTGTAAAGAATGATCAGGGTGAGGAAATTCAGGAGGACGTTGGTGCTGAGAGGCCGATGGTCAAAGATTCGGGGAATGTCATGTTGTCAAACAAATTCGAGTCACTTACGGAGACCATAGTTGAAGACGAGAGTAATCTAATGAATCATCAATTACCTTGTAAGACGAAGGATCCAGCCAGTGACATGGTAGAACCAGAAACAACGGAGGAAGGACTTCTTGAGGCGGGGTACACAGCGGTTGAGATTGCAAAAGCGATTCAAGGTAGCAGCTCAATGCCGCAGCAGAGAGCTTATGAGTATGTTCACCAGTTGGAATCAGGGATGGCGCAGGGGGTTTCGACCAAGGCTGTAGGCGGGGATGTCGGGATCTCTAGCCCAGAGAAAAAAACGAGCAGTGGGAATGCTTCTATCCAGATAAATGCAATGATGTCAAGCAGCGACTCCGGGCCAACAAAGAAGGACGCAATAGCTGAGGATGATCATGTTGACAGTGGGTTTGTAAATGGCTATGGCAGTGGAGCTCAAGTTGGTGCTCAGAATCGCGTTCAGAGTGGTGACAAAGAGGATCTCTGATGAAAAAAAAAAATTTAGTATCTCTTGATTTTTCAAGAAACTGTCTTTCAGGCGTTCTTCCAGTGAGTATGGCGAATTAAAACATTTTGGGTACCTTGGACCTGTCATTTAACAACTTTTCAGGAACAACGTTGGGGAAGTCCACGATTGGTTTTATGTGGTTCCAATCGTTAATGCAAGAAAGCTGCAGAGGAAGTTTGGAAACTAGTAAATTCTTGCATATCCATCAAGGTACTCTTTCTATACATAATATCTTACACATGATGTTAGCTTTCTCTGGTGAAACCAATTATTTTTAATGATTTCGTTTATATGAAAATCGATCAATATTTATAACAATTGTTTAACTTCCTTAGGTGAAAACACAAAAAGAATTTGGCCCTGGTGAAACCCTGAAGCATGCTAACAAGTAAGTATTGAATATTGCAGGCTCTGCTTCAGGTTGAGCAACACTATATTAATCAAGTTTCAGTATTAGAATTTGTGTTTAGGTTGCATTGTATTCTGAGCAAGGTTGTAATAGTTTCTTCCATTTACGGTTGTTAATATACTGGTCGGAGTCTGCCCAACTCCCTTCCCCAGTGGTGTGTTTCTGTACTGGAGATGATATATTATCCATTCTAGTAAAGCATTCATGAAGGGAAGTCTCTGTATTCTTTTTTTTTTTTTTTTTTTTGCAGTTTCGTGTTTGAACTTAGCTATTTCAGCAAGTACATCGACTGCTTCAACAAAGTTCAAGCTGGAGAACGAATTCAATATGCAGTATGAAGACAAAGTTGTAATTGACAAGTGCTCTCAAATACCTTCGACATCTTCAAAAACACCCACCATGGCCCATGAATGAAGCTTTATACTCCATTGCTTTCTTACTGATATGAGCTGGAGCGGGATCATCAGTGGGTGCCTCTTACGCAAAGTTTGATGGTGATCACATCCCCTTGTCTTCCAGTCCTTTTTGATAATATTATTTATACAGTTATACTTCTTATTGTTCTGACTGCTTTTAATGGCAGCTGTGCATTCTCCAAGCTACTAGGCTCCTGCTCAAATTATTGCAAGACATTGAAGAGCGCAAAGCCAGAATGCTGGAAAATTCAGATGTTCCGTGAAACTTCCACAGAATAGCATCAAGGACTGCAAGTCCAAGTCCAAGTCATGCATCACGGTTGAAAATGGTAGTTATGTTTGTTAGACCCAAATCGGTAACAAGGCCTGGTGATGAAACCGAAATATATTACTGACCAGATTATGCCCTGGAATAAGATGAAGTTTGATCTCCAAAGGTACAAGCCACAACAACGAATGGGAGCCCAGGAAATGGTCAATTACCACATCCTAGATTACCTCTGACGATATTCAGTATGGTGTCATCATCTAAGCGGGGATTTGAACAAGCAAGCAATGGTGAGCAGAAGCAGAGGCATGCCAACCAGTTGAAGTATGCATGAGAAAGCATGAACTTTCCATGATCCTTAATCAACTTCTCCTTTCAAGAGGATGTAGCTCAAATTGTAGATCAATGTAGACCTTGCATCCAGAACTTAACACAACCTTAAGAAGGCATAATTCTTTGCCGATGGTTTGAAAATTGTAATGTCGGCAACCACAATAGCCCATTTTTAACCATTTTGATTCCCCTTCAACCATTTAAATCCTATAGAAGCATGGATTTGTTTAAGGTCTAGCATAAATTCGCAGAAACTCATAGTTTGTTTGATTGCACAAACACTTCAAATAGAACTCACAGCAAAATTCAAATTAGACTTTAAAAAACTGTTCCTTCTAACAGATAGCATTGGCCTTTTTTAAGGGATAGTTATAAACCTAAATTTGAAATATCTATCCACTTTTGCACAAGCTAGGTCAAAGAAACTCCTTGTGTCACCAAAGAAGAAACGTACTTTGATTCATTTATACATAGCTACATAATTTAATTTCGAAGATGTTATAGATGTGTTCATCAACACTAGGGACCAAAAAAAATTAAAGCATAACATGTAAAATTGTAAAAGAAAATTGATAGAAAAATGAACAGTACAAAGGAGAGGACGATTTTGAGGTAAAAACGACCGGAACTCTCTCTAAACAAGGGAACTCGAGAGGTCTGGAACTCGATCTGCAGGGCTCGATCTGCAGATCTGCAGGGAACGATCTGCAGGGCTCGATCTGCTGGGAACTCGAATCTGCAAGGCTCGAATCTGCAGGGAACTCGAACGGCGCCTCGATCTGCAGGGATTTCGAATCTGCAGTGATCTGGGGTTTCGATCTGTACTCGATCTGCAGGGAACAGGGACTCGATCTGTTCCTCCCATGGTGGTGATGCTCTAGGTTGAAGAAGAAGAGCAGTTTTCTTCTTCTGCTGGGCGTTTCGATCAGGGCGACTCGATCTGGTTTTTGGAGTCCAAGCCGAAAGTGGGAGGCCCTGCGTGGGAGAAAGTGGGAGAAAGGGGGAGATTGCGAGTGGAAAGAGGTGGCGCTCTGCTCTCCTCTCCTGTGGGTTAAACGACGATTTGAAGAAGATCCGGTAACTGCTACAACACTACTACCGGCTGCCGGTTCGGTTTCATACCGGTGTTCCGATCCGGTCACTGCCTCTTTTCCTGGATGTGATGTCAGCGACGGCCGCCAGTACTACACCCACTGGTCCTGGTCATGGGGGAGCCGGATCCTCAAAGCCTTCTTTTGCACAGATTCTTGGAAAGATTTTGGTTGATGACATTGTAGAAAGTCATGTCGAAGGAACCCGTTTCCGTAAGGAAGGGGCTCCAGCTATTGGCATCACGGCTTTCGATGAGGTTCGAGGGGAAGCTTTCATGGAGAAATATGTCATTGTTATCAAATTCTCTAGCTACCGATCGACTTTGACAGATATCCGCAATTCAGTCCACAGAACTTGGGGCATTTTGGGAGATTTCTCTCTGGGTCTGTTGAATCAGAGACATGTGCTAGTTCGACTCCAGTCGGAGGTAGAAGCGAAGAAGGTTCTGTCGCGGGATTCATTCCTGATTCGAGGAGTTCGATTTAAAGCATTCTGTTGGCACGATGGTTTCAGCTTGAAGGAGGATCCAATTTCGGTGCCCCTATGGGTAGAGTTACCTAACCTTCCTTTGCATTTATTTCATCCACCTATTTTAAAGGCTATTGTAAATTCTTTTGGTGGTTATTTGCGGATGGATGACCATACTCGTTGTCTCACTCGGCCGGGTTTTGCCCGTGTCTGTGTAGAAATGTCTTTAGCGGAGAAATTACCAAATAGAGTATGGATTGACAGGGCCAATAACAGAGGTTTTTGGCAGAAAATCGAATATCCAGGTTTCAAATATTGCGACTTTTGTTCTTTGATAGGCCATCAAGAGGCTTTCTGCAGGAAAAAATTGGGTCTCAAGGCCAGTAGAGACATGCCCGACTCCGGTAAAACAGAAAAGATGGTCAGGCCGCCTGTTGAAAGCAAAACGTTTAAACAACAATATGTACCCGTTCTCAAACAAGATAAAACTGCTCGACCAGCGGTCGGCCCGAGTGGAGCTAAGAACAGCCAGGGGGAAGAATTGATTGAGGATATTGGGGAGACAAGGCCTATGGCCATGGGTCCGGTAAAGATGGAGTTGTCAAATAAATTCGATTTGCTTAATAATCACGTTGCTGGGGATGAAAAGGAACAAATGGTCCATGTTAGTGCTGAGAATGTTACAGAAAACACGGAAGAATGCCTTCTAGAGGCGGGATACACCACCTCGGAGATTGCAAATATTAATGGGCCTCAAACGATTCCGCCCACGGTCGAGTTCCAATCTAGGGCCACGGGTGGCCAAGTTGATGACATATCCAAGGACCACGTGGAGACGAGGTCGCAGGATGAAATTGCTCTAAATCAGTTGGGGAGCCCAACATTACTGTCACGCTCTGATTTTCAGCTAGCTCACGGTACTTCTCAGGTTGATTGTAGCCCAGTCACCATTCAGGTTATAAGCAGCCCCGGCGCTGCGTTCAGCCCAGCGAACGCTCTCAGTCCTTACCCTGCTGGCCCTGTTCCGGTAACCACCATTGAAGCATGTCTTAATACAGCGAAGGAATGCCCAGTTCAGTCCATACAGCACTCAGCATGCCGTCGGCCTGTCAGCCCCCTCCCGCAGGCAGTATCCAGTCTTTACGGCCGAAATCCTGGGGACTTGGGATCTCAGGATGCTGGGAATGATATAGCAAAATCGACAGGGATGGCACAGTCGAATGAATTTGCGGCTGAGCGACATCATCCCATGGCATCAGGACCTGTCTCTATGCCGTCAGCGGTAACAAATGAAATGGATGGGAGTCTGCATGATGTCGTCGTCAAGCTGGTGGGGGAGACTCGTGTTCCGCAACGTAAGAAACTGTCAATTTCCACTAATACAATAGCTAATGTGACAGATGATAGCGACGAGGCGGTGTCAGAAACGGATTTGGGAATGGAACCTCAAGCTATTAAGGATTTAGATTTGGGGGCTCTTTCGGATAAGGATCAACAGAACATAGCCAAACCGGCGGCTTCCTCCCTCCCGGGCAGATGTCATAAGGCTAAGAAGGGTAAATCTTCTAACCGTGTTTTAAGATGATGGAAAACTTTTTGTTTTGGAATGCTCGTGGGGTTGGTAATCAGGCCACGAAGCGGAGATTGAAAAATATGGTAATGGAGCATAAAGTCAGAATCCTTATGATTGCGGAGCCTATGATTCCTGCTAGTAGATCAATGGAGATTGGCAACAAACTCCACCTGAGTGGCTTTGCCTCGAATGACACGGTTGGCGGAAAGATTTGGATTCTTTGGGACTCCTCCCTCGCTCTTTCGGTGGTGGAACTGTCGGACCAGATTATCCATTGCCAGGTAACGAATTCTGATTCAAGAGTTTTTTTAATTTCTTTTGTTTATGCTAAATGTTCTGTGGATGGGAGAAAGGACCTGTGGTTGAATATGAAAAAATTTGCCGCAAATCATGACATTCCTTGGATAGTCGGAGGAGATTTTAACACCTACTTGCACTCTGGGGAGAAAGTAGGGGTGGTGGAGCCGTCTTTGGCAAACATGTCTCAGTTCTCTGACTGCATTGATAATAGTGGACTCATTGATTGTGGCTTCTCGGGTCCTCGCCACACCTAGTGTAATAACAGGAGGGGTAGTGATCGCATTTGGGCCAGATTGGATAGGATTTTTATTAATTCAGTTTGGTTGACGAACTTTGGTAACCCTAAAGTGGAACATCTTAGCAGAACTTTCTCAGATCATTCCCCGTTGTTGGCATCTATGCCATTTCATCCTAAGGTCGGTTACGTTCCTTTTAGATTCCTTAATATGTGGATGACACATCCTGCGTTTATGGACCTGGTCAAGGACACATGGTTGACAGACATGGGTACTATGAGACCTATTGACAGAGTGGATGCCAAGCTTAAAATGACTCGTCGAGCTCTGATACAGTGGAATAAGACGGTATTTGGTAATGTGTTCAGCAGAATTCGTGCATTAGAAGATGAAATGCAGCAGTGGAAAACTATCCTCTTGGCGGGTTTTGCGAATCTCCACACTACTGGGCTGAATGTTAATGCTAATTGGGATGTTCAGGCTTGTTGTAATTTACACCGTTGCCAGGCAGAGTACAGATTGGCGCTCAAACAGGAGGAGCTCTACTGGATACAAAAATCAGGTGAAAAAGAATTCAAGGAGGGGGATGCACGCACAAAGTATTTTTTTGCTTCCACAAAATCAAAGCAAAAGAGACGCGCTATCACCCAGATTACTTTACCAGGCGGTAGAACCATCTTGGATCCTGGTGAGATTCTTGAGGAAGCAAATGGATTCTTTTCTAATTTGTTGTCCTCTCAAGGTGAGGTTAGGGAAGATGTGGAATTGCTAAATTGTCTTCCGACTCTGGTGGATCCTGCTCTTTGTGAGATTCTGGTCAAACGCCCTTCCCTTATGGAAGTCAGGGATGCTGTCTTTGACATTCCCAAAAATGGTGCGCCAGGTCCCGATGGTTTTACTGCTGACTTCTTTCAGTTTTGCTGGGAGGTTTTAAGTATGGATATTTGGGAGGCAGCTATTCAGTTTTTCGAAGGGGAGGCAATGCCGGCGTCTTTCTCGGCGAATTTCTTGGCGTTAATCCCCAAAAATGCTAATCCAGGTGCTTTTTCTGATTTTCGCCCAATCAGTTTGTGCAATGTGATTTATAAGATTTTTAGCAAAATTCTGTGCACTAGACTGGCAGACATCTTGCCAAGGTTGATTTCTCAGGAGCAGGGGGCATTTGTTAAAGGCAGGTTCATTGGGGAAAATATTGGTCTGGCGCAGGAAATGATCAAAGATATTAACAGGAAGGTTTTTGGTGATAATGTGGTTCTGAAAATTGATATGGAAAAAGCATATGATAGGCTGGATTGGTCCTTTCTGCTTAAAGTGCTTCGGAAATTTGGCTTTACGGGTCATATCTGTCACATCATATCGAACTGTATTTCTTTCTGTGGATTCTCGGTTCTGCTTCAAGGAGTATACAAAGGTTATTTCAAATCCACTAGAGGCCTTCGGCAAGGGGATCCCCTATCCCCTTTTCTGTTCATTATAGCCTCCGAAGTCTTGAGTAGAGGTCTGAAGTTATCTTTTGAGACTGGCAAAATTGGGTATTTTTATACTCCCAGGAATTGCAACCCTATTTTCCATCTTCTTTATGCGGACGATACTCTCATCTTTCTTAATGGCAGAAAATCCTCAGTTTTGGGTTGTATGGGTTTCTTGCGTCGATATTGCAAGGCCTCGGGTCAGAATATTAATGAAGAAAAAAGCTCTTTTACTCTGGCTGATCAAAGTACAGCAGAGCGTCTCGTAGATTTAAAAAGTGGCACAGACTTCAACTTTCAACCTGCTCCATTGAAGTATTTGGGTGGGCCGGTTTTTCAAGGGAGAGTTAAAATTTCATATTTTGACGATTTAATTTCTAAGATTCAGGGTCGTATTGCAGGATGGAAGGCAAGTTACTTTCCCCAGGTGGTCGTCTCATCTTGATAAAGCACGTTCTTAGCTCCATTCCGATTTATATTCTTAGTTCCATGTGTGTTCCTAAGACAGTCATAATTCGGATAAACAGATTGATGGCGGACTTTTTTTGGGGGGATTGTGAAGGTCGATACAAGAAAAAATGGGTGTCATGGGATAAAATTTGCTTTCCATTGGAGGAAGATGGTTTGGGAGTTAGAGACCTGACGGTTGTGATGAAGGCTTTTCGAGTCAAGGCTCTTTGGAGGCTTCTTACTTCAGACTCTCTATGGGCTACTTTCACGAGGAATAAATATTGGTTACAAGGTGTTGGTTTGAATGGTCAACCTGTGAAGGTTGGGGCATCCCCGTTTTTTAAAGAGATCATGCTTGGGAAAAACTTTCTTTTGAGCAACTCGCTTTGGCGTATTGGCATTGGGGACATCGGCTTCTTTGAGGAAAATTGGAATATGGTGTCATCTTTCAAGAGATCGGCAGCATTGGTTGAACAAGATTTATGGCCTTCAATTCGTACGGTGTCCTCTACGAATTTTGATTTGGTTCATCGTGATCTCAGGAATTTAGCGCGTGATCTTTATGCAGATAGAATTCAGGGTGAGTCCCATGAGAAGGACACGTGTGTGTGGGCTCCAAATTCGGATGGGTTATTTTCCCTACAATCGGCGTATGATCTGTTGCGGAATTCTAGGAAGCCTAATTCTCCAAGTCAATCACTTTGGCATGACATCTTGCCGTCCAGAATATCAGTGTTTGTTTGGAAATTGCTTCGTCGCGGCATACCAGTGGACAGTGAGCTTTACAGATGTGGCTTTAGTCTAGCTTCTAGATGTCATTGCTGCATCTCGCCAAAGCAAGAATCTTTGAACCATCTTTTTCTTGACGGAGAATTAGCAAGGAAGGTGTGGAACCATTTTGACAGGATTTTTGACGTTCATATTCGTCGGCCAGCAGAAATCTCTACGGTTCTCGAAATATGGTTCAAGAAAGCTCAAAGCACCTCGCAAACAGGAGTGTTACTCTTTCTTACTCCTATGTTCATTTTATGGGAAATTTGGAAACACAGGTGTAAATCCTTCCATGAAAATGTTCCCCCCAATCCGTCCTTTGTGATTTTGCATACCCGGCGTCAGTTGCAAATAGCAAATATTTTTATTACTCCCAAGCAAGTTAGCAGTTGTTTGGCTCCCTTGCAGACTTTGGGGTTGACTGTGCACCCTGTTAGAAGGAAGTCCATTCGATTTGTTTATTGGCAACCTCCTCCCAAAGATTTTGTCGCGCTTAATGTTGATGGTTCCTCTCGAAAGGACATGGCAGCCGGCGGTGTGGTTATTCGCGACTCTCGAGGCTTACCTGTTGTGGGTAAATATTTTTTTTTCGGAGCTGGTTCTCACAACAAAGCGGAATTTTTGGCTCTCTTAGAGGGTCTCCGCCTTTGCCTTGATTGGGGTTGCAAAAACGTGGCTATTCAAACCGACTCTGAATTAGTTTGTGGCTGGTTTAAGGGTAGTTTAAAAATCCCGTGGCATTTGGAGAATATTTTGAAAGATATCAAGCGCTTGACAACGACGATGACGTTATTCTGTCATCATATTTATAGGGAGGCAAATGCGGTGGCAGATGCATTAGCCTCTAGAGCTTTTCATGACCTTGGGACAGGCTCTTTCACTGGGAATGATTTTTCCAGGCGAATAGCTGGTTTGATTGTGCTTGATTCATTAAAAATGGCGTATCTTCGCCATGGGGTTGATTAATTAGAGACAGATTTCTTCATGTTTGGCAGCTTTGTTTGTTTTAGCTTGCTGGCTTAATGCGGGTAACGTCGTCATGTACCCCCGCATCGATTGTAAGATTTTTTTTGGCTTTATAATTTTGGTCTGGCATTCCATAGTTTCCCCTCCCCACTGGAGGTTAATCCAAAAAAAAAAAAAAGAAGGTAAAAACGACCTTCAACGTCATGTTTTCTCTTCAAATTCTTGAAATATTTTCGTCAATAAGCTTGGAACTCTTCAATGTCATCTTCAAGCTCAAGTGCTATAACTTTTCTCTTTCCCTTTACCATAAAGTTTGTGTCCTTTGCAACCATAATTTACAAAAGGAGCGTTAAGTCTGCGACATACAGATTTGCTGGGGGGTCAGTCTTCCATGAATAAGAAGCGGATCTGACAATTTCTTTAGCAACACGAGTGAGATATGGAGCTATGGTGAGAATGCTGAAGGAACCCTTTCATTGCCTCATACGTGGACCAGGAGATGGCAGCTGCCGGTGCATGGAACATCACCCTTGGCTTCAGACCTTGCAACAAAGCTTTCGGCCCTTCTTTCGCAACTATTTGTTTAAGGACCTTGTGGATCGAACTACTTTTATATGTGTCAGCACCGCACACCCCCTGCAAAGGAGTTGGAAAGAATGTGTTAGACAAGCACAAGTCATGGTTTCTCATAAGTAGGTTCTTGCTGAAATCAATCACACTGCAATGAAGTTGAGTTAAACAGTTGTTTTGCAAAACCAAAGGTTCAGAACATAAAGTCCCATTTCTCTAGATAACATATCACAATTCAGCAAAAATAAATGTTTAACATAAAAGACACTATAATCACAGTATATAAGTAAAAAATGCTTTACATGTTACCAATAAAACTTTTGAATGTTTATAGCCTATTTGGCTCCCACCATTGAATTACCTAAAACCATATCAACATCCATACTTCAACTTCCTTCATGACCACTAGAGCACCCATGAGGATCTTCACATTTCTGGTCCAATTGAGTTGCAACCAAATATCCAATGTAGAACTCTATGAATGGTTGAGCAGAGTCAAAACATTATTTCGACATATTCAAAATCTCATCAACCTCTCTTACTCCTCACATTTCCATAAATAATGAATCATGGCCTATATGAGCACATATCATATGTGGCAAGGCACCTTCAATAGGTATCCAATGTATATGTTTCTTCTTCGGAATCAAACTCATAACATTAAAGTGATTGCTTGTAATCATCATCCACAATGTGCAAATAAATTATAAGTCAAAGTAAGTCAAAGCAATCGTGTACATCATGATACATTTTTTAAAGCCATAATAATCACATTCACCGACCTCATTAATAGCTTCCATGGCCAAAAAGAACACAATAGGTTCACAAGTGATGATTGTATCTAACCCCTTAGCAATTTTTAATTAACCCCATGAGAATTATGTCTACAAATCTGAAATGAGTCTACCATACAAGACTTCATACAAGACTTCATGAAAGTGGTTTCTTGCCAAAGAAACAAATCCATACTCAAGAGGATAAAACATCAGGCATAAGTCAAGTCTCAAATCTAAGACGTTCAAACTTATCATGTAAATATAATGATCGACTTATCAGAGTCGGAGTATTTGATTCACATGCATTCTCAATCCCATGAACCTAGAAATGATGCCAACAAAATCCCCCATTAGCTTAGAGTCAGAGTCAGTGTCTTTTTTCAGATTTGTAGGAGACAAACAAACTGATGCCAACAAAATCCCCATTAGCTTCCACGGCCAAAAACAATACTGTGCAAACAGAGTAATCAAGGCGAAGACTGGGTTACAAGTTGTCTAACCCCCTTCAGGAGGGGAAAAAAAACAAACCTGAATCCTAATAGTATCAGTAAATCTAAGATTAAAAGACTTTCTATATGTCCACTTCTCCACACAGCTCGTAAGATCAATACAATCCTTAGCTAAGAAGAGTTACAAAGATTTCAAGAAAGTGGTTTCTTGCCAAAGAAACAGCCCCGACTCAAAGGATTCAATATCGGGCATAATAAGATGTTCAAACTTATCATGTAAAGTGTTCTAAAAATCGGCTTAGGCGCTAGAAGGTAGAAAACCGCCTAGATTAATGGTTGGGCGGCCTAGGCAGTCCGGGCAATTTTTTAATTTTATTTTAATAAGGCTGATTGTGTTCTTATTTTATTTTTCTTTCCTCTTTTTAGAAATAAACTATTTAATTATTTTTTATTCAGCATATGTCTAATTGTAGCAAATGATGATTACTTAATGGAATTATCAAAGGATCTGCCGGTACCAATTTTTTTTTTTTTTTTTTTTTTTTTTTTTTTTTTTTTTTTTTTTTTTTTTTTTTTTACTAATGTAGATTTTACTAATGTAGATTTTATCAAACATGACTGAAGTTATTCATGCAATTTGAAGAAAAATAAAAGAGTAGGTTTGGATATTTGTCCACAAATTCAATTTTATATAAAGTACCCATCATGACCAACTTCAGTCATTTGAGTTTTAATAAATTTTGTTCATGATTGTTAATTTTTCATGTTTTTAAATTTTGGATATGTATCTTGGAATTAAATTGGATGTAATTGATAAGATATTATGTTTAACTTTTGTAAATTATTAAAGTTATAATACAAAACCTAAGACTAGGGGTGGGCAAACGAGTCGAGGAACCGCGGATTCAAACCGAACCGAACCGTTTTACTCCAAACGGTTCGGTTTTAATTTATAAAAATGTGAAACGATTCGGTTCGGTTCCGGAACCGTTCTTAAACGGTTCGGTTCCGGTTCCAATTTTTTTTTTCAAACGGTTCGGTTCCGAACCGTTTCGAACCGATTACAAATTTACATATACCCTAATACCCATACCATACGCCACATACCCAATTAAATATCTGTCTCTCTCTGTCTCGAGAAGCTCTCTGTGCGAGATCACCCTCTCCCTCTCCTCTCCTGTCTCTGTCTCTGTTGAAGAAGCAGCGAGATCCAAAGAGAAGAAGCAGCGAGATCTCCCTCTCCTCTCCTCTCTCTGTCTCTGTCGAAGAGAAGAAGCAGCGAGATCTCCCTCTCCTCTCCTCTCTCTGTCTCTGTCGAAGAGAAGAAGCAGACTCTGTCTCTGTCGAAGAGAAGAAGCAGCGAGATCTCCCTCTCCTCTCCTCTCTCTGTCTCTGTCGAAGAGAAGAAGCAGTGAGATCTCCCTTTCCTCTCCTCTCTCTGTCTCTATCGAGAAGAGAAGAAGCAGCAACATATCTCTCTCAGCGAGAAGAAGAGAAGAAGAGAAGCAGCTCCCTCAGCGAGATCTCTCTCTGTCTCTGTCGAAGAGAGAAGCAACAGCAACATATCTCTCTGTCGAAGAGAAGAAGCAGAAGCAACTCCCTCTCCTCTCTCTGTCTCTGTGTCGAGAAGCAGCAGCTCCCTCTTGTTGCAGATTGTTGTCGAGAACACCAACAAATTGTTGCAGGCTTGCAGCTCAAGACTCAAAAGAGGATGCTTCCATTTCTTGCCAAATATCATGTGGTATGTATGATATTCAATTTTCTTGAGTTCTGCCTTACTAGGATGAAAACTTACATTATAGTAAATGAGATTGTTATGTTACTAATTGTGTCCTGTTTTTCTGTTTTCTTGGCAGAAGAAGAGTCCATTAGGGAGTCAATAGACCAAGAACAGCTACAAGAGTAACAAGACAACTCGCCATGTGACATTGAGGTGAATAATGGGAAGTTACTGGAGTCACAAAAATCAAAGGAGATAGGAACGTCAAAGGAGATAAGTGAAATTCTAGGAACTTTTTTTTTTGTGTGTGTGCAAGTGATATAGCTACTTGGCATGGAGATCATTATATCTGTTTTTACTATGGTCATTATTTGATAATACAATCAGTTCATTGTTAGCTTTCACCCAAGGAGGAATTAACATTTCTAGAAATTAGTCCAGAAGTCAAGAAGTTGATTTAATGTTTCCAGCATTTTACTTGCTTTCATGCATTTGGGTGAAGTTCCTAAGGTGTCACTGTCTGGCATTTGTTTCAAGGAATCGTTTGGAACCGTAGGAACCGAACCGTTGTAAACGGTTCGAGTTAGGTTCGGTTCCAACGTTCAAAATAGAGGAACCGAACCGAATCGGAACCGATAAAATTTTAAACGGTTCGAGTTAGGTTCCTCAAAATTTGGAACCGAACCGAACCGAACCGTGCCCACCCCTACCTAAGACCGCCTAGGCGCTAGGCACCTGCTCGCCGCCCGCCCAGCGCCTAGTGCTTTTTAGAACACTGTTATTATAATCATCGACTTATCAGAGTTACAATCTTTGATTGACATAGACCTTCTCACTGAGATGAATATTACAAAGTAAGAAACACATAATACTGACACCAAAAGAATCTCCATTAGCGTTACATAATCTTCATTAGTCATGTTATTTCCCCAAAACTATTGAAGAGTTTAGAAGGAATCTCCTTGCTTCTAGGTTTAATATCTGACAAAGAATTAATTGCATTCAATATGCCTCGATTAACATTCTTCCAACAAACCGTTTGCTTTCCAATAAGGTTTCCTCTTCACTTGACCTCAACCTCATACAAAACTATGCAATCATTCACAATCTCTAACTCATTCAATCTCAATTTACAATCTCACGAAGTTTTTTTTTTCCCATCTATCAAAATTTGGCATTACCCTTTAACATTTTTCCCTCCATTTAAAAGGACGCTAAGATAAACACTATGAGATTAGATCGATCCCCTTTCATAATATTCAAACTTTGCAGAAACCAACTACGTTGGAAAGGTCATTGCAATCATTAACTAACAAGAATCCATGAAAGAAGAGGTCTCTTCAAAAAGAGAACAACCCCCTGCTCAAACAAGACAGTATCAGAGCTAATAATTTAAGTCTCACTGAAGCTTATCCTATAAATTATGAAGCTTATCCCATAAATTATCAGACTTGTGGTTCATGATTCTCACACATTGTCAACTCCATAGACCTAAAGTATCAACGAGATGATTCACGTAGACATTCAAAAACCACAGGCCGGTGTCCTCTTCTCCCATCATCCCATCAATAATCAATTTCAGGACATGCTTTACTCTTTTCTTGGCACAATGCTGTTTTACCCCAATTTACACTTTCCCAAGCTCCTTCCATCCATCAAAACTTGACATTCCCCTCCAATTAATTTCAACAATTACAACAAACCAAGTTCTCTTCTTTTACCCGTAGATATTAATTCCTTATCTTTTCATTCCCTACTTTTGATTAGTTATGAACCACACACTTAATTTCTCTTATAATTTTGAACAAACTTCCAAGTATTTGCATTAAACACAAATAGATACACATTCCATATTTGCACAAACCAATAAATAATGAAAGAGCTTATACCTGACATTGCAGCCTAGTCTTGACAACATCCAACGGAGTAGTAACCGCACTCGCGAGAGCCCCAGCTGCGGCGCCAGCAGTAAGATGAACCAAGAGCTGCTCCCCCTCATTCACATTCTTCTTCTTAGGCGACACCTCACTAAGAACCTTCTTCACTGCCTCATACGTTGCAAAATGCACTGCAGTAAACGGTGCATTCATCACAATAGTGGTCTTATAAGAAGCATAAAAGGCCTTAAACCCTTCTTCTCTAATCATCCTCACTACACAGTCCTTCACCCCACCATAGGGACTCCTCCGGAGCTGCAGCCTCTGCTTCACCACATCCATAGGGGTGAGCACGGCGTCGCTGGCGACCGTTGCCACCACCCCCGAGGCTGCATGGGCGAGAGGGTGGTGGCCCGGGCGGTTTCCGCCGAGTTTGTCCTTGCAGAGCTCGTAGACGGAGAAGTAGACGGCATGTGCTGGGCCGGCCCCCAGGCCCATTGCCCCGATGCCCCGGTACAGGCCCAGTGGACCCTCGGATTTCATAATTGATACGAAATCGTGGCGTACGTGGTGGTGGTGGTGCTGTGGATGGATGATCGTGGTGGTTGTGGTAGTGGCGGAGCCCATCATTTGCATGCGGGTTTTGAGTGTGTCGACTGGGAACATAGCCATGTGCTCCACCATGCCTGCTATTGAGCCTGCTACCATAAACTTCCAGAAGCTCGGTTGTTCCTGTTCCATAGAGGTGGTGGGGGTGGGTGGGCTTTCTTCCTTCATGGTGGTGGTGTAAGTGGCTCTGAAGGAGGAGGTGGTGGTGGTTGCGGTGGTTCTAGAGAGTTTGGTGGGTTTATGCTATAGGGTTTAAAGGTGGGGTTTATAGTGCAGGAGAAAGGATTTCCAATTCGGTGAATTGGGTAATTGGTTCAGCCCATCTAGTAATTTCTCGAGCTATACTATAGGGTTTAAAGGTAGGGTTTATAAGTTTTTTTTTGTTTTTTTTCGGTTATTCGGGACGGGGCGAAAATCCCCCAATCCGTCGTGGGCAGCGATGGTTTTTAAAAAATTGTGTAAACGGATATACGAAGAAGATTTGGGGATCCGCAATCTCCAGCGGGGCGGGGATGAATTTGCTCAAATCCGCCCTGTTGCCATCCCTACTCTCGGTTCGGCTCTGATTACTTTAATTTTATTTTTTCGGTTTAGTAAAGGGTATGGCGAAGAGCACCTGTTAGTTGTTACTATACTAACTAGGGTGTCAGTGCGCTCTACGTGTGTGGATATTCAATATTTTTTTTAATTTATTATAAATAATTTAATAATAATAAAAATTATAATTGAATTTCTATATAATAATTATATATATTTTTAAGTGTATGTATAATTTATAAATAAATGAAGGGTTTCAAATAAATTATGTTAGAGACTTATGTATAATTAATAACTGTTTAAGAGATGCTAGTTTTGATTATAAAATTTCAAAATAAAAAAATCTAAAAGTTAGATATAAGGGCCTTTTTATAATTTCTAAATGACAATGCCGAGGTAGGCTCTCTATTAAATTTTCTAGTGGGTTATATGGTTGGGCATTCACTCTGGCCAACTTCGCTAAACTGTATTGTTTGAAGTTTTGAGTTGATGATGCCGAGATGATAGAAAGGCTATGGGATGAGAATTACTTTGACCCATCTAACAATACATAAATAAGTTTTGAGGAAAGGATACAGTGGCTTAATTATGAATTTCGATCAGATGAACTTTGAGAAGATTTATTCTGCGCTGGGTTCAGACAATTGCTCTTAGACAATACATAAAATTTTGTTACAGGGGAGTGCAGATGCTCTTAGACAGTTGTCTCTTTGAGGCAATTTACTTCATCCATTCTTTATTTCCTTTTGTTTTGGTACAGTGCAAAGATGCACTGACTCTTCGAAAAATACTTGTTTTGAGAGGTGGATATGTGTCGGACACAGACTCGTGCTTGACACGTATCCAACATGTGGTCAACGGTTAGGACATGTTGGCTGAGACTGACACGATCCCGACATGACTCCGACACGGCTAGTGGTATTTTCCTTTTTTTTTCTTGTGTTTTTTCTGTTGGTTTTCGAAAGTAATTTTTGAAGAAACACCAGTTTTGCTGCACTCAATTGGAATCATCAATTCTTCGACTTCTTCAACTGGGGAGAGGAGGTGTTTCGATTAGAGCACCTCTTCACACCGTTCTCGGTCTGAGGGTTCTTGACTGACGATTTTTATTTATTGGTACATCAGGCGTCATCAAAGTCATTTATTCGCTTGCTCTAAATTAGATACAATACAAACAAACAAAATGGTATTTTGCTATGTAATTTCTCCGTTTCTGATGACTATTTTGCTCATAGATACACAATTACACACTATTTTGAAACAATTTGTAAATTATATAAACTCTTCAGTAAATTTGATTATATGTGCATCTTTGTAAATTTTTCTATATCTCTTGTTAAACTCTTCTCTTTCAGCTTCAAAAATAAAATTTAAAACAATTTAACCTTTAGGTTGTTTATGTTCATATGAGTTATAAAAAAAAGTAAAAATTAACAAAAAGTAAGTTTGACCGTGTCGTCGAGTGCTAATTTTTTGAAAATTATCGAGTCCCCATATCGTATCCTTGTCCGACACAATACGTGTTGGAAATATGGCTTTTTAAATAAAAGAAAATGGGTGTTTAACAGGTTTCGATCACTGGATCTCTCTCTCTAATATTAGTCCCATATCTACTATACAACTCTTTGTGGTAGAGTTTATAAGGAGATTGTTAGGACTTGGGCTTGGACCCCTTGGGGGTACCACACTTTTGTGAGGAGCCCCGCCGCCGTCCGTCCGTCCGGGTCGGGTCATTAAGAGAGTAACCCATTCTTTTTGCTACAAATTTATTTTCATTAAATAAAATTTGAATCTCTAAAGAGGGAATGAATCTAGACAGAATTGCCTATTGCCATGTTTTTCTTAAATGCGATTACGTTTAGATTTTCCACACTACGTATCCAGATGGGTTCTTGCCCTTGTATCTGGACGTTTTCTTAAAGCCAACGTTTTCCACGTTTTATTTATTAATTGCATTATCTACGAATGTATCTAGCTGCGTTTTCGTTTTTCAACGAATGTCACTTCTCACTATAAATATAACACAAAAATCATAGTTTTGAATATAAAAAAAAAACACACGGTTTTCTTGCAAACAAAAATATTTCGTTTTGCAAAGAAGTGATTTTTAGTCTTGCAATTTATATTGTATTGGTGTTTCCGAGCATACAAGAGTTTAAGGGTGATAGTATTCCGTTCATCAACTGTGCAATTGTTGAACGAGACAGAGAAGATTCTGGGTTGTTTTATCCTGGGGACGGCGGGGCTTATACATTGCTTGCACGATTTTGGGCAGAGCCGCGAAACGTCTTAAAGATAGCGATCTAGTCTGCGACTCAACCCAAGAATAATTGGTACATTCGTTCCTATCTTTTAATCTGAAATTTTTTTTCAGCATTGACAACAATATCTAACAGATCATTACTTACGGAAAAATTGCTACTGCCAAAGAAAAAGGTAGAAGATTCTGGTGAGTGATAGGCGTTCTGTTACTGTAGCAGAGCAGTGCTCTGTTTGTTTGGTTTAGTGTTGCAGAAATAGGTCTTGCCTTGTTTGTGTGATGAACAAGACTATCACAAAAGGTATAATTAGTATGATGTGTGGATTTGAATACTAGTTTTTTCAACAAACAGGTATGTTAGGGGTGAATTTATTTAGTAGGTTGATTTGCTTTTGGAGCTTGAATCATCCAGAGATTTCCTTTGTTTTCAAAGAATGTTTGCTTACATTAGTATGTTTATTTGCCTAAAGATTCGGATTTGATTTTTTGCATTTGGTATTGTTCGTCTGCTTAATGTTTGGGTGAAACTTATGCTTTATGTTTGCATATTGGTTTTGCTTGAGTAAAACATCTAATACATTATACTAGCAAACATGGTCAGTATATGGGTTTTCAAAATACTTGGGAATGTCTTACTGTGACATTTTAGCTGCTGCTCCTCATAATCAGTTTGAACAATACGTGTGTTTGTATCCGTGCATCCTTGATGCAGAGTCATCATATTATTCCATAAAACCATAAAAGAAGTATAATACAATATGATTTATATCCCATTCCTTGGATTCTTTCAAGTAGGTAGAACTCGTTTATGTATGATTTAACTTTAATTGTAGGCTGCCAGAAGCAAGGATATTGACCAAAGAGTTTAGAGGAATCAGATGTACTGTTCACTTGTGACTTTGGAGGTGAATCATTTTCTTTACCCCGACAAATGGTCCAACTCCTCCCTTTTAGATCTCTCCCATAGTTTAAGCAAGGAACTTGGTTTCGCAGAATAAACCAATTCCTCCCTTTTGATCTCCCCGTAGTTTAAGCAAAGAACGTGGTTTCACGAAAAAATATTTTGCAAAATTTTGTTGAAAATTTCATTTTTTTAAAGGGTTAATTGATCTTTTCCCTCATAATAAATAGGTATTTATGAAGTATCCTCATAATTATTCCATATTGCAGTTTGTCCTCGAGACTAGCAGTTAACGTGCTTTGATCGTCTGTTTTAAAAATAGATTACCAAAATGACCTTGACTAATTAAAGGTTGTGATTGAATATTTCGTATCTCGAACATCTCATCTCGAATAAAATCATATGACCCAATTGAAATCATAATCATAGCTCCAAAAAAAACTAACCGTTGTTAAAAAAATTGTATCTCAAACATCTCATCTCAAAGAAAATTGTAGAGTCCGACTAAAATTATAAACATATCTCGAAAAAAATTGAAGGGCCCTCCTTCTTCCTCATCTGTTTCGCAGCCCCAACGCCCCCTCCCCATCCTGAGTCCTCTATGCTTCCACATTAGGGGGCGGTGGGGTTGCGAAATTGTCCTCTACAAATCCATTATAGTGTTTCCTATGTACCCATCAGGTGCGGATCTACCTTATAGCTAAGGGGGGCAATTCCCCCTTAGCTTTTTAAGAAACTCCATCAAACTAACAATATTTGCAATCTTGCCCCCCTTTAAAATTTTAGATTGCCCCTTCTTATAGAGAATGAAATACGAATATACACAAAATCGCAAACCCTTTGCAAGTTCACCTCTTCGCCTTCTCAGTTGCCCAAAATGATTTTGACAAAGATCGATTTTCTCCAATCTCTTCCAATCGCACAAGACGATTTCAATGGAGATCGATTTCTCCAATTGCACAATACAGTTTTGATTAGACAGAGATCGATTTATGGAGGTGGTCTCACTCTCTCTCTTTTGCTTGTTTGCTCCTCATCGACACTTTTTGGTCTTCACAGTAGCTTGCTTCAGCTAAGCAATTGGATGGTAACATTCTTAATATTACTAGTTGTCCACCAATTGTAGCTCAGTTGATCGAACATCAACTCTCCTGTGAGAGGTCGCGGGTTCAAGACTCACTCGTTAGAATTTTGTGAGTTTTTACCTGATTATTAGGAGCACATGTGCTACACCGTGGATAATCTGTCTTCATACAAGGTGGAAACAACGAACCGGAGTGAAAGTAAGTCTCCATGCGAGATGGAGGCGACGAGGATATTAAGTGGCAACAATATTGTAGCTTTCGGGCCTGGTTTGGTAAACCCTATAGGGTCAGTTATGTAGCCTTCAGCCATGGATTACTAAATAAATAAAAAAGGGTCAAGTACCTAATTTATAATAATAATAATAATAATAATAATAATAATAATAATAATAATAATAATAATAATATTACCAATTGCAACTGCCAGTGTCGAGAGAGTTTTTTCTACTATGAGATGGGAGATCAATGGAGGCAAATAGTTTGATTACATATGTTGAAAAATATATATTTAATGAAATCGATGATGAGGTAGTTATACAACATTACTTGAACATGAGAACTCGCATAGAGTTTATACTAAAATCCAATGTGCAACAACATTGACACATAAAATATGTTTCTCTTGTACTACTTTTAAAACTTGTTTTAATCATATTTATTTATTTATTTATTTATTTTAAGAATTAAATTATCTGTGATTTAATTTTTTTACCCCCATTTGTTTGCAATCCTGGCTCCGCCCCTGGTACCCATCTGCTTTGAACTGATTTTTGTCCATGTAAGCATGAACCTACTAACCCAACTCGAGTACACCAAGATTAGCCCACGAATTGAGCACCCCAACCAAAGAAATATCATTTGGTTGAACTCCCTCGTTTCACATCCTTCGAAATACCAACAATGCCTCCTTAAATTCCCCTTGTTGTGCTAGCCCAACAACATTTTTCCAAGTACATATCAATTAAGGTGGTGTTTATTTTTTTCAGTGCTTAGAAACTAATTTCTAATTGGTTCTGAACGAATTTATAAATAAATTGTTTGTTTTGCTTCTGAATTGGTTATTGATTAGAAGATGTAAAATTAAAAGTTGTTTGTTTTTAGGTACTCACTTGTTGTTTATATATATATACCATTGAGATCTCTTTCCACCACTACTAGAAATCACTCTATATTTATCTTTATTCCCCATACAATCTTCAATAAAGAGGAAAAAAAAGTGAAAAAAATGAATAGGAAGAAGAGGATGAGGAAGGCTAGGGAGGGTGGAGAAAAGAGGGGATCGTTGATAGAAAAGAGAGGTAACAACAATCATTACGAGTTTATTATGAGATTATTATTAAAATAATTTTTCATTAAGCACTCAATGCTAAGTGATCAACACTCCCATAGTGCTTAATTCAATCAGAACTTTAACTTATACTCAGAACTAAAAATAAACATTTTTTTTAAAAATGTCTCGCTTCTTATTAAGACTTATGAGTCTAATCAGAACATAAAACAAACACCCTCTAAGGCATTCTACACGTAGACGTCCAAGTTCATTATGATCAAGCGTGTGCGCATGTATTTTCCTCGCTAAATCCAAATCACCCAACTTCAAACATGCGACACACTTCCAATTCACCATTGTCCTTTCATTTGCTCTTAAGTTTTCTCCTGCGATCTCTAAGAAACACCTGGATTGCTTCCCTTGACAACCCCATCTTTTGCATACCCTTAAATCAATGTAGTCCTAAGTAACCAAATATCTTTGAGCGCATGAATAATCCCACAAACTGAATACATTCTCATCAAAAGCATTCTTCACATAAATATCCATCAGGATCATCACCATTTCAGTTTTGACTGAATAACACGGACTCACTAGATTTCCAATTAGTCTTCCGCAAGTCAAGAGTCATCGACTCCATAATGGCCCCAAGTCAAGAGTAGTCATTGATATTTTCCACACACAAATGGGACCTTTTAAGACTTGAAAGTTACTTTTAACAATAAAAATAGAGAAGAGTGATATTTTCCACACCGCTTTTTCTAAATGTAGAGGGAACGCTTGAGAAAATGGGCGAGGGAGGGGGGTGTGACCCTTCATCCCCCTTGAGATGCATGCCTTCACAAATCTCGAGGGGAATGAGTGGTAACACTCCCCCATTCCCATTTTCTCGCGCGTTCCCTCCACGCGTAGAAGGGATCTTTCCACACACAAATGGGACCTCTTAAGACTTGAGTGATGCAAGTCATTATTTTTTCCACAAATAAATGGTACAATAGCCTTTCACTTGATTCTAACATCAGGATACAAAGTGCACCATCATAAAGAATGAACACCACACACAAACTCAAGTAATTGTGAAAACTAGACTTCGATTTTCTACTCCCCCAAACAGACGTCTTCGTATTAGGATATGGAGGATTCTGGCCTCTGTGGTCGTCCACTTTCAGCCAATTGTACAACAAATGAGACATCTTCTCAAAGTCCCCAAAATGAAGATGGAATAGATATTTTTAGGGGCATTTCTAAGGTTTTTTGTTCTTCATTGGGTTGGATGGTCTATGGAAGCTCTTCCATGAAGTTGGATGGTCACCAATCATCTTTCAATCATGGGGAGTGGGAACACTCATTCTTTGGAATCGGATGGTCCCAAGGCTTCGATTTCTCATGGTTTGGTGATCGAAGTGTTTTGCACATCAATGCACCCAAGCTTAAGGTGCTTTTTCGTGGCTCTTAGAAATAGCTTTGTTTTGCCTATCTGTCAAAGTGAACTAGGTTGAGCATACCAAACAGAATATAATTCAAAACTCTTGAAGCTAGGGCATAAGACTAAGTACACTGGAAATTCATTTGTTGATTAATCCTACACAGTTTCATATATATAATTATTTTGAGTTTAGATATATAATAATTGCTTAACTTGATATCATATTTTTCTTGGATTCTACCCTCTTTGTTCAAGACATTGAAATAATATTTGTAGTTTTCTTTTACATCTTTATCTTATTTTTAGAAAAAATAAATTTTACTAACACTTATACATTCTAATGTCGAATGCATACTTTTTTGGCACTAGAATGCAAGGTCGTGCAATGTTTATGTGGGGAGCCACTCGCCACGTAGGCGGACTGTTTGTGACGAATAAGGAATTCGTCACGTAATACTTTCCTTAACGTCCCTTATGTAAGGAACGTGTGACAACTAAAATTCCTCATCATTGCTGAAACGTGATGAATTAACATTTTTCAGTGAGGAACAACGTTCTTTACCAAAGCCCAATTTTCTTGTAGTGAAAATGTTGAAATGGCTAGTGACCGTTTCCTCTCCTTTAAACCTTATATATGCAAAAAAAAAATATGCAAAAGAAAATGAAGTGGCAGTTTTCGCATGTTATGGAGAACACCATTTCCTCTCTGAAGCTTAATATATATTTGCAATGATGATCTTGTACATGGACGATTGTGTTTTTGGTTATGAGTAAATAATGAATAAAACGTCTAAGAAATTATCCCATAAAATAGTCGAGCCTTATGGATCCCTCCATAGGTACACATGGGATCAATAGTTGACATGGTCAACCATTAGAAGCCTACATAAAGTATGGGTACCCATTCCCATCCGAAAATGCCTCTCCATCTCTCCTTCAAGTACGTTGCATGTCTATATATATTTTTTTATTCAGCTTAATTAGTTTCACCCATGCATAAATTTCCTTTGTTCACAAGATAACTTTTGTTATACAATATGACGACTTATAGTGAGGATAATAGCATCTGGTGCATTAATAAGAACACAATTACTAATGACACTAGGTATATTTTCTCGCAGAACGACTATAAATATTTCAATGAGGTTTTGATGTTTCAGATTGCTATGGTTTCTTTGTTGAAAGCCATACTTGAGGTGGTCCTCAAGCCTTTCGGTTTCACATCAGTGCTGCCACAAATTTTGGTAAGTTCCTCCTAGTTAAAATGTTTCGGTTCTGTGTTGAGATTTTGTTTTGATGTTGGTAATTGAACATTATGGGAGCCAAGTATAATGATAGTAGCAAGTAATATATGACCAAGGGCGGAGCCATGTAGGAGACAAGAGGGCAATTGCCCCCCTCAACTTTGAAATTTTTGTTGATTTACCTATAGAATAGTGTGGTCCACTTAGTTAATACTATTGATTGTCTCCCTAAAAATTATGCATATTTTATTTCACCCCATTTTTTCCCCTCACACTTTCTTAAATGGTAGATTCATTACTCCACTAATTCACATAATAATTAGTTGTCTTCCTTTCATGAGAATTGTGGCTCTGCCCTTGTATACGAAAAATTTATAGATTCTCTCTTGTAAAGAACAGAACTGGGAATATTTTACACTATCCATGTTGTTATGCCTAACCTCATAAGAAATGATATAGTGAATTAGTGATCAAGTTTCTTAATATTATAACTAACATGAAATAACCTTATTTTCATAATTAAAAAACTCATCTATGGAGAACTAGTTAAAAGATATTTTTCTCATAAAATACAAGTTTGTCATTGATTTTTGTCTTTTTTTTGGATATTCAGACTATAGATCTTATACTTTCTGTCACTAGAGGGTTTAGGTTCTCAATTTATCCATGTTGGACTTTGGGTTCCTTGACCATGTTGACCAGAAGTTTGGATTACACAAACCTTGCTTAGTTGCTGCATGGTAAAACTTAAAGAGAATAACCGGTGTCAATGACGGCCACCTTAAAAAATATAATTGGTTTCGTTCTTTCTACTTTTTCTCTCATAATATTCATAACAGTTGTATTACGAAAAGTTGTGAATTGGATTATCAAACAAACTCCCAATGGAGATGTTGTAAAGGATATTCATTTATTTATCATATTTCTAATGATCCTGGCAACTGCATATATAGGAGAGATCATTGGCGTACGATTCTTATTTGGACCAATTATACTTGGCTTGATCATACCGGATGGCCCTCCCCTTGGATCCGCTTTGACAGATAAATTAGAATGTCTTATTTCTGGAGTATTGATGCCGATTTACTTTGTAGTAATTGGTAATATGACATCATATGAAAGCGTGGAATCCACTCATGGTGTCTTACCGTCGACAATGCTATTAATGGCACTTGGTTTTCTTGGAAAGTTTATTGGCGCTATCATCCCTTGCCTCTTCCATAATACGCCTTTCAAAGATGCAACTATGCTTGGCCTAGTATTGACTACTCTTGGCCTATTTGATGTTACAGTCTTCTATGACGCTTTAACTCGGAAGGTACAATTACCAAAATGCATTTTAATTTAGGTTATTTTTTCTCCTTTAAAACAGAGACTTTATTTATTATTATTTTGAATTTTGAAGAAAATACAATCTAAAATGTGAATTAAAATGATTCTCCTCAATCCACTCAACATCTACACTACCGCTACCCACCAACAACCGGAAATAACTGCACAAACTGCCACCTTATACCATTGCGACTCCAATATTAGATGTCGAGCTTTGCTAGGGAGCGAGAACGAGGGAAAGCGCGAGGACAGCCCCACCCCGCACTCTCCCTGGCTCCCTAGAATCAGGGTTTGATGTCACAATCAACTATTATGCAACAACGTCTGGGATTTTGAAGAAAATCGACAATTAGGGGTCTTCTTGACCTGACATTATGCAAAACATATATTTGATGTCACAATCAACTATTAGGGGTCTTGTTGATCTGACATTAGGCAAAACATATATTTTATTTTGTATTTTGAACTAAAATTTTGAGAAAAATCACAAGTTTATGTGAAAGATGTATTAAATACCTTTATTATTAATCCCAAAAGAATTACAAACTAATCGGGGGTACTACGACTTTACCTGAATCCTAAATTAGAGTTAAGGATTGCCTCTTCTTGTAGATAAGGGACCAGTTGCTCTAACCCAGCTTCGACCTAATTTTATCCATCTAATTATATATTTCAAAAGAATTATAACAACAAAAATTACAAATTACAACAAAAATTATAACAACAACAAATTACGAAGGATCCATACAAATATTACAAAAAAAACACCAAAAAAAAAAACATACGATCTAAAGAATGATCTGAGATCAAAGATCTAATTACAAAAAACAATACAAAATTTTGCAAAAAAAAAAACTAAATTTCGATCTAACGATGATCTTGATCAGATCTGAGATCATCGGCACCCTTCGCGGCCTTCACGGCTTCACTGTGAGAGAGAAGGGTCACCTTCGTTCGCGGCCTTCTCTGTGAGAGACAAGGGAGGGTCGGCCTCCGCCACCCTTTGCGGCGGGCTTTCGCTGTTTTGGGAGAGAAGAAGGGACAAAGGGGGGATGAAGGGACGAAGAAGGGGGGACGAAGGCCTTCGCTCTGCTTTGAGAGAGACTGGAAACGAGAGCGGGGTGAGGGGAGGGGTTTCTTCCAGTGGAGAAGGGTTTGTTCTTCGAGTGGAGAGGGAGGGGTTTTTCTTCGAGTGGGTTAGGGTTTTCTTCTAGTGGGTTAGGGTTTCTTCGAGTCGAGTGGAGAGGGAGGGTTAGGGTTTCTTCGAGTGGGTTTGAAAGAGAGATTTAAGAGATCGAATGGGTAGGTTTGGTTTTTTTTTTCCTTCTATTTAAAGGGTTAGGGGTATTTAAGTAAATTTCATACTTAAACGGATATCCTTGGGGCGGATATGGCCAAATCCGTATCCGCCCCGAATATTCGACGGATATTATTTGAATATCCGTATCCGCCCCGAAACCCATTTAACTATATCCAAATCCGCCCTATACGGATTGGGTGGGGCGGATATCCTTGAAAATCCGCCCCACTGCCATCCCTAGGGCAGCTCCACCCCGCACTCTCCCTCGCTCCCTAGAATCAGGGTTTGATGTCACAATCAACTATTATGCAACAACGTCTGGGATTTAGAAGAAATTCGACTATTATGAGCATCGCCAATTTTCGGTAACAATTTATTGCTAATTATAATGTTATAGGTAACAATTTTTCATTGCTAAAGATTGATAAATTTTTCCATGAAATTTTTTTTCTTTTTAAGGCTCGTTTTTTTATTTACAATAGTTTAATTTTATTTCATTGGGGATATAACTAATTTCAATAACATATCTAGCAATGAAATGCTATTAGTATTTCGTTGCAAATTACAATAGTGTTATTGTGGATTTCTTTCATTATTGAAAGCGGTAAATATTTCACATAAACTTATATTGTTAAAATATTTAGTCCTAATTTATGGTGATGAAATATATTGGTCCCTATTATATACGTAGCAATGAATTTTTTTTATTGCGAAATAAGAGTAATTTAATTTAATAAGCTATAAAGTTGCTTCACAAAACACAATTATTCAAATAGCTCAACTGGTAGATTTTCATAGTAGGGTCTTACCACCAAGAGTAGTGTGTGGTGTCCTTAGAGTTTGGAAGGTAGATTGTGGGGGTCTTACACTTATAATAGGTGAGAATGATTCAACTTCAGAACCAAAGTAGTCAAACTACAATGTTTTACCTCCTCCACCTCTACTTTCACCGGAGAAAAAAGGACAAATAGCAAGAGAGGAAGGATTACTATGGATCTTGGAAGAGGAATCGAGGTTGATCGGCTGTCGAACATCATAATTATCGGCCAATTCAACTTCAGACTTTCTCAAATTCTTGTATGGAACATGGATCGAAAACGCTGAATCCAATTTCCCCGACAATGAACCAACTACTATTCTCTTATCTTCTCATAACACAAGAAAAGGGATCGATTAAGATGATGATGAATTCAATCTTCTTCTTCTTTTTTTATCTACCATCTGTGATTTTATTTCTGCTATGATGAATGAGTGAAAGAGAGATTGTCAGTAAAATCAATTTCCTTTAATGCGACGACGATGAACAAAGCCAACTCTAATTACGTCTGCTTGGATGGATGGATGATAGATCCCAAATAAAACAAAACAAAAGTAAGTTGGTGGTATTGCATTTGCATTTGTGGGTTCCAACACTCACCACTTCACCCTCTACTCGTTGACCCTCCAGTCGATCGACTCTCTCTTTCTCAACTCTCCACATCTTTCCATCGAAGCAACTTAATTTCTTTACTCTCCTAAACACATGATAGAGAGCAGGTCCTAGCGCTTTCCCGACGCTAGAGGCATTACTCTCTAGACATTTTGCCTCACTCCACTACGAGTTTGTCTAGGCAGCCAGACTTTAAAGCCATTTTTTGGCCAGACTTGAGTTTTTTTACACTTTTGCCCATCATCTTTAAAATACAACCACAAACATATCTATATAAGAGGGTAGTAAAAGTGTAAAAAACTCAAAACCAGACAAAAAAAATTGACTATAAAGCATGTTCGCCTAGAATTGAAACCAACTACAACCCCCTCTTCTTATCTACTTTTGATGTGATACACCTCATCGCCACGTGTCTTCCCTTGACGAACCCAAACACCGGAACTTACAATACCAGGTGCTCTACAGCAAAACCAGTCCGGCAGATTATTAGCAATTTTTTGAATTATTTATCTTTTCCCGAAAATTATATATACTTGTCTCACTCACTCGCATTTTCAAACCCTAGAAAATCACATTTTCTCTATTCGTTCTCTCTGCGACTTCGAGCCCTAGTGTCCCTTCGCGAAACCTAATTTCGTCAGCGAATCGGGTCTCAGCTTGACGAGGCGGTTGTTTTGGTGTAAAGATCGGACCTTTATGGGAGGTTTTGGGTTGGTGGTGGGGGATTGGGGGTAGTGATGGATGCGGTTGAATTGTCTATTCTGTCGGTGTCGAAGCTACTGACCGGTGAAGAGGTTGTTGTTGGTGGTGGTGGTGGTAGAGAAGGGGAGATTTAGCCGCCGAGTGCTGCTGCTGCTGGTTTTGAGGGTTCTTCGGTTAAGCAATTCGGTGACGGTTCTAGTGCTGGTAAAGGTTTGATTTTTGGCCTTCTTTAAGCTTGTTTTAGTGATTTAGGTTTTCTGTGAAATTTGTTATCTTTTGTATAAAGTGGTTTTTTGAGTAAGGGATTACATGGCCCAATAATTGGACGTGAACTTGTGGGAAACCATACACAGAGAACGATAGCCTTTGTTTTTAAGATTTGGTCAAGTTTGCTATGTTTCTGGGTACTTTATTTAGGTTTGTTATGTTGTGTCGAAGTAATCTTTGAAGGATGCGTTTGTAATTAAGACTTCATGCTCCCATTTTCTTTAAACAGCATGACAGTAGCCTCGAGGATTTGATTATTTATTCGATTTGATTATAAAATTCGATTTGATTTCAACACGTCCTCTTGAAACTTGAAAGTGAGATGGGTCTGAGAAACTGTATTGTTTGTTTATTTATTCTTGTTTTCGGGCTAATTTTCTCGACATTTGTGACGTTTGTCGAGTTATATTTTCGGGACAGTAAGAAGTCCACTTGCAGAACGTGCCTGTTTCCATTCTCTCCTAAGAAACATATCGGGCCTATTTTACTCTGTTCAATGAGAAGCATCGAACAGGAACTTGAGATTTAGAGTTGAGAAAGGGTCTTTAAGAGCATCTGAATATCCAAGCTTTGTTATTTGAGGAATCTCATGTGCTACTCAGTGAAACAAGTATCATTGGGGTAAGTGAAGATTGGAGAATGGTTGTTCGTTCATGTTTTAGTTACCCCTTACCCTCTTCCAAAGTTGTTAATGTAATCCTTTACTGATCACCTTCATTTGTAATACAAAACAGTAAAATATTAAATGCTTAAACTTCAACAGAAACAAGTTTCGATTACTTGTTTATGTAGGTTGGTTGAACATTATTTAGCTGTTTTTCAGAAACCTTTCTACTATCGACATCTTCTTACTTCTTATATTAGCGTTTATATCTTCTCAACTGACCATCTCCACTGGCTTGTTTTAATGTACAGATGCAATGCATACAATAACTGCTATTCAACAAAGTTCATTCACTAGAAACAAAAGATCTGATGTTGGGGTATGCATGCACGAAAGTTCACTTCCAAATTTTGGGGCCGAAACTATGGCCAGACAGATAACTGTTGAGGATTCGAACAACGCTATTTTCTTGTTACCAAAGTCTACTGGAAAAAAAGTGCAGAGGAGAGGAATAAAACAATCAAAGAATAGCAGCCTTTATTCCAAGAAACCAGAATCTGAACAAATTGAAGTTCCTGTCGATGCCAATGTTCTATTTGGGAAGTGTGCGCCTCTTGCACAATGCTCAGGTAAAGAGTTTTGTTGCGTTATATTATTTATCACAATTCCATAGTAGTAGTTCAATTTTTTATTATTAGTTATTGATTCCCCCCCCCCCCCCCCCCCAAAAAAAAAAAAAAAAAAAAAAAAAAAGAATTAATGTGGGTGGTTCTTCTTGTGATGATAGTACTTGACTAAAGAATATTGTTACTTTCAGTTCATTCATGTAATAACACACTCCACACGCTGGGGGAGAGTCTTTCATAAAGGGCACAAAATTAACTCAATGAATGTTCTCTACATTGTCCGCCTATCTTCCTTGTCAATGAACTCTTAAAACTTTTGTGAAGCACATCACATATTACTATATTAGTATGTTCTTGCATGCCAAAATCTCTTCAAAAACTTCTGGTGGCGCTAGATTAGGAATGGCATAATTTGCAGGCCTAAAATTCTTGGTAACTCACCGTTTTCATTTTCTGGACCAGTTTGCTGCTAACGTGTCTATATTTAATTATTTCCTACTGCTCAAGTCCGAACTCGTTAAGATGATATTTTGATTTGTGGGGTAAGGGAATTTTTTCTCTATCGAATAAAAAAAACAAAAAGGCCAATAGAATTCAAGATTGATGAAATCAAAAGTTATTCGAGTTTGCTTGAATCCATCTTTAACAATTTATTTCTGCAGGAGAGTTTGCTAGTCGGCTTAAGTCCCAGTATGAAGAGCATGTATGGTCCAAATAGGATTATCATAAAACAGTTGTAACTGTTTATAAATGTCAATTTCAATACGCAGGCAAAGAAAAGGAAGGAAAGACCTAATTTTTGGTGGTATCAGTGATATTGTCTTGACATAATTGATTGATTCAGGCCATTAGATACAACATTTTCTTTGTGATAGATATGAAACCCAACATTATGTTTAGATTATATGGGTTGAATGGTTAGAAATGTCTGTCTCTAGGTTGAGCTAGTTAGTTTTCTACACTTGGTAAAGGCTTGACTCTGGTGTGAACATTACTTGATTCGTAAAGTGTAGGATTCAAGCTCGACCATGAATAGCATGGAGTAATCGAATGTTAGTAATTACGGAGAGTTAAACAATTTCATGAAATATTAAGAAGAAATATTTTCTTAGGGGACATATATGCTGTGAGATTTCTAGGGGAAGGTCAACCAGAGATCCTTACTGTATAGGGTGTAAGAACCTTGAAATTGAGCGTTTAAAGTGGAGTTGAGAATGTTTATTTTGTATGATTCCAAAATTAAAAGTGTATTGCAGTTGCTGAGGGCATGTCCTGTGAACCTCGATTGAGCTTATGAGGAACGCGAACTGGATTTAAATGAGATGCAGGGATTTAAATGAGATGCAGGCTGTATTTAGGACTCGGACTTTGTTCCCCTAGAAAAGCTGGTTGATGATTTAATGGAGAATTCCATTTAGTACTGTAGATCTAGTTTTTCACACCTTTGGATTTCTCAACAGGGGTGATGAAAAGGTTAGATGTGATACTCGCTAGGTCGTGGGAGCTTTGTTGGGATTTAACTTCTTGAGAGGCTTCACAGGTGTTTGGTTTGAGGTTCAACTCAATGTTGCATCGAGGGAACGGTTTAATATATGGGTGTGTTTTAGTTTCATGGATTCCCATGGCATCCAGGAGCACTACTTTCCTAAGACAAAATTTGAAATTGCAATCATTATCAACATTAAGATTTTTTTTATCAATGTTTTGTTACCTTTTCTTTTCACTGGTCGTCTGGGGCTTTCTTGCTGGATTTTGTTTCAGAAGCAGGATGTTACAGTGCTTTTTGTCTTCAGTTTTATTTGGGGAGAGAACTAAAGGCTCAAAAATAAAACCTCGGTGAATGTAAAATGGAATAATAGCTATGTAACTACATGGATAAAGATATGGTATCCGACACGGATACAATACTAAGTGTCAGACACGTTGTCCAGAAAAATACAATACGAGATATGCTAGGGGACAAACTTATACATTTTAATATTATTTACTGTTTAACAAAAAGTTTTGAATTATTAGTCATATTCACTCACTTGGTTAATATTGCTACTCATGAACTACTAACTTGCCATAATATGCTTGTAACATTAGTATAAAATTAGAATTTTCCAAATATATGTAAAAAAGTTGATCATGGAGTGTCCATGAGTGACACGATACGTGTCGGCGCGCTTTTTATTGTAAAAGTAAAGTGCCATTGTTACAAATAATAGTCCATTTGTTATCTAAATGTTATTTTTTCTCAGTCTTGCAATCTTCTCAATAACAATCAAGGTATATGTTTTCGACAACATTTTGAGTTTTTTTTTCGAAATTTTTTGTTTCGCAAATTACCAAAACGAAATCTCCCCAGTGTTATCTATTGACCATTCTCATTTTTCTGTAAAATGTTTATTTTTTGGAAAAATTTAAATTTCAACTGAAATTATGATTGCTTCATAAGTTCACATTTTTTTTTCTTCGAAAATAAGTCGGAAAATTTTCCCTCAAGTATAAAAGATTTTTTGCTAAAAATAGAAATTACACAAATGTAGTTGCTATGCACATCCACCATTTCGCTCCGGAGACCAAAAATAATTTGTTAGAGGCTACCACCTAATAAATAGCTGAAATCAACCGTTTAAACTCTATCAAAATTGAGCCAAATCCTTGAGGATCTTAAAGGTCTTAATTTTTTTGTTTGAATCAACCGTTATCCTTTCATTCTTTGTTCCCAATCACAAAGTGTTTTTAGTACTTGTTTGTGGGTAAGTTAATCATTTTGTAGCATATTGGCACATTAATTATATATGTGTGTGTAAAGTTCATTTATTTAAGTTTATCTCTTCATGTTTTAGAGTTATGTGCCACTTTTCTTGAGGTTTCTACATTTTTATATTTTTCCATATTTTTTTTTTAAATTGTTTTTCACTTGGGACCCAAAATTTTCAGGAAAATTTACCATAAACGAAAACACAAACCTTGATCAAAATTACTCGTTCTTGCTATATTTGCTCTCCTTGCTTGATTGATTAATAAAAAAAAGAGGCATGATATAACTTTCTCTATTTTCTATAGCAAGTGAAATACTTTAAATGCAAGCCAAGATTCTCGGTACATATTCTAGCAGGTTTTGCATTGTGTATTGGTTGAAACATTTTTATTGGAGATGCAACTATTTTATCGGCAATTTTGGTATGTATCCCTGTCCGAGAATTTCAAGAAAGTTCATGGGGGCGTTATCTTGAGTTTGTGGTGGATTAATTGTGTTTGTCTCGAGGAGCATGTCTGCGAGCTGCAAGGATGTTTCATGATCAAATAATGTTTTTAAGATGGATTTTCTCTTTGTCAGTCTAATTTCTTTTTGTTGTTTTCAACCCTTACAGATAGTTCAGATGTTTTTCATTTTCATTTTCATTTTATATTTTTCCTTTTTGGGTTATATGGGCAAAGATAGGTAAAAAAAAAACTGGTCGTTTGTGGGAGATGGTACATAGTGTCAACATGTATTGTTCATTCTCCAACAAACTGTCAATGAATGGACAAACTGTAGTTTGTGATAATGATTAATGTCGTCAAAGATATCATACATTATACATTATATTTGTGCTACTATGATTGTACGTTATATTTGTGCTGATGATTTATTTCTTCCGCTTATGTTACTATTTCCAGAGAGATCTCGTGTGGTTGGACAAAGGCGCAGTATAGATGGAAGACGAGGCGATAAGAGAAGCTTGAAACAAACTTCAAAGACAGTATGATTCTTTCTTTTCAAAGTTTGGGTCGGTGAGCAATGGTGCAGCTACAGGAGGGGGAAACATTCTTGGTAGGTTGACATTGTACATAAATATAAATATAAATGTACAATGGTTTCTGCCTGCATATTGGTTGTGTTCGCGTGTCTATTTTTTAAAATATTTGTACAATATATCATTGCCATTTTATGAGCCGTGTCCAAGATGTACATCAGTACATAGGTGCAACATTACAACAAAAAAAAAGGTGTAACCTAGAGACGGTGAAGCTAGAACTAATTAGGTTCTTTGTTGAAGCTTTGAAGCATGTTTATTGTTTTGTAGATGATGAAACGAGTAAGCGTATGAGCGATTGTAAACTTTATCATCAACTTTTTTTATTAATATAAGGTTCGGGGACCCTAAAAACCCCAGCTCACTTTCCAAAAAAAAAAAAAACTTGCTTCAAAGCTTCAACAAAGAACCTAATTAGTTCTAGCTTCGCCGTCTCCAGGTTAGGGAGTAACCTTGCAGAGTGTTCGGCTACTAAAGTGGGTGCATGATAGACATGCCATAACTTTTCTATGTTACAATACTGATTTTGATGTTTTTGGGTTCTCTTTCTTATGGGTGGTTCGACTTGCATTTGTGAGTAGTTGTGTGGTTCTTCTTCTGAAGATCCAAGTTTTGTGGTGTGGTGTAATATAGTGATTTGTGATTGTCTTTTCTTATTATTTATTTATTTTTTGTTGTAGCATGTTGCATTCATAGGGGATCAAACATATCTATACCTAAGGTCCTTGTGTCCATGTTTTCTTTATTTGATTTCTTGGATACTCTAGTAGCGCTACTTATGATTTCAACATTTCCTTGTAATGGTAGTCTTCTTAAAACTAAGTTCATAATTGCACGTTGAACATCTTATATCAGGAATATATGGTCTCAAGTCAGATAGTCATGATGTTACAAAGAATGTAAATGATCTGTCATTGAATGACCTCCTTGATGGCAGTTACAAGTACCAAAGTTGCCATGACAAAGGGAAGAAAGCAGTCGGTGCAAATGAAACCTTGTTACACACAGTTAAAAAGGCCTGCTCCATGGTTCAGCCACGACGAGTTCTACTGACCCAAAACACTGCCGAGCTAGACAACAATTTCACCACAAGAATGGATATATTGAATTCTGGTTCTTCTGTGTCAAGCGGAACCGACCAATGTGATAAAACTGCAGATGTCTCTTCATCTATCAAGGTATGTTTCAACTTTCAAGTGATCCTATCCTTTATTTTAACTTCCTCCGTGAGTTTTGGTTATATGAGAAACTTATAGCTTAAATGAATCTGGTTGGTCAATTTGCTTCTAACCGGAATATTGAATAGTTCAGATTGCACATATTCTTGACGTAGTGACATATACTTATTTGTGATAGAAATTAATATTGGTTTACAATGCAGTCTCCCACTATTTGTTTCAGTTTTATAATTTATGCATCTCATTCTTCTGTAACTAAATCTTCAGGATGCTTGCACAACTTCAAACAACGTTTCATTATATAAACCTAATATCATTCTTGAACGCTTAGCTCTTCCTCCAGTTAACAATTTGGATTCTCTTCTACTTGATACATCCAACACCGCAGTGCCATCAAGAGGCACAACTGATATGCGATCGTCTAAATCATTGGTGCATGGAGCTAACTTGGCACCATTTCACTGGCTGCAAGGCTTTAATGGCTCTTCGAAAACTGCAATAGATACCGGAAGGTTGTCTACTAGCAGAAGTAGATGGGTAAGAATCGGGTGCATTGCCAGCTCTCTTGAAGCTCCTAGTGTCTTTTCGGACATTGACTCAATAACTTGTGATCATGGGAATATGATTAAAGGTTTGGATGCTATTACTTCTCTCAAGTCTGTGAAACTTGATTTGCCACAGAGGCGCCTAGATTCTTGTGATGGGCAGCTGAATTTGACTTTGGCCATGGGAAATCTTCTCGGAGTGCAGGAAGCTGAAGGCAAGCTGGCTCATCATGAAAATAATCTTCTATTAGCCATCATGGTGGACCTGATCAGCACCAATGGAATTTGCATGCATCAGTACAAGGTAATGAGTTTATACCTGTTGATCCGTATAATCTGTTCAATACAATTTTCAGTGCGCTGCATATATTATGTCTGTGGTAGAATAAGCTGCATGTTATCACAAAGTTTGAGGTAATCCTTAGGTAATAAATCACCCAAATTATTAATGTTGGATCAGTCAAATCGTGGCTCACCTAGGAATCTACTTAGTGGCCATTCTCTTTGATTTATAAATTATTTTTGTGAATCATGTTGATAATGCCAGCTTTAGATGTTAAGGTTGGATAAGGATCGTAGTTTTCCATTGGTAAATGGACAAGATTTATACTATATCCATTTACAATTTGGGTTTCCTTGCGCTCTAGCTCTTACTACAGACATACTGGCTTTTTCATTAGAAGGTTTATATATTTACTCATTTTCATGGCAGCTGTGCATTCTCCGAGGGTTATGGCTGCTGCTGAAATCCTTTGTGACATTGCAAGACGTTGTAAAGAGCAAGGCCAGAATGTCGAAAACCTCAGACAGCCCAAGAAACTATCACAGAATGGAATCAAGGGACGCAAGTCCAGGTCATCACTGTTAAAAACGTAGGTTATGTTTGTCACGCCCAAATCAGTAACAAGGCCTGATCATGAATTTGAAATTGCTGACCAGATAATGCCCTCGAAGAAGTTGAAGCTCTCCAATAATAAGAAAAAAGATACAAGCCACAATGACAATGATAACGAACGAGACCCAATGAAGTGGTCTAGATCCACATCAAATAAATCACCTTCTACGAGAACAGAGAATCCTGAAACAAAGCACTAAAATGCTGAAACTGTAAAGTTATTCAGTATGGTGTCATCATCATCTAAGCGGCCTTTGGACAAAGCAAGGAACGATGAGCAAAAAGCTGAGGAAAGCCCTAGTAATAGATTGGGGTAGAGGAAGGAGCAAGGGCGTTTGCAGTAGGCGCCCATTCTAAGATGGAACTAACATCTTTCTGGAGGACTGACTTTACTCGGGATGGAATGCAATCTAGAGTTTCCATTTGAATGCTATCCCAAATGTAGAAGGGATTTAGCTGTATGTTTATCGAGGTTGAGTCCATGTTGTAATTGTATAATTGTAGGTTAGGTGTAGGACTCAAAATGATGTTATCAGGGAGTTGGTTTTTTCTTTGTAAAGTATTGCAGTCATCTCTCTTCAGAATTCTATGGTATCTCATGTTGTAGGTATCATCTTAGGCTAGGATTAAAGAAGTGAGGCAACAATCAAGATGGGGGCCAAACTAGCAAATTCTTCTTCTCACCCTCAGAAATTATTGAAAACCTCTCTGATCACTAGAGGAGGTTACCCCTGATCAAACTAAAGGTTGGATTTTTATTTTATTTTCACTGGAAAACCCAGGGATTGGTATTTTTCAAGTGAAACCAGTTGAATTATGTCAGATCATTAGGATATATTAGATGAAATCTCCAACATATTTACATAAGCACGATCCACAACAATGTGAAGGGATTGTAGGTCAGTAGCGCGGTTTTTAAGCTTTGCACCTCCTAGGCATTATCGATGACCGATTTATGTATATGTGATGGAGAGCTTTTGATTGCAATCCTTAATATGACAATAGGATAACGCAATAACTTGATATGATGAAGGATTCACTCAACTTCCAATTAATCTTCCGCAAGTCAAGAGTCATTGACTCCATAATGGCTCCAAGTCAAGAGTCGTCATTGGAATTTTCCTTACAAATGGAACCTCTTTAAGACTTGAAGATTTATGAAAGTCATTGGCTCTATATATATCTTTTCCACATAAAAATGCGCCATGATAAAGAAGTGTGATATCTTGAACACCACACATGACTTGAGTAATTGTGAAGACTAGACTTCAATCTTCTTCTTCCCAAGTTAGACGTCATTGACTAAACCCAAGTGATTGAAATATCAAAGGAAATCAGGCTGTTGAGATAGAATGATAAGTTTCCAGTGGCCTAAAATGCAAAGCCTGTCAAAATCTTGAATGGAGTTTCGAAATGGTTTCAATTACGTTTTTAGCATATAAAAGTAAGTGAGTTAGTTGGGCATTTCTCGCACCAAGCCCTTCCCTTGTTTTTCCTCCTATAATCATTTACAAGCTCAATTGAGTTCATTGTGGAATCATGTTCCCTGCTCCTCTTCCCCATCTTTTTCTTCTTTCTTTTTTGGTTGTTCTTGTTCTTAGAGTTTCTCTTTGCATGCCAACCACTGCATTCGATGTTCGCAACGGGAATAGTCTTGTAGTGGAGGTCCAGTGTATTGAGAAGGAGAGACAAGCTCTTCTAAATGTTAAGAAGGGTCTCCTAGATCCTTCACACTGTCGCCTTTCTTCATGGGTGGAGGAAGTGAACTGTTGTCAATGGAGAGGGGTCAAGTGTAACAACAAAACAGGCCATGTTGTTACCCTTGATCTTCATAATTCATATGATACCAATTCTTATGGTGGCATTGAAAGAAATGACAACACAAGTCTAGGAGGTGAGATAAGTTCTTCTTTACTTGATTTGCGATATTTACGACACTTGGATTTGAGTTTCAACAATTTTACTTCTATTCCCATCCCTGGGTTCTTTGGCTCATTTTGTCAATTACGTTCATTGAACCTCTCTAATGCTAATTTTGGTGGTCGAATTCCTCGCCAAATTGGAAATCTCTCCAACCTGAATTATCTTGATCTGAACGGTCTCTATGAAGGAACAAGTTTATTTGTAAACAACCTTGATTGGCTTTCCCGCCTTCGCTCATTGATATATCTCGATATGAGTGGAACAAACTTGAGTCTTATTTCTGATTTGTTCAATAACTTATACCGTCTCCCATCACTTAAGCACTTGCATTTGAGTTTGTGCGAACTTAATGAGAGTTCTTCCTCTTCTTCATATCTTACCAGAGGCCATGCTAATTTCACATCTATCAAGTACATTGATTTGTCTAGGAATGCTTTATCATGCACTATTTTTAAACCTCTTGAGAATGCAACCTCACTTTTGTATCTTGACCTATCATCCAACCAATTGAATTGTTCAATTCCAAGCCCTCTTGGACAAATGAAATCCCTTGCACATCTTGATATACAGTCTAACAATTTAAAAGGTCCTATACCAAATTTCCTTGGCAATATCACTTCTCTTACTTACCTAAGTTTATCATCCAATCTCCTTGAAGGAGGGATACCAAGCAATTTGGGGAAGTTGTGCAACCTACAAACGTTAAGTTTGCGTTACAATAATCTGAGTGGAGATATAGCAGATGAGTTTTGGTCTGGGTGCATTAGTAACTCTTTAGAGGATATAGATTTATTTGGAAACTCTTTGGAGGGCGTCATCTCTGAAACCCACTTATCCCTTCTTTCTAAATTAAGTTCCCTAGACCTATCTTTTAACTCATTTAGATTGAATTTGAGTTTTGATTGGACTCCTCCTTTTGAACTTGACAGCGCATATTTCCGCTTTTGTCTGTTGGGCCCACGATTTCCTTTGTGGCTTCGAACGCAAAAAAACATATCCATCCTAGACATATCTCATAATGAAATCAATGATACGATCCCTAGCTGGCTTTGGAACTTTTCTTCGAATATGAATATCATGCGTCTTTCTTCCAACCATATTTATGGAAAGCTTCCAACTTTATCCCTAGCATTACTTAAAAAGATATCCGAAATTGATCTTAGTTCCAATCTCCTTGAGGGCTCAATACCAGAAATTTCTCCTAGCACAGAATTGTTGGTTCTCTCCAACAACTCCTTTTCTGGAACTCTTTCAAATCTCTTATGCAATGTGTCAAGTACCCAAAATCCTCTATTGTATCTTGATGTATCAAAAAACCAGTTAGTAGGATCGGTTCCAAATTGTTTGAATTATTGGCGAGGTGTGGTGGTTTTAGACTTGAAAAAGAATAATTTTTCAGGAGAAATCCCGAATTCAATAGGTTACATGGACCGCCTGCAATCATTATTCTTCAATGGCAATAATTTATCTGGAGTATTACCTTTGTCATTAAGAAACTGCACATCATTAGCAGTAATTGATGCTGGAGAAAATAGGTTTACCGGTGAGATTCCACCATGGATTGGCGAAAACCTAGTAAATTTGGAGATTCTTCGCTTACACTCAAATGGGTTCACTGGGAACATTCCTTCTCAACTGTGTCAAATTACCCGGCTTAAAATCCTAGACCTTGCTTCCAATAATTTGCAAGGAATCATTCCACATTGCCTCCATAACATTACCACAATGTCTAACTTCGAACCTGTGCCATCTGTTATGGGTTATGATGAGAACACTGTGGTGGTATGGAAAGGGATGGAACTTGAATACCAAAATCAAGAGTTTTTAGTCAAGAGCATTGACTTTTCAAGTAATAACTTATCTGGAGAAATTCCAAGAGAAATGATGCATCTTTTGGGATTATTTTCTTTGAACCTATCAAGAAATAACTTGTTTGGAAAAATTCCAAACAACATTGGTAACTTGAGTAATTTGGAATCTCTTGATTTCTCAAGAAACAATCTTTCGGGGTTTCTTCCAATTGGTTTGGCAAATATAAGTTTTTTGAGCAGCTTGGATTTGTCGTTTAACAATTTTGAGGGAACAATCCCAACAAGCACACAACTTCAAAGCTTTAATGCCTCTTCCTTTATGGGGAACTTGGGACTCTGTGGTCCTCCACTTTCAGTCAATTGCACTACAAATGGGACGTCTTCTCAAGATCATCATCCTACAAAAAATGAAGATGAAACAGATTTTCCATGGTTTTATATCGGTATGGCAATGGGATACATCGTAGGATTTTGGGTAGTATGTGGTGTTTTACTATTCAAACGATCTTGGAAGAATGCTTATTTCCGGTTCATCGAGGAAGTGCACGATTGGCTCTATGTGGTTCTAGTCGTCAATGCAAGAAAAATGCAGAGGAAGTTTGGAAACTTGTGAATCCTTGGATGAACACACATCAAGGTACTCTTCTTTCTATTTAGACAAGGCAATATACATACATACACTCATTAGTGTTCCTACTGGTATCATGTTATTAATGATTTTTTCTTTGATTCCATCAATTAGTTATTAATGATTTTGATTATATTCACAATAATTTTACTTTTTATTTCCTCAGGGCCTAACAACCAGCAGAAAGGTTCTCCCTTGAGCATGTTAACAGAGAAGCGAACACTGGAACGGACATGGTTTAGCTTCTGTTTTAGTAGCAGTAATAAGCAATTAGGTTGCATTGTATTCTGGATAATCACTTTCCCTTTGTAATAATTCCTTACAATTTTCAGGTATTAATATACTGGTCGGGGTCTGCCTAATCCCCCTCCCCACTGGAGTGTTTCTCTATTCGAGGAAATATATTAGATGCTTGTATATATTCATCATAAACTCTAATTCATAGGCATTAGATTATACATATATTCTTATGAGGTAGGTTTATTTCCCTTGTTTTCTATAGCCATTTCAGCAAGCACATTGACGACGATCAAGCCAAGGAGTTTAGGAAGAAATGATGTAAATGATGCAAGTGAATTTAGAATCTCTTGATTTTTCAAGAAACTGTCTTTCAGGTGTTCTTCCAGTGAGTATGGCGAATTAAAACATTTTGGGTACCTTGGACCTGTCATTTAACAACTTTTCAGGAACAATACCACCAAGCACACAGCTGCAAAGCTTGAATGCGTCTTCATATATGGAGAATTCTGGACTCTGTGGTCCTCTACTTTCAGCCAATTGTACAACGAATGAGACATCTTCTCAAGGTCCCGAAATGAAGATACAATAGATATACCATGGTTTTATATCGGCATGGCAATGGGATACACCAAAGGATTTTGGATAGTATGTGAATTTCTGTTATTCAAAGGATTTTTGCTACGTTGAGGAAGTCCACAATTGGTTTTATGTGGTTCCAATCGTTAATGCAAGAAAGCTGCAGAGGAAGTTTGGAAACTAGTAAATTCTTGCATATCCATCAAGGTACTCTTTCTATACATAATATCTTACACATGATGTTAGCTTTCTCTGGTGAAACCAATTATTTTTAATGATTTCGTTTATATGAAAATCAATCAATATTTATAACAATTGTTTAACTTCCTTAGGTGAAAACACAAAAAGAATTTGGCCCTGGTGAAACCCTGAAGCATGCTAACAAGTAAGTATTGAATATTGCAGGCTCTGCTTCAGGTTGAGCAACACTATATTAATCAAGTTTCAGTATTAGAATTTGTGTTTAGGTTGCATTGTATTCTGAGCAAGGTTGTAATAGTTTCTTCCATTTACGGTTGTTAATATACTGGTCGGAGTCTGCCCAACTCCCTTCCCCAGTGGCGTGTTTCTGTACTGGAGATGATATATTATCCATTCTAGTAAAGCATTCATGAAGGGAAGTCTCTGTATTCTTTTTTTTTTTGCAGTTTCGTGTTTGAACTTAGCTATTTCAGGCTTTCAGCAAGTACATTGACTGCTTCAACAAAGTTCAAGCTGGAGAACGAATTCAATATGCAGTATGAAGACAAAGTTGTAATTGACAAGTGCTCTCGAATACCTTGATCTTGGGGATAATATTGTCCATTTCGACATCTTCAAAAACACCCACCATGGCCCATGAATGAAGCTTTATACTCCATTGCTTTCTTACTGATATGAGCTGGAGCGGGATCATCAGTGGGTGCCTCTTACGCAAAGTTTGATGGTGATCACATCCCCTTGTCTTCCAGTCCTTTTTGATAATATTATTTATACAGTTATACTTCTTATTGTTCGGACTGCTTTTAATGGCAGCTGTGCATTCTCCAAGCTACTAGGCTCCTGCTCAAATTTTGTACCATATTGCAAGACATTGAAGAGCGCAAAGCCAGAATGCTGGAAAATTCATATGTTCCGTGAAACTTCCACAGAATAGCATCAAGGACCGCAAGTCCAAGTCCAAGTCATGCATCACGGTTGAAAATGGTAGTTATGTTTGTTAGACCCAAATCGGTAACAAGGCCTGGTGATGAAACCGAAATATATTACTGACCAGATTATGCCCTGGAATAAGTTGAAGTTTGATCTCCAAAGGTACAAGCCACAACAACGAATAGGAGCCCAGGAAATGGTCAATTACCACATCCTAGATTACCTCTGACGATATTCAGTATGGTGTCATCATCTAAGCGGGGATTTGAACAAGCAAGCAATGGTGAGCAGAAGCAGAGGCATGCCAACCAGTTGAAGTATGCATGAGAAAGCATGAACTTTCCATGATCCTTAATCAACTTCTCCTTTCAAGAGGATGTAGCTCAAATTGTAGATCAATGTAGACCTTACATCCAGAACTTAACACAACCTTAAGAAGGCATAATTCTTTGCCGATGGTTTGAAAATTGTAATGTCGGCAACCACAATAGCCCATTTTAACCATTTTGATTCCCCTTCAACCATTTAAATCCTATAGAAGCATGGATTTGTTTAAGGTCTAGCATAAATTCGCAGAAACTCATAGTTTGTTTGATTGCACAAACACTTCAAATAGAACTCACAGCAAAATTCAAATTAGACTTTAAAAAACTGTTCCTTCTAACAGATAGCATTGGCCTTTTTTAAGGGTTAGTTATAAACCTAAATTTGAAATATCTATCCACTTTTGCACAAGCTAGGTCAAAGAAACTCCTTGTGTCACCAAAGAAGAAACGTACTTTGATTCATTTATACATAGCTACATAATTTAATTTCGAAGAAGTTATAGATGTGTTCATCAACACTAGGGACCAAAAAAATTAAAGCATAACATGTAAAATTGTAAAAGAAAATTGATAGAAAATGAACAGTACAAAGGAGAGGACGATTTTGAGGTAAAAACGACCTTCAACGTCATGTTTTCTCTCCAAATTCTTGAAATATTTTCGTCAACAAGCTTGGAACTCTTCAATGCCATCTTCAAGCTCAAGTGCTATAACTTTTCTCTTTCCCTTTACCATAAAGGTCCTTTGCAACCATAATTTACAAAAGGATCACAGATTTGCTGGGGTCAGTCTTCCATGAATAAGAAGCCGATCTGACAATTTCTTTAGCAACACGAGTGAGATATGGAGCTATGGTGAGAATGCTTAAGGTTCTTGCTGAAATCAATCACACTGTAATGAAGTTGAGTTCAACAGTTGTTTTGCAAAACCAAAGATTCAGAACATAAAGTCCCATTTCTCTAGATAACATATCACAATTTGGCAAATATAAATGTTTAACATAAAAGACACTATAATCACAGTATATAAGTAAAAATTGCTTTACATGTTACCAATAAAACTTTTGAATGTTTATAGCCTATTTGGCTCCCACCATTGAATTACCTAAAACCATATCAACATCCATACTTCAACTTCCTTCATGACCACTAGAGCACCCATGAGGATCTTCACATTTCTGGTCCAATTGAGTTGCAACCAAATATCCAATGTAGAACTCTATGAATGGTTGAGCAGAGTCAAAACATTATTTTGACATATTCAAAATCTCATCAACCTCTCTTATTCCTCACATTTCCATAAATAATGAATCATGGCCTATATGAGCACACATCATATGTGGCAAGGCACCTTCAATAGGTATCCAATGTATATGTTTCTTCTTTGGAATCAAACTCATAACATTCAAGTGATTACTTGTAATCATCATCCACAATGTGCAAATAAATTATATGTCAAAGTAAGTCAAAGCAATCGCGTACATCATGATACATTTTTTAAAGCCATAATAATCACATTCACCGACCTCATTAATAGCTTCCATGGCCAAAAAGAACACAATAGGTTCACAAGTGATGATTGTATCTAACCCCTTAGCAATTTTTAATTAACCCCATGAGAATTATGTCTACAAATCTAAAATGAGTCTTTCCACAATGTCCTAAGATCCACTCTTCCACTTCTCCACATAACCTGAAAGATCAATAGATTCAATACCATACAAGACTTCATGAAAGTGGTTTCTTGCCAAAGAAACAAATCCGTACTCAAGAGGATAAAACATCAGGCATAAGTCAAGTCTCAAATCTAAGACGTTCAAACTTATCATGTAAATATAATGATCGACTTATCAGAGTCGGAGTATTTGATTCACATACATTCTGCATTCTCAATCCCATGGACCTAGAAAATCTCTGCACTGATGCCAACAAAATCCCCCATTAGCTTAGAGTCAGAGTCAGTGTCTTTTTTCAGATTTGTACGAGACAAACAAACTGATGCCAACAAAATCCCCATTAGCTTCCACAGCCAAAAACAATACTGTGCAAACAGAGTAATCAAGGCGAAGACTGGGTTACAAGTTGTCTAACCTCTTCAGGAGGGGAAAAAAAAAAAAACAAACCTGAATCCTAATAGTATCAGTAAATCTAAGAAAAAAAGACTTTCTATATGTCCACTTCTCCACAATCCTTTTTTTTTTTGGAAATACTTCTCCACAATCCTTAGCTAAGAAGAGTTACAAAGATTTCAAGAAGAGTTACAATCCTTAGCTAAGAAGAGTTACAAAGATTTCAAGAAAGTGGTTTCTTGCCAAAGAAACAGCCCCGACTCAAAGGATTCAATATCGGGCATAATAAGATGTTCAAACTTACCATGTAAAGTGTTCTAAAAATCAGCCTAGGCGCTAGAAGGTAGAAAACCGCACAGATTAATGGCTGGGCGGGTTCTGGGCAGTCTGGGCGGGGTCTAGGCGGTCTGGGCATTTTTTTTATTTTTAATAAGGCTGATTGTGTTCTTATTTTATTTTTCTTTCCTCTTTTTTAGAAATAAACTATTTAATTATTTTTTATTCAGCATATGTCTAATTGTAGCAAATGATGATTACTTAATGGAATTCTCAAAGGATTTGCCGGTACCAATTTTACTAATGTAGATTTTATCAAACATGACTTATGTTATTATGCAATTTGAAATAAAATAAAATAGTAGGTTTGGATATTTGTCCACAAATTCAATTTTATATAAAGTACTCATCATAACCAACTTCAGTCATTTGAGTTTTAATAAATAACATAAGGTTCTAACGCTTTTTAGAACACTGTTATTATAATCATCGACTTATCAGAGTTACAGTCTTTGAGTTACAATCTCTAACTCATTCAATCTCAATTTACAATCTCACGAAGTTTTTTTTTTCCCATCTATCAAAATTTGGCATTACCCTTTAACATTTTTCCCTCCATTTAAAAGGACGCTAAGATAAACACTATGAGATTAGATCGATCCCCTTTCATAATATTCAAACTTCGCAGAAACCAACTACGTTGAAAAGGTCATTGCAATAACAAGAATCCATGAAAGAAGAGGTCTCTTCAAAAAGAGAACAACCCCCTGCTCAAACAAGACAGTATCAGGGCTAATAATTTAAGTCTCACTGAAGCTTATCCCATAAATTATCAGACTTGTGGTTCATGATTCTCACACATTGTCAACTCCATAGACCTAAAGAATCAACGAGATGATTCACGTAGACATTCAAAAACCACAGGCCGTGTCCTCTTCTCCCATCATCCCATCAATAATCAATTTCAGGACATGCTTTACTCTTTTCTTGGCACAATGCTGTTTTACCCCAATTTACACTTTCCCCAAGCTCCTTCCATCCATCAAAACTTGACATTCCCCTCCAATTAATTTCAACAATTACAACAAACCAAGTTCTCTTCTTTTACCCGTAGATATTAATTCCTTATCTTTTCATTCCCTACTTTTGATTAGTTATGAACCACACACTTAATTTCTCTTATAATTTTGAACAAACTTCCAAGTATTTGGATTAAACACAAATAGATACACATTCCATATTTGCACAAACCAATAAATAATGAAAGAGCTTATACCTGACATTGCAGCCTAGTCTTGATAACATCCAACGGAGTAGTAACCGCACTCGCGAGAGCCCCAGCTGCGGCGCCAGCAGTAAGATGAACCAAGAGCTGCTCCCCCTCATTCACATTCTTCTTCTTAGGCGACACCTCACTAAGAACCTTCTTCACTGCCTCATACGTCGCAAAATGCACTGCAGTAAACGGTGCATTCATCACAATAGTGGTCTTATAAGAAGCATAAAAGGCCTTAAACCCTTCTTCTCTAATCATCCTCACTACACAGTCCTTCACCCCACCATAGGGACTCCTCCGGAGCTGCAGCCTCTGCTTCACCACATCCATAGGGGTGAGCACGGCGTCGCTGGCGACCGTGGCCACCACCCCCGAGGCTGCATGGGCGAGGGGGTGGTGGCCCAAGCGGTTTCCGCCGAGTTTGTCCTTGCAGAGCTCGTAGACGGAGAAGTAGACGGCATGTGCTGGGCCGGCCCCCAGGCCCATTGCCCCGATGCCCCGGTACAGGCCCAGTGGACCCTCGGATTTCATAATTGATACGAAAACGTGGCGTACGTGGTGCTGTGGATGGATGATCGTGGTGGTTGTGGTAGCGGCGGAGCCCATCATTTGCATGCGGGTTTTGAGTGTGTCGACTGGGAACATAGCCATGTGCTCCACCATGCCTGCTATTGAGCCTGCTACCATAAACTTCCAGAAGCTCGGTTGTTCCTGTTCCATAGAGGTGGTGGGGGTGGGTGGGCTTTCTTCCTTCATGGTGGTGGTGTAAGTGGCTGTGAAGGAGGAGGTGGTGGTGGTTGCGGTGGTTCTAGAGAGTTTGGGTTTATGCTATAGGGTTTAAAGGTGGGGTTTATAGTGGAGGAGAAAGGATTTCCAATTCGGTGAATTGGGTAATTGGTTCGGCCCATCTAGTAATTTCTCGAGCTGGCCTATTAATTGGGTTTATAAGTTTTTTTTTTTTTTTTTTTTTTTTTTTTTTTTTTTTTTTTTTTTTTTTTTTTCGGTTATTCGGGACGGGGCGAAAATCCCCCAATCCGTCGTGGGCGGCGATGGTTTTTAAAAAATTGTGTAAACGGATATACGGAGAAGATTTAGGGATCCGCTATCTCCGGTGGGGCGGGGATGAATTTGCTCAAATCCGCACTGTTGCCATCCCTACTCTCGGTTCGGCTCTGGTTACTTTAATTTTATTTTTTCGGTTTAGTAAAGGGTATGGCGAAGAACACCTGTTAGTTGTTACTATACTAACTAGGGTGTCAGTGCGCTCTACGTGTGTGAATATTCAATATTTTTTAATTTATTATAAATAATTTAATAATAATAAAAATTATAATTGAATTTCTATATAATAATTATATATATTTTTAAGTGTATGTATAATTTATAAATAAATGAAGGGTTTCAAATAAATTATGTTAGAGACTTATGTATAATTAATAACTGTTTAAGAGATGCTAGTTTTGATTATAAAATTTCAAAATAAAAAATCTAAAATTTAGATATAAGGGCCTTTTTATAATTTCTAAATGACAATGCCGAGGTAAGCTCTCTATTAAATTTTCTAGTGGGTTATATGGTTGGGCATTCACTCTGGCCAACTTCGCTAAACTGTATTGTTTGAAGTTTTGAGTTGATGATGCCGAGATGATAGAAAGGCTATGGGATGAGAATTACTTTGACCCATCTAACAATACATAAATAAGTTTTGAGGAAAGGATACAGTGGCTTAAGTATGAATTTCGATCAGATGAACTTTGAGAAGATTTATTCTGCGCTGGGTTCAGACAGTTGCTCTTAGACAATACATAAAATTTTGTTACAGGGGAGTGCAGATGCTCTTAGACAGTTGTCTTTTTGAGGCAATTTACTTCATCCATTCTTTATTTCCTTTTGTTTTGGTACAGTGCAAAGATGCACTGACTCTTCAAAAAATCCTTGTTTTGAGAGTTGGATATGTGTCGGACACAGACTCGCACTTGACACGTATCCAACATGTGGTCAATAGTTAGGACACTTTGACTGAGACTGACACGGTCCCGACATGACTCCAACACGCCAGTGATTTTTTCCTTTTTTTTTTCTTGTGTTTTTTTTGTTGGTTTTCGGAAGTAGTTTTTGAAGAAACACCAGTTTTGCTGCACTAAATTGGAATCGTCAATTCTTTGACTTCTTCAGCCAGGGAGAGGAGTTGTTTCGATTAGAGCACCTCTCCACACCGTTCTCAGTCTGAGGGTCCTTGACTGACGATTTTTATTTGGTGGTACATTAGGCGTCATCAAGGTCATTTATTCGCTTGCTCTAAATTAGATACAATACAAACAAAAAAATGGTATTTTGCTATGTAATTTCTCCGCTTCTGATGACTATTTTGCTCGTAGATACACAATTACACACTATTTTGAAACAATTTGTAAATTATATACACTCTCCAGTAAATTTGATTATATGTGCATCTTTATAAATTTTTCTATATCTCTGGTTAAACTCTTCTCATTCAGCTTCAAAATAAAATTTTAAACAATGTAACCTTTAGGTTGTTTATATGAGTTATAAAAAAAAAGTAAAAATTAACAAAAAGTAAGTTTGACCGTGTCATCGAATACTAATTTTTTGAAAATTATTGAGTTCCCATATCGTATCCTTGTCCGACACAATACATGTGTTTGTATCCGTGCATCCTTGATGCAGAGTCATCATATTATTCCATAAAACCATAAAAGAAGTATAATACAATATGATTTTTATCCCATTCCTTGGATTCTTTCAAGTAGGTAGAACTCGTTTATGTATGATTTAACTTCAATTGTAGGCTGCCAGAAGCAAGGATATTGACCAAATAGTTTAGAGGAATCAGATGTACTGTTCACTTGTGACTTTGGAGGTGAATCATTTTCTTTACCCCAACAAATGGTCCAACTCCTCCCTTTTAGATCTCTCCCATAGGTTAAGCAAGGAACTTGGTTTCGCAGAATAAACCAATTCCTCCCTTTTGATCTCTCCCGTAGTTTAAGCAAGGAACGTGGTTTCACAAAAAAAATTTATTTTGCAAAATTTTGTTGAAAATTTCATTTTTTTAAAGGGTTAATTGATCTTTCCCCTCATAATACATAGGTATTTATGAAGTATCCTCATAATTATTCCATATTGCAGTTTGTCCTCGAGACTAGCAATTAACGTGCTTTGATCGTCTGTTTTAAAAATAGATAACCAAAATGACCTTGACTCATTAAAGGTTGTGATTGAATATTTCGTATCTCAAACATCTCATCTCGAATAAAATCACATGACCCAATTGAAATCATAATCATAGCTCCAAAAAAAATAACCGTTGTTAAAAAAAATCGTATTTTAAACATCTCATCTCAAAGAAAATTGTAGAGTCTGACTGAAATTATAAACATATCTCAAAAAAAATTGAAGGGCCCTCCTTCTTCCTCATCTGTTTCGCAGCCCCACCTCCCCTCCCCGTCCTGAGTCCTCTATGCTTCCACATCAGGGGGCGGTGGGGTTGCGAAACCGTCCTCTACAAATCCATTATAGTGTTTCCTATGTACCCATCAGGGGCGGATCTACCTTATAGCTAAGGGGGGCAATTCCCCCTTAGCTTTTTAAGAAACTCCATCAAACTAACAATATTTACAATCTTGCCCCCTTTTAAAATTTTAGATTGCCCCCTCTTATAGAGAATGAAATACGAATATACACAAAATCGCAAACCCTTTGCAAGTTCACCTCTTCACCTTCTCAGTTGCCCAAAATGATTTTGACAAAGATCCATTTTCTCCAATCTCTTCCAATCGCACAAGACGATTTCAACGGAGATCGATTTCTCCAATTGCACAATACAGTTTTGATTAGACAGAGATCGATTTATGGAGGTGGTCTCACACTCTCTCTCTGGCTTGTTTGCTCCTCATCGACACTTTTTGGTCTTCACAGTAGTATGCTTCAGCTAAGCAATTGGATGGTAACATTCTTAATATTACTAGTTGTCCACCAATTGTAGCTCAGTTGATCGAACATCAACTCTCCTGTGAGAGGTCGCGGGTTTGAAACCCACTAGTTAGAATTTTATGAGTTTTTACCTGGTTATTAGGAGCACATGTGCTACACCGTGGATAATTCGTCTTTATGCAAGGTGGAGACAACGGACCGGAGTGAAAGTAAGTCTCCATGCGAGATGGAGACGACGAGGATATTAAGTGACAACAATATTGTAGCTTTCGGGCCTGGTTTGGTAAACCCTATAGGGTAAGTTATGTAGCCTTTGGCCATGGATTACTAAATAAATAAAAAAGGGTCAAGTACCTAATTTATAATAATAATAATAATAATAATAATAATAATAATAATAATAATAATAATAATAATAATAATAATAATAATAATATTACCAACTGCAATTGCCAGTGTCGAGAGAGCTTTTTCTACTATGAGATGGGAGATCAATGGAGGCAAATAGTTTGATTACATATGTTGAGAAATATATATTTAATGAAATCGATGATGAGGTGGTTATACAACATTACTAGAACATGAGAACTCGCATAGAGTTTATACTAAAATCCAATATACAACAACATTGACACATAAAATATGTTTCTCTTGTACTACTTTTAAAACTTTGTTTTAATCATATTTATTTATTTATTTATTTATTTATTTTAAGAATTAAATTATCTGTGATTTAATTTTTTTGCCCCCCTTTGTTTGCAATCCTGGCTCCGCCCCTGGTACCCATCTGCTTTGATCTGATTTTTGTTCATGTAAGCATGAACCTACTAACCCAACTTGAGTACACCAAGATTAGCCCACGAATTGAGCACCCCAACCAAAGAAATATAATTTGGTTGAACTCGCTCGTTTCGCATCCTTCGAAATACCAACAATGCCTCCTTAAATTCCCCTTGTTGTGCAAGCCCAACAACATTTTTCCAAGTACATATCAATTAAGGTGGTGTTTATTTTTTTCAGTGCTTAGAAGCTAATTTCTAACTGGTTCTGAACGAATTTATAAATAAATTGTTTGTTTTGCTTCTGAATTGGTTGTTGATTAGAATATGTAAAATTAAAAGTTGTTTGTTTTTAGGTACTCACTTGTTTATATATATATACCATTGAGATCTCTTTCCACCACTACTAGAAATCACTCTATATCTATCTTTATTCCCCATACAATCTTCAATATAGAGGAAAAAAAAAAGTGAAAAAAATGAATAGGAAGAAGAGGATGAGGAAGGCTAGGGAGGGTGGAGAAAAGAGGGGATCGTTGGTAGAAGAGAGAGGTAACAACAATCATTACGAGTTTATTATGAGATTATTATTAAAAATAAATTTTCATTAAGCACTCAATGCTAAGTGATCAACACTCCCATGGTGCTTAATTCAATTAGAACTTTAACTTATACTCAGAACTAAAATTAAACATTTTTTTTTAAATGTCTCGCTTCTTATTAAGACTTATGAGTCTAATCAGAACATAAAACAAACACCCTTTAAGGCATTCTACACGTAGACGTTCAAGTTCACATTATGATCAAGCGTGTGCACGTGTATTTTCCTCGCTAAATCCAAATCACCCAACTTCAAACAATGCGGCACACTTCCAATTCACCATTGTCCTTTCATCCGCTCTTAAGTTTTCTCCTCCGATCTCTAAGAAACACTTGGATTGCTTCCCTTGACAACCCCATCTTTTGCATACCCTTGAATCAATGTAGTCCTAAGTAACCAAATCTCTTTGAGCAGCATGAATAATCCCACAAACTGAATACATTCTCATCAAAGCATTCTTCACATAAACATCCATCAGGATCATCACCATTTCAGTCTTGACTGAATAACATGGACTCGCTAGATTTCCAATTAGTCTTCCGCAAGTCAAGAGTCATCGACTCCATAATGGCCCCAAATCAAGAGTAGTCATTGATATTTTCCACACACAAATGGGACCTTTTAAGACTTGAGAGTTACTTTTAACAATAAAAATAGAGAAGAGTGATATTTTCCACACTGCTTTTTCTAAATATGGAGGGAACGCTTGAGGAAATGGGCGAGGGAGGGGGGTGTGACCCTTCATCCCCTTTGAGATGCACGCCTTTGCAAATCTCGAGGGAAATGAGTGGTAACACTCCCCCATTGCCCATTTTCTCGCGCGTTCCCTCTACGCGTAGAAGGGGTAGTCTTTCCACACACAAATGGGACCTCTTAAGACTTGAGTGATGCAAGTCATTATTTTTTCCACAAATAAATGGTACAATAGCCTTTCACTTGATTCTAACATCAGGATACAAAGTGCACCATCATAAAGAATGAACATCACACACAGACTCGAGTAATTGTGAAAACTAGACTTCGATTTTCTACTCCCCCAAACATACGTCTTCGTATAAGGATATGGAGGATTCTGGCCTCTGTGGTCGTCCACTTTCAGCCAAGTGTACAACAAATGAGACATCTTTTCAAGGTCCCCGAAATGAAGATGGAATAGATATTTTTAGGGGCATTTCTAAGGTTTTTTGTTCTTCATTGGGTTGGATGATCTATGGAAGCTCTTCCATGAAGTTGGATGGTCACCAATCATCTTTCAATCATGGGAAGTGGGAACACTCATTCTTTGGAATCGGATGGTCCCAAGGCTTTGATTTCTCATGGTTTGGTGATGGAAGTGTTTTGCACATCAATGCACCCAAGCTTAAGGTGCTTTTTCGTGGCTCTTAGAAATAACTTTGTTTTGCCTATCTGTCAAAGTGAACTAGGTTGAGCATACCAACCAGAATATAATTCAAAACTCTTGAAGCTAGGGCATAAGACTAAGTACACTGGAAATTCATTTGTTGATTGCGTAGTATTATCAAATTCATGGTTTTAAAGAAAATTTTGGATTACCATCAAGTTCAATGGTGCCTTCCGAATCTGCTCATTTATTCCATATATTTTTGCCTTTCAGAGTTAAAGCAGCCATCACAGCTTTTGTATCTCCTTTTCAAGCTGTGTCATCTTCGGAAAACGGGAGTTGTCATCCAGGTTACCTTAGTACACTGGTCTTCTCATATAAACTTCCAACATTTGTCTCCTAGAAACCGATACATTCACTCTCCTGCAGCAAAAACAGAGCACCCCAGATTGAAAAACAGTGCATTTAAAATTATCCAAATGAGAAATTATACCTTTGGAGCTCTTGAACAACTGATTCAGGATCTAGATGTTGACGGGGAAGAATGATATTGAGATGGGTTGCTTCAACAATAAAAGCAAAGCAGCTTGAGAAAAAAAAAATGTGTTTGGAAGCATTTTGAAACGGTGTTATGGGATCACTGCACTCAATGTGTAAATCTTGGAAACCCCTTTGTTTCTTCTTATTGAATAAATGGAAAATTTGAAAAATTGGTGTTGTTTATATAATATGGGAAAGTCTGGGTTTAGGGTTTAAGGCATTTTTTTTCCTATACTTACGAGAAAAAAAAAGAAGGAAGAAAAACGGGGAATTTCAGAGGATTTATCACAAAAGCAGAGATGTCTTTGGGATTGTACATGGTTATGCAGGAATTCTAAATGTCGAGGAAGCCAGAGGGAGGGAGAGAGGGAAGGAGGGGACCGTTCACCCCCTTGGGATGCGTGTGCATCATTTTTTATGCGCGCATCTCAAGGGGGATGGACGGTCCCCTCCTTCCCTCTCTCCCTCCCTCGCTGGCTTCCTCAGACAGGTAGAAGCTCTCAAATAATAGTAGTATATCTTAGGATCCAGATGTAGTTGAGATAAGCTTTTCAACCTGTAGCAAATGCAACAACTTTTGGGTGCACATGATGCCAGGTGGCTCTCCGCATTAGAAATTCCTGCCTTGATTATTAATTACTCTAAGGGTCAATCCTACGCAGTTTCATATATATAATTATTTTGAGTTTAGATATATAATAATTCTTTAACTTGATATCATATTTTTCTTGGATTCTACTCTCTTTGTTCAAGACATTGAAATAATATTTGTAGTTTTATTTTACATCTTTATCTTATTTTTAGAAAAATAAATTTTACTAACACTTATACATTCTAATGTCGAATGCATACTTTTTTGGCACTAGAATGCAAGGTTGTGCAATGTTTATGTGGGGAGCCACTCGCCACGTAGGCGGACTGTTTGTGACGAATAAGGAATTTGTCACATAATACTTTCCTTAACGTCCCTTATGTGAGGAACGTGTGACGACTGAAATTCCTCTTCATTGCTGAAATGTGATGAATTAACATTTTTCAGTGAGGAACAACGTTCTTTACCAAAGCCCAATTTTCTTGTAGTGAAAAATGTTGAAATGGCTAGTGATTGTTTCCTCTCCTTTAAACCTTATATATGCAAAAGAAAATGAAGTGGCAGTTTTCGCATGTTATGGAGAACACCATTTCCTCTCTGAAGCTTAATATATATTTGCAATGATCTTGTACATGGACGATTGTGTTTTTGGTTATGAGTAAATAATGAATAAAATGTCTAAGAAATTATCCCATAAAATAGTCGAGCCTTATGGATCCCTCCATAGGTACACATGGGATCAATAGTTGACATGGTCAACCATTAGAAGCCTACATAAAGTATGGGTACCCATTCCCATCCGGAAATGCCTCTCCATCTCTCCTTCAAGTACGTTGCATGTCTATATAAATATTTTTATCCAGCTTAATTAGTTTCACCCATGCATAAATTTTCTTTGTTCACAAGATAACTTTTGTTATACAATATGACGACTTATAGTGAGGATAATAGCATCTGGTGCATTAATAAGAACACAATTACTAATGACACTAGGTATATTTTCTCGCAGAACGACTATAAATATTTCAATGAGGTTTTCATGTTTCAGATTGCTATGGTTTCTTTGTTGAAAGCCATACTTGAGGTGGTCCTCAAGCCTTTCGGTTTCACATCAGTACTGCCACAAATTTTGGTAAGTTCCTCCTAGTTAAAATGTTTCGGTTCTGTGTTGAGATTTTGTTTTGATGTTAATAAATGAATGGTAATTGAACATTTTGGGAGCCAAGTATAATGATAGTAACAAGTAATATATGACCAAGGGCGGAGCCACGTAGGAGACAAGGGGGCAATCGCCCTCCTCAACTTTGAAAATTTTGTTGATTTACCTATAGAATGGTGTGGTCCACTTAGTTAATACTATTGATTGTCTCCCTAAAAATTATGCATATCTTATTTCACCCCATTTTTTTCCCTCACACTTTCTTAAATGGTAGATCCATTACTCCACTAATTCACATAATAATTAGTTGTCTCCCTTTCATGAGAATTGTGGCTCTGCCCTTGTATACGACAAATTTATAGATTCTCTCTTGTAAAGGACAGAACTGGGAATATTTTACACTATCCATGTTGTTATGCCTAACCTCATAAGAAATGATATAGTGAATTAGTGATCAAGTTTCTTAATATTATAACTAACATGAAATAACCTTATTTTCATAATTAAAAAACTCATCTATGGAGAACTAGTTAAAAGATATTTTTCTCATAAAATATAAGTTTGTCATTGATTTTTGTCTTTTTTTTGGATATTCAGACTATAGATCTTATAATTTCTGTCAATTTATCCATGTTAGACTTTGGGTCTCTTGACCATGTTGACCAGAAGTTTGGATTACACAAACCTTTCTTAGTTGCTGCATGGTAAAACTTATAGAGAATAACCGGTGTCAATGACCCATAGTTTCCATTTTGACTTTTTTCTTGTACTTTAATTTGTGAAAATATAAATCAAGCAAAGTTGAAATCCTGTCTACAAATAATTATCACAATTGGAAGAACTCTTTGAAAGTATATTTAAAGTAAATAAAGAGCACAGGAATAGGGTCATTAAGTCATGGAAATTACTCTTTGATGTAATTACGACCTATTTTCTATTGTATTTTACTGTAGTAAGGTCTTTGTTCCTTCTGGCGATAAAAAGGATTAATATTTTTCTCTTAAATTCCATAATTATAGCTTCATTATCTGGTTTTGTCACGGTAGTAAACAAGTGAATTAATGTTACATAAAATGTTTTTGCAGAGTGGTCAGATATTCGGAGGAACAGGTTTGTCACAAATATCAGAGTTCGATAATATTTTCAATCCATTAGAAGTAGCGTTCAGGGCTGAAACTTTAGGGCCGTTTGGGGTTATGATTTACCTATTCTTGATTGGGGTAAAAATGGACCTTAGTACTATGATGAGATCTTCTAGAAAGGTATGGGTCATAGGCATCTCAACCTTCATCATTCCATTTGCTTTTACACTTCCAACAGCTTTCTATATAAGGGGAGCCATTTTACATGAAACAGATGTGGGAACTACTCTCCCATTAACTGCTGTAATGGTGTCAATGACCTCTTTTCATACAATAAGTAGCTTCTTGTCCGAACTCAAAATCCTTAATACAGAGTTAGGACGTCAAGCTACATCTATATCTACAATTAGTGGCACTTGCAGTTGGATCGCACTTATGATCTGTTTTGCTTTTTACCAATATTCGACCGCCACCTTAAAAAATATAATTGGTTTCATCCTTTCTACTTTTTCTCTCGTAATATTCATAACAGTTGTATTACGAAAAGTTGTGAATTGGATTATCAAACAAACTCCCAATGGAGAAGTTGTAAAGGATATTCATTTATTTATCATATTTCTGATGATCCCGGCAACTGCATATATAGGAGAGATCATTGGCGTACGATTCTTATTTGGACCAATTATACTTGGCTTGATCATACCGGATGGCCCTCCCCTTGGATCCGCTTTGACAGATAAATTAGAATGTCTTATTTCCGGAGTATTGATGCCAATTTACTTTGTAGTAATTGGTAATATGACATCATATGAAAGCGTGGAATCCACTCATGGTGTCTTACCGTCGACAATGCTATTAATGGCACTTGGTTTTCTTGGAAAGTTTATTGGCGCTATCATCCCTTGCCTCTTCCATAATACGCCTTTCAAAGATGCAACTATGCTTGGCCTAGTATTGACTACTCTTGGCCTATTTGATGTTACAGTCTTCTATGACGCTTTAACTCGGAAGGTACAATTACCAAAATGCATTTTAATTTAGGTTATTTTTTCTCCTTTAAAACAAAGACTTTATTTATTATTATTTTGAATTTTGAAGAAAATACAATCTAAAATGTGAATTAAAATGATTCTCCTCAATCCACTCAACATCTACACTACCGCTACCCACCAACAACCGGAAATAACTGCACAAACTGCCACCTTATACCATTGCGACTCCAATATTAGATGTCGAGCTTTGCTATGGAGCGAGGGAGAGAGAACGAGGGCAAGCGCGAGGACAGCCCTACCCTGCACTCTCCCTGACTCCCTAGAATCAGGGTTTGATGTCACAATCAACTATTATGCAACAACGTCTGGGATTTTGAAGAAAATCGACAATTAGGGGTCTTCTTGACCTGACATTATGCAAAACATATATTTGATGTCACAATCAACTATTAGGAGTCTTGTTGATCTGACATTAGGCAAAACATATAATGTTATAGGTAACAATTTTTCATTGCTAAAGATTGATAAATTTTTTCATGAATTTTTTTTTCTTTTTAAGGCTCGTTTTTTTATTTACAATAATTTAATTTTATTTCATTGGGGATATAACCAATTTCAATAACATATCTAGCAATGAAATGCTATTAGTATTTCGTTGCAAATTACAATGGTGTTATTGTGGATTTTTTTTCATTGTTAAAAGCAGTAAATATTTCACATAAACTTATATTGTTAAAATATTTACTCATAATTTATAGTGACGAAATATTATCTATTGGTCCCTATTATATACGTAGCAATGAATTTTTTTATTGCAAAAGAAGAGTAATTTGATTTAATAAACTATAAAGTTGCTTCACAAAACACAATTATTCAGATAGCTCAACTAGTAGATTTCCATAGTAGGATCTTACCACTAAGAGTAGTGTGTGGTGTCCTTAGAGTTTGTGAGGTAGATTGTGGGGGTCTTACACTTATAAGATGTGAGAATGATTCATTTTAATTTATAGATACAACTTTCGTTGATATACATGCATTTTACAAACGAAAAAGTTCTATAATAAAGATAATTACTTTTTTCCACAACAATTTTTCTTGATGATTCTAAGTTTTTTTCGAGAAAAAAATCATAGGTAAATAAAAGTTTTTTACAATAAAACATTTTGTTGGTAAATATATTTGATTTTTACCAACAAATTTCTTTGGTAGTTGTCAGTATTACCAACATCGTGTTTCCTAGACTTATCAACTGTTTTACCAAGAAAAAGTGTAATTCCTTGGTAAAATACCTTTAGCTACGAGGATGCCTCCACAAACCCAATAACAAATTTTTTTCTTGTTAAAAGTTTTTTTCCAACAAAATTTTGATTTTTGTCAAGGAAATTTTTTCTTAAAAAATGTCTTAATTGTTGTAGTGGGAATGATTAAAGATGAATGAAAATCGATTTTTAAATATGGGATTTCCAAATTTTTGTTTAAAGTTTTGAAGAGAGGAAGAAATAAGAAAATATTATAGATAAGGAAAAAAAAATTTGAGGGATATGAGTTATTACGAAAAGAATGAAAAATACTAGGAAATCAAGTTTTTGCAACTAAGGTGATGTGGCGTGATCTTGAAAGAATGATGAAATATTCAAAGTTTTTACGTGTATCTTGAGGTTATAAAAAACGTCTTCTGATGACGCCACATCATCCTGGTTGCAAAACCTGATTCCTAGCCCAACTCTGAAAAGAAATATTTTGGGAAGATGAGTTTATATTAACTTGTGATGCACATTTAAAATTATGTATATCTCAAAATGGGCACTCTGGTATTTAACACATATATGGATGGTTGAAGTCGGGCAATGTGTTTGACCTAACAGTTAAACTTTAAAATGGGGTTAGACTAGGTTACAAAAACTTTTGGGGGTCAATAAAGAATAACAATAAATTAATGGGAGCCAAATGAGAAATAATCCAAAAAAAAAAATACACATGCCCTCCAAGAAACACACTTTTTATTTTTTATTAAGAATATCATGCGTCAAATTGGAAGGGTCTTCTACATTCGTGATATGAGACTCCTAAATTTAAGAGTGGTCAATTTAGAAGGAAAAATTAGGAGCCTACTGTGGATACTCTTATAAATCTGAACATTACACTAAATAATTTCCTTTATAACAATAAATTTAGTTCGTGTAGGTTCGTTACGGATCAAAGTGCCCCCGTCGATATTTGGAATTACTAGGTTGTTCAATTGCACAATATTTAATAGTAGAACAGAGTGATGGCAAAAGTAAAGAGCAACTACTAGGCGACGAGGAAACGGGTGAGGGAGGGGGTTCCCTTGAGATTCACATGGGTGCGCATCTCGAGGGGGATGGAGGGTCACACCCCCCTCCTTCATCCGTTTCCTCGCTCATTTCCTCACCATTTAGAATCACCGCTTTGTATAACCCTTCTTTCACACACTAACAGTTGTCTAGCGAACAAGCTATTGATTACCCCTATTTACTGTTATATATTATGATATCAACCCCACTGCCGATTAACAAGATATCTGTGTTTTTTTTTTTGTTAATTTGTGTTTGAACCCTATAACTTGTACCAGTTTTGAGTATGGGAAAGTTTTCCGACTTTGAGTCTAAATTTAAAGACCATGTTGACCATCAATTCTCTGTTAGAAATACATAACTTAAACTCAAAGCTGGTATAAATTATCGGACCTAAATATAAATTTATCAATAACAAAGTCAATAGTATTTTAAAAATTAAAATTCATTCAATTACAAGGCGGAGAATTAACGATCAATGTGGTCTTAGGGCCAAAATTCAAAGCTGAACAAACTTGATATCCAAACTGAAAGTTGGCATAAATAATATACCCAAATGACCCTTTTTCTACATTATTAGACACTACTCCACACAATTTCTCTACATTTTTAACTCATCTCAATTTGGGACCTAAAGAACCGTTGTCCTATAAAATAGTTGTTTTCTTTCCCTCTTTTGAATTACAAATAGCATATGCTTTTCGCTATTTTTTCTAAATTGGAAACACAAAGGATCTGGATAGTAAATATTAAATTCCCATGTAGACTTGAAAATTATACCTTAAAGATTTTAATACTCGTCATCATCATTATTATTATTACTATTATTATTATTACTCGCACATGTAAATTATATGATTTTGAAATGTGTTGTAAAATCTATTTATTGAGTATGAATTAAAGCTATTTCTAATAATCATAAAATGTATAACTAGTGGCCATACTATATATTTAAAAATGTATAATTAATTAATGAAAATATTTGAAAAAAGTCTTATGATAAAAAAACATGTGATAATAACCGTTCGAATTTATGTTGTAAAAAATGCTATATATGCGAGTTTAAAAAGCAAATGTTGGACTCATCTAATGCTCGTAAGGGTGCCAGTAACTATAATACCAACCCAGTTTTTAATATCACAACTTCCTCCTACAAATAATTAAAATGAAGAAAATATTCTCAAATAAATTATTAATTATAAAATAAAACTATTTTTTTAATCATTTTCCTTGTTTCGGACTATAATACCCTTTATGTGAGTGCATGCGTGTAAGCAATTTATGAATTTAAAAAAGATTGATGAAGTTTTTGCAATGAACAAGACTACGGTGCCTGGCACCGTAGACGTGTCTCGAGATAGGAAATAAGGTTTATCTCGAGGCACATTTATGGTGCCTGGTATCACCAGGCACCGTAGAATTAGGGTTTTGCAATTATATTTTGCACGTGTGTCTTATAAGTGTGATGAAAGAAGAACAAGACATATTAAAAAAATAAAAAATAAAAAATAATACTACGGTCAACTTTTAAATTAAATTTAAAAAAATTAATATTTTTTCTTTAGTCTTGCGATGCCCACTCTTAGGGACAACTAAAAAAACAACCGTAGCCTTCATTGTGCAGTATCTTTAAAGATTTCGAAAATGCAGGAAACAATGTTTTTGCAACCAGGTTTTGTAACCATGGTGACGTGGCGTGATCATGAAATAATGATGAAATCCCCAAAGTGTTTATGTGTATCTCAAGGTTGTAAAAAACCTCTTCTAGCGATGCCACATCATCCTGGTTATAAAACATGGTTGTAAAACTTGGTTTCCTAGCCTTACTTCACATTGTGTCGACTAAGCTTCAAAATATTCTAACATTTGCAAAAAAAATTCACTAACTGCAGATTCTTGATCTAAGTGTTTTTGGAGCATTGATATACGGTTCCACGATTGTAGCAACTGTCACCTCACCTTTAGTTCGATGGTTCTACAAACCTTCAACTAAGTATTTTGGTTGCAAGAATCGTACAATCCAAAATGCCAAACAAAATGATGAATTTTGTATGCTAGTTTGTGTCTACAATGAAAATAATGTGCCTGCAATTGTTAATCTTATTGAGGCGTCGAATCCAACTAAGAAAAGTCCAATTTCTGTTTATCTTCTTCATCTCATTGAACTTTACGGTCGCTCAACTCCTTTTTTCATTGCCCACCAAACACGTGACATGATATCAAACAAGTCTACTCCATCAGATCATATAGTCAACTGCTTCAGAATCTATGAAAAACGAAATCACGGTGTTGTCGTCGTCCATGCTTATACAACTGTAACGCCATTCGTATCAGCCCATGAAGATATTTGCACAATGGCACTTGACAAAAAAACTTCTTTAATAATCATCCCATTTCACAAGCAATGGAATGTAGAAGGAGTTGCAGATTCTTCCAAGTGCAGGAATATCAACAAAAAGGTACTTAGTAAAGCACCATGCTCTGTGGGTATACTTATTGACCGTGGGAGGTTGAACAACAATAAATCTGTTGTTTCTTGTTGGTCCACTTACAATATTGGTGTTATCTATTTGGGTGGCCCTGATGACCGAGAAGCACTATTTTATGCAACAAGGATGGCTGAACACCCGAATATCAATCTGACAGTGCATCACCTTATTCCTGTTAACTTGGCCATAAATAATTTGAACGACAAGATTTTGGATGATAATTTTATAAATAGATATCGACTTGAACAAGTAGTGAATGGGTCCAACATGTACAAGGAGGAAGTATTAGAAAATGGTCTTGAGGTGGTACGTGTTATTCGAGCAATAGAGAATTCTTATGACCTTATGCTTGTGGGGAGACAACAAAATAATTACTCTTCGTTGCTTGCTGGACTTTTAGAATGGAATGAGTATCCTGAAGTTGGATTCTTTGGGGATATGTTCGCTTCATCAGACTTCAAGGGAAATATTCCAATATTAGTGGTACAACAACATTCCTATGTATCTCGTGATATAATATTTGAGGATCTTGAATAATGATAAATGCAAACATGCTTGTAGCATTAATTCCTCAAATGACTTTCGCGTATGCATGAATAAAAGTTGTGGTAAAAATCAAACCAAAATAAGTTTTATTTATCCCAAATTCTAGACAGCCTGGGTTTGCTGCATGGGGGGGGCAAAATTTTATTTTTGCCCCCCAGGCAGCAGACCCCAGGCTGTCTAGAATAACTCACAACAGTCTACATGATAGCATATAGGATGTTTTATTTTCTATTTGAAAGAAGGAAAATTATAATTGTCGAGGAAACCAGCGAGGGAGTGGATGGAGGACCCTCCATCCCCCTCGCGATGCGTGCAGTGGATGGAAGACATGCATCGCGAGGATGGAAGACACACATCGCGAGGGGGATGGAGGGTCTCCCTCCCTCCCTCACTGGTTAGCCTTACTCCTGAAAGAATGACTTTCCATACTTACATTTTTTTACATGGCTTTAGCTAGGACATAACCAAAATTGGATAAATTGGTTGGGGATGTTCTGATCCGTGTAAAAGCATTGATCCTCCTCCCAAAATCCATTAACATTAATTTTCATAAAATGTCTTTCATTTATGTATGAAATTAATTATTGCAAGTCTAAACTTTGTTCTAGCACCAATTTCATAACAAGGCCACATAATATTAATCAAGTCAATACTAGATTTATTTGTAAAACCCATGTGACTAGAGTTATTAAGTTGGGGTACAGATAAAGCTAGATTTGTTGATCACTTTCATGAACACATCTCCTAATGACTTGGTCAGAACAATACTTGAACATGTATGGGTCATCCAAAAAGTAGAGCTTTGCTAGGGAGTGAGGGAAAGGAGCGAGGGATGGGAAATTTTGTTTCTCGACCCAGGGGACACTCAAGCAATGGAAAATTTTAATAGATGTGAAGCAGATTATAAAAAAGGTTTATTGTAGGAAGAGATTTATTGGAAACAGAAATCTGAGGATAAAGAGTTAAAAGAAGGTGAAGCTTGTACTAAATATATCTTCGCTTCAGTCAAGATTAAACAGAAAAGAAGAGCAATATCACAAATAACTCTTTCAGATGGGTCCGTGATTTCTAACCAAAAGAAAATTTTAGAGGAAACGAACAAGTTTTTTCATGATATGCTATCCTCCAAAGGGGTCAAGCGAGATGATGAATTTTTAGATTGTACTCCTGTTTGTATCTCGGAAGGAAAAAAATAAAGAATTGGTGAGTATGCCTCATATGAGTGAAGTAAAAGATCAAACAATCTTCAATATTCCTCAGGATAGTGCTCTTGGACCAGATGAGTTTACTGTTGGTTTTTTCAAATGTGTTGGGAAATTGTGAAACATATCATTGGGAAGCATAAAAAAAATTTATGTCAGGGAGATCTTTGCCAAGGGCTTTTATTTCGAATTTTATAGCACTTGGGGATTTTCGTCCTACCAGTCTTTGTAGTGTGGTGTATAAAATTTTTAATAAAAATTTTGTGCAATCTTCTAGTGGGAATTTTACCAGATTTAGTGTCGCAAGAACGTGAAGCTTTTGTTAAAGGAAGGTTGATTTCTGAAAACATTGGCTTGCCGCAAGAAATGACTCACGAAATAAGAAAAAAAAAGGCTTTTGGGGGAAATGGTTTTTTTTTTTTGGAAAGCGAGCGGGGGTTATTTAGGATCCCCAAACCTGAAAAAAGAAGGTGAAGTTACATTCGAGTGTAAATAGTGCATGATCTATCCTCATGTACAATGTCTTTCAAATCTTGAGCAAACGAGCTCGGTGTAACTTCGAGAAATTCCGAGCTTGGGTGAAAGCTAGCAAGTCTGTCCGCGACTCTATTAGTTTCTCTATACTCGTGGCTGATAGTGAATTCTTCCAGTGTGGCCAGTAGTCTTCTGATCTTATTGAGGATGTGTCTCAAATTCCATGCAATTTGTTTCTCTTTCGTCAGGTAATCACGCACTAAGATGGAATCAATGCTAATTACTAACTTTTTGAATCCTTTTGACGTGGCTAAGTGCAACCCTGCCGCTACGCCTTGAAGTTCATGTTTAATAATAGACTGGCCCACACTCGAGCCAGCACAAGCAACGACATTGCCTTGATCATCCCTAATGACTGCACCATATCCTCCGGAGTTATCTTTTAATGAGCCATCAGAATTGAGCTTAAACCAGCTAGTAGGAGGCTTCTTCCAAGAGCACATGATCGAGGTTTGAAGCCTAAACTGTGGGTCAAGTTGCCATTGCCCAAATAGCTGTCTGCTGGCTGCAGTGTCATCAATAACTAGCGCTACATTTGAGTATCTGAGCTTAATGTCATCATAGATCCGCTTGACTAGTTCGATGCTAGAACATTGTTGCTGCTTATATAGCCGAGCATTACGTTCAGTCCATATGTAATAGATAGATCCACTCAATGCAATCTTCTTCACTTGTGCATTAGAACTGGATCCTCTAAAATTGCTGGTGCACCATCTAAGTTCCTCGTCCCAGCCTGATACAGTCCGAGGGTAGCCTAGAAATTGTAACAAGCGGCCCCAAACAAACCGAGAATAGGAGCATGCAGAGAATAAATGAGTTTCGGTTTCACTGTCCTGGTTGCAAAGCAAGCAAAGATCTTGTTGTGTTTTGCCCCATTTCTTAAGCTTACTTAGAGTTTTCAAGGCACCATGACATAGAATCCAGGTTATAAATGCATGTCTGGGAATGAATCCTTTAAACCATACAATGTGAGTCCATGCTACTGGTGGGTTATGTTTCCTAAGTGCTTCATAAGTCGATTTCATTTGAAACTGACCGTCGCTACTAGTGCTCCACATCACTGCGTCTCGTTTGCTTACATCTATTTCAACATGGTCAAGTTGAGTGACTATATCACTAATAAGAGTGCTCACACTCGGAGGTAAACTCCAATCACCGCTGCTTATAATAGCCGCGACCTTGGCGTCTTTGTGAAGGGTGGAGTCAAACATTAGTTCCTGTGGAAAGAGTGCTCCATTAGAATTCCTGACGGGTACCAAGGCTCCTTCCAGAAGAGTGTATCCTCGCCATCCCCAATTGAGTGTATAGTTATTTGTGCTGCCTTGGGTCTGCATTCGAGGATCTTGCGCCAACACCAAGAGGCTTCTTTAGGTGTAGTCACCAGCCAGAAGGTTCGGTGCCTGATAAAAAATTTATATACCCACTTGACCCATAATGAGTCTCTGTGCGTAATGATACTCCAAACATGTTTCATGCAAGCAGCCTCATTGCTTATGCGTATGTCCCTAATCCCTAGTCCACCTTCTTTATGGGGGTAGCATATCTTCTCCCAACTTACGAGGGCTTTCTTGGATGCTATATCACCACCTGACCAAAGGAATCTTCTAAGCAAGGTGTTAATGCAATCTAGAGTTTTCTTAGGAAGCCCGAAGCAGGACGTCCAATATACATGCATGCTAGCCAAGACAGATTTGATGAGAACAAGTCTGCCTGCATAAGACATGAATTTGTTCTTCCAGGAGTTGATTTTCTTCCTGATCTTATCTATGATAGGGGCACATTGTGTGTGTGATAAGTAGGAAGAAATCATTGGCAGCCCGAGGTACTTAACTGGTAAACTCTCATTTGCAAAGTGAAGCTGAGAAGTGATCATAGTCTGTTCACTGTGTGAAACCCCTGCCTAGAATAACATGCTCTTGTCACAATTCACTTCTAGACCCGTGCACTCCTTGAATTCAGTGAGGACAGTGGATAGAGCCTTCGTCGAGCCAGCATCTCCATGAAAAAATGCTATAAGGTCATCTGCAAAGCATAAGTGGGTGATAATAGGGTCCTGGCAGCGATAATGTAGTTTGTAGTGGCCTTCCTGAACCTGTTTGCGCAGTAATACATGTAAAATCTCCATGATCAGAACAAATAGATAGGAGGACATAGGACACCCTTGTCGGATTCCTCTGGTTGCATTGATATATCCTTTAGGAGAGCCATTTATACAAATAGAGAATTTAGGTGTAGTGATACACTCCTTGATCCAGTTGATGAAAGTGACTGGGAAGTTCACCTTCCTGAGCAGCAGGAGAATATAATCCCAACGAACCATGTCATAAGCTTTCTTGAGGTCAATTTTCGCTGCACATCTGGGAGGTCCCTTGTCACGATGATAGTTCCTGACAAGTTCATGAGCTAGCATGATATTATCTTGAATGTGGCGACCTTGTATGAATGCGGACTGGGAGTCACTCACAATCAGTTGAACTGCTGCTTTCATCCTGTTGGTTAAAATCTTGGTAATACATTAATAAAGTACATTGCAACAAGCAATTGGCCTGTAGTCATTGAAGTAGGACGCATTAGTAATTTTAGGAATTAAAGCAATGTGTGTGGCATCAAATCTAGGCATGGAGAGAGGCTATAACAAGGTGGAATGCGTTTTTTATTTGAGATTTTGAACAGATTTAGTAGAACCAGTTTTGTTTGTTGATCTCTAACATTACATCAAATCTTCATTTATAGCATTTGATAATAGCAATTTTTACACTTGTGCTATGAAAAGTCAAGTTTTGATGGCTTTTGAAATCTAAAGGCGCTAATTAAAACTAAGCGGGATTTAAAAGTGCAATAGCGCTCGCCGAAATATTTGACATAGCGTGATTCTTCTCTCCCTAAAACCTAAAAAACATTCTCCTCTCTCCCTTTGCTACGATTCTCCTCTCTTCACTTTCTCTACTCGCTTCTCTTTGCTCGCCTCGATCGAGGTCCTTGAAGGTGAATACAGATTAAATATAGTGGCTTGATATTCACATAATTTAAATTTATACTCAAATTACCTTATAATTTATATATGTTAATGTTTCGAATATCTGCTATCATATTTTAATTATTTTGTTTTCATGTTTTTATAGATTTGAATCTTAAAAAGTAAAATCACATCAAAGTGAAAGCAATTATCTGACAACCTCAAAGAGATGCCTACTCACGATGCTCTTATTAGTAACTCCACTGCTTTGATTCAACCTACACAAAGAGAGAGAACATTAATTAATGCTAAGTGGTGCACAAGTCATCAACAGATGGACAACATAATCTCCAAGAATTCCAGACACGTATATAGTCTCTATTAATATTTTTTGCATTTCTTGGTGCAACCTAATGCACAGGTAGCAGCCCCTCCTTTTCCGCATGTTGGTGTACACTGACTCAAACATTTTCTTCTTTCTTTGGAAAGGGCCATATATTGGCCATGGCTGCCCGAATGGCCTGGTTCTGCCGATTGTGCTTGGACCTCAAATAGCTGCACAGTGGCGAGGAGGACAATGAAGACAACGAGAATAACTAGTATTTGCTTTCTCATGTCTTCACCTTATTATTAACTTTATTAATTTCCTTAATTTGGTGGTATTAAACACAATACCCTATTTATACATAATGGAAATCCTAAGTTAAGGGAAATATAAAAAAAAAAAGTCAAACACGAATTAGTCAGTCGTTGAATAGTAAGTCCTAAAAAACAGCAACAATAAAAAAGATTCATTACCATCCAGGTACAATGTAACTGGGTTTAATTATTACCATCCAATTGTGGCTCACCTCTAAACTTAAGAAATGGACAATGCAAAACTAACAGATTTGGTCCATGTCTTGCATCCAAATCGGATCACTACTGATGAGAAAGCCAACAAGGTCAATTTTGAGTAGATTTTGAAGACCCTCACTCTCCTTGACCGCAATTTCAATAATTAGGGGTGGGTAAAAACCGATTTAAATTCGGTTAATTGACCGAATCGTTTTTCAAATTCGATTCGGTAATCGAACTGAAATATGAGTAGAAAGAAAATAATTTAAACCGAACCGAACCGATTATAAACGGTTCGAAATTGGTTTACGGTTTTGAATCGATCGATTTATAACCGAACAGACCGATTAATTATATATATATAAATAACTAAATAACAAGTAGGTGTCAATACTTGATTAGTGCAACAAATGCACTGCAGTATACCTTGTTGCACTAAATCACCCCACTCTCTCAAAGTTTTTAATTTTGGGCTAAAAATTGAGTCTGTAAAAAAATTGGACATGTTTTAATGAAAGTCTTTCAAATGCTTGAGTCTGAAATTTCGACCCAACCGAACCGATCCGAAATTCGATTCAACCGAATTCATCGGTTTACAAATACAAAATTCGATTTCAATTCGGGTTTTGGACAAACCAAATGAAATCGGTCCAAAATCGGTTTGGGGCTCAAAACCAAATCGAACCGACATGCCTACCCCTACCAATAATAACATTAAAATCTGTGAGATTAACATTCAAAGCATTGACAATGTGGATTAAATGAGTGAAATAATTATACAGTGACATTGCAGAGTATTTGAACATGAACAAATCTATGAAGAAACCATGGCCAAAATCAAAATCCTAGACATGAAATCGCATACCACCTAAATTTGGAACCCTTCAACAGAGCCAACTACAAAATTTCAACCCCAAACCAAAACATCATATTTTATCCATAAACGCTCGCTGGATTTGAAATCATTATGTCGTTTGGTTGCAGTTGCGAAGAAGAAGACAGTGGTATACAGGCCTGAAATAATCTACCATCAAAATTAAAAATTAAAAGTAAAATAAAATAAATACTCAAAAGGATTTTCTCCAAGGTCAAGTATACTACACTATAAAAGGGTTTATGTTACTGCTCTTACATGTACCTAAAATTAGTTGTAACACTTTTGTGCCCATATCAAATGAGGTGATCCTAATCAGTGTTCTAAAAATCGGTCTAGGCGGCCGCCTAGGCGCTAGAAGGTGGAAAACCGCCCAGATTAATGGCTGGGCGGGCTGTATGGGCGGGCTGGGCGGGTCTGGGCGGGTCTGGGCGGGGTCTAGGCTGTCTGGGCGATTTTTATTTTTTTTAATTTTTTTTAAAATTTTTTAATATGGCTGATTGTGTTCTTATTTTATTTTATTTCCTACTTTTTAATAATAAATTATTTAATTATTTTTTATTCAGTATATGTCTAAATGTTTTTTTTTTTAAACGGTCAAACATGAAGATGTTTATTAATGAAAGAAAGGGAAACAAATTACAACGAGAAACATTCTTATATCAAGGAATGCCAAGACACTATGAAAGTGTCAAACCCCAAATCCCTAAACAAATTACATGCCGTACCCATTTTCCACAGCAATTCTCTAATCTCGATAAAGATAGAGTGTTCTGTCGAATGATCTGTCGGTACCAATTTTACTAATGTAGATTTTATCAAATATAACTGAGGTTATTTATGCAATTTGAAGAAAAATAAAAGAGTACACATTCAAATTTATATAAAGTACCCATCATGACCAACTTCAGTCATTTGAGTTTTAATAAATTTTGTTCACTATTGGTAATTTTTCATGTTTTTAAATTTTGCATATGTATATTGGCATTAAATTGGATGTAATTGATAATGTATTATGCTTAACTTTTGTAAATTATTAAAGTAATAATACAAAACCTAAGACCGCCTAGGTGCCGCCTAGGCGCCCGCCTAGGCACCCGCCTAGGCCCCTGGGCGCTAGGCACCTGCTCGCCGCCCGCCCAGCGCCTAGCGATTTTTAGAACACTGATCCTTTTTTTTTTTTTTTTTTTCGGTCAAACATGAAGATGTTTATTAACCAACCCTTACCAATGGCATAATTGCATCATGATGCAACTAATACTAACAAAACATTAGTTTTCTTTTACATATCATACTTAATTTTATATAGTTACATACACTAACTAACACTAATTTCAAATGATGGTGATACTCAATTTTGCTTTGTACCATGTAAAACTATAACTAATTTAATACATTTTAAAGCTAAAAAATAGGTAATACACATCCAAAATATTTATAGATTACTTCTTCATTTAAACCCCCAAAGGTACGTATAGCAAAATATATATTTTGAATTTCAAAGTAAACATGTAGTTCATAACACAATACATATAATAGTAGCCCAAAAGGGAGCAAAGAAATGTAAATATAAGAGAATTTTTTTTTTTCTCAACATCTTTGTTTGTGACTGGCCCCAACAGTGAAAAAAACAAAGCTAAAACACATCCCTATAGCAAAAATATCACCAAGTTAGTTCCAAATGATTTGTTTTCCTAAGTAGAAATCACTTTCATTTTTGCTTCACTGGAACACACTTCTTAATTGATTTTCGATTTCTTCAATACCTTTATCTCAAATTCTACAAAAAAAAAAACACTATAGGTGCATGCCAAAATCAAATAATTACACTTCAACAGTTGTTTGCAGGGGCTTCTATCTCAATTAATTAAAACAACAACAACAATAATAATAACATTGACGTAGGTGTCTAATTTCTAATAAGTGAAAACATGAACATGAGAGTGATAAAAATAAATAAATAATAAACAAATAAAACTTAAATAAAAACAAGAAAACATACATACACTGAGAAAATGGATGTAAATTAGTAGGGTGATGGACATTAGAAAACACAAATCCTCCACTGAACAACTTTTTATGACATCATTATTATTGTTATTGTTATTTTATTTTGTTATTATGATTTCTGGTTTTTTGAATTTGGTGCCAGTATTTTGGAGGTTAGACAGACTTAATTTTCTAGTTTTTGGTATGATTTATGCGGATTAAGGCCTGGTAACAGACTGTGACGCAGGATTTTGGCAGCTAAAACAGAGTGGCTGTTGAGAATTTGGCTTTTTAAAACATAAAAAAAACAAAGGTGTGTTTACCTGGATTTGAACCATAGATCTCTCTCATATTTTGATCTTTGAATAGTCTCATATCAACTATATATCTCTTTGAGGTAGAGTATATAAGAAGATATGTAGGACTTGGGTTTGGACCCCCAAGGGGTACCATTCTTTTATGAGGAGGGGAGAGATAGGCCCTCGCGCCCGCCGCCGTCCGTCCCGTTGGATTGGATTGGATCATTTTAACGCAATTTAAAACTCAGCAGTGGGCGGCTCCATGTTTTGTTCCGCGAATCCGGCCGCCACTTGCTCCATGTTTTTCGTTTGTGCTTTTCAATCTATATTTATCCCATCTCGAATCAGAGCTGAAAAAAAAACAATAGAGTTTTTCTAAAGCAGTTCATTTTGAGAGCTCCTTCAAACAGTTCTTGCAAAATTAGCATAGCTTCCAGTTTTTGCAATTGCTTCATCCAGCTTATACAGAAACAGTTCTTGAACTTCTTCAAAATCTGAAGCAGTTCTTGCATCCAGTTCATTTGTGAGCATCTGAAACAGTTCTTCGGAATCTGATTTAGCATCCAATCTTCATCGAAATCAGAGTGTTCTAATTCTTCCAGTTCTTGCATCTTCTGAAACTGAGTGATTTAGTCATGCTTCTTCCAGATCTTTCTAAAACAGAGTTTGCAAAACAGTTATTCGAAATCAGAAAACAGAGATTGCAAAACAGTTTTTGCATCTTCTAAATCAGCAACAGTTCTTCGAAATCAGAACATGTTTTTAAGTGTTATGATTCTGTTATTGCCGATTTTGATTCCGAGCAAATAAGGAGATTAAGGGTGATTAGTATACCGTTCATCTATTGTGCATATTTGAACGAGACAGAGAAGATTCTGGGCTGTTTTATCCTGGGGACGGCGGGGCTACGAAACTGCTAGCACAATCTTGGGCAGAGCCGCGAAACGTCTTAAAGAGAGCGACCCGACTCAACCTAAGAAATACTGGTACCATCGATCCTAACTATTTATTGGATTTCTTTACAGTAGTTGAATCTTATACAGAAGTTACGACAAACAGGTATGTTAATTATGAATTTACTTCATAGATTTCATTTGTTTGTCAAATAATGTTTGATTACATGAGTATGCTTATGTGCATTTGCTATTGATAGTATGCTTAATGTTTGGATGGATATTATGTTTTATATTTGCATATTGGAATTTAGTTGAGTAGAACATCATATACATTAGTTTAGCAAAATACTTAGAAATGTCTTACTGTGACATTATAGGTGCTGATCCATATAATCAGTTCCAACAATTTTAAGACGAGTTCTTTCTGCCATGATTACAAATACTGAATTTGCTAAACAAAGTTTCCATATATTTGTAATACAAGAATGCACACATGTGATCACACATAAGATTTGAGTTAAGTATATAAGAAGTTAATCGTATATAGATGGATATATATAGATTAGCAATGAACAGTTAATATTCTGAACTCAATGCTTTTTGTTAGCATAAAATTTCTGAGTCAGGAACTTAGGCTTCTTTTAGAAATTGATCCAACTGTTGGTAACAAAAATATGTCTTTGATCTATATGCTTCATTTCCTACAAAGTAATGCACACTAGAAGTGAAGTTGAGTTATGATACTGACTTTAGCTATGGACTATTCCTTGATTCAAAGGGATCCAAGGATAGGTTGGCAAACATTACTTTGATGAGAAAATATTAGTAGAAGTTGTGATCTATAAGCTTATTGACATACTGTTTTGTTATGCAAGGATGATTATGTGTATTTTGATTTTGACTCTTATTCATGGTTATAGAATAAGTTATATCATCATTATTCTCATGTATTAGTTATACGCTCGTTGATTGGAAAAATTCCTTCAATTGAGTTTGAGAATCTTTTCCTGTTATGTAACAAACATAAAAATGGAGTAGCAGCCATGTTTATGAATGTCATATAAGTCTAAAAATGGAATAGCAATTTAAAACTCAGCAGTGGGCGGCTCCATGTTTTGTTCCGCGAATCCGGCCGCCACTTGCTCCATGTTTTTCGTTTGTGCTTTTCAATCTATATTTATCCCATCTCGAATCAGAGCTGGAAAAAAAAACAACAGAGTTTTTCTAAAGCAATTCATTTTGAGAGCTCCTTCAAACAGTTCTTGCAAAATTAGCATAGCTTCCAGTTTTTGCAATTGCTTCATCCAACTTATACAGAAACAGTTCTTGAACTTCTTCAAAATCTGAAGCAGTTCTTGCATCCAGTTCATTTGTGAGCATCTGAAACAGTTCTTCGGAATCTGATTTAGCATCCAGTCTTCATCGAAATCAAAGTGTTCTAATTCTTCCAGTTCTTGCATCTTCTGAAACTGAGTGATTTAGTCATGCTTCTTCCAGATCTTTCTAAAACAGAGTTTGCAAAACAGTTATTCGAAATCAGAAAACAGAGATTGCAAAACAGTTTTTGCATCTTCTAAATCAGCAACAGTTCTTCGAAATCAGAACATGTTTTTAAGTGTTATGATTCTGTTATTGCCGATTTTGATTCCGAGCAAATAAGGAGATTAAGGGTGATTAGTATACCGTTCATCTATTATGCATATTTGAACGAGACAGAGACGATTCTGGGCTGTTTTATCCTGGAGACGGCGGGGCTACGAAACTGCTAGCACAATCTTGGGCAGAGCCGCGAAACGTCTTAAAGAGAGCGACCTAGTCCGCGACTCAACCCAAGAAATACTGGTACCATCGATCCTAACTATTTATTGGATTTCTTTACAGCAGTTGAATCTTATACAGAAGTTACGACAAACAGGTATGTTAATTATGAATTTACTTCATAGATTTCATTTGTTTGTCAAAGAATGTTTGATTACATGAGTATGCTTATGTGCATTTGCTATTGATAGTATGCTTAATGTTTGGATGGATATTATGCTTTATATTTGCATATTGGAATTTACTTGAGTAGAACATCCTATACATTAATTTAGCAAAATACTTAGAAATGTCTTACTGTGACATTATAGGTGCTGATCCATATAATCAGTTCCAACAGTGGCTGCACTCTGTTTTTGGGGTCTGGATTTAACTGTGACGCATGTTCAGTTGCAGTTTTCTTTAAACTGCAGGCAGCTGCTGTTTTATGTGGTGTGCAGCTGGGTGTTGGTGATGATTTGGCATGGTATGGCAGCTGTTTAGAGTCTGATCTCTTGCAGCCAAATAAAGAACAGTCTCGTGTCTCTGTTTTTTTTTTTTGTTTAAGAACAGAGTGGCTGTTGCTGAGTCTTTGGCTGTTTCTTTAAAAGGTGAATGGCCTCTTGGATCTTGTTTTCTTGGTAGATAAGGGTTATTAATCTTTAGTTAATATCTTGGTTTTATTTGCTTATTTATTTGGTGAATAAGGTTTTGTCCTTTGGTGAATAAGGGCTAGACCTTATGGTGATCAAGTTGCTTATGTGAATAACGTTTAGACCTTATGGTGAAGAAGGTCTGCATTTTAATGTTATAGTTTTTGTTTTCCTTGTTTAGTAATGGCTAGACCCTTAGTTTTTCTTTTATTCCGGTAAAGTCTGTGATGTACCCCCCCTCCCCCCTTCTTGAGGTTAAAAAAATTATTATTATTTTCAAATGCAGCTTTGGATTTAGTAATCGGTGTGCACTGTGATAAAAAGTTTGCATACTTAGAAGGAGGACAACACGAAGATAAGAAACATAATAAGGGAGTTGAGTAATATTTTTATATAGTAAGGAGGAAAATGAAAAAAATAATAATAAAATTAAATAGTTTGTTTTACTAAATCTAGTAATTGTAGTTCAGTTGGTCGGACAACCACTTTTATTGTGAGAGGTTCGTGAGTTCGAAACTTACTAGTTAAGATTTTGTGATTTTTCACCCGATCATTAATTGCACATATGCTCCGTCGTTGATAAGCCTTCAAGTATTGAATTCATCTGCTTAGATGGACCGGATTGGAGTGAAGCGAAAATAAGTTTTCACGCAAAGTGGAGGCGGTGAACTGGAGCGAAAGCAAGTTTCTATGCGATATAAAAACAACAGAAATATTAAGTGACAACAATATTGTACCCTTCGAACCTAGTTTGGTTAGCCTTATTAGGTCAATAATATAGCCTTTGGACATGAATTAGTCATATTGTTGAGGGGCAAGCCATTAGTGCGTGTATGGTGAATGAATTTTAGTCAATTATTTTTATTGTTAAAATATAATAATGATTTTATAACAATTACATATTCAATTGTCTAGTAAGAATGGACGTGTGTGGTTATAACTCACTTGATGCATGTTCTGTGGTGTGAGGTTGCACTTTGACAGATGGACACAGTTGCATGAACAGAGGACTTGAAATCTCAAAATCTTATTGCACTCCTGCTTTTGATGCCGTATTTCCCGTGCAGGTCAATGAGGAGAGGCTTATATCGTTGTTGGAACAGATAAACACTCAAACTACTAAACAAACAAAAGTAACAATCCAGAGGCGTCGAAGTGTTCTTGAAGATGATGATTAGTTCAGTGTTTCTATTTGATGTGTGGTATGTATGTACAGAGAAAAGCGTAGGGCTTTGGTCTATTTGATCAAGTGGATCATTGATCTTGATCTGTCCCTTTGCCGCCAAAATACATTTTCTGGTACTTTTCCCTATTCAGCAGACAGTAATCACTGCAAAAGCCCCAATTCTAGCTGCCTTGAGAAAGGGGCGAGGTTGCTGTCTTGGGAGAGGCAAATGCCTCTCCTCTTTAACCACTTTTTAGAGGGGTACATTTGCTCATCGGTCAGCAATCTTGCCCCTTTCCTAGGCCAGCAAGAATTACTCTTACAAAAAAAAAAGTTTTAATAGCGACGGTTTTTTGATACCGTCGGTAATTATACGATTAGCGACGGCAAAAAACCATTGCTAATTGCTTTCGATACTGTTTCAACCCATAATTATAATAATCTGTCGCAAAATATTTAGCGACGATAATTTAGCCTTCGCCAAGATTTACAAATAAAAATAATTAGCTACGGTAGCATACCGTAGCTAATGGATTTTTTAAAAAAAATAATATATATATATATATATAAAACATTTAGTGACGGCACAAAAATCGTCGCTAGGTTTTACAAATAAAATTCATTAGCCACGGTATTCTACCGTAGCTAATGGATTTAAAATATATATATAAACAATTAGCAATGGCAAGACGGCAAAGGTTTACAAATAAAAAAAATATATATATATATATATATATACATATTAAAAACAATTAGCGACGGCAAAAAACCGTGGCTAATTGGTTTTTTGGAAAAAAAATTAAACACTAAAGAATTTAGCTACGGCAAAAAACCGTAGCTAATTGTTTTTTTTGAAAAAAAATTAAACACTAAATAATTTAGCTACGACAATTTACCGTGGCTAAGTTTTAGATTTTTTTATTAGCGACGGCAAAACACCGTGGCTAGTTGGTTTTTTGAAAAAAAAATTAAACACTAAAGAATTTAGCTACAGCAATTGATCGTGGCTAAGTTTTAAATTTTTTTTATTAGCGACGGCAAAACACTGTTGCTAATTGGTTTTTTGAAAAAACAATTATACACTAAAGAACTTAGCTACGGCGACGAACCGTGGCTAAGTTTTAGATTTTTTTTATTAGCGACGACAGTAAACCGTTGCTAATTGGTTTTTTTAAATTATACACTAAAGAATTTAGCTACGGCAAAAAATCGTCGCTAATTGTTTTTAAAAAAAACACATCACTGATCCGTGTGAAATCTCATCTCAACCGTCAATAACACCCAAAACATTTAGCTCAATCCAACGCACTAAACCAAATCACGTCACCGATCCGCGTGAAACTAACACAATCAATCCCCTTCAATTACCTTTTTCTATATAAATTTAAATTTTCTCTGCAAACCAACTTAAACAAAATTTGTCTCTCAACAAAAAATTTTCTCTCAACCTCCAGAGAAGAAACCCACAAAGGACAAGTCCGTCGCTTCCTCGACACTGATCCCGGCCGCCTCCCTAGATGCAGGAGATCAGATTTCAGATATTCTATAAATTGAATTTTTTTTTTTTGTGGTTTTTTGTCATTTTTTTATGGATTCTTTGTAATTTTTGTATGATATTCTAGAGATTCTGTGTAATTTTTTTTATAATTTTAATCAATTAAGTTTAGTTCTGGTAGTTGATATTAATTTTCAGAATGGACAATCATTAATAGCTAATTTCATTATAAAAAAATGAATTATCATTTGTAATTTATAATTTGTAAATTTCATTTGCCAATATGATTTGCAACAAAGCTGTCCCTAAATAGCCACGGCAAATACCATGGTTGTTTTGTTAATTAGATTTGCAATTTAGCAACGGCAAAAAACCGTCGCTAAATAGCCACGGCAAAAAACCGTCTCTAAATAGCCACGGCAAAAAAACGGTCGCTATTTAGCAAAAAACCGTCGCTATTTTTCAATTTGCGACAGTCGTGGTCGAAATTTTCAACGGCTTTAGCGTCAGAATTTTTGACACTAACGACAGTTTTTTGGCCGTTGTGATTAGCGACGGGATAGTTTACCGTTGCTGATTCAAATAGCGTCGATTAAAATAGTTACGGTATGGCGATGGCTGTTGGGCCGTTGCTGATTCCTTTTAGCTACGATTTTGAGACATTTAGCAACGAACCGTTGCTGATTTCAATTTTTTTTGTAGTGATTAATCCTCTAAATTGGTAATGCAAAGATCCCTCAGTTTACCAGCAGAGTGTTAGCACGTAGAGGATGGATATCAGCCTGTACTGATGATTTCTCTTGGATTATGTATATACTAATTTCTGCTTTTGAGTTAACAAAAAAAATAATTTTCAATTGTCTATCTCAGTGTTCTAAAAATCGGTCTAGGCGGCCGCCTAGGCGCCTAGGCGCTAGAAGGTGGAAAACCGCCCAGATTAATGGCTGGGCGGGCTGTCTGGGCGGCTGGGCGGGTCTAGGCGGGTCTGGGCGGCCTAGGCGGGGTCTAGGCGGACTCTAGGCGGCCTAGGCGGACTCTAGGCGGTCTGGGCGATTTTTATTTTATTTTATTTTATTTTAATTTTTTTTTAATTTTTTTTAATTTTTTTTAATTTTTAAAATTTTTTTAATATGGCTGATTGTGTTCTTATTTTATTTTATTTCCTACTTTTAATAATAAACTATTTAATTATTTTTTATTCAGTATATGTCTAAATGTAGCAAATGATGATTACTTAATGGAATTCTCGAATGATCTGTCGGTACCAATTTTACTAATGTAGATTTTATCAAATATAACTGAAGTTATTTATGCAATTTGAAGAAAAATAAAAGAGTACACATTCAAATTTATATAAAGTACCCATCATGACCAACTTCAGTCATTTGAGTTTTAATAAATTTTGTTCACTATTGGTAATTTTTCATGTTTTTAAATTTTGCATATGTATACTGGCATTAAATTGGATGTAATTGATAATGTATTATGCTTAACTTTTGTAAATTATTAAAGTAATAATACAAAACCTAATACCGCCTAGGCGCCCGCCTAGGCACCCGCCTAGGCCCCTGGGCGCTAGGCACCTGCTCGCCGCCCGCTCAGCGCCTAGCGATTTTTAGAACACTGGTCTATCTACGTCTTCAATTTGCTTAAAACTTAACTTTTCGGTGGTACTGATCTTTCAAAGATAAGATATTATACACTGAAACAATCGAGCACATATGATTAATCCTATCTAACAAGTCATAACTACCAATATCACTACATTGGAAAAAATTTAGGAATCTTTTTGTTTTATTTTATTATGGGTGCTCAAAAATAGAGAAAACAAGTAAGATCAAGAATAAGAAAAGAGACCACGAAGAAAGTGTATATTCACTTTTTTTTTTTTTTTTTTAAATTAAACCTCCAGTGGAGAGGGGTAGCTATTGGATGTCAGATCTTTATTACTTGAAAAAATCTTGTACACATGTCGGGGGTACGTGACGACTTTACTCGAGAGAAAAAGAAACAATTGGACATACATCCTAAATAAACCAGAAATATTCCTAGTTCAAACTGACTTTAAAAAAGAAGCACCTTGAGCAACTTGAAGTAGAAACCATTAGCAATCTGCAACTAGCGCTATAACCAATAGCTCCACAAAACAAACCAAGTAACAAATTCCAATTTGCAAAAAACACTTGCTACTTGCAATATCAAATTGCAATCACTATCAATGTGAGTAGTAACAGCACCCTGCATGCCTATCTCTCGCCCAATCCACTGCCCAAAATCCAGCACTTAAACACAACATACAAGCAGCCATATAGGACCGGACGCTCCTAGGTGCGTCAAGACAGAGTACTCTGTCAAAAACAGAGCACTCTGTCCAGTGCATTTCCTGGACAGAGTAAACACCGCGTAAACCTGGCTGCTCCTCCCTAGTTTTGGCGCACCAAACTGGTGTTCCTAACATGCATTCCGACCACCAGCGTGCAGGATTACACCGCACCATGGAATGATCTCTTGAGACCAATGACGCCCAACCTGTCCAGTAACAGGAGTACCTGTCCAGGTCCTCGGCCACCAGCCCTGCTGCTCCGCAATCCAACATTCCAACTCTGTAACCTACAATGACTTTTCCAGTACACACCCATCCATAGAAACAACGTTCATCAGGGCAGAGTACTCTGTCAAAACAGAGCAATCTGTCTAGTGCAATGCAGACCCGAAAACTGACATCAGCACCCAATCTAAAGTAAACTTCTGATACACCAATTGTTTCTCTATTCATACCCATGACGAACATAAGTCGTGTGAGATCTGTCTAGCCGAACCAACCCTGCCAGTCGCCTAGGAAAATCATTCGCTCCATAGGTGACAGTTCTACAATCTTTTTGCGCTTTATCAGCTAGCGCATCCGCAACCGCATTAGCCTATCTATAAGTGTGTTTGCACTCTATCACCATTTTTTCGGCCATCGACTTAACTTCTCTGAAAATATTCTCCAAATGCCACAAAATCTTAAATGTCTCTCTAAACCAACCACAAACAAGTTTCGAATTCGATTGAACCATTACTTTTCTCAACCCCAATGAGGAACAAAGACGTAAACCTTTCGCAAGGGCCAACGCTTCAGCTTTATTATTTGTTCCTTCCCCGAAAAACGATTGTTTTCCCACTACACAAAGACCCCTTGGGTCTTTTATAATCACACCTCCTGTTTTCTTATTTTTACGAGAGGATCCATCAACATTAAGAGCCACAAAATCTGCAGGAGGAGGGATCCTGTATACAATTATAACAAAACTTCTTCTAACCGGTATCTCTTGTATCCCAAGCGCCTTTAGAGGGATTTTATTCCGACTAATTTGTTTCGGGATGATGAATTTATTGGCCAATCTCAAGTTACTCCTAATGTTTACAATCACAAAAACATAATTTGGGGAAGCATCTTCATAGACAGCCTTGCATCTTTGCTTCCAAATTTCCCATAGGATAAACATAGGAGTGAGGAAAAATAACACACATGTTTCGAAGTCATCTTGGCTCTTTTGAACCAAATCTGTAGCACTGTGGAGATCTCTGCTGGTTTCCTTACATGCACATAAAAAATTTCATCAAAATGATGCCATACTTTTTCCGCCAAATTGCCATCTAGAAATAAGTGATTCAAATATTCCGTCTTGGATTAGCGCAACACCTACATCTTGAGGCGAAGCTAAAGCCGCATCTGTACAATTCCTCATCAACTGGCACACCTCTGGGCAGTAGTTTCCAAACAAAAATCGAAATTCTTGATGGAATTTTGTTTTGCCAAATTTGTTTATTTAGTTCATTTTCACCCCCTGTTTTCATAACAATTCATATGCAGTTTGAATGGAAAAAAGACGATTTGGATCCGGCGCCCAAACTCACCCAATCATCACCATGCTTCTAATTACCCTGCAACCTATCCGCAAATAGACCATGTGCCAGCTGTCTGAGGTCTGGGTTGACCAATTCATAATCTCCCATTATCTCTTCCCTAACCGTGGGCCAAAACCCACGATTAATAAAATCCTCCGATCATTTGAAAGAAGCCACAGGGTTCCAGTTTTCTTCAAAGAAGCTGATGTTGGCCCTCCCAATACGCCAGAAAGAATTGCCCAAAGTTATATCTTTACAAGACATGAGCTCCTTAAAGAATGGGGAGGCCCCACACTTCACAACTTGGCCACTCAAAGGAGCTCTAGGCAACCAATATTTATTTATCATAAAAGAAGCCCATAGGGTATCTGTCATGCCCCGACCCGTCACAGGAATCGCAGCATGCCGATGCGTGAACTAACCCGTAATACAGGCGGATCGTAACCAGTCACAACATCATAATATAACACATTATTGATACGAGAATGAAACAGAAATAAAAACTACGATAAAAAAAAAAAAAAAAAAATAAGAATATATGATTCGCCCCGCCAGAGTCATAGCAACAAAACTAGTATACAAGTATCTAGTATAACAATATAGTACACCTGATAACACAGAGGAAGCAAAACATACCCATACAGGGTGGACACGACCAAACTGCACAAAACGCTCCTACAGCGAAAAACTGGGCCTAAGCGCCACGATCAGCAGGAGCGCCAATACTGCTTGCACTCCAATAGAAGCACACCCCTTGTGGGGTCATCAAAGCACAAAGCTAGCTAGTGCGAGCAAACTAAATACAAATAACCGAATACTATACAAGCATGCCAGACAATAAAGGGTAAGTAACAAGTTCTAAAGTCTAAATCACACCGTGTCTCTAAGGATAATAGTTCTAAGTTTAAGCACCAACACAAACGTTTCAGATTCAACAATAACTATAAGTTTATGAGATATGCCGATCATTATCTGTGATTCAAACATGGTAAATAATAAATATCAAGTGAAGAAAATAAAGACAATCTCATAATTCTTCATAGTCTCCTAGGTATAGCAATCAAGTCAAAACCAAAAATCCTGTAAAATTCTGTATAAGTGTCTCATATCGTAGGTATCTGCATACCCTACGAATGTGTCTCACCCATACACATCCCACAATGTGCACCAGTACCACGTCGGGCTTGTTTGTATCCTAATGGGGTGCCATCTGCCAGGATACAAACTCAAACATCCCGAACGACTGGCCTAACACGACCAACCTAACACAATCAAACTCAAGCGCGCTGGGAGGGAAAGCGAGTAATCTCCAAAGCACGCCCTCCGGGACCCGTCCTACTGCACTCTCTAGTGGCAGTGCTTGCGGGAGCTCACCGCACCTTAGCAAGCTTGCCACATGCAATAGCGTCCACAATATCAGGTACGAGTCATCTCAAGCACCATCCAACTCACGATGCGAGCAAGCTCCTAAGCATCGGCATAACAGGCATTATAGCGGGGTAAAGACACTTATACTAACATCCACATGCACAAATGACGAGTCTGTACATAATCAAAGGTAACAGACGTGCAATCATAATCAATTCAGCAATTTTTTATAAATCCATGACTACGCCAGGGTCCCAACATGACCCAATTCACCACAATCAATTCATTCGAGTCGACTATCATACATGCTCAAAACTCGACAATATACGGTAAAACATGACATACTATGCAAACTCGAAAACGAAGCATACAAGCCCAATGCATGCCATTACATCAAAACCTAATCATACCCAAATTCATCCACTATTCGATTTTATTCAAGTATATCATGCTTTCAGAAAACTCAATGCGTAATTCATTCACAAAGAAACAACACAACAATCGAAATCTCTAAAACCTCGGATTTCGGACTTGGATTCAATTATACACAATCGACAGTATCATGTAAAAATTAAATTCAGGATTTAAAATACTTATTTCTTAAAATAAATATTATAGTTACACTCACCTGGGCGGAATGGGTTTTCAGAACCCAATTCCTACCGGTCGAAGCTCCTAACTCACAATCGTCAATTCTTCGACTTCTTCAGCCAGGGAGAGGAGTTGTTTCGATTATAGCACCTCTTCACGCCATTCTCGGTCTGAGGGTTCTTGACTGACGATTTTTATTTGGTGGTACATCAGGCGTTATCAAGGTCATTTATTCGCTTGCTCTAAATTAGATACAATACAAACAAAAAAAATGGTATTTTGCTATGTAATTTCTCCGTTTCTGATGACTATTTTGCTCGTAGATACACAATTACACACTATTTTGAAACAATTTGTAAATTATATACACTCTCCAGTAAATTTGATTATATGTGCATCTTTGTAAAATTTTCTATATCTCTTGTTAAACTCTTTTCTTTTAGCTTCAAAAGTAAAATTTTAAACAATTAAACCTTTAGGTTGTTTATGTTAATATGAGTTATAAAAAAAAGTAAAAATTAACAAAAAGTAAAGTTTGACCGTGTCGTCGAGTGCTAATTTTTTAAAAATTATTGAATCCCCGTATCGTATCCGTGTCTGACACAACACGTGTGTTTGTATCGGTGCATCCTTGATGCAGAGTCATCATATTATTCCATAAAACCATAAAAGAAGTATAATACAATATGATTTTTATCCCATTCCTTGGATTCTTTCAAGTAGGTAGAACTCGTTTATGTATGATTTAACTTCAATTGTAGGTTGCCAGAAGCAAGGATATTGACCAAATAGTTTAGAGGAATCAGATGTACTGTTCACTTGTGACTTTGGAGGTGAATCATTTTCTTTACCAAGGAACTTGGTTTCGCAGAATAAACCAATTCCTCCCTTTTGATCTCTCCCGTAGTTTAAGCAAGGAACTTTGATCTCTCCCAGTTCACCATTGTCCTTTCATCCGCTCTTAAGTTTTCTCCTCCGATCTCTAAGAAACACTTGGATTGCTTCCCTTGACAACCCCATCTTTTGCATACCCTTGAATCAATGTAGTCCTAAGTAACCAAATCTCTTTGAGCAGCATGAATAATTCCAATTAGTCTTCCGCAAGTCCAGGTCATACATCACTGTTGAAAACGAAGGTTATGTTTCAAATTGGTAATAAGGCCTGGCAGTCAAACTGAAATTACTGACCAGATTATGCCCTGGAAGAAGTTGAAGCTTGTTCTCCAATAACAAAATGAAAAATGATACAAGCCGCAACAACAAAGAACAAGATCCCTTGAAATGATCGATTAACATATCAATTAGATCATCATCTAAGCAGGATTTGGACAAGCAAGCAATGGTGAGCAGAAGCTGAGACATTATGGAGTGCAAGTCCAGATCATCTCAAGTAGGGCAACAACATAGTATCTTTTTTCTCAAGTTGCTATGGCTACCAAATTAGATGTATTTCTTTTTCATCTATCATGGTCATTGAAAGCGGAGTACTGTTATCAAGTGAATCATGAAAGTTTACTGAACCATAGGAATTAAATTCTGTATAATGCATAACTCCATATCTTTTATCGATTTTAGTTGATTGTTGTCTTTGTAGTTTGTACTATTCAATTATTATTGTTGTTAGATTTTCATAGATCGTATGAGATGAATTTGAGTGCCCCCTTTTTTTTTTTGTAGTCAAGAAAAGATATATAGCAACTTATGATAATAAAATGATAAATGAAGGTTCTGAATCCTTAACTTTCTGATAATATATAGTAATCAGTAGGGATGGGCATCCCATTCCACGATCCCGTTCCCGTTCCGATCCCCTCCCGTCCCGTCTCGATTTTGTCGGGTTTTAATGGGATTGAATAATTCCATCACAATCTCGTCCCGTCCCAATCTAGAATGGGATGGGATGGGATGGGCTAAAGATTTTCAATCCCGAGCTAATTTTTTAATATTTATTATTAATATTTTTATTTATTTTAGGATTGCAATATTAGTGTAAATGAAGAAAAATGAATTTAATTGAAATCAGTGTAATTGATATTAGTCTATATCTGCAACTACTTGATATTGGTTTATTTCTAGAATTCTAAATGAATTATTTAATTGCAAACTCTTTAAAACTCAAAATGAGATTGCTAACTACATTGGAGAGTTTTATTTCGTGTCAAGACAATGAATTTAATGACTGTTTTTTTTTTAAAGCAATAATGAAACATTCTTCTTAGCACCCCAAATCTACTCATCCTTTTGTTCACTATTTGAAACAGTAGGACAGGTCCACCATTGCCATTATATTTTCCACCTATTAGTCATTCAAAACTCTGCAGAAATCTTAATTACTGGGGGAATTTCAGCTATCATTTATGGTAGTTAATTATGATGTTGCATACTCAATCTAAGGCTATCATTTATGTGTAGTTCTACAAATTGTCTTTGCCTCTTTTCAACTAAGTAAATTGAGTCTTGGATAAGCAATAATTTGTCAAAAAAATTAGAGCACCCTGATCTTGTCCCATCCCGTCCCGTTCCCACCCCTAGCAATCGGGGTGTTTTATGACATCGGATGATCAACGAGAAAATGTGTCTAAAAGAAATATTAAGATAATTATTATTGAATTTCTAAATAAAATAATTATATATTATTTTAAGGACCTACATAAGTTTATAAATAAATAAAGTGCTCAATAATTTGTATTAGGGACATAGGTATAATTAATCAATGTTTGAGATGGACTAATTTTGATTATAAAAAATATGAAATGTTAAGGGCAAAATGGAAAATTTTAAAAAATTATATGCAATGTTTTTTTTTATAATTTACAAATAATTGGAGGGCTTCAAATAAATTATACTATAAGCTTAGGTATAATTAATGTGTATATTTATTGAGGTTAGGTTTTGATTGTAAATAATTTGAATTTGAGAATGCAAAAAAAATAAATAAAAATGTAATAGTATTTATTTTATAAAGAGACAAACACCTTTTGTCCCTTTTACTCACTTTATGATTTTTTTTTATTGTAAATATGAGATAATTAAAAGGGCATTTATGAAACCTGAAAATCAAGTTGAAGACACCCAAACTGTTCATTGAATAAAATTTCCGTTCTCGAGCGAGGCTAAGGGACCGAGTTTTGCAACCAGGATGATGTGACACCCATTGTACAACATCGAGATACACACCAACACTTTAAAATTTTTATCATGCTTTCAAGATCACGCCATGTTACCTTGATTTCCTAGTATTTTTGTTCTTTTAAATAATTGAATTGTAATAATATTGTGTATTGTGTTAAAAACATTCAATAGAATACAAACTTATATAGAACTAACTTTGACATAACCTAATAGAAATAGGAAACCTAAGACTTCTATTCTATTCTGACTTTCCTAACTTATTCTGTAACATTTTTCTATTGTATAATATAGGTAGATTTCTATTCTGTAACACTTTCCTAGTTTGTAACATAGGCAGACTTCTATTCTCTAACACTCTCCCGCAAGCTGGACATGTAGACGCAGACGAAATGTGCAGCTTGGAAGAAACTTTGAAGTCATATTTGGTGATGAAATCATTATTGTCGAGTCTGGATGATTCCTGTATGAAGAAATCCTAACTTAATTCGAGTCTTGGTATTGGTGATTCCTGTATGAAGAAATTCTAGTATTGATGATTCCTGTATGAAGAAATCCTAACTCAATTTTAGTCTTAGTATTGATGATTCTTGTATGAAGAAATCCTGGTATTGATGATTCCTGTATGAAGAAATCATGACTCAATTCGAGTCTGAGTATTAGTGATTTCTGTATGAAGAAATCCTTACTCAATTCGAATCTTGTATTGATGATTCATGTATGAAGAAATCCTGATATTAATGATTCTTGTACGAGACTTCTATCATCTAACAGTTCTTGTTGTAGATGTAGAGATAACAGAACGAGCAAGCGTTCGTTATCATTAGGTAAATCTTAATTAAGTTATGAATGATTCCAATCAAATATTGAAATTGTGGTCTGTGGCGCAATTGTAGTCCATGCAAGTCTTAATAGAATGGGCTTGTCTAAATGTCGAGGGAACCAATCAGGGAGAGGGGTGAAGCCGTTCACTCTTCTTGAAATATGTGAAATTGCTTTGAAATATGCATTTTCACACATCTCGAGGGGATGAACGGTTTCACCCCCTCCCTCGCTGGTTCCCTCGCCATTTAGAATTTCCCTAATAGAATTGTATCCTTGATGTAATTGAAGGTTTTTTTTTAAGAAATAGACTAGACCATGGAGGTGGGCCAAATCTTACCAATTTGAGTTCACTACAATTATCGTACGAGGCCGTAGATTCATCAAGAGATTTGTACAATCTTGGGATACACACCAATACTTTAAAATTTTTATCATTTTTTTAAAATCACACCACATTACTTCCATTTCAAAACCTGATTTTCTAGTATTTTTGTTCTTGTTATAGATGTAGAGATAACAGAACGGGCAAGCATTCGTTATCATTAAGCAGATCTTAATTAAGTTATGAATGATTACAATCAAATATTGAAACTGTGGTCTGTGGCGCAATTGTAGTCCAGTCTTAATCGAATTGTATCTTAGTTGTAATTGAAGAAATAGACCAGACCATGGAGGTGGGCCAAATCTTACCAATTTGAGTTCACTACAATTATCGTACGAGGCCGTAGATTCTTATGGACCTTGATTGGATGAGTTTCACATGGATTTCATGTGTATTTCACGTGGGCTTCCTGGCCCACTGATCCACCAGTCTAATCGAATTAAACGAGTTATTCTACATGGCGAGGAAATGAGCGAGGAAGGGAGGTGGCGGGATGGGGACTGCTCACCTCCCTCGAGATGCGCATGTCAAAAATGATAACACACATCTTGAGGGAGGTGAACGATCCCCACCCCGCCACCTCCCTCCTCTCGCTCATTTCCTCGACATTTAGAATTTCTGTAAACCAAAACATCTACACAGCCAAACCATTAGAGTCAGGAGAACAACTGGGAACCCCTGTGATTGTGTTCGAATGGAGGGATAAAGCAACAACCATATATGCAGACCCTGACATAGTGAAATGGAAAATGGTTCACTGAAATTTAAGATAAGATTGTAACGTTTGTGGTAGAGATGATTTAGTGAAATTGGTTGAACAACATCATCTCCGCAGGCCGTGTTATTGGTTTGGATTTGAAACGTTTCATAGTCACAGGAAATTGAATGAGGAGAGCACTACTACAGTGCCTGGTGTTATGTCTGGTGCCACCAGGCACCGTCTATCTGTTGCGAGATATATATTAATGCACATCTCGAGACAGATGGACTAAAGAGAAACTCTGTGAGTGGAGAATCTATCATTGCAAAGTTTGTCTGAAAGCATGGACTAAAGAGAAAAGAAGAAGAAAAAAACCCCATAATAAATATAGAATTGGTGATTAGGGCCGCTTCCCTCAGATTTTAGAGGCTCGATGAACATCAGGGCATAGGGGGCTTGGTATCAAAGAAATGAATAATAAAAATAAAAAATCAAATAAATGCATCAGGAAGGACTTTATCCTTGGACTCATGATTCAAGTTGCCTCAAATAATGCTAACTTAAAATATTATACATACCACGTACAGGTAACACGCAAAACTTGAAGCACAAATTTCACTTTATTTTATTTTTTTTGGAGGGTAACAAACAATAAAATCGAAAACACACACCAAAAATCTTTCTGGGTTCTACTTACAGGTGATATTTCTTTTAGTTGCGGAATGGTAGAACTAGTATAATGACATTTAATTTGCTTTGAAGGTTGGCAATAACAAATAACAAGATCGCAATTTACTGTGCCTATCAAAGCATTACCATTTTGCCTGTGCCTGGGTCTAGTTGCAACAAAAAATGGGGTTTGATTTCGGGGTGGTGCACTTCAACTTGGGGGGGGGGGGGGGGGGGGGGGGGGTTAATATTTTACACTTGAAGATCAAACAACAATCTTAGGTTAAGGGTTGAGAAGATAATTAATATTTTACACCCCACCACACTTTAAGTTATCATTCTTAGCTATACTATTTAAAGTTACATGACTTCATGATATTGGCGTAGGAACGTGAACATTGGAGACCTATGAGTAGGGCAGAGGTGTATATTGCAACATAAAAAAAAGATGGGTCTTAGGTAATTTAACTACTTCCTCTTGATTGAACTACATTAATTAATGCTTGGGTAAATTTTGAATTCAAAGTTTGATGGCTGGCTTCATTCATGTAGGAGAACATTTTAGAGATTGAGAATGAAGATTCCACAACACAATCCATTTCACAACATGATTCACTTGCTAAGGTGCTAGGAAAAGAGCATTTAGTTGAGTTCGAGAGTTTGAGATTCAGGTCATGTCCATCTCAAGTCTTTGGCAGCACCACTAGTAGATTTAATGGGATGATGGTGTCCTCACAACCATCGTAAAACACTGTTGATCCTCATTTGCAACAAACAATTCACCAGTTGAAATCACAGTTAGAGACAATGACATTAAAGAGGCAGACATTTGAAGGAGTATTGACATACATTTTTTAGAATTTGGATGAGAATGTGTCTGCTGAGTTTGCAAACCTATTCCAACCGTATGTTTTTTTGCATGTACATTATTTGAATATACATATTAGTTATCAATGACATCGATTACTTACTAAATATAAATCATTTAATTGTTGAAATTTAGTTCAAGTTTAGAGTAACATTGTTGAGCATCATTTTCAGGTACACGACAAAAAAAGCACACAAGTTTCACCGGCAATTGCAAGACTCTCATCATCTGGTCAATATAATAATGAGGATTTTCATCGACTCCACGCTCCATAGCATTGTCCACTAATTATTTTTTTCAAACATGTGGTGATGGCTTATATCATTTGCTGTAGTACATTTGACTTGATATCTAAACTATCAAACTTCAAGTAATTCCACATATACTTTGATATTTTGATGACAATATAGTTGAAGTGAAGTTCTATTGAATAGTTTTTGTATAAACGAACTGTACAAAATTATGGGTTGTTATGGGCTATAAAATGTGATTACAAGTTGAAAAATGTGATTACAGGTTGAAAATTGTGATTACATATGCATTTTAGACAAAGGAAGCAGACAAGTTTCACCAGCAACTGCAAGACCCTTATCATCTGGTCAATATAATAATGAGGATTTTCATTAACTCAGCTCTCCATAGCATTGTCCACTAGTTTTTTTCAAACATGTGGTGATGACTTATATCATTTGTTGTAGTACATTTGACTTGATATCTAAACTATCAAACTTCAAGTAATTCTACATATACTTTGATATTTTGATGACAATATAGTTTAAGTGAAGTTCTATTGAATGGTTTTTGTATAAACGAACTGTACAAAATTGTGGGTTGTTATGGGCTGTAAAAATGTGATTATAGGTTGAAATTTGTGGTTATATATGCATTTTAGAATAGTCATAATATTGATGATTGTCATTAGCGGTTGTTGCCATCACTAAAAGGCCTATCAAAGGGAAGTTAGGGGCGGTTTCCCAATCGCCGCAAAATGCAAGTATTTGATTGTTCTTCAATTTTTTTATCGACGGGTGAAACTGTCGTGGAGTGTTAAAAACTGTTGTTATGTGTCCCTTATTTAGTGATGGTGTTTCCAATGGTTGCGTAAAACCGCTGCTAAATGACCTCACGACTCCTTTATTAGCAGCGTTTTTGTAACCGTCATTATTTTATTTAGCTGCGGTTTTGTAACCGTTGCTATTTTATTTTGGGACGGTTTTCTTCTACTGCTTCTTTTGTCATATTTGGGAGATAATTCTAGCAGCCAACTTCGAATAGTTGTTCCCACTGCTCACTACAACAGATGAGGCATTTAGTGACCTCTTAAGACTTGAGTGATGCAAGTCATTATTTTTTACACAAATAAATGGTACAATAGCCTTTCACTTGATTCTAACATCAGGATACAAAGTGCACCATCATAAAGAATGAACACCACACACATACTCGAGTAATTGTGAAAACTAGACTTCGATTTTCTACTCCCCCAAACAGACGTCTTCGAATAAGGATATGGAGGATTTTGGCCTATGTGGTCGTCCACTTTCAGCCAATTGTACAACAAATGAGACATCTTCTCAAGGTCTCCGAAATGAAGATGGAATAGATATTTAATGGGATTGAAGTTGGCTGCTAGAATTATCCGTCCCGTCCCAATTTTTTCGGGTTTTAATGGGATTGAATAATTCCATTTCGATCCCGTTCCGTCCCAATCTAAAATGGGATGGGATGGACTGATGATTTTCAATCCCGCCAATCCCGTCTCGAGCTAATTTTTCAATATTTTTATTTATTTATTTATTTTAGGATTGCAATATTAGTGTAATTGAAGAAAAATGAATTTAGTTGAAATCAGTGTAATTGATATTACTCTATATCTGCAACTATTTGATATTAGTTTATTTCTAGAATTCTAAATGAATTATTTAATTGCAAACTCTTTAAAACTCAAAATGGGATTGCTAACTACATTGGAGAGTTTTATTTCGTGTCAAGACAATGAATTTAATGACTGTTTTTTTTTAAAGCAATAATGAAACATTCTTCTTAGCACTCCAAACTCTGGAGGAATCTTAGTCATTCAAAACTCTACAGAAATCTTAATTACTGGGTGAATTTCAGCTGTCATTTATGGTAGTTTATTATGATGTTGCATACTCAATCTAAGGCTATCATTTATATGTAGTTCTACAAATTGTCTTTGCCTCTTTTCAACTAAACAAATTGGGTCTTGGGTAAGCAATAATTTGTCAAAAAATTAGAGCACCCGGATCTCATCCCGATCCCGTATGAACGAGAAGGGTCTATCTCGTCCCATCCCGTCCCGTGCCCACCCCTAGTAATCAGGGTGTTTTATGACATTGGATGATCAACGAGAAAATGTGTCTGAAAGAAATATTAAGATAAATTATTATTGAATTTCTAAATAAAATAATTATATATAATTTTAAGGACCTACGTAAGTTTATAAATAAATAAAGTGTTCAATAATTTGTGTTAGGGACACAGGTATAATTAATCAATGGATTGATTTTGATTATAAAAAATATGAAATGTTAAGGGCAAAATGGAAAATTTTAAAAAGTTATATGCAATGGTTTTTTTTGATAATTTACAAATAATTGGAGGGTTTCAAATAAATTATACTATAAGCTTAGGTATAATTAATGTGTATATTTACTGAGGTTAGGTTTTGATTGTAAATAATTTGAATTTGAGAATGCAAAATTTTAAAAAAAAAATGTAATAGTGTTTATTTTATAAAGAAACAAACACCCTTTGTCCCTTTTACTCACTTTATGAATTTTTTATTGTAAATATGAGGAATTAAAAGGGCATTTATGAACTGAAAATCAAGTTGAAGACACCCAAACTGTTCATTGAATAAAATTTCCGTTCTCGAGTGAGGCTAAAGGACCGAGTTTTGCAACCAGGATGATGTGACACCCATCAGAAGAGATTTGTACAATCTCGAGATACACACCAACGCTTTAAAAAATTTATCATGCTTTCAAGATCACGCCATATTACCTTGATTTCCTAGTATTTTTATTCTTGTTATAGATGTAGAGATAACCAAACGAGCAAGCGTTCATTATCATTAAGTAAATCTTAATTAAGTTATGAATGATTCCAATCAAATATTGAAACTGTGGTCTGTGGCGCAATTGTAGTCCATGCCAAGTCTAATCGAATTGGACCAGACCATGGAGGTGGGCCAAATTTTACCAATTTGAGTTCACGACAATTATCGTACGAGGCCGTACATTCCTATGGACTTTGATTGGATGAGTTTCATGTGTATTTCACGTGGGCTTCCTGGCCCACTGATCCACCAGTCTAATCAAATTATTAAAAAAAAAACATCTGAACAGCCAAACCATTAGAGTCAGGACAGCGACTGGTGCAGACCCTGAAATAGTGACATGGAAAATGGTTGACTAAAATTTAATATAAGATTGTAACGTTTGTGGTAGAGAAAGATTTATTGAAATTGGTCGAACAACATCATCTCCGCAGGCCGCGTCATTAAGATACCAAGTTGCCTTTGTCATGCTAAGCATTGTTTCTACTATAAATATGAGCTTACACACCCAGTCCACACCAAGAAAAAAAAGAAAAGAAGTTTAGAAGCCTCTGTTCATTTTGAGTAGCCATCTCCAATGCACTCATTTGCTCCTTCAAGCATGGACAATGAAGAAGAAGAAGAAGAAAAATTAGTATGTGTGTGTATATATATTTATATATGCTATAGTAGTTGATTGATTCTAGATTTTCTTTAGAATGCATAATTTTTTTGCGGGATTAGTAATTTAGTACCATTCTTTGAGTCATGGTTTATATCGAGTTAACATTATTTGAGTTCTAGGTCGAACACTTAACAACTTTAGATCTTGGAACAAAAAGCCTAACACGGCAAGCATACCATATTGAAATACATTCTACTACTTATTCAATAAATTAATCATTTAGATAAGTATTTTTCCTTGCTAGAAAGTATTTTGATGTGTTAATAACTTTTGTGATCAAAATATTGCTTGCAGGAAACTTATGGATGGATAGGTGCCATCAGCCATCAACCCTAAAATTATCATTTGGAACACTCATTTGAGCAAGAGAATATGAGCAATACTTGTTGTGAAGGGATGACGATGTTCGTTGGTCACATAGCCATACCCTCGGACTTTCACTTCAAGTACAAACTAGTTTGTTGCATTTCACATGTTATCAACATTTTCATTTTCTTATGGTCACTTCCATGTACCTTCTTGTAAAAATAAAATTTTTGTCTTTCAAGGAACTGAATGCACTTTATTGTAATCCTGGTCATAAATTAAATACTTGGTATTTTTTTTATATTATGTTTACTAACAATTAGAGTCATTTACATATATATATATATATATAAATTATTTTCTTCTTAATTTTGGGTGTTGAAAAATAATTTGCCGTTCACTATCTAGTTTTATTTGAAAGTGTACTTGACCAACTTGCAAAGTCGAAGCCTAATATCGTAAAGTATAATGTTATTGGTTTTGATTCAAAACGTTTCGTATTCACAGGAAATTGAACGAGGAGTGGATAAGATAAGAGAAGATAAGAAAGAAGTAAGAGATCGTACGAGACAATTCAATTTTCATTATGTAGCAAGAAAAATTCTAGAGAGCACGTCTAAGAGGGTGATTTAGACGTGATAATTAGACCAATTTTACCTCTCTCAAACTTCTTGAAAATTATGGAGAGAATGGTAGAGTGGTTTGACCATATTCAAATCATCCTTTCAAACACAAATCAGTGTTATGCAACTAGGCTCTACATGTTATTAAAGAGGGTCTGAAAAAAAATATATAATGTAAATTAAACAAACAAAACAGGAAAAAAAATGAAAACATGCAACAAAGAAAAAATGAAAACAAAAAATGGTTTGTCTCTCTCAAACCCACCACGAGCACAAGATTGGAGTTGCTGCCAATCATGTCCATGTCTGATGTCTCCTCTCCTGAATTGAACTGTTAAGGACGTTGCACATAAAAAAACATGGACTAATCAAACAACTTGTGCTCTTATCCTTGACAACTTGTGTAACAGTTCAATTCAGGAGAGGAGACATCAGACAATGACATGATTGACAGCAATTTCAATCTTGTGCTCTTATCCTTAATATTTGCATGGTGGGTTTGAGAGAGACAAACCATTTATTGTTTTCATTTTTTCTTTGTTGTTTTCATGTTTTTTTCCACCTGTTTTGTTTGTTTAATTCACATTATATATTATTTTTCAGACTCTCTTTAATAACATGTGGAGCCTAGTTGCAGAGTACTGATTTGTGTTTGAAAAGGTGATTTGCATATGATCGAACCACTCTACCATTCTCTCCATAACTTTGAAGAAGTTTGAGAGAAGTAAATTTGGTCTAATCACGTGCAAATCACCCTCTTAGACGTGTTCTCTAGAATTTTCTTGCTACATAATGAAAATTTAATTGTCTCGTACGATCTCTTACTTCTTTCTTATCTTCTCTTATCTTATCCTATCCACTCCTCGTTCAATTTCCTGTGAATACGAAACGTTTCGAATCCAAACCAATAACATTATACTTTACGATATTAGGCTTCGACTTTGCACGGCATAATCAATAAGTTTGAAACAATATCATTATTATATACATAGCACGGCATCATTATGTTATCTTGAAAAATATATTCTTATCAATAAGTCTATAATGTATACATGTACAAGTGGATGAATCACGGATGGTTTGGTTTAGGGTTAGTACAAAGCAGAAATCGTCGTGAAGTGATAAACAACATCATTGCTACCTCTCAAAGCTGGACAAAACAAATGTTGTCTTCTTACACAAAGAACTAAAGTTGAACTGTTCATTTCCCTTGCCCCAATAAATGGTCCTTTTGGATATTCTCCCATAGCCGAAATTCTAGCTGGCCTGGGTCAACGAGCGAGGTTGCTGCCGGGTGAGGTAAAAAGACATTTTTGCCCCCCCCCCCTTTTTAACCACATTTTTAGAGAAGATGTTTAAAAAAGGGGGGCAAAAATGTCTTTTTACCCCACCAAGGCAGCAACCTCGCTGGTTGACCCAGGCCAGCTAGAATTACTCCTCCCATAGTATTAAGAACTAATTTCCATTAAGTATTTCTCCAAATTACTTGTTTTCTAGTGTGCTTGGTTGAAGGAGAAAAATATATCTTATGAGGAAAAGTTATTTTTCATAAGTTTAATTGCATAATCGGATCACTCAATTTTATTTCGAAAATACTATAAAATCAGGGTGACATGACTTGATCTTGAAAGAATAATGAAATCTCCAAAGTATTTATATGTATCTCGAGGTTGTAATCCACATCATATTAGTTACACAACTTGATTCTCTAGCAGCCTCGCTCAATTTATTTTTCTTGGATGTGATTGTCGAAATACAAACTACCCATATATGATTTTTTTTGTGGAAATTATCTACTAAGTTAGTAGACCACTTCCACAAAAATATCATCTTCTTTTGAAAATTTCTCTGTGCATGAAATAAAATTCCAGTATAAACTTTCTTTATCGACATTTGCCTCATTTTTTTTTTCTAATTCAATTTCTTGTATTAGCAATATTTTTTCAGGTTTTTAATTCTAGTTTTAAATGTTTACATCCTATGCTCAATTATTGTAATTCATGTATGCTACTTCTTATCCTCTCATGCACTTGAACATTATTCCAAGCTCATGGAACCAAAAGCTAAAAAATTCCCCAAATCCTATTCTTTCACTCCTCAATTACACCAAAACCACCACCACCTCATTCTCCTCATGGAGGCGACGAGGATATTAAGTGGCAACAATATTGTAGCTTTCGGGCCTGGTTTGGTAAACTTTATAGGGTTAGTTATGTAGCCTTCGACCATGGATTATTAAATAAATAAATAAATAAGGTCAAGTACCTAATTTATAATAATAATAATAATAATAATAATAATAATAATAATAATAATAATAATAATAATAATAATATTACCAACTGCAACTACCAGTGTCGATAGAGCTTTTTCTACTATGAGATGGGAGATCAATGGAGGCAGATAGTTTGATTACATATGTTGAGAAATATATATTTAATAGAATCGGTGATGAGGTGGTTATACAACATTACTAAAACATGAGAACTCGCATAGAGTTTATACTAAAATCCAATGTGCAACAACATTGACACATAAAATATGTTTCTCTTGTACTACTTTTAAAACTTTGTTTTAATCATATTTATTTATTTATTTATTTTAAGAATTAAATTATCTGTGATTTAATTTTTTTGCCCCCTTTTTTTGCAATCCTGACTCCGCCCCTGGTACCCATCTGCTTTGGTTTGATTTTTGTCCATGTAAGCATGAACCTAGTAACCCAACTCGAGTACACCAAGATTAGCCCACGAATTGAGCACCCCAACCAAAGAAATATCATTTGGTTGAACTCCCTCGTTTCGCATCCTTCGAAATACCGACAACGCCTCCTTAAATTCCCCTTGTTGTGCTAGCCCAACAACATTTTTCCAAGTACATATCAATTAAGGCGGTGTTTATTTTTTTCAGTGCTTAGAAGCTAATTTCTAACTGGTTCTGAATGAATTTATAAATAAATTGTTTATTTTGCTTCTGAATTAGTTGTTGATTAGAAGATGTAAAATTAAAAGTTGTTTGTTTTTAGGTACTCACTTGTTTTTTTTTTCCTACCACCCACCACAAACTATCAACGTGAACCCCCTTCTTGACCTGTTTTCTCTCTTTAAAATACAATTGAAATCTTTTTCCACCGCTACTAGAAATCACTCTATATCTATCTTTATTCCCCATACAATCTTCAATAGAGAGGAAAGAAAAGTGAAAAAAAATGAATAGGAAGAAGAGGATGAGAAAGGCTAGGGAGGGTGGAGAAAAGAGGGGATCGTTGGTAGAAGAGAGAGGTAACAACAATCATTACGAGTTTATTATGAAATTATTATTAAAAATAATTTTTCATTAAGCACTCAATGCTAAGTGATCAACACTCCCATAGTGCTTAATTCAATTAGAATTTTAACTTATACTCAGAACTAAAAATAAACATTTTTTTTAAAAATGTCTCGCTTCTTATTAAGACTTATGAGTCTAATCAGAACATAAAACAAACACCCTCTAAGGCATTCTACACGTAGACGTTCAAGTTCACATTATGATCAAGCCTGTGCGCGTGTATTTTCCTCGCTAAATCCAAATCACCCAACTTCAAACAATGCGGCACACTTTCAATTCACCATTGTCCTTTCATCCACTCTTAAGTTTTCTCCTCCGATCTCTAAGAAACACCTGGACTGCTACCATTTGACAACCCCATCTTTTGCATACCCTTGAATCAATGTAGTCCTAAGTAACCAAATCTCTTTGAGCAGCATGAATAATCCCACAAACTGAATACATTCTCATCAAAGCATTCTTCACATAAACATCCATCAGGATCATCACCATTTTCAGTCTTGGCTGAATAACATGGACTCACTAGATTTCCAATTAGTCTTCCGCAAGTCAAGAATCATCGACTCTGCCATAATGGCCCCAAGTCAAGAGTAGTCATTGATATTTTCCACACACAAATGGGACCTTTTAAGACTTAAGAGTTACTTTAACAATAAAAATAGAGAAGAGTGATATTTTCCACACCCCTTTTCTAAATGTAGAGGGAACGCTCGAGGAAATGGGCGAGGGAGGGGGTGTGACCCTTCATCCTCCTCGAGATGCACGCCTTTGCAAATCTCGAGGAGAATGAGTGATAACACTCCCCCGTTGCCCATTTTCTGGCGCGTTCCCACTACGCGTAGAAGGGCTCTTTCCACACACAAATGGGACCTCTTAAGACTTGAGTGATGCAAGTCATTCTGTTTTCCACAAATAAATGGGATAATAGCCTTTCACTTGATTCTAACATTAGGATACAGAGTGCACCATCATAAAGAATGAACGCTACACACAGACTCGAGTAATTGTGAAAACTAGACTTCGATTTTCTACTCCCCCAAACAGACGTCTTCATATATGGATATGGAGGATTCTGGACTCTGTGGTCGTCCACTTTCAGCCAATTGTACAACAAATGAGACATCTTCTCAAGGTCCCCGAAATGAAGATGGAATAGATATTCCATGGTTTTATATCAGCATGGCAATGGGATACCTCGTAGGATTTTGGGTAGCATATGGCTTTCTCTTATTCAATGGATCTTGGAGGAATGCTTGTTTCTGTTGCGTTGAGGAAGTGCATGATTTTGGTTTTACTTGGTTCTAATCGTTAATGCAAGAAAGCTGCAGAGGAAGTTTGGAAACTAGTAAATTCTTGCATATCCATCAAGGTACTCTTTCTATACATAGTATCTTAGACATGGAATGATGTTAACTTTCTCGTGGTAAAACAAATAATTGTTAAGGTTTTTGTTTATATGAAAATCGATCAATATTTATAGCAATTATTTTCTTTTCTCAGGTTACAACACAGCAAGAATTTGGCCCTCCTTTAGGTTGAGCAACATTATGTGTTAGAATTTGTAATTAGGCTGCATTGTATTCTGGGCAAGGTTCCCCTTGTAATAATTTACTTATATTTACAGTTGTTAATATACTGGTCGGGGTCTGCCCAACTCCCCTCCCCACTGGAGTGTTTATCTACTGTGGAGATGATATCTTATCCATTCTATAGAGCATTAATGAAAGGGAAGCAACTGTATTCCAATTTTTGTTAACAATTTCATGTTTGAATTTAGCTATTTCAGGAAGCACATTGATCGCATGCATCCTCTTGTTTTCAACTAAGTGATCGCACGCCAGTGGATCACATCCCCTTTTAGGTGAAGGCATTCCCTTGTCTTCAATTCCCTTGGTAGTATTATTTATACTTCTTAATGCTCTGACTTCTTTTCATGGCAGCTGCTGCAAGAACTTGAAAAGTGCAAAGTCAGAATGCCGAAAAACTCAGATGGCCCAAGAAACTTCCACAGGCTAGCACCAAGGACCGCAAGTCCAGGTCATACATCACTGTTGAAAACGAAGGTTATGTTTCAAATTGGTAATAAGGCCTGGCAGTCAAACTGAAATTACTGACCAGATTATGCCCTGGAAGAAGTTGAAGCTTGTTCTCCAATAACAAAATGAAAAATGATACAAGCCGCAACAACAAAGAACAAGATCCCTTGAAATGATCGATTAACATATCAATTAGATCATCATCTAAGCAGGATTTGGACAAGCAAGCAATGGTGAGCAGAAGCTGAGACATTATGGAGTGCAAGTCCAGATCATCTCAAGTAGGGCAACAACATAGTATCTTTTTTCTCAAGTTGCTATGGCTACCAAATTAGATGTATTTCTTTTTCATCTATCATGGTCATTGAAAGCGGAGTACTGTTATCAAGTGAATCATGAAAGTTTACTGAACCATAGGAATTAAATTCTGTATAATGCATAACTCCATATCTTTTATCGATTTTAGTTGATTGTTGTCTTTGTAGTTTGTACTATTCAATTATTATTGTTGTTAGATTTTCATAGATCGTATGAGATGAATTTGAGTGCCCCCTTTTTTTTTTTGTAGTCAAGAAAAGATATATAGCAACTTATGATAATAAAATGATAAATGAAGGTTCTGAATCCTTAACTTTCTGATAATATATAGTAATCAGTAGGGATGGGCATCCCATTCCACGATCCCGTTCCCGTTCCGATCCCCTCCCGTCCCGTCTCGATTTTGTCGGGTTTTAATGGGATTGAATAATTCCATCACAATCTCGTCCCGTCCCAATCTAGAATGGGATGGGATGGGCTAAAGATTTTCAATCCCGAGCTAATTTTTTAATATTTATTATTAATATTTTTATTTATTTTAGGATTGCAATATTAGTGTAAATGAAGAAAAATGAATTTAATTGAAATCAGTGTAATTGATATTAGTCTATATCTGCAACTACTTGATATTGGTTTATTTCTAGAATTCTAAATGAATTATTTAATTGCAAACTCTTTAAAACTCAAAATGAGATTGCTAACTACATTGGAGAGTTTTATTTCGTGTCAAGACAATGAATTTAATGACTGTTTTTTTTTTAAAGCAATAATGAAACATTCTTCTTAGCACCCCAAATCTACTCATCCTTTTGTTCACTATTTGAAACAGTAGGACAGGTCCACCATTGCCATTATATTTTCCACCTATTAGTCATTCAAAACTCTGCAGAAATCTTAATTACTGGGGGAATTTCAGCTATCATTTATGGTAGTTAATTATGATGTTGCATACTCAATCTAAGGCTATCATTTTTGTGTAGTTCTACAAATTGTCTTTGCCTCTTTTCAACTAAGTAAATTGAGTCTTGGATAAGCAATAATTTGTCAAAAAAATTAGAGCACCCTGATCTTGTCCCATCCCGTCCCGTTCCCACCCCTAGCAATCGGGGTGTTTTATGACATCGGATGATCAACGAGAAAATGTGTCTAAAAGAAATATTAAGATAATTATTATTGAATTTCTAAATAAAATAATTATATATTATTTTAAGGACCTACGTAAGTTTATAAATAAATAAAGTGCTCAATAATTTGTATTAGGGACATAGGTATAATTAATCAATGTTTGAGATGGACTAATTTTGATTATAAAAAATATGAAATGTTAAGGGCAAAATGGAAAATTTTAAAAAGTTATATGCAATGTTTTTTTTTATAATTTACAAATAATTGGAGGGCTTCAAATAAATTATACTATAAGCTTAGGTATAATTAATGTGTATATTTATTGAGGTTAGGTTTTGATTGTAAATAATTTGAATTTGAGAATGCAAAAAAAAAAAAAAAAAAATGTAATAGTATTTATTTTATAAAGAGACAAACACCTTTTGTCCCTTTTACTCACTTTATGATTTTTTTTTTATTGTAAATATGAGATAATTAAAAGGGCATTTATGAAACCTGAAAATCAAGTTGAAGACACCCAAACTGTTCATTGAATAAAATTTCCGTTCTCGAGCGAGGCTAAGGGACCGAGTTTTGCAACCAAGATGACGTGACACCCATTGTACAACATCGAGATACACACCAACACTTTAAAAAATTTATCATGTTTCAAGATCACGCCATGTTACCTTGATTTCCTAGTATTTTTGTTCTTTTAAATAATTGAATTGTAATAATATTGTGTATTGTGTTAAAAACATTCAATAGAATACAAACTTATATAGAGCTAACTTTGACATAACCTAATAGAAATAGGAAACCTAAGACTTCTATTCTATTCTGATTTTCCTAACTTATTCTGTAACATTTTCCTATTGTATAATATAGGTAGATTTCTATTCTGTAACACTTTCCTAGTTTGTAACATAGGCAGACTTCTATTCTCTAATACTCCCCCGCAAGCTGGACATGTAGACGCAGACGAAATGTGCAGCTTGGAGGAAACTTTGAAGTCATATTTGGTGATGAAATAATTATTGTCGAGTCTGGATGATTCCTGTATGAAGAAATCCTGACTTAATTCGAGTCTTGGTATTGGTGATTCCTGTATGAAGAAATCCTGGTATTGATGATTCCTGTATGAAGAAATCCTGACTCAATTTTAGTCTTAGTATTGATAATTCCTGTATGAAGAAATCCTGGTATTGATGATTCCTGTATGAAGAAATCATAACTCAATTCGAGTCTGAATATTAGTGATTTCTGTATGAAGAAATCCTGACTCAATTCGAGTCTTGTATTGATGATTCATGTATGAAGAAATCCTAATATTAATAATTCTTGTACGAGACTTCTATTATCTAAGAGTTCTTGTTGTAGATGTAGAGATAACAGAACGAGCAAGCGTTCGTTATCATTAGGTAAATCTTAATTAAGTTATGAATGATTCCAATCAAATATTGAAACTGTGGTTTGTGGCGCAATTGTAGTCCATGTAAGTCTTAATAGAATGAGTTTGTCTAAATGTCGAGGGAACCAGTCAGGGAGGGGGGTGAAGCCGTTCACTCTTCTTGAAATACGTGAAATTGCTTTGAGATATGCGCTTTTACGCATCTCAAGGGGATGAACGGTTTCACCCCCTCCCTCGCTGGTTCCCTCGCGATTTAGAATTTCCCTAATAGAATTGTGTCCTAGATGTAATTGAAGGTTTTTTTTTTAAGAAATAGACCAGACCATGGAGGTGGGGCAAATCTTACCAATTTGAGTTCACTACAATTATCGTACGAGGCCGTAGATTCATCAAGAGATTTGCACAATCTTGGGATACACACCAACACTTTAAAATTTTTATCATTCTTTTAAAATCACACAACATTACTTCCATTTCAAAACCTAATTTTCTAGTATTTTTGTTCTTGTTATAGATGTAGAGATAACAGAACGGGCAAGCATTCGTTATCATTAAGCAAATCTTAATTAAGTTATGAATGATTACAATCAAATATTGAAACTGTGGTCTGTGGCGCAATTGTAGTCCATGCCAAGTCTTAATCGAATTGTATCTTAGTTGTAATTGAAGAAATAGACCAGACCATGGAGGTGGGCCAAATCTTACCAATTTGAGTTCACTACAATTATCGTACGAGGCCGTAGATTCCTATGGACTTTGATTGGATGAGTTTCACATGGATTTCATGTGTATTTCACGTGGGCTTCGTGGCCCACTGATCCACCAGTCTAATCGAATTAAACGAGTTATTCTACATGGCGAGAAAATGAGCGAGGGAAGGGAAGTGGCGGGATGGGACCGTTCACCTCCCTCAGAATGCGCATGCCAAAAAAGATGACACACATCTCGAGGGAGGTGAACGGCCTCCACCCCGCCACCTCCCTCCCCTCGCCCACTTCCTCGACATTTAGAATTTCTGTAAACCAAAACATCTACACAGCCAAACCATTAGAGTCAGGACAGCAACTGGGAACCCCTGTGATTGTGTTCGAATGGAGGGATAAAGCAACAACCATATATGCAGACCCTGACATAGTGAAATGGAAAATGGTTCACTGAAATTTAAGATAAGATTGTAACGTTTGTGGTAGAGACGATTTAGTGAAATTGGTCGAACAACATCATCTCCGCAGGCCGTGTTATTGGTTTGGATTTGAAACGTTTCGTAGTCACAGGAAATCGAACGAGGAGAGCACTACTACAGTGCCTGGTGGTATGCCTGGTGTTATGTTTGGTGCCACCAGGCACCGTCTATCTATTGCGAGATATATATTAATGCACATCTCAAGGCAGATGGACGGTGCCTGATGGTCACCAAGCACAACTCCAAGCATACCATCAGGCACCCTAGATTTTTCCATGGATAAGATAAGAAAGAAGTAAGAGATTGTACGGGACAATTCAATTTTCATTATGTAGCAAAAAAATTCTAGAAAATATGTCTAAAAGGGTGATCTACACGTGATTAGACCAATTCTACCTCTCTTCAACTTTTCCAAACCTATGGAAATAAGGGTAAAGTGGTTCGATCATATGCAAACCACCCTCCCAAACACAAATCAATACTCCAAAACCTGGCTCCACATGTGATTAAAGAGGGTCTGAAAAAAATATATATAATGTGAATTAAACAAACAAAACAGGAAAAAAAATGAAAACAACAAAGAAAAAATGAAAACAAAAAATGGTTTGTCTCTCTCAAACCCACCATGCAAATATTAAGGATAAGAGCACAAGATTGAAATTGCTGCCAATCATGTCCATGTCTGATGTCTCCTCTCATGAATTGAACTGTTAAGGATGTTGCACAAAAAACATGGACTAATCAAACAATAACTCAACCCAATCTTATGGACTTTGAAATTTAAGATAAGATTATAACGTTTGTGGTAGAGAAAGATTTATTGAAATTGGTCGAACAACATCATCTCGGCAGGCTGCGTCACTAAGATACCAAGTTGCCTTTGTCATGCTAAGCAATGTTTCTACTATAAATATGAGCTTACACACCCAGTCCACACCAAGAAAAAAAAGAAAAGAAGTTTAGAAGCCTCTGTTCATTTTGAGTAGCCATCTGCATCTCCAATGCACTCATTTGCTCCTTCAAGCATGGACATTGAAGAAGAAGAAGAAGAAAAATTAGTATGTGTGTATATATATTTATATATGCTATAGTAGTTGATTGATTCTTAGTTTTTCTTTAGAATGCATAATTTTTTCGCAGGATTAGTAATTTAGTACCATTCTTGAGTCATGGTTTATATCAAGTTAACATTATTTGAGTTCTAGCTAGGTCGAACACTTGCCAACTTTAGATCTTGGAACAAAAAGCCTAATGCGGCAAGCATACCATATTGAAATACATTCTACTACTTATTCAAGAAATTAATCATTTAGATAAGTATTTTTCCTTGCTAGAAAGTATTTTGATGTGTTAAATAACTTTTGTGATCAAAATATTGCTTGCAGGAATTTTATGGATGGATAGGTGCCATCAGCTATCAACCCTAAAATTATCATTTGGAACACTCATTTGAGCAAGACTTGTTGTGAAGGAATGACGATGTTCGTTGGTCACATAGCCACACCCTCGGACTTTCACTTCGAGGACAAACTAGTTTGTTGCATTTCACATGTTATCAACATTTTCATTTTCTTATGGTCACTTCCATGTACCTTGTTGTAAAAATAAAATTTGTACTTGTAAGGAACTGAATGCACTCCATTGTACTTCCATATTTTATTTATTTATTTAATTTATTTATTTATTTTTAATGTTTACTGACAATTAGAGTCATTTACATATATATATATATATAAGCCATTTTCTTCTTAGTTTTGGGTGTTGAAAAATAATTTGCCTTTCACTATCTAGTTCTATTTGAAACTGTACCAGACCAACTACTTGCAAAGTCGAAGCCTAATATCGTAAAGTATAATGTTATTGGTTTGGATTCGAAACGTTTCGTAGTCACAGGAAATTGAAATGAGGAGTGGATAAGATAAGAGAAGATAAGAAAGAAGTAAGAGATCGTAGCAAGAAAAATTTTCATTAGACTAAGAGGGTGATCTCCAAGAAAAATTCAATTTTCAATTATGTAGAGAGCATGTCTAAGAGGATGATCTGCACGTGATTAGACCAATTTTACTTCTCTCAAATTTCTACAAACTTATGGAGAGAAAGGTAGAATGGTTCGATTATATGAAAACCACCATTTCAAACACAAATCAATGCTCTCCAACTATGCTCCTCATGTTACTAAAGAGGGTCTGAAAAAAATATATATAATGTGAATTACACAAACAAAACAGGAAAAAAATGAAAACAAAAAATGGTTTGTCTCTCTCAAACCCACCATGCAAATACCAAGGATAAGAGCACAAGATTGGAATTGCTGCCAATCATGTCCATGTCTCATAGAATGCTGGAGGCCACGACAGAATCACGTCGCCACGTTTGATGCCTAGAGATTCGAGTTAAATGTATCAACGGTAGGTTTGTGAGATGGAAGCTCTTTCGAGTAACCCAAAAGGAAAGGAAAGGAAGTGCGCTTGTCTTCAACACCTCCATATTCATATCTCTTCTCATGAAAACGACTATTGGTTTTGCATGTAGGCATCGCACACACTTTTGTGCGGTTTGTTCATTTCTCATAATTGTAATGTATTTTGGTTCATTACTTGTACTGAAATTATAGTTGATGAACATGTTTCGTATCAATTTTATTGGGTTGGGTTGAGTTCAATTCAGGAGAGGAGACATCAGACATGGACATGATTGGCAGCAATTCCGATCTTGTGCTCTTATCCTTAGTATTTGCATGGTGGGTTTGAGAGAGACAAACCATTTTTTGTTGAGTGCTTCTAGGGAGTCTTGGGCTGTTGTCTGGGTTTGTTGTTTGAGTGGCATTTTTACACTTTTGTTCCTGCCTTTTTAATCACTCTTTAAATATAACAACAACAAAGGAGGGGCAAAAGGATAATTTCGCCTCCAGGTAGCAAACCCAGGCTCTCTAGAATTATACTTTTTTGTTTTCATTTTTTCTTTGTTGTTTTCATTTTTTTCCTGTTTTGTTTGTTTAATTCGATCACATTATATTTTTTTTTCAGACCCTCTTTAGTAACATGTGGAGCCTAGTTGCAGAGCACTGATTTGTGTTTGAAAGGATGATTTGCATGTGATCGAATCACTCTACTCTTCTCTCTATAAGTTTGAAGAAGTTTGAAAGAGGTAGAATTGGTCTAATCACGTGCAGATCACCCTCTTAGACATGCTCCCTAGAATTTTTTTTGCTATATAATGAAAATTGAATTGGCCCATACGATCTCTTACTTCTTTCTTATCTTATCCCCTCCTCGTTCAATTTCCTGTGACTATGAAACGTTTCGAATCCAAACCAATAACATTGTACTTTACGATATTAGGCTTCGACTTTGCAAGTTGGTTTGGTACACTTTCAAATAAAACTAGATAGTGAAAGGCAAATTATTTTTCAACACCCAAAATTAAGAAGAAAATGGCTTATATATATGTAAATGACTCTAATTGTCAGTAAACATATAAAAAAAAAATACCAAGTATTTAATTTATGACCAGGATTACAATAAAGTGCATTCAGTTCCTTGAAAGTCAAAATTTTATTTTTACAAGAAGGTACATGGAAGTGACCATAAGAAAATGAAAATGTTGATAACATGTGAAATGCAACAAACTAATTTATACTCGAAGTGAAAGTCCGAGGGTGTGGCTATGTGACCAACGAACATCGTCATCCCTTCACAACAAGTCTTGCTCATATTCTCTTGCTCAAATGAGTGTTCCAAATGATAATTTTAGGGTTGATGGCTGATGGCACCTATCCATCCATAAGTTTCCTGCAAGCAATATTTTGATCACAAAACTTATTTAACACATCAAAATACTTTCTAGCAAGGAAAAATACTTATCTAAATGATTAATTTCTTGAATAAGTAGTAGAATGTATTTCAATATGGTATGCTTGCCGTGTTAGGCTTTTTGTTCCAAGATCTAAAGTTGTTAAGTGTTCGACCTAGAACTCAAATAATGTTAACTCGATCTAAACCATGACTCAAGAATGGTACTAAATTACTAATCCTGCGAAAAAATTATGCATTCTAAAGAAAATCTAAGAATCAATCAACTACTATAGCTATACACACACATACTAATTTTTCTTCTTCTTCTTCTTCATTGTCCATGCTTGAATGAGCAAATGAGTGCATTGGAGATGGCTACTCAAAATGAACAGAGGCTTCTAAACTTCTTTTCTTTTTTTTCTTGGTGTGGACTGGGTGTGTAAGCTCATATTTATAGTAGAAACAATGCTTAGCATGACAAAGGCAACTTGGTATCTTAGTGACGCGGCCTGCGGAGATGATGTTGTTTGACCAATTTCAATAAATCGTCTCTACCACAAACGTTACAATCTTATCTTAAATTTCAGTGAACCATTTTCCATTTCACTGTCAGGGTCTGCATATATGGTTGTTGCTTTATCCCTCCATTCGAACACAATCACAGGGGTTCCCAGTCGCTGTCCTGACTCTAATGGTTTGGCTGTGTAGATGTTTTGGTTTGTAATTCGATTAGACTGGTGGATCAGTGGGCCAGGAAGCCCACGTGAAATACACATGAAATCCATGTGAAACTCATCCAATCAAAGTCCATAGGAATCTACGGCCTCGTACGATAATTGTAATGAACTCAAATTGGTAAGATTTGGCCCACCTCCATGGTCTGGTCTATTTCTTCAAAAAAAAACCTTCAATTACATCTAGGATACAATTCTATTAGGGAAATTCTAAATGGCGAGGGAACCAGTGAGGGAGGGGGTGAAGCCATTCATCCCCCTCGAGATGCATGAAAGTGCGTATTTCAAAGCAATTTCATGTATTTCAAGAAGAGTGAACGGCTTCACCCCCCTCCCTGACTGGTTCCCTCGACATTTAGACAAACCCATTCTATTAAGACTTGCATGGACTACAATTGCGCCACAGACCACAGTTTCAATATTTGATTGTAATCATTCATAACTTAATTAAGATTTATTTAATGATAACGAACGCTTGCTCGTTCTGTTATCTCTACATCTATAATAAGAACAAAAATACTAGAAAATCAGGTTTTGAAATAAAGGTAATGTGGCGTGATTTTAAAAAAATGATAAAATCTTTAAAGTGTTGGTGTGTATTCCGAGGTTGTACGGATCTCCTTTGATGATACCACATCATCCTGGTTGCAAAACTCAATCCCCTAGCCTCACTCGAAAATGGAAATTTCATCCAATGAACAACTTGGGTGTCTTCAACTTAATTTTCGGGTTTCAGAAATGCCCTTTTAATTCTCTCATATTTACAATAAAAAAATCATAAATTGAGTAAAAGGGACAAAAAGGTGTTTGTCTCTTTATAAAATAAACGCTATTACATTTTGTTTTTTAAATTCTGCTTCTCAAATTTAGATTATTTACAATCAAAACTCAGTCTATCTAAATATTTGTTAATTATATCTAAGCCCTAGTATACTTTATTTGAAGTCCTTCAATTATTTGTAAATTATAAAAAATTATTACATATAACTTTTTTGAACTTTCCATTTTGCCCTTAACATTTCATATATTTTATAATCAAAATCAATCTCTCTCAAACATTGATTAATTATATCTATGCCCCTAACACAAATTATTGAGTACTTTATTTATTTATAAACTATATATATGTCCTTAAATTATATATAAATATTTTATTTAAAAATTCAATAATAATTTATCTTATTATTGAATTGTTGTAAAAAAATTAAAAAAAATACCAAATACCCGCAAACGTAGGGCGCATCGACACCCTAGCAGTAATAATAATCGATTATTGTCACCATCTAAAGAGTGCTTTTTTCTAGGGTTGTTTTAGTTTTATTTTGTGTTTTCAATTATGAAACGAGGTAATAGATTCATTTCAAGACAACCACATAATCACCTCTTCTTTTTCAGCTATTTATAATTTCAAAGGCTCTGAACCTGATCTTTTTTTTTTTTTTTTTTTAGTAGGGCAGCTTGTTTTGAGATTGGGCTGGATCACATTTTGGGCTTGGACTAGATTAGTATTTTTGTGTTAATTTCCCAATTAATGTTAGATCATCTTAGATGTATAAAAAGTTTTTGCAATTTATTGATTTTCTTTGATATATATATATATATTTTTTAATTCTAAAAACAAAATTTATAACAAAATTTTAAAGCAAAATTCCTGGAAAGAAAGAAACAAAGGAACTGAGGACCAGCCAGGAATAGAATAGAAACTCGAGCACACCCAAGACTGCCGAAACAAACAGCATACACCCACAACACCGCATCCACGCAAAACGCTGAATATCTAAAGCCGCATCCACGCAAACAGCAGCAGCACAGCAGCGGCATCAGCAGCAGCAGCATCCGCAGCAGCAGCAGTGGCATCAGCAGACAGCAGCAGCCGCATCAGCACCGGCAGACCCGCAGATCGCACCAAGTCGCACCCAACTAGCTGCTACTCGCTGGGTTGCAGCAAATTGCAAACCTGAAATGCAGCAGTCCTGCTTTGCAACCCTGAATTGCAATATCCAAGCTTTACGCGCTGCAAAGGGAAGGAAAGAAAAGCTGCAATTACCCGTCCCCGTGGCGAATATACGCCATATGAGATCTATCTAATACAATCAATCCTGCTATTCTCCTTGGAAATTCAGTCCCCCTGAAAGAAACTGTTCCTGCGTCATGTCGTGCTCTAGCCGATAATGAAGCCGCTACGGCATTGGCCTCCCTAAAGATACGTTGACAAAACAACGTCATAGTCGCTGCCAACAACTTGATTTCTTTTATAATATTCTCCAAATGCCATGGGATATTTAAATTATCCATAAAGCAGCCACAAACTAAATCCGAATCCATTTGTATGACGACCTTCGTGAAACCCAAGGCGAGGCATAGACGGAGTCCCTCAAATAAAGCCAAAATTTATGTTTTATTATGAGCACCTACACCGAAATAAATTTGTTTCCCCACAACACAGCAACCCCGAGAGTCTCTAATAACCACTCCACCGGATGCCCTTTCCTTTCCGGAGGAGCCATCCACATTAAGTGCAACAAAATCTATGGGGGGAGGGTGCCAATAAACAGTACGAATGGATTTCCTGTTAACAAGGATCACATCCAAACCCAAAAGCTGAAGGGGAGCCTTATTACTGCTAACTTGCTTAGGGATAATAAAATTATTAGCCATTCGCAACTGACGCCTAATGTTCAAGATCACAAAAACGGGATTTGGGGTAGCACTTTCATACACACATTTGCATCTCATTTTCCAAATTTCCCAAAGAATGAACATTGGAGTGAGAAGGAGTAACACACCTGTTTGCGAAGTGCGTTTAACTCTCTTGAACCATATGGCAAGAACCGTTGAGATTTCTGCTGGTCGCCGTAAATGAATGTCAAAAATCCTGTCAAAATGATTCCACACCTGCATCGCCATTTCGCCGTCTAGGAATAGATGAGTCAAAGATTCTTGTTTTGGCGCTTTACAACAGTGGCATCTAGAGGCCAGGCTTAATCCACATCTGTATAATTCACCGTCCACTGGCACTCCTCTACGGAGTAATTTCCAAACAAAAACTGATATTCTAGAAGGCAAAAGTTCGTGCCAAAGGAACTGACTTAATGAATTAACCTTCCCATGATTCCGTAACAATTCATATGCCGACTGAATAGAAAATAATCCGTTCGGATTTGGAGTCCACACACACGAGTCCTCCACATTGGGTTCACTACGGAGTCTATCAGCAAAAAGAACACGTGCCAAATTTCTGAGATCTCTAGGAACCAATTCATAATTTGTCGAAACCACCTCGTGAACCGTAGGCCATGAATCATGGGCAACCAAAGCTTCTGGTCTCCCGAAAGAAGCCACCATGTTCCAATTCTCCTCAAAAAAACTGATATTCCCAATGTCGATACGCCACATCAAGTTACTCAAAAGAAAGGTTCGCCCAAGCATGATCTCTTTAAAAAACGGAGAGGACCCACCTTTCACAAATTGACTTTTCAAACCAACGCCTTGTAACCAGTATTTACTCCTCATAAAATTAGCCCATAAAGAATCTGAAGTGAGAAGTCTCCAAAGGGCCTTGACTCGAAAAGCCTTCATCACCACTGTCAAATCTCTGACTCCCAAACCTTCATCTGCCTCAGGAAAACAAATGTTATCCCATGACACCCATTTTTTCTTTTGACGACCTTCACAATCCCCCCAAAAGAAATCCGCCAACAAACCCTTTATCCGAGCTAAAACTGTTCTTGGAACACACATGGTACTAATAATATAAATAGGAATAGAGCTGAGAACATGCCGGATCAAAATCAATCTTCCTCCTGGAGATAGCAATTTTGCCTTCCATCCTTGAATGCGAACCTGAATTTTTGTGATTAAATCTTCAAAATATGAGATTTTAACTCTCCCTTTTTTTTTTGAAAAGCAGATTTTAACTCTCCCTTGGAACAAAGGCCCTCCCAAATACTTCAAAGGAGCAGCGCGGAATTGAAAACCTGTGCCACTCTTTAAAGCTACAATGCGTTCCGTTGTGACCTTGTCCGCCAAAGTAAATGAACTTTTTCCTTCATTTATTTTCTGGCCCGAGGCCTTGCAATATTGTCGCAGGAACTCCATACAACCCGTAACTGAGGAAGTTCTGCCATTTAAAAATATGAGAGTGTCATCAGCATATAGAAGATGGGAAACCGGGCTGCAATTCCTAGGGGTATAATAGTACCCTATTTTGCCTTTTTCAAAAGCTGATTTCAAACCCCTACTCAACACTTCGGAAGCAATAATGAAAAGAAAGGGAAATAGGGGACCTCCCTGCCTTAATCCCCGCGTGGATCTGAAAAAACCTTTGTAGACTCCCTGGAGCAGAACCGAGAATCCACAAAAAGCAATACAATTAGATATGATGTGGCAGAGTCTACCATTAAAGCCAAACTTTTTAAGAACTGCAAACAAAAAATTCCATTCCAGTCTGTCATAGGCTTTCTCCATGTCAATTTTCAGCACCACATTATCTCCAAAAACCTTCCTGTTAATGTCTCTGATCAGCTCCTGCGCCAGACCAATATTTTCACCAATGAATCTGTCTTTGACAAAAGCCCCCTGTTCCGAAGAGATCAAAAAAGGCAAGATATCAACCAGCCTATTGCACAGGATTTTGCTAAAGATCTTATAAATCACATTGCACAAACTGATTGGGCGAAAGTCAGAAAAGGAACCTGGATTATCAATTTTAGGAATCATTGCCATGAAATTCGCCGAGAAAGACGCCGGCATGGCCTCCCCTTCAAAAAATTGAATAGTTGTCTCCCAGATATCCATACTCAAAACTCCCAACAGAATTGAAAGAAATCAGCAGTAAATCCATCCAGACTTGGCGCATTATTTTTGGGTATGTCGAAAACAGCGTCCCGTACTTCCTGCAAGGAAGGACGTTGAACCAGAAGCTCACAACGACCGGGTGCCAACACTGTCGGGATGCAATTTAGCAAATCCACATCCTCTCTAACATCACCCTGCGAAGACATCAGATTAAAAAAAAACTCATTGGCTTCGTCAAGGATCTCACCGGGTTCCGAAATAATTCTACCGCAAGATAAAGTAATCTGAGTGATGACCCGTCGCTTTTGTTTGGACTTGGTGGAAGCAAAAAAATACTTAGTGCAAGCATCTCCCTCCTTGAACTCCTTTTCACCTAATTTTTGAACCCAGTAGAGTTCCTCCTGTTTGAGAGCTAACCTGTACTCTGCCTGGCAACGGTGTAAATTGCAACAAGCCTAGACATCCCAATTAGCACTTACATTTAGCCCCTGCATACTGTTATTCGCAAAACCTGCCAAAAGTATTGTCTCCCACTGCTGCATTTCATCTTCTAATGCACGAATCCTGCTGAACACATTACCAAAGACCGTCTTATTCCACTGTATCAGAGCGCGTCTAGTCAGTTTGAGTTTGGCATCCACTCTATCAATGGGTCTCATGTTACCCATGTCAGTCAACCACGTGTCCTTGACCAGATCCATAAATCCATGATGAGTCGTCCACATATTAAGAAAGCGGAAAGGAGCAAAACCAATTTTTGCTTGAGTTGGCATGGAGGCCAACAATGGAGAATGATCTGAGAAAGTGCGGCTAAGATGTTCCACTTTGGGACTACCCAAATCTGTCAACCAAGCTGAATTAGTAAAGATCCTATCTAGTCTGGCCCAAATACGATCACTGCCCCGCCTGTTATTGCACCAAGTGAGCCGAGGACCCGAGAAACCACAATCAATTAAGCCACAGTTTTCGATGCAGTCGGAGAATTGAGACATGCTCGCCAAGGACGGCTCCAAACCACCTACTTTCTCTCCAGAATGCAGGTAGGTGTTAAAGTCCCCGCCGACCATCCAAGGATCATGGGTTGCCGCAAAATTTATCATATTCAACCATAGAGCCTTTCTTTCATCCACAGAACATTTAGCATAAACAAATGAAATGAAAAAAATTCTTGAAGTAGAATCCGTTACCTGGCAATGGATGATCTGATCCGACATATCCACCACCGAGAGGGCGAGGGAATTATCCCACAGAATCCAAATCTTGCCGCCAACCGTGTCATTCGAAGCAAAGCCACCCAGACGAAGTTTGTTGCCAATCTCCGAAGATCTATTAGCAGCAATCATAGGCTCTGCAATCATAAGAATTCGGACCTTGTGCTCCACCACCATATTTTTTAACCTCCTTCTCGTGGCCTGATTACCGACCCCACGAGCATTCCAAAACATAAAGTTTTCCATCATCTTAAGCACGGTAGGAAGATTTGCCCCTCTTAGTCTTACGACGTTTACCCGAAAGGGCCGCCGTGGTGACTGTGATCTGGAGATCCTTATCAGAGTGTGAACCCAAATGTAAATCAGAAATAGCATGAGTCTCCTGTCCCAAATCTGGTTCCGAGGCAGCCACGTCACTATCATCTGAGTCGTTATCAAGAATATCAGAAGAAAGTAATTTTTTCTTGTTTTGCAATACCCGGTTCTCCTCAACCAACTGTACGACAACATCAAACAAACTCCCATCCGCATCCTTGCTGACCGCCGCAGACTTTGAAAGAGCCCGCTTTTCCATAACTGCTGTCAATTGTACCATCACTGTCGGCTTCGCTGTGACAGGCCCTACACCCGGAGGTAGCACATCCCATGGAGGGAGGGGCCTTGGACTAGCCGAGACCCGAGGAGGTGAACTGGGAGGCTGAGAACAGGCCGTGACCTGCCTGAACAGACTGGGACAGGCCGTGGGCTGTTTAGGACAGGCCGTGAGTGGCTGACTTGTCCCGTGATCAAGTTGGCTCTCGAGTAACTGCTGGCTGATTCCTTGTGCTGAAACAAAACTTGGACTGGTGATAATCGCAGGGCATGGAACACTCACCCTGCCTAGATAGCTCGCCTTGCATGGACTGCTCGCAAAATCTGGACTGCTCGCCAGGCATGAAATGCTCGCAGGACTGCCGGCTGGACATCTCCCTGGACTGCTCGCTGAAATGCACGCTGAAACGCTCACTGGAATGCTCGCAGAACCGCGTGCAGGACTACTCGCTGGGCCGCTCACTAGACTGCTTGCTGGGGCGCTCGCTGGACTGCTAGTCGGGCCGCTAGCTGGACTTAATGCTGGGACGTTCACTGGACTGCTTGCTGGAGCGCTCGCTGGACAGCTAGTCGGGCCGCTAGCTGGACTGCATGCTGGAACATTCACTGGGCTGCGCACAGAGTGGAGGTTGCCATGGACTGGCTGGGACGCGGACACGCCTGCTGCCCCGACTGAAACAGCACATTGTGCTAGTCCAAGATCGCTCGTTGCCACTATATTGTGTTCATTCATCTCGTCATTGACAAAAGCACACTTGACCCCGGAAGTGGTGTCGTTCGTGAGCTGTGTTGGCTGTGCTTGAAGTCCAATAACCTGAACAATCTCCGAAGTAGTTTACCCCGCCTCTAGGAGACATTCTTCCGTACTTTCTTTTCCCGTCTCGGCACTAACGTGAACCCTATGCTCACCCGCATCCGCCACATCGTTGTCAGAAAGTGACTCAAATTTGTTTGACAAAATCACATGTACCGGAGCCGTGCCTGCCGGCCTTCTCTCCCCCGTGCCTTCAATCAATTCTGCCCCCTGGCCGTTCTTTGATCCGCTTGGGCCAACCGCTGGAATTTGAGTTTTATCTTTCTTGATAACCGGAACATAAATTTGTTTAGGAGCCTTTTGTTCCACAGGCGGCTTGATCATCGTCTCCGTTTTACCAGACTCAAGATTGCCCCCACTGCCCTTGAGACCCAACTTTCTTCTGCAAACCTCCTCATGATGACCTATTAAAGAGCAAAAATCACAGTATTTGAAGCCTGGATATTCTATTTTCTGCCAGAAACCCCGGTTATTTGCACGGTCAATCCAAACTCTGTTAGGTAATTTCTCCGCTAAAGACATTTCCACACAAACACGGGCAAAACCCGGCCGGGTGAGACAACGGGTATGATCATCCATCTGCAAATATCCACCAAAAGAATTCACAATAGCTTTTAAAATAGGTGGATGAAATAAATGCAAAGGAAGGTTAGGTAATTCTACCCATAAGGGGACCGAAATAGGATCCTCCTTCAAACTGAAACCATCATGCCAACGGAAGGCTTTAAACCGAACTCCACGAATCAAGAAAGAGTCTCTTGACAAGACCTTCTTTGCTTCATCCTCCGAATGAAGACAAACTAACACATGTCGTTGATTCAACAATCCCAACGAAAAATCACCCAAGATTCCCCATGTTCTGTGGATCGAATCACGGATATCTGTCAAAGTCAGTCGGTAACTAGAAAATTTGAGAACAATGACATGTTTTTCCATGAAAGCTTCACCTCGGACCTCATCAGAGGCTGTGAGTCCTATTGCGGGTGCCCCCTCCTTACGAAAACGGGTACCTTCGACCTGTGTCTCGACAATGTCATCAACCAAAATTTTGCCCAAAATCTGAGTGAAAGAGGGCTTAGGGGATCCGGTCGAGGTCCCCCCATGACCCGGACCCATGGGAGGAGGAGCAGGCTCTGCCATTACATCCAGAAAGCCTCAAAAACTACGCAAAAAGCGTGTGTCGAGAAAGGCTGTCTCGGATCAGGGTGTCGTATCGGCGGTCGTATCGGAAACAGCGTCACGTAACCGCGCAAAGACTGCGATTTTCACCAGTTCCACCGATCTGTATCTGAGCAAAACCGACCAGAGAGTAGAGCAGAAGAAAAACGTGTATGAATCGGATCGAAAATGAACACCTGTGTGTGACTGGAGCGTATCGGAAGAAGAAACGGTGCCGTCGCAGCAAGCCGTAACGTTTTGCAGCGGCTAGGGTTTACCAAACCGGCGCAGAGATTAAGGGTCCAGATGCTTTCCCAGGAAGTTGGAATGCCCAGGATTTGAGGATTTTTTAAAAAACCAGAAAAACCCTAAAATACCCTCAGAATCGCCTATTTTCTTTGATATTAATTGTTCCTCATTTCAATAACCTTACGAAATATACGAAGTTTTTTTTTTTTTTTTTTGCGGAATTAGATCTCACGTGTGTGCTCACACACACACACACACAAAAACATGTTTCATGAAAAATCACATTTCATTGTCAAAAATTCAAGTACAAAACGCATATGGAAACCTTACAAAACGTGTATGGTGTGGTGTATATGTGTTTTTGGTCCTTTAATTGGACTCATATTGATAAGATCCGAACGTGTATTGTGTATATGTGTTTTTGGTCCTTTAACTGGACTCATATTGATAAGATCCGAACGTGTATGGTGTAGCCCATCACCTCCATGATATGTGTCTATACTCTATATATTTTTCCATCCGAGATAGAATTTGATTAAGAACCCCATGGGTTATAATTGTACCATAATTTGAGTCATGTCAGATTTTAATTGATTAACACTTTTTATTTATATATTTTGTCTTTTATTTTTTTAACCTTTAACTCCTATCACTCCAAATGTTGTTGGCAGAATTCGAATCCTGAGCTTGTGATACCATTCGTACAAGATTTTTTAATAACAGATAAGCCTAATTTATAAAAATCCAACATCGTGGTGACCCTGAGTGAGGTTAGGTGTTTAAATTTGAAACAATATCATTACTATATATAGTGAATCTAGTGTACATAGCACGGCATCATTATATTATCTTGAAAAAATTTATTCTTATCAATAAGTCTATAATGTATACATGTACAAGTGGATGAATCACGGATGGTTTGGTTTAGGGTTAGTACAAAGCAGAAATCGTCGTGAAGTGATAAACAACATCATTGCTACCTCTCAAAGCTGGACAAAACAAATGTTTGTCTTCTTACATAAAGAACTAAAGTTGAACTGTTCATTTCCCTTGCCCCCAATAAATGGTCCTTTTGGATATCTCCCATAGTATTAAGAACTAATTTCCATTGAGTATTTCTCCAAATTACTTGTTTTCTAGTGTGCTTGGTTGAAGGAGAAAAATATATCTTATGAGGAAAAGTTATTTTTCATAAGTTTAATTGCATAATCGGATCACCCAAATTTATTTCGAAAATATTATAAAATCAGGTTTTTGTAATCAGGGTGACATGACTTGATCTTGAAAGAATTATGAAATCTTCAAAGTATTTATATGTATCTCTAGAGAATTCTTGAAACACCAATCAAGTTGGTGTTGCTAATCTCAACATCCCCCTCAACACCAACTTGTTCATCTTTAATTTCTCACTCACCTTCAATTTGTCGGTCTTCGCGTTCACACACTATTTTCACATTCACACTACTTTCTTGTTCACACATTGCATTATTCCAATATCATGATCCACCAACATCTCGACCAATTGATTCACGGACACGATCTGCACACACACTACAAAAAAAAAAAGCAAAATTAGCTACGGAAATTAGCGACGGTTTTTTAAAACCATCGCTATTTAAACGGTTTGCGACGGATATTTAAACGGTTTGCTATAGTTTCTGCCAGAGTTTCTATATATAAATTTAAAATAACCGTCGCTAACAGTTTTGCGACGGTTTAAAACCGTCGCTAATACGAGAATTAGTGACGGCATTCGGACCGTAGCTAATGTTTAGAAATTTTTTTGTTAGTTACGGTCAAAATACCGTAGCTAATGTGAATTTTTTTTTTTTAAATATAACAAAAAAACTTAGCGACGGCATTTTGGCCGTAGCTAAAATTTAGAAATAAAATTTGTTAGCTACAGTCAAAAAACCGTCGCTAATGTGAATTTTTTTTAAAAAAAAATAACAAAACAAATTAGCGACGGCAATACAGCCGTAGCTAATGTTTTTGTGATTTTTAAAAAAAAAATTATAGGAAAACATCTTAGCGACGGTAGGAGAGCCGTAGCTAATGTGATTTTTATTTTAAAAAAATAACAAAACAACTTAGCGACGGCAATACAACCATAGCTAATGTTTAGAAATGTTTTTGTGATTTTTAAAAAAAAAATTTAGGAAAACACCTTAGCTACGGCCCGCGTGCTGTAGCTAATGTGATTTTTTTCTTTTTTTAATATAACAAAACAACTTAGCGACGGCACTGGGGCCGTAGCTAAGGTTTAGAAAAAAAAATTGTTAGCTACGGTCCACATACCGTCGCTAATGTGATTTTTTTTTTTTTAAATATAACAAAACAACTTAGCGACGGCAATACAGCCGTAGCTAATGTCATTTAAAAAAAATTAAGAAAACAATATAGCGACGGCACTAGGGCCATAGCTAATGTTTAAAAAAAAAAAATTGTTAGCTATGGTCTTTTTTTTTTAAATTATATAAAGAAAAAGCGCTATATATTTAGAAACTGGATAAAATCACCAATAACACATTTTCGTCCAGCCCGGTAAGAGACCTAGTTTTCACCTATGCGACCCGGGTTCGAATCCCGCCAATGAAACTTTTTTTTATTAAAATTTTTATATTAGCGACGACACTAGTGCCGTAGCTAATGTTTACAAAAAAAAAATTGTTAGCTACGGTCAAAAAACCGTAGCTAAATGTGAATTTTTTTTTTAAATTATATAAAGCAAAATCGCTATATATGTAAAAACTGGATAAAATCACAATTAACACATTTCCATCCAGCCCGGTGAGAGACTTAATTTTCACCTAGGCGATCCGGGTTCGAATCCCGCCAATGAAACTTTTTTTTTTATTAAGATTTTTATATTAGCGACGGCACTAGTGCCGTAGCTAATGTTTACAAAAAAAAATTTGTTAGCTACAGTAAAAAACCGTAGCTAAATGTGAAATTTTTTTTTTTAATTATATAAAGCAACATCGCTATATATTTAGAAACTGGATAAAATCACCAATAACACATTTTTGTCCAGCCCTGTAAGAAACCTAGTTTTCACCTAGGCGACCCGGGTTCGAATCCCGCCAATGAAACTTTTTTTTATTAAAAAAATTTGTTAGCTACGATAAAAAACCGTAGCTAAATGTGAATTTTTTTTTTAATTATATAATGCAAAGTAGCTATATATGTAAAAACTGGATAATATCACCATTAACACATTTTTGTCTAGCTCGGTAAGAGACCTAGTTTTCACCTAGGCGACCCGGGTTCGAATCCCGCCAATGAAACTTTTTTTTTATTATTAAAATTTTTATATTAGCGACGGCACTAGGGCCGTTGCTAATGTTTACAAAAAAAAAAATTTGTTAGTTACGGTCAAAAAACCGTAGCTAAATGTGAATTTTTTTTTAAATTATATAAAGCAACATCGCTATATATTTAGAAACTGGATAAAATCACCAATAACACATTTTTGTCCAGCCCTGTAAGAAACCTAGTTTTCACCAAGGCGACCCGGGTTCGAATCCAGCCAATGAAACTTTTTTTTTATTAAAATTTTTATATTAGCTACGGCCCAATGTTTACAAATTTTTTTTTTGTTAGCTACGGTCAAAATACCGTAGTTAAATGTCAATTTTTTTTTTAATTATATAAAGCAAAATCACGATATATTTATAAATTGGATAAAATCACTAATTACACATTTACGTCCAGCCCGGTTAGGAGACCTAGTTTTCACGTAGACGACCCGGGTTTGAATCCATCCATTGAATTTTTTTTTTTTTTTATTAAAATTTTTATATTAGCGACGGCACTAAGGCCGTAGCTAATGTTTACAAATTTTTTTTTTGTTAGCCACGGTCCAAATACCGTAGCTAATGTCATTTTTAAAATAAAATTAAAAAAAAAAAACAATATAGCGACGGCACTAGGCCGTAGCTAATGTTAACAAATTATTTTTTTGTTAGCTACGGTCAAAATACCGTAGCTAAATGTGAATTTTTTTTTTAAATTATATAAAACAAAATCGCTATATATTTATAAACTGGATAAAATCTCCAAAAACACATTTTCGAATAAAAATAAGATAAAAGATGATCAGATAAAAAAAAAATATCAGATCAAAGAAGATAAAAGAAGATCAGATAAAAAAAATCAGATCAGATTAAATAATATGCGATCAAAGAATATCAAAGAAGATAGGATCAGATCAAATAAATTCAAAGAAGATCAGATCAAATAAGATCAGATAAAAGAATATCAAATAAGATAAAAGAAGATCAGATCAAATAAGATCAGATAAAAGAATATCAAATAAGATAAAAGAAGATCAGATCAAAGAAAATCAGAGAAGATCAGATCAAAGAAGATCAAAGAAGATTAAAAAAGTTCAGATCAGATCAAAGAAGTTCAAAGAAGATCAGATCAGATCAAATCAAAGAATATCAAATAAGATCAAAGAAAATCAAAGAAGATCAAAGAAGATAAAAAAAAAACTAAAGAGGCTAGCGACGGCCTAATTGCCGTGGCTAATTGGTTTAAAAAAAAAAAAAAAAAACTAAAGAGGTTAGCGACGGCCTAATTGCCGTCGCTAAGTGGTTTTAAAAAAAATCACTGAAGAGGTTAGCGACGACCTAATTGCCGTCGCTAATTGGTTTAAAAAAAACTACTAAAGAGGTTAGCGACGGCCTAATTGCCGTCGCTAATTGGTTTTTAAAAAAAAAAAAACTAAAAAGGTTAGCGACGGCCTAATTGTCGTCGCTAATTGGTTTTAAAAAAAAAAAACACTAAAGAGGTTAGCGACGACCCAATTGCCGTCGCTAATTGGTTTTTAAAAAAAATATCACCGATCCGCGTGAAATCTCATCTCAACCGTTAATAACACCCAAAATTTAAACTCAATCCAACGCACTAAATCAAACCACGTCATCGATCCGCGTGAAACTAACACTACCAATCCCCTTCAATTACATTTCTCTATATAAATTTCAATTTTTTCTACAAACCAACTTAAACAAAAAATTTCTCTCAAATTTTTTTTTTCTCTCATCTTCCAGAGAAGAAACCCACTGAGGAGAAGTCTGCCGCTTCCTCGACACCGATCCCGGCCGCCTCTCTCTCCCCTCCCTTCATCCGCCGCCCCTCTCTCGGAGATCTGAGACCTGAGATCTCTGATATCTTGAATCTCGGAGATCTCAGAGATCTGAGACCTGAGATCTCTGATATCTCGGATCTCGGAGATCTGAGACCTGAGATCTTGGAGATCTGAGATCTCTGATCTCGGAGATCTTGGATAATCTCAAAGATTTGAGTTCTCGAGATCTGACAGATCTCGGAGAGATCTCCGATATTTTTAAAAAAATATATATATTTTTTAAAAATCTTAGAGATCTCGGAGAAATCTGATCTTTTAAAATTTTTAAAGATCTCGGAGATATCTCAGATCTCGGAGAGATCGAAAAAATATATATATATTTAAAAAAAAACCCATTTAGCGATTGCCGTCGCTAATATAAAAATAATGTAAATTTTTTTTTTAAATCAGTTAGCCACGGCCAAAATGCCGTCGCTAAAATAAAAAAAATTAAAATTTTTTTTTTAAAATCAGTTAGCCACGCCCAAAATGCCGTCGCTAAAATAAAAAAAATTTAAATTTTTTTTTAAAAATCAGTTAGCCACGGCCAAAATGTCGTCGCTAAAATAAAAAAAAATGTTAATTTTTTTTAAAAAATCAGTTAGGCACGGCCAAATTGCCGTCGCTAAGATAAAAAAAATCAGTTAGCCACGGCAAAAATGTCGTTTCTAAAATAAAAAAATGTTAATTTTTTTTTTTTACAAAAATCAATTAGCGACGGATATTTTACACTTTAGCGACGGTTGTATCCCGTCGCTAATTAGCTACGGCTATTTTGCCGTCGCTGAATCAAATAGCGACGATAAATCTAGCTACGGGATAGCGACGGTTGTGGTGCCGTCGCAGATACTTTTTAGCTACTGTTTTAGCTCAATCAGCGACGGTTTTTAGCCATCGCTGATTTCCATTTTTTTTGTAGTGACATCATCAACTTCGTGTGCTCTTTTAGCACACAGACTCACAACTTCGTGCTCCTTTGGCACTTTCACATAACAACGTGCTCCCTAGCACTACGAGACATCGCCTGTCACTTTGATTACGCCGCATAACCATTTTCTACGATATGGTGACAAAACTCCAACTTCTCGTCTCACAACGCGACCTTACGATCCCTTGTCGTAGCCTACGTCGCCTTCATCACCCTGCCTACCAGTCCACTCACGGGGACTCGCTACGTATACGTACACGAACACACTGTCGGCGCTTGGCGTGACACCTAAAATATGGCTTCACTTGTCCATGACCAATCGGCTTCACAATCTCCACGAACATCTCCTCGAAAATCTCATTCTGATCTTACGTATGAACAATACCGTACATATAAACAGTGTACAATACTTATGAATAGTGTCATCTTCCAATGAATACTACTGTAAGCTCCGATGAAGAATATCACTCTAGCTGAACCCGCTCTGATACCAAATTGTTGAGTATTCCAGCTCCCATGATCAATTACAAACATTAATCTTACATTACAATGGAAATATTACAACAATACAATACATAAACACATAAATCTCTTACACACACAAATAGCTCATCATTAAGTTTCTCCTCACAATGTTCTAAGGCTCACAAGCCTGGATGCCTCAACCTCAAAATTATTCCCCTATTTATAGTCTCACAATGGAGGCATATGAAGGCTCTAGATAGCCTCAATATTTGACATTCTAAATTTCTCCAACATTCTCCACTCTTCTTCTTCTAGATAATTATTTCTCTATCTTCTATTTTTTTTTTTTTCCATTTTCTCAATTTCTCTAGATAATTCTTGAAACGTCAATCAAGTTGGTGTTGCTAATCTCAATAAGCATGACAAAGGCAACTTGATACCTTAGGTGTGGAGATGATGTTGATTGACCAATTTCAATAAATCATCTCTACCACAAACGTTACAATCTTATCTTAAATTTCAGTGAACCATTTTTCATTTCACTATTTCAGGGTCTGCATATATGGTTATCGCTTTATCTACAAATTTGTGATATTAATTAGACTTTTGTTTGTAGTTTGATACACAGACCCCGACCTTGATATATGCTAGATATGTTCTCTTTAAGCTTAAGTTTTTTTTTTTTAGAAAAATTGATAATTTAACATAAACTTAACAATAGGTTTAGTGCAAAAAAAAACATAAACTTTTTTCATTTTCAACACTAAAAATTAGGAGGAAAATTGTCAGGCATGCGCCAGGTCAAATCCCATACCCTCCCTCATTCTAGAGGAGCACCACTAGAGATATCTAATACTAGGGGTGGGCACGGGACGGGATGGGACGAGATATGCCCATCCCTATCCCATCCCGTTCATACGGGATCGGGACGGGACGGGATGGGAAAAACCTCATCTCGACCTCGTCCCATTCCAAACGGGTTCGGGACGGGACGGGACGGGACGGGATCAGCGTGCTAATCTGGACATATCAAATAGAAGCCTGGACTGCTGGAAGCCTGCTGGGCCTGCTGGAAGCCTGTTGGGCCTGCTGGAAGCCTTCTGGGCCTGCTAGAAGCCTGCGGGAAGCCTGCTGGGCCTGCTGGAAGGCCTGCTGCAGCTGAAAGCATGCTGCTGGAAGCCTGAACATTTTATGCAAATGTTCATAAAATAAATAAATAAGTAAATAAAAATATTAATAATTAATATTAAAAAATTAGTTCGGGACGGGACGGGATTGGCGGGATTGAAAATCTTCATCCCATCCCATCCCATTCTAGATCGGGACGGGACGGGATCGGGATGAAATTATTCAATCCCATTAAGACCCGGAAAAATCGGGACGAGACGGGACGGGATCGGGACGGAAACGGGATCGCGGGATGGGATGCCCACCCCTATCTAATACCCTTCCATTCGAACACAATCACACGAATAGGAGATCCTTGTCGATTAAAGACTGGTGTATCAGTGGGCCAGGATTAAGGAGTTGTTGTTTGATTAGTCCATGTTTTTTGTGCAACATCCTTAACAGTTCAATTCATGAGAGGAGACATGAGACCATGAGACATGGACATGATTGGCAGCAATTCCAATCTTGTGCTCTTATCCTTAGTATTTGCATGGTGGGTTTGAGAGAGACAAACCATTTTTTGTTGAGTGCTTCTAGGGAGTCTTGGGCTGTTGTCTGGGTTTGTTGTTTGAGTGGCATTTTTACACTTTTGTTTCTTTTTTTTTAATCACTCTTTAAATATAACAACAACAAAGGAGGGGTAAAAGGATAATTTTGACTCCAGGTAGCAAACCCAGGCTCTCTAGAATTATACTTTTTTGTTTTCATTTTTTCTTTGTTGTTTTAATTTTTTTTCTGTTTTGTTTGTTTAATTCGATCACATTATATATTTTTTTCAGACCCTCTTTAGTAACATGTGGAGCCTAGTTGCAGAGCACTGATTTGTGTTTGAAAGGATGATATGCATGTGATCGAATCACTCTACTCTTCTCTCTATAACTTTGAAGAAGTTTGAAAGAGGTAGAATTGGTCTAATCACTTGCAGATCACCCTCTTAGACACGCTCCCTAGAATTTTTTTTGCTACATAATGAAAATTGAATTGGCCCATACGATCTCTTACTTCTTTCTTATCTTCTCTTATCTTATCCCCTCCTCGTTCAGTTTCCTGTGACTACAAAACGTTTCGAATCCAAACCAATAATATTATACTTTACGATACTAGGCTTCGACTTTGCAAGTTGGTTTGGTACACTTTCAAATAAAACTAGATAGTGAAAGGCAAATTATTTTTCAACACCAAAAATTAAGAAGAAAATGGCTTATATATATATATATATATATATATATATATATATATATATAAATGACTCTAATTGTCAGTAAACATTAAAAAAAAATACCAAGTATTTAATTTATGACCAGGATTACAATAAAGTGCATTCAGTTCCTTGAAAGTCAAAATTTTATTTTTACAAGAAGGTACATGGAAGTAACCATAAGAAAATGAAAATGTTGATAACATGTGAAATGCAACAAACTAGTTTGTACTCGAAGTGAAAGTCCGAGAGTGTGGCTATGTGACCAACGAACATCGTCATCCCTTCACAACAAGTCTTGCTCATATTCTCTTGCTCAAATGAGTGTTCCAAATGATAATTTTAGGGTTGATGGCTGATGGCACCTATCCATCCATAAGTTTCCTGCAAGCAATATTTTGATCACGAAAGTTATTAACACATCAAAACACTTTCTAGCAAGGAAAAATACTTATCTAAATGATTAATTTCTTGAATAAGTAGTAGAATGTATTTCAATATGGTATGCTTGCCGCGTTAGGCTTTTTGTTCCAAGATCTAAAGTTGTTAAGTGTTTGACCTAGAACTCAAATAATGTTAACTCGATATAAACCATGACTCAAGAATGGTACTAAATTACTAATCCTGCAAAAAAATTATGCATTCTAAAGAAAATCTAAGAATCAATCAACTACTATAGCATATATAAATATATATACACACACATACTAATTTTTTTTCTTCTTCTTCTTCATTGTCCATGCTTGAAGGAGCAAATGAGTGCATTGGAGATGGCTACTCAAAATGAACAGAGGCTTCTAAACTTCTTTTCTTTTTTTTCTTGGTGTGGACTGGGTGTGTAAGCTCATATTTATAGTAGAAACAATGCTTAGCATGACAAAGGCAATTTGGTATCTTAGTGACGCGGCCTGCGGAGATGTTGTTAGACCAATTTCAATAAATCGTCTCTACCACAAACGTTACAATCTTATCTTAAATTTCAGTAAACCATTTTCCATTTCGCTATGTCAGGGTCTGCATATATTTCACAGGGGTTTCCAGTCGCTGTCCTGACTCTAATGGTTTGGCTGTGTAGATGTTTTGGTTTATAATTCGATTAGACTGGTGGATCAGTGGGCCACGAAGCCCACGTGAAATATAGATGAAATCCATGTGAAACTCATCCAATCAAAGTCCATAGGAATGTACGGCCTCGTACGATAATTGTCGTGAACTCAAATTGGTAAAATTTGGCCCACCTCCATGGTCTGGTCTATTTCTTCAATTACAACTAAGATACAATTCGATTAAGACTTCGCATGGATTACAATTGCGCCACAGACCGCAGTTTCAATATTTGATTGTAATCATTCATAACTTAATTAAGATTTACTTAATGATAACGAACGCTTGCTCGTTTTGTTATCTCTACATCTATAACAAGAACAAAAATACTAGAAAATCAGGTTTTGAAATGGAGGTAATGTGGCGTGATTTTAAAAGAATGATAAAATCTTTAACGTGTTGGTGTGTATTCCGAGGTTGTACGAATCTCCTCGATGATACCACATCATCCTGGTTGTAAAACTTAATCCCCTAGCCTCACTCGAGAATGGAAATTTCATCAAATGAACAATTTGGGTATCTTCAACTTAATTTTCGGGTTTCAGAAATGCCCTTTTAATTCCCTCATATTTACAATAAAAAAAAAATCATAAAGTGAGTAAAAGGGACAAAAGGTGTTTGTCTCTTTATAAAATAAACGCTATTACATTCTTTTTTAAATTCTGCTTATCAAATTTAAATTATTTACAATAAAAACTCAGCCTATCTAAATATTCGTTAATTCTATTTAAGCCTCTAGTATAATTTATTTAAAGCCCTTCAATTATTTGTAAATTATAAAAAATTATTACATATAACTTTTTTGAACTTTCCATTTTGCCCTTAACATTTCATATATTTTATAATCAAAATCAATTTCTAGGGTTGTTTTAGTTTTATTTTGTGTTTTCAATTATGAAACGAGGTAATAGATTCATTTCAAGACAACCACATAATCACCTCTTCTTTTTCAGCTATTTATAATTTCAAAGGCTCTGAACCTGATCTTTTTTTTTTTTTTTTTTAGTAGGGCAGCTTGTTTTGAGATTGGGCTGGATCACATTTTGGGCTTGGACTAGATTAGTATTTTTGTGTTAATTTCCGGATTAATGTTAGGTCATCTTAGATGTATAAAAAGTTTTTGCAATTTATTGATTTTCTTTGATATTAATTGTTCCTCATTTCAATAACCTTACGAAATATACGAAGTTTTTATTTTTGCGGAATTAGATCTCACGTGTGTGCTCACACACACACACACACAAAACATGTTTCATGAAAAATCACATTACATTGTCAAAAATTCAAGTACAAAACGCATGTGGAAACCTTACAAAACGTGTATGGTGTATATGTGTTTTTGGTCCTTTAATTGGACTCAAATTGATAAGATCCGAACGTGTATGGTGTAGCCCATCACCTCCATGGTATGTGTCTATACTCTATATATTTTTCCATCCGAGATAGAATTTGATTAAGACCCCCATGGGTTATAATTGTACCATAATTTGAGTCATGTCAGATTTTAATTGATTAACTGTCTTTTTTTTTTTTTTTTTTTTTTTTTTATCCTTTAACTTCTCTTACCCCAAATGTCGTTGGCAGAATTCGAATCCTGAACTTGTAATACCATTCGTATAAGATTTTTTAATAACAGTTAAACCTGATTTATAAAAATCCCACAGAGCCTCAATACTCTTAAGATTGCTTGTGTCCTCTTGGGTTTTGTATGGCTTGTGCTAGAAAATCTTATCCTTTTTTTTTCACTCAACTCCTTGGCAAAAGGTGTTTCCTCAGTCCACATTCTCTCCAACACGTGTAACCAGTCTTCTTAATGACGGGTCATCGAAGGATGGGTGATTTTATTTGAATTTTAAATTATGTGAGGATCGGAGAAGGTGCAGTTAGTAACTACAAAGTTGAAGAGGACTGTCAATCTTTGGTGGCAAGTGATGAAAATGAAATGAAATTTTTGGAAGGTGTGTTGAGAAATGCTCCAGCTTCGGAAAATAACATATTCTGAAGGTAATGAAAAAACAGATTAAAGAGTTCCAACTAGAGTCGCCAAATATATTGTGTAATGCGAATTATAAATAGGATCCACTCTCTAATGATAACGATGCATTTTGGATAAAAAACCAACATCCTGGTGACCCTGAGTAAGGTTAGGTGTTTAAGTTTGAAACAATATCATTACTATATACAGTGAATCTAGGCGTGCATAGCACGGCATCATTATATTATCTTGAAAAAAATTATTCTTATCAATAAGTCTATAATGTATACATGTACAAGTGGATGAATCACGGATGGTTTGGACTTTAGGGTTAGTACAAAATCACGGATGGTTTGGACTTTAGGGTTAGTACAAAGCAGAAATCGTCGTGAAGTGTTAAACATCATTGCTTCCTCTCAAAGCTGGACAAAACAAATGTTGTCTTCTTATACAAAGAGCTAAAGTTGAACTGTTAATTTCCCTTGCCCCAATAAATGGTTTTGGATATCTCCCATAGTATTAAGAACTAATTTCCATTAAGTATCTCCAAATTACTTGTTTTCTAGTGTGCTTGGTTGAAGGAGAAAAATATATCTTACGAGGAAAAGTTATTTTTCATAAGTTTAATTGCATAATCGGATCACCCAAATTTATTTCGAAAATACTATACAATCAGGGTGACATGACTTGATCTCGAAATAATGATGAAATCTCCAAAGTATTTATACGTATCTCGAGGTTGTAATCCACATCATCTTGGTTACACAACCTGATTGTAAAACCTGATTCTCTAGCAGCCTCGCTCAATTTATTTTTCTTGGATGTGATTGTCGAAATACAAACTACCCATATATGATTTTTTGTGGAAATTATCTACTAAGTTAGTAGACCACTTCCACAAAAATATCATCTTCTTTTGAAAATTTCTCTGTGCATGAAATAAAATTCCAGTATAAACTTTCTTTATCGACATTTGCCTCTTTTTTTTTCTAATTCAATTTCTTGTATTAGCAATATTTTTTCAGGTTTTTAATTCTAGTTTTAAATGTTTACATCCTATGCTCAATTATTTTAATTCCTGTATGCTACTTCTTATCCTCTCATGCACTTGAACTTTATTCCAAGCTCATGGAACCAAAAACTAAAAAATTCCCCAGATCCTATTCTTTCACTCTTCAATTACACCAAAACCACCACCACCTCCTCCTCCTTATGGAGGTGATGAGGATATTAAGTGGCAACAATACTTTAGCATTCGGGCCTGATTTGGTAAACCTTATAGGGTCAGTTATGTAGCATTTGACCATGGATTACTAAATAAATAAAAAAAGGGTCAAGTACCTAATAATAATAATAATAATAATAATAATAATAATAATAATAATAATAATAATAATAATAATAATAATAATAATAATAATAATAATAATAATATTACCAACTGCAACTACCAGTGTCGAGAGAGCTTTTTCTACTATGAGATGGGAGATCAATGGAGGCAGATAGTTTGATTACATATGTTGAGAAATATATATTTAATAGAATTGATGATGAGGTGGTTATACAACATTACTAGAACATGAGAACTCGCATAGAGTTTATACTAAAATCCAATGTGCAACAACATTGACACATAAAATATGTTTCTCTTGTACTACTTTTAAAACTTTGTTTTAATCATATTTATTTATTTATTTTAAGAATTAAATTATCTATGATTTAATTTTTTTGCCCCCCCTTGTTTGCAATCCTGGCTCCGCCCCTGGTACCCATCTGCTTTGATCTGATTTTTGTCCATGTAAGCATGAACCTACTAACCCAACTCGAGTACACCAAGATTAGCCCACGAATTGAGCACCCCGACCAAAGAAATATCATTTGGTTGAACTCCCTCGTTTCGCATCCTTCGAAATACCGACAATGCCTCCTTAAATTCCCCTTGTTGTGCTAGCCCGACAACATTTTTCTAAGTACATATCAATTAAGGTGGTGTTTATTTTTTTCAGTGCTTAGAAGCTAATTTCTAACTGGTTCTGAACGAATTTATAAATAAATTGTTTGTTTTGCTTCTGAATTGGTTGTTGATTAGGAGATGTAAAATTAAAAGTGGTTTGTTTTTAGATACTCACTTGTTTATATATATATATATATATATATATATATATATATATTTTTTTTTTTTTCCTACCACCCACCACAAACTATCAACGTGAACCCCCTTCTCGACCTGTTTTCTCTCTTTAAAATACTATTGAGATCTCTGTCCACCACTACTAGAAATCACTCTATATCTATCTTTATTCCCCATACAATCTTCAATAGAGAGGAAAAAAAAATGAGTAGGAAAAAGAGGATGAGGAAGGCTAGGAGGGTGGAGAAAAGAGGGGATCGTTGGTAGAAGAGAGAGGTAACAACAATCATTATGAATTTATTATGAGATTATTATTAAAAATAATTTTTCATTAAGCACTCAATGCTAAGTGATCAATACTCCCATAGTGCTTAATTCAATTAGAACTTTAACTTATACTCAGAACTAAAATTAAACTTTTTTTTTAAATGTCTCGCTTCTTATTAAGACTTATGAGTCTAATCAGAACATAAAACAAACACCCTCTAAGGCATTCTACACATAGACGTTCAAGTTCACATTATGATCTAGCGTGTGCGCGTGTATTTTCCTCGCTAAATCCAAATCACCCAACTTCAAACAATGCGGCACACTTCCAATTCACCATTGTCCTGTCATCCGCTCTTAAGTTTTCTCCTCCGATCTCTAAGAAACACCTGGATTGCTTCCCTTGACAACCCCATCTTTTGCATTCCCTTGAATCAATGTAGTCCTAAGTAACCAAATCTCTTTGAGCAACATGAATAATCCCACACCTGGTAGCATATGGCTTTCTCTTATTCAATGGATCTTGGAGGAATGCTTGTTTCCGCTGCGTTGAGGAAGTGCATGATTGGTTTTACGTGGTTCTAATCGTTAATGCAAGAAAGCTACAGAGGAAGTTTGGAAACTAGTAAATTCTTGCATATCCATCAAGGTACTCTTTGTATACATAATATCTTAGACATGGAATGATGTTAGCTTTCTCGTGGTAAAACAAATAATTGTTAAGGTTTTTGTTTATATGAAAATCGATCAATATTTATAGCAATTATTTTCTTTCCTCAGGTTACAACACAGCAAGAATTTGGCCCTCCTTCAGGTTGAGCAACATTATGTATTAGAATTTGTAATTAGGCTGCATTGTATTCTGGGCAAGGTTCCCCTTGTAATAATTTACTTATATTTACGGTTGTTAATATACTGGTCGGGGTCTGCCTAACTCCCCTCCCCACTGGAGTGTTTATCTACTGTGGAGATGATATCTTATCCATTCTATATAGTATTAATGAAAGAGAACCAACTGTATTCCAGTTTTTGTTTGCAATTTCATGTTTGAATTTAGCTATTTCAGGAAGCACATTGATCGCATGCATCCTCTTGTTTTCAACTAAGTAATCGCACGACAGTGGATCACATCCCCTTGTCTTCAATTCCCTTGGTAGTATTATTTATACTTCTTAATGCTCTGACTTCTTTTCATGGCAGCTGCTGCAAGAACTTGAAAAGTGCAAAATCAAAATGCCGGAAAACTCAGATGGCCCGAGGAACTTCCACAGGCTAGCACCAAGGACCGCAAGTCCAGGTCATACATCACCGTTGAAAACGAAGGTTATGTTTCAAATTGGTAGCAAGGCCTGGCAGTCAAACTGAAATTACTGACCAGATTATGCCCTGGCAGAAGTTGAAACTTGTTCTCCAAGAACAAAATGAAAAATGATACAAGCCGCAACAACAAAAAAAATGATAGATTCCATGAAACGGTTGATTACACATCAACTAGATCATCATCGAAGCAAGATTCGAACAAGCAAGCAATGGTGAGCTGAAGCTGAGACATTATGGAGTGCAAGTCCAGATCATCTCAAGTAGGGCAACAACATAGTATCTTTTTTCTCAAGTTGCAATGGCTACCAAATTAGATGTATTTCTTTTTCATCTATCAAGTAACCTTTGGTCATTGAAAGCGGAGTACTGTTATCACGTGAATCATTTAGATAAGTCTTTTTCCTTGCTAGAAAGTATTTTGATGTGTTAATAACTTTTGTGATCAAAATATTGCTTGCAGGAAACTTATAGATGGATAGGTGCCATCAGCCATCAACCCTAAAATTATCGTTTGGAACACTCATTTGAGCAAGAGAATATGAGCAAAGCTTGTTGTGAAAGGATGACGATGTTCGTTGGTCACATAGCCACACCCTCGGACTTTCACTTCCAGTACACACCAGTTTGTTGCATTCCACATGTCATCGACATTTTCATTTTCTTATGGTCACTTCCATGTACCTTGTTGTAAAAATAAAAATTGTACTTTCAAGGAACTGAATGCACTCCATTGTAATCCTGGTCATAAATTAAATACTTGGAAACTTTTTTAATGTTTAATTAGAGTCATTTACATATAAAACTTGCATAATGTTATGTGAAAGAAAGAGTTGTAAACACAACAAAAACAAAATTCAAAACTGGTGCAAATGTTTGATTCACATAAAGTTATAGAAAACATAATACATGTATGGCAAGCTGGCAACTATATTATGAAAACCAAACAAAAAGGAAAGTTCTCGCAACTTTCAATACTCACTCAATTCTAAACTTTTCAAAATTTGATAATATTACAAACATTTGTGACTCAATTTCACCTGGTCTTACATGCCTAAGTAAGAATATTTCTTTCAGACTCATTTTCTCGTTAATCATCCAATAGATGAAAAAGAAATACATCTAATTTGGTAGCCATCCCAACTTAAGGAAAAAGATATGTACTACTATGTTGTTGCCCTACTTGCGATGATCTGGACTTGCACTCCAATGTCTCAGCTTCTGCTCACCATTGCTTGCTTGTCCAAATCCTGCTTAGATGATGATCTAGTTGATATGTTAATCGAGCATTTCATGGGATCTTGTTCTTTGTTATTGCGGCTTGTATCACTTTTCATTTTGTTATTGGAGAACAAGCTTCAACTTCTTCTAGGGCATAATCTGGTTAGTAATTTCAGTTTAACTGCCAGGCCTTATTACCAATTTGAAACATAACCTTCGTTTTCAACGGTGATGTATGACCTGGACTTGCGGTTCTTGGTGCTAGCCTGCACAGTAGATAAACACTCCAGTGGGGAGGGGAGTTAGGCAGACCCTGACCAGTATATTAACAACCGTAAATATAAGTAAATTATATTACAAGGGGAACCTTGCCCAGAATACAATGCAGCCTTGTTGCGTCTTATTGCGGAAGCGAGTAGACACCAACAATTGCACACAAGTATCACAAGGATCCAATCAATTAAATAGAACAACTAGCAATGAAAGTAATTAGAGAAAACCAAGAACATACCACAAGAGACACAAAGTTTACGTGGTTCAGCGAATTGTGCCTACGTCCACGGTGAGGTAATTTCACTATATTCAAGAACAAGGTACAAGAAGATGACAATTCTCACACAATCTCTCAACAAGAGATGAAACAATTCCAACAATTATCTTTCTCTATTCCTTGCGCTTCACAGTTTTTCTACGTCCAAAAAACAGCTACAGTTCCTAGTATATATAGCATTTTGTTTCCTGTTATACAACAATTCTTTCACAGCAGTTTCATGTTTCACAGTTGCTGTTTCCTGAATCTGTTCTTGTTCAAAATTTGTTTCCTGTTTCTTGAATTTGTTTCCTGTTCAAAAAATAGTTTCCTGTTTCCTGAATTTGTTTCCTGTTCAAAAAACAGTTTCTTGTTTCACAAAACAGTTTCCTGTTCCTGTTCAAAAAACAGTTTCCTGTTTCACAATTCTCCACCTTGGCGAATTTTTTTTTTGAAGGAAAAAATGAGCCGAAACAAGGCAAAAGAATAAACTGATCAACACTCCACCATAGCTTTGTCATCTCACGAAATCGCCCCGAAGGGCAACGCCCCAAAGGGCCCTCAATCAACATGAGTCAATGTGGAGTAAGTCCAAACAATGTTGGAACTTAACTCCAGGAACAACCTTTGTCAACATATCAGCATGGTTGTCTTTTGTGTGTACTTTCACCAAAGACACATCACCATCCTCAATTACATCTCGAACAAAGTGATATCGGACGTCAATATGCTTAGTCCTTGCATGATGAACCTGATTTTTAGCCAAATGGATGGCACTCTGACTGTCACAGAGAACCTCAACACTATCTTGTTCCACACCCAAGTCATTTACAAGACCTTGAAGCCACAATGCTTCTTTTACATCTTCTGTCAATGCCATTTACTCTGCCTCTGTAGTAGAGAGAGCCACTGTATCCTGAAGCATAGATTTCCAACTAACCGAAGCACCGTATATCTGAAATACGTAACAAGTAGTAGATCTTCGTCTATCTAGATCACCAGCATAATCAGAATCAACAAACCCACGAACTTGACATGAATCTCCACCGAAGTCCAAACCCACCCACATCCAAGGTACCTTTTAAGTACCTAAGCATCCATTTCACTGCCTCCCAATGTTTCTTCCCAGGGTTTTCCATATACCTGCTCACAACACTAACAGCCTGTGAAATGTCAAGGCATGTACACACCATAACATACATTAAACTGCCAACTGCACTAGCATAAGAAACATGCGACATGTATTCCTTTTCTTCCACTGTGACTGAATTAATATAACTTTCGAGAAAGTCTAAAATGTGAAGCCAAATGAGTAATAACCAGCTTTGCGTTTTCCATGCCAAACCGTGATATGACCTTCTCAAGGTACCCCTTCTGTGAAAGAAATAATATTTTATTCTCCCTTTCTCTTCTTATCTCCATACCAAGTATTATCCTTGCAGCACCCATATCCTTCATCTCAAACTCAGATGCAAGTTGAGACTTCAATTTATTTATCTCCACCATACTCTTACAGGCAATGAGCATATCGTCAACATAGAGCAAAAAATAAATAAAATCGCCACTATGAAGTTTTTTCAAGTAAACACAACAATCATACTTACTTCGTGTGAACCCATGTTTCAACATAAAAGTGTCAAACCGTTTGTACCACTGCCTAGGTGACTGCTTTAACCCATAAAGTGATATCTTCAAACGACAAACATGGTCTTCTTTTTCAACAAACTTAAAACCTTCCGGCTGATGCATATAAATTTCCTCCTCTAAGTCTCCATGCAAGAAAGTTGTTTTCACATCAAGTTGTTCAAGCTCAAGGTCACCATGAGCTACCAAGCTCAACAACACACGTATAGAAGTGTGTTTTACCACAGGCGAAAATATCTCATTGTAGTCAACGCCTTCCCTCTGAGCAAAACCCTTAGCTACTAATCTTGCCTTGAACTGAGTACCAGACTCTAGAGTAGCCTGTTTCTTCTTAAACACCCACTTGCAGCCAATTGCTTTCCTTCCATTAGGCAACGACACTTGATCTCAAGTATGGTTCTTCTGGAGAGACTCCATCTCACCCTGCATAGCTACTAACCAACTCTAACTATTTGAATGACGAGCGGCCCGCTTGTAAGTAGTTGGCTCATCATCTTCCACAGATAGTACATATGCAACCAAATCAACTGTATTCAACTGACCATAGTGCTTCAACGGTTCTTCACAGCCAAATTTTTGAACTTGCTTAACCGATCGTTTTGACCTAGTTAAGGCCAAAGGTTGCTGCTGGAATTGATTATCTTCAACTGGTTGTTGTTCCTCATGGTCTTCAGGCTCATAATTCAGATCATGTGTGCCTGCTTCAACCACTTGTTCATCTGCTGCATCCACAGACGCTTCAACTTCCACTTTCTGAGTGTTACTAGATTCACCACCACTATCAACCAACTCCTTAGCTTTAGTACAAGCTAACAAGGAATTCTCATCAAATGTAACATCTCGACTGATCATAAATTTATTATCATATAAATACCATAGACGATAACCCTTCACGCCTTTTGCATACCCCAAGAAAATGGCCTTCTTAGCCCTAGCATCAAGCTTATTTTCTTTCACATGGTAGTAGGCAATAAAACCGAAAACTTTCAGTATACTGTAATCAGCATGTTCACCTGACCACACGTCATAAGGTGTTTTGCAATCTAATGTAGAATGTGGCGATCTATTAATCAAGAAACACGCGGTGGCTATTGATTCAGCCCACCATTCTCTGTCAAGACAAGCATTGGAGCGCATACACCTAACTCTTTCAAGCATAGTACGGTTCAATTTCTCAGCAACTCCATTTTGTTGTGGCGTGTCTCTAACAGTCCAATGTCGAACAATTCCTTTCTGATCACAAAACTATTTGAAAGTACCCTCAGTATACTCGGTACCATTATCAGACCTCAAAGTCTTCACCTTTCTTCCAGTTCTATTCTCAACCATTGCTCTCCACCTTTTAAATGTCTCAAATACTTCATTCTTAGACTTCAAAAAATATACCCATGTGTAACGGGAATAATCATCAATGAAGGAGACAAAGTACCTGGAACCTCCCTTAGAGGCGACCTTCGCTGGCCCCCACACATCTGTATGCACATAGTCTAGAATACCTCTGCTCCTGTGCTTGCTTGTACTGAATTTTACCCTGCATTATTTTCCATATACACAATGCTCGCAAAACTCCATAGTTGGTTTCTGCATACCCTTCAGTAACCCTTGCTTGCTCAGTAGAGACAATTTTTTTTCTGTCATATGCCCAAGTCGCATGTGCCATAACCTAGTGCTTTCCGATGAAGAAGTTCCCACTGCCACATTTCCTGTTACCGTGTTACCCATCAAGGTGTACAAGTTACCTTGTTTGATCCCTTTCATGACAACCAAAGACCCACGGACAACCTTTAAAACTCCACCTACCGTTGTAAACTTACAACCATTGGAGTCTAAAACACCAAGCGAGACAAGGTTATTTTTCAAGGTTGGGACATGCCTCACATCAGTTAAAGTTCTCACAACACCATCATACATCTTAATCCTCATTGTTCCAATTCCAATTGTCTTGCAAGCGTAATCATTACCCATCAGAACAGTACCACCATCAATGTGCTCATAGGTAGTGAACCACTCCCTGTTTGGGCACATATGGTAAGAACACCCAGAGTCAAGGATCCATCTCCCAGAGATTTCTGTGTTTTCACCCGCAACTGAATAACATTCTTCATCCTTTTCCGTACTAGATGCATAACTTGCTTCACTAGTATCACCCTTATCTTGCTTTTTCTTGCCATTCCAACTGTTATCATGATTACTCTTACCTTGATTTGGACAATTTTTTTCTAATATGCCCCCACTCTATACATTTGTGACATTGTGGACCTCTAGACTTTGATCTAGATATTTCACTCTTTGAAGACGATTTCACTTGATACCTTCCTCTAGCAACCAACACTTCAGCTTGATCTTTTCCACTACCACTTGTTGAAGTTTTCTTCCGAATCTCGTTGGACAAGAGTGCACCGGTAGTTTCATCAAATGTAAGTTCATCTTTCCCAAACAAAATTGTTTGTACATGATTTTCATATGACTGCGGCAAGGAGTAAAGCAATATAATTGCTTGGTCTTCATCCTCAATCTTCACATCCACATCTCTCAAATTTGAGATAATCCGTGTAAATTTGGCGATATGATCACCAATTGGAGTGCCCTCATCGATTGCTAGTCTATACAATTGGGTTTTCAAGTATAACCTGTTTGATAATGTCTTAGTCATAAACTGTCGTAGTCTCTTCATTAACTAAAAATACTATGTCTCTATCCCGACACAAGCAAATAACAGCACGAGCCTCCAAATCCAATTCTTCCCATTCATCATCTGACATGGTTTCAGCCTTTTTATCCTTCTCTAGTAATGCCTTGTGTAATTTCTGAGAAATAAGCAAATTCCTCATTTGTATTCTCCAATATCCGAAATTGTTCTTACCATTAAATTTCTCGGTTTCATACTTCCCCACATGTGCCTTGCTCACCTTGGATGGCATTGCAAACAAAACCTGTGACTTTTTAGACAAGAAGCTTCACTACGGTTTTTCTTCAAACAACTTGTGCACAAACAAACCCTAGCACTTTTGAATCTTCACAATCTTGAGTAACAATTCAATATCAATTTCCCTTAGTGCTCTGATACCAATTGTTGCGTCTTATTGCGAAAGCGGGTAGACACCAACAATTGCACACAAGTACCACAATGATCCAATCAATTAAATAGAACAACTAGCAATGGAAGTAATTAGAGAAAACCAAGAACATACTACAAGAGACACAAAGTTTACGTGGTTCGGCGAATTGCGCCTACGTCCACGGTGAGGTGATTCCACTATATTCAAGAACAAGGTACAAGAAGATGACAATTCTCACACAATCTCTCAACAAGAGATGAAACAATTCCAACAATTATCTTTCTCTATTCCCTGTGCTTCACAGTTTTTCTACGTCCAAAAAACAGCTACAGTTCCTAGTATATATAGCGTCTTGTTTCCTGTTATACAACAATTCTTTCACAGCAGTTTCCTGTTTCACAGTTGCTGTTTCCTGAATCTGTTCTTGTTCAAAATCTGTTTCCTGTTTCCTGAATTTGTTTTCTGTTCAAAAAATAGTTTCCTGTTTCACAAAACAATTATGTTTCCTGTTTCACAAAACAATTATGTTTCCTGTTTCACAAGCCTAATTACAAATTCTAATACATAATGTTGCTCAACCTGAAGGAGGGCCAAATTCTTGCTGTGTTGTAACCTGAGGAAGGAAAATAATTGCTATAAATATTGATCAATTTTCATATAAACAAAAACCTTAACAATTATTGGTTTTACCACGAGAAAGCTAACATCATGCCATGTCTAAGATATTATGTATAGAAAGAGTACCTTGATGGATATGCAAGAATTTACTAGCTAGTTTCCAAACTTCCTCTGCAACTTTCTAGCATTAACGATTAGAACCACGTAAAACCAATCATGCACTTCCTCAACGCAGCGGAAACAAGCATTCCTCCAAGATCTATTGAATAAGAGAAAGCCATATGCTACCCAAAATCCTACGAGGTATCCCATTGCCATGCTGATATAAAACCATGGAATATCTATTCCTACTTCATTTCGGGGACCTTGAGAAGATGTCTCATTTGTTATATAATTGGCTGAAAGTGGACGACCACAGAGGCCAGAATCCTCCATATCCTTATATGAAGACGTCTGTTTGGGGGAGTAGAAAATCGAAGTCTAGTTTTCACAATTACTCGAGTCTGTGTGTGGTGTTCATTCTTTATGATGGTGCACTTTGTATCCTGATGTTAGAATCAAGTGAAAGGCTATTGTACCATTTATTTGTAGAAAAAAAATGACTTGCATCACTCAAGTCTTAAGAGGTCCCATTTGTGTATGGAAAATATCGCTCTTCTCTATTTTTATTGTTAAAGTGACTTTTAAAGTCTTAAAAGTTCCTATTTGTGTGTGGAAAATATCAATGACGACTCTGACTTAGGGCCATTTTGGAGTCAATGACTCTTGACTTGCGGAAGACTAATTGGAAGTCTAGTGAGTCCATGTTATTCAGTCAAGACTGAAATGGTGATGATCCTGATGGATGTTTATGTGAAGAATGCTTTGATGAGAATGTATTTAGTTTGTGGGATTATTCATGCTGCTCAAAGAGATTTGGTTACTTGAACTACATTGATTCAAGGGTATGCAAAAGATGGGTTGTCAAGGGAAGCAATCCAAGTGTTTCTTAGAGATCGGAGGAGCAAACTTAAGAGCGGATGAAAGGAAAATGGTGAATTGGAAGCGTGCTTTCCACATTTTTGAAGTTGGGTGATTTGGATTTAGCGAGGAAAATACAGGAGCACGCGCTTGGTTATAATGTGAACTTGGACGTCTACGTGTAGAATGCATTAGAGGGTGTTTGTTTTATGTTATGATTAGACTCATAAGTCTTAATAAGAAGTGGGATATTTTAAAAAGAGTGTTTATAAAGTTCTAATTGGATTAAGCACTATAGGGGTGTTGATCACTTAGCATTTAGTGTTTGATGAAAAATTATTTTAATAATAATCTTATAATAAACTCGTAATGATTGTTGTTACTTCTCTCTTCTACCAACGATCCCCTCTTTTCTCCACCTCATCTTTATCACGCAAGCAGTGCCGCCACCACCCTCCCTAGCCTTCCTCATCCTCTTCTTCCTATTCCTTGTTCACTTTTTTTTTCCTCTCTATTGAAGATTATATGGGAAATAAAGATGGATAGAGAGTGATTTCTAGTAGTGGTGGAAAGAGATCTCAGTGGTATTTTAAAGAGAGAAAACAGGTCGAGAAGGGGGTTCATGTTGGTGGTTCGTGGTGGGTGGTGGGTGATGGGAAAAAAAACATCAAGTGAGTACCTAAAAACAAACAACTTTTAATTTTACATCTAATTAGCAACCAATTCATTTAAAAGTTCGTTCAGAATCAGTTAGTTTTTTTTTTCAAGCTATGATTGTGATTTTAATTGGGCCATATGATTTTCTTCAAGATGAGATGTTTGAGATACGAAATATTCAATCTCAGCCTTTAATTGACCAAAGTCATTTTGGTCATCTATTTTTAAAACAGACGATCAAAGCATGTTAACTGTTAGCCTCGGAGGCAAACTGCAATATGAAATAATTATGAGGATACTTCATAAATATCTATTTATTATGAGGGGAAAGATCAATTAACCCTTTACAAAAATATAATTTTCAACAAAATTTTGCTGAAATATTTCTTGACCAAGATTACAATGGAGTGCATTCAGTTCCTTGAAAGTACAAATTTTATTTTTACAACAAGGTACATGGAAGTGACCATAAGAAAATGAAAATGTTGATAACATGTGAAATGCAACAAACTAGTTTGTACTCGAAGTGAAAGTCCGAGGGGTGTGGCTATGTGACCAACGAACATCGTCATCCTTTTTCACATCAAGTCTTGCTCATATTCTCTTGCTCAAATGATAATTTTAGGGTTGATGGCTTATGGCACCTATCCATCGATAAGTTTCCTGCTAGCAACAATTTGATCACAAAAGTTATTAACACATCAAAATACTTTCTAGCTAGGAAAATTACTTATCTAAATGATTAATTTCTTGAATAAGTAGTAGAATGTATTTCAATATGGTATGCTTGCCGTGTTAGGCTTTTTGTTCCGAGATCTAAAGTTGTTGAGTGTTCGACCTAGAACTCAAATAATGTTAACTCGATAGACACCATGACTCAAGAATGGTACTAAATTACTAATCACACGAAAAAATTATGCATTCTAAAAAATCTAGAATCAATCAACTGCTATAGCATATAATATATATATATATACACACACATACTAATTATTCTTCTTCTTCATCATTGTCGATGCTTGAAGGAGCAAATGAGATGAATGAGTGCATTGGAGATGGCTACTCAAAATGAACAGAGGCTTCTAAACTTCTTTTCTTTTTTTCTTGGTGTGGACTCGGTGTGTAAGCTCATATTTACAGTAGAAACAATGCTTAGCATTGTTGAGTATTTCAGCTCTCAGGATCAATTACAAACACTAATCTTACATTACAATGGTAATATTACAACAATACAATACATAAACACATAAATCTTTTACACACACAAATAGCTCATCATTGAGCTTCTCCTCACAATGATCCAGGGCTCACAAGCCTGGATGCCTCAACCTCAACAAATTTTCCCCTATTTATAGTCTCACAATGGAGGTAGAGGAAGTCTCTAGATAGCCTCAATATTTGACCCTATAAATTTCTCCAACATTCTCCACTTTTCTTATTCTAAAGAATTCTTCCTCCATCTTCTCCATTTTCTCAATTTCTCTAGAGAATTCTTGAAACATCAATCAAGTTGGTGTTGCTAATCTCAACATCCCCCCTCAACACCAACTTGCTCATCTTTATCTTCTCACTCACCATCAATTTGTCGGTCTTCAGGTTCACACACTATTTTCACATTCACACTACTTTCTTGTTCACACATTGCATTCTTCCAATATCATGATCCACCAACATCTCGACAAATTGATTCACGGATCTGCACACATCATCAACTTCGTGTGCTCTCTTAGCACACAGACTCACAACTTCGTGCTCCTTTGGCACTTTCACATAACAACGTGCTCTCTAGCACCTCCACACACAACGTGCTCCCTGGTACAACCACACAACATGCTCTATGGCACAATCACACAACGTGCTCCATGGCACTACGAGACACCGCCTGTCACTTTGTTTACGCCGCATAACCATTTTCTACGGTATGGTGACAAAACTCCAACGTCTCGTCTCACAACGCAACCCTACGATATTTTGTCGTAGCCTACGTCGCCTTCATCACCCTGCCTACCAGTCCACTCACGGGGACCCGCTACGTCTACGTACACGGACACACTATCGGCGCTTGGCGTGACACCTTAAATATGGCTTCACTTGTCCATGACCAATCGACTTCACAATCTCCACGAACATCTCCTCGAAAATCTCACTCTGATCGTGCGTATGAACAGTACCGTGCATATAAACAGTGTACAATACTTATGAATAGTGTCGTCTTCCAAGGAATAATACTGTAAGCTCCGATGAAGAATATCACTCCGGCTGAACTCGCTCTGATACCAAATTGTTGAGTATTTGTTGTGGGTTTAATCGGCCTAAATAAACAGGCTAATTTGACCCACTTGTAATAACCGCAAATGTACGGTGTCTAACTGGTAGACAGCGGCAAGTACGAGTCGACCCCACGAGGAAAGTGGATGCAATTGAATTTTAGAATTTATCTAAACTAATTTACAAAAAAATGGGGTTACAGTGTTTTTAAAACTAAACTAAAAATAAATTAAAAATAAGAAAAATAAAATAAAAGGAAAAGATGGATGAGATGGATTTTGTGGGGCTTGGACTCACCGATGAGTTAGCAAATATATTTAAATCTAAATTACTGAAATTATAAATGAGAAGCTTTAGAGATGAGGATCCCTTGCTTACACCGAAGATGTGATCATTAAAATCCAATTCCAATCATATCAAGTTTTGTCAAACATTAACAATTTATCTCAAGCAAATAAACTCTTACCAAGCAATAAGTGTTTTTTTAAGGCACACTTAATCAAAGTCTCAACTTAATAATTTTTAGCACATGCTTTGAATATATATAAAATGTGAATTTAACTACAAAACATATCAAGTTTTAATCGAACATGAAAGGTGAAAACAATTTATCAAATTTCTGAAATAAAATTGTAATTAACAATTAAGAATTTAAGTGAGTACAATAAATTATACAACCCTTTTGGTTTGTCGCAGCCTCGGTGCGGTGGCACTCAACAGATCAGCAGGCTCGGGGTGCTCAGCATGAAACAGGAGGTTGCAAATAGCCAATTGTTTTGAAAAACAATTGGTTCTCGCCAAAAGAAATCGCACTCCTCTGCACCTTCGTCTCCAGCGAGCCATACTCCTCGCGAGCGTCGTCTTTGCTCCTCGCGAGCTCTTTCTCCCTCCGAATGGCTCCGGCTGCTCTTGCAAAAGAGAGAGGGGGATGGAAGAATAGAGAGATACGCGAAAGAGAACGAAAAAAAAGGGGAGAGAAACAGGGGCGGTGCTCCTGTAGCAGTGGTGGTGTGCAAGCTGATGCGCCGCTTGCAACGGTAGTCATGAGAGAGGGAGACATGAAGGAGGGCCGAGATATGGCGGTGATGGCGAAGCTCGGTGGTGTGGACGGTCTGTCTGGCTCTGTCGCGAGGTGGAACAGAGTGGTGGCGGCTGTTGTTGGGCGGGTGAAACAGGACGAGGTGATGGAGTGGTGTGCGTGGTTGTTTGCAATAGGGACAGGGTGTGGCGTGATGTTGGTTTTGTGCGTGGTTGGTGACGGTGAGAACAGGGGATGAGGAAAGGAACAGGGAGTTGGTGGCGGCTGTGGGTGTGCGAAACAGGGTGAGGAGGTGGTGTTTGATGGTGATGGCGGTTGTGGTTGTTGGACGGTGGCGAGGTGAAGTGAAAGAAGGATGGTGATGAGATGGATGGTGATGAGATGGGTGTGATGAAAATAACTTTGTGAAGGAAGAGGTTTGGATTTTTTGTAATGTTTTCTTTTCCCTTCTCTTCCTCCCATTTTCTCATTTATTTTCCTTGTATTTATAGATAACTAGAAAAATGAATATGGACAACTTAAAGGGGAGGATTCAATGAGTGATTTAAGGCCTAAATCAAATCAGAATCTTGGATAATGAGAGAATATGCCTTGGATTTGTTTGGGCTTGGCATTGGGTTTGGGTTTATGGGTTTGGTTTTGGGTTTAAGGGTTTGATTTTGGGTTTAAGTAAAGGGCTCAGGTTATTTTCACCTCCACTTTCTCTGATGTCACTATCTGGGATTGTTCATTGCATTTTTCTCTAATTTCTTCATTACAGCTCCACATTCTACAAAAACACAAAAAATTAATAATTAATCTAAAATAAGATAAAACAAGGATTAACAAAATTATAATAAGATGTAATAATGTTATAATTATGTGATTATCAGTATTTCAGCTCTCAGGATCAATTACAAACACTAATCTTACGTTACAATGACAACATTACAACAATGCAATACATAAACACATAAATCTCTTACACACACAAATAGCTCATCATTGAGCTTCTCCTCACAATGATTCAAGTCTCACAAGCCTGGATGCCTCAACCTCAACAATTCTTCCCCTATTTATAGTCTCACAATGGAGGCAAAGGAATGCTCTAGATAGCTTCAATATTTGACCCTCTAAATTTCTCAAACATGAGACTCTTCTTCTTCTAGATAATTCTTTCTCCATCTTCTCCTCTTTTCCATTTTCTCAATTTCTCTAGAGAATTCTTGAAACAACATTCAAGTTGGTGTTGCTAATCTCAACAAGCATGACAAAGGCAACTTGATATCTTAGTGACGCGACCTATGGAGATGATGTTGATCTAGGGCTGAAAACCGAACCGACTTAGGTCGTTTTAAAATTTTCAAACCGAACCGACCATTAACAAAACCGATCCGAAATCGAACCAATTCTAAGTTATGCAAATCGTAACCGAACCGAACCGACTAAAATCCAACCAAAACCGAAATAAAACCGACTATTTTAAACATATTGTATTATTTATATATAAAATATATATTATTTATTATATATATGCGGTTTGGTCGGTTAAAATCACATAGAAACCGAAAATCGAACCGACCACTTTGGTTTTGAATTTTTTAAAACCGAAACTGATCCGAATTTAACCCGAACCAATCAGTTTGATTTAGATCGGTTCGGTCGGTTTAATCGATTTGATCGGTTTTTTGTTCAGCCCTATGTTGATCGACCAATTTCAATAAATCATCTCTACCACAAACGTTACAATCTTATCTTAAATTTCAGTGAACCATTTTCCATTTCACTATTTCAGGGTCTGCATATATGGTTGTCGCTTTATCTACAAATTTGCGATATTAATTAGACTCTACTCATCTTGTTTGTGGCTTGATACACAGACCCTGACCTTGATATATGCTAGATATGTTCTCTATAAGCTTAAGTTTTTTTTAGAGAAATTGATAATTTAACATAAACTTAACAATAGGTTCAGTGCAAAAAAAAACATAAACTTTTTTCATTTTCAACACTAAAAATTAGGACGAAAATGGCCAGGCATGCGCCAAGTCAGGCCCCATACCCTCCATCATTCTAGAGATGTCTAATACCCTTCCATTCGAACACAATCACACGAACAGGGAGATCCCTTTCGCTGTTTTGGCAATAACGGCCTGGCTGTCTAGATTTTTTGCTAGGGGTGGTCAATGTCGGTTCGGTTCGGTTTTGAGCCCCAAACCGATTTTGAACCGATTTCATTCGGTTTGCCCAAAACCCAAAACGAAATCGAATTTTGTATTTGTAAACCGATGAATTCGGTTGAACCGAATTTCGGATCAGTTCGGCCGAAATTTCAGGCTCAAGCATTTGAAAGATTTTCATTAAAACATGTCCAATTTTTTTACAGGCCCAATTTTTTTACAGACCCAATTTTTAGCCCAAAATTGAAAACTTTGAGAGAAGGGGGTGATTCAGTGCAACAGGGTGTACTGCAGTGCATTTGTTGCACTAATCAAGTATTGACACCTACTTGTTTTAGTTATTTATATATATCTAATTAATCGGTCGGTTCAGTTATAAATCGGTTGGTTCAAAATCGTAAACCGATTTCGAACCGTTTATAATCGGTTCGGTTCGGTTACCGAATCGAATTTGAAAATCGGTTCGATCGGTTAACCGAATTTAAATCGATTTTTGCCCACCACTATTTTTTGCTTTATAATTCGAGGCTTATTCTAGGGAGTGAGGGAGGCGCGAGAGAGGGACTCCTTCCGCCCATACTCTTCAAGATGGTACAGATGCACATCTCGAGGAGGATTGGCGGAGGGAGGCGCCCTCGCTCCCTATCAAGGCTCATAATTCGATTAAAGACTGGTGGATCAGTGGGCCAGGAAGCCCACATGAAATCCACGTGAAACTCATCCAATCAAAGTCCATAAGATTGGGTTTAGTTGTTGTTTGATTAGTCCATGTTTTTTGTTGCAACATCCTTAACACTTCAATTCACGAGAGGAGGCATCAGACATGGACATGATTGGCAGCAATTCCAATCTTGTGATCTTATCCTTAATATTTTCATGGTGGGTTTGAGAGAGACAAACCATTTTTTGTTTTCATTAATGACATGTGGAGCCTAGTTGCTGAGCACTTATTTGTGTTTAAAAGTGTGGTTTGCATATGATCCAACCACTTTAACCTTCTCTCCATAAATTTGGAGAAGTTTGAGAAAGGTAGAATTGTTCTAATCATGTGTAGGTCACCTTCTTAGATGTGCTTTCTAAAAAATTTCTTGCTACATAATGAAAATTGAATTGTCCTATACGATCTCTTACTTCTTTTTTTATCTTATCCACTCTTCGTTCAATTTCATGTGACTACGAAACGTTTCGAATCCAAACCAATAACATTATACTTTACGATATTAGGCTTTGACTTTGCAAGTTGGTCTGGTACACTTTCAAATAAAACTAGATAGTGAAAGGCAAATTATTTTTCAACACCCAAAATTAAGAAGAAAATGGCTTATATATATGTAAATGACTCTAATTGTCAGTAAACATTAAAAAAAAAAAAAAAAATGGAAGTACAATGGAGTGCATTCAGTTCCTTACAAGTACAAATTTTATTTTTACAACAAGGTACATGGAATTGACGATAAGAAAATGAAAATGTTGATAACATGTGAAATGCAACAAGCTAGTTTGTTCTCGAAGTGAAAGTCCGAGGGTGTGGCTATGTGACCAACGAACATCGTCATTCTTTCACATCAAGTCTTGCTCATATTCTCTTGCTCAAATGAGTGTTCCAAATGATAATTTTAGGGTTGATGGCTGATGGCACCTATCCATCCATAAGTTTCCTGCAAGCAATATTTTGATCACAAAAGTTATTAACACATCAAAATACTTTCTAGCAAGGAAAAATACTTATCTAAATGATTAATTTTAGAATGTATTTCAATATGGTATGCTTGCCGCGTTAGGCTTTTTGTTCCAAGATCTAAAGTTGTTAAGTGTTCGACCTAGAACTCAAATAATGTTAAACTCGATATAAACCATGACTCAAGAATGGTACTGAATTACTAATCCCGCAAAAAAATTATGCATTCTAAAGAAAATTTAAAATCAATCAACTACTATAGCATATATAAATATATACACATACTAATTTTTCTTCTTCTTCTTCATTGTCCATGCTTGAAGGAGCAAATGAGTGCATTGGAGATGGCTACTCAAAATGAACAGAGGCTTCTAAACTTCTTTTCTTTTTTTTCTTGGTGGGGACTGGGTGTGTAAGCTCATATTTATAGTAGAAACAATGCTTAGCATGACAAAGGCAACTTGGTATCTTAGTGACGCGGCCTGCGGAGATGATGTTGTTCGACCAATTTCAATAAATCGTCTCTACCACAAACGTTACAATCTTATCTTAAATTTCAGTGAACCATTTTCCATTTCAGGGTCTGCATATATGGTTGTTGCTTTATCCCTCCATTCCAATAATAGATGTTTTTGGTTTATAATTCGATTAGACTGGTGGATCAGTGGGCCAGGAAGCCCACGTGAAATACACATAAAATCCACGTGAAACTTATCCAATCAAAGTCCATAGGAATCTACGGCCACGTACGATAATTGTCGGTGAACTCAAATTGGTAAGATTTGGCCCACCTCCATGGTCTGGTCTATTTCTTCAACAAAACCTTCAATTACAACTAAGACTTGGCATGGACTACAATTGCGCCACAGACCACAGTTTCAATATTTGATTGTAATCATTCATAACTTAATGATAGCGAACGCTTGCTCGTTCGGTTATCTCTACATCTATAAAGGTAACGTGGCGTGATTTTGAAAGAATGATAAAGTCTTTAAACTGTTGGTGTGTATCCAGAGGTTGTACAAATCTCCTCTGATGATACCACATTCCGGTTGCAAAACTCAATCCCTTAGCCTCACTCAAGAATGGAAATTTCATCCAATGAACAATTTGGGTGTCTTCAACTTAATTTTCAGGTTTCAGAAATGCCCTTTTAATTCTGTCATATTTACAATAAAAAAATCATAAAGTGAGTAAAAGGGACAAAAAGGTGTTTGTCTCTTTATAAAATAAACGCTATTACATTTTTTTATAAAAATCTGCTTCTCAAATTTAGATTATTTACAATCAAAACTCAACCTATCTAAATATTCATTAATTATACCTAAGCCTCTAGTATAATTTATTTGAAGCCCTTCAATTATTTGTAAATTATAAAAAAAAAAACATTACATATAACTTTTTTGAACTTTCCATTTTGCCTTTAACATTTCATATTTTTTATAATCAAAATCAATTTCTCTCAAACATTGATTAATTATATCTATATCCTTAATACAAATTATTGAGTACTTTATTTATTTATAAACTATACATAGGCCCTTAAAATTATATATAATTATTTTATTTAAAAATTCAATAATAATTTATTTTATTATTGAATTGTTGTAAAAAAAAAAATACTGAATATCCACAAACGTAGGGCGCATCGACACCCTAACAGTAATAATAATCGATCATTGTCACCATCTAAGGAGTGCTTGAACTTAGCCAGTGTGGTCCAATTTCTAGGGTTGTTTTAGTTTTATTTTGTGTTTTCAATTATGAAACGAGGTAATAGATTCATTTCAAGACAACCACATAATCACCCTTTTTATTTCAGCCATTTTTAATTCAAAAATGCTAGGAAATTAGGTTTTTGCAATCATATTTTGCAACCAGGATGACGTGTCATGATCTGGAAAGAATGATGAAATCTCCGAAGATTTTATGTGTATCTCAAAGTTGTAAAAAACTCCTCTAACGATGCCACATCGTCCTGGTTGCAATACATGTTTACAAAACATGGTGTCCTAGCCATACTCTTTATAATTTCAAAGGCTTTGAACCTTATCTTTTTTTTTTTTTAGTAGGGCAGCTTGTTCTGAGATTGGGCTGGATCACATTTGGGCTTGGACTAGATTAGTATTTTTGTGTTAATTTCCGGATTAATGTTAGGTCATCTTAGATGTATAAAAAGTTTTTGCAATTTATTGACTTTCTTTGATATTAATTGTTCCTCATTTCAATAACCTTAACCACACACCAAAAATCATCCCCTTTAGAAATTCGAGTTCATCGAATACATTCTTAAAGTGAACAATGAAAATGGACAATATACGAAGTTTTTTTTTTTTTTTTTTTTGCGGGATTAGATCTCACGTGTGCACTCACACACACACACACACACACACAAAAACATGTTTCATGAAAAATCACATTTCATTGTCAAAAATTCAAGTACAAAACGCATATGAACAAGGGGACCCGGATGCTGTGTTTTTGGTCCTTTAACTGGATCCGGCCCATCACCTCCACGGTATGTGTCTATACTCTTATATATTTTTCAAATCCGAGATAGAATTTGATTAAGATCCCCATGGGTTATAATTGTACCATAATTTGAGTCATGTCAGATTTAATTGATTAACACTTTTTATTTATATATTTTGTCTATTTTTATTTTTTTTATCCTTTAACTCCTATCACCCCAAATGTCGCTGGTAGAGTTCGAATCCTGAACTTGTGATACCATTCGTACGAGATCTTTTAAGAACAGTTGAGCCTAATTCGTAAAAATCCTACACCGCCTCAATACACTTAAGATTGCTCGTGTCCTCTTGGGTTTTGTATGGTTTGTGCTGGAAACTCTATTTTTTCTCCCACTCAACTCCTTGACCAATTTTCCCAGGAAAATCAACATTTCAAGCTCCACTGAAACCATCGCTTCTGACCCGTAGGCTAAGGCAAAAGGTGTTTTTCCAATCCACATTCTCCTAAACACGCACAACTAATCTTCTTAATGACTGGTCATCGAAGGATGGGTGATTTTATTTGATTTTTAAATTATGTGAGGATAGGAGAAGGTGCGCGCAGTTAGTGACTACAAAGTTGAAAGGAACTGCGAATCTTTGGTGGCAAATGATGAACTTTCGAAACTCTACCAATGAAATGAAATTTCTTGAAGGTGTGTTGAGAAATGCTCCGGTTTCGGAAAATAACATATTCTCATCTTCACATTCTCAGCTAAAGAAACTTAAGGTAATGAAAAAATAGATTAAAGAGTTTCAACTAGAGTCGCCAAGTATACTGTGTAATGCGAATTATTAATAGGATTCACTCTCTAATGATAACGATGCCTCTTGGATAAAAATCCAACATCCTGGTGACCCTGAGTGAGGTTAGGTGTTTAAGTTGGAAATAATATCATTACTATATATAGTAAATCCAGAGGTGCATAGCACGACATCATTATGTTATCTTGAAAAAAAACCATTCTTATCAATAAGTCTATAATGTATACATGTTCAAGTGGATGAATCACGGATGGTTTGGTTTAGGGTTAGTACAAAGCAGAAATCGTCGTGAAGTGATAAACAACATCATTGCTACCTCTCAAAGCTGGACAAAACAAATGTTGTCTTCTTACATAAAGGACTAAAATTGAACTGTTCACTTGTGACTTTGGAGGTGAGTCATTTCCCTTGCCCCAATAAATGGTCCAACTCCTCTCCTTTTGGATATCTCCCATAGTATTAAGAGCTAATTTCCATTAAGTATTTCTCCAAATTACTAGTTTTCTAGTGTGTTTGGTTGAAGGAGAAAAATATATCTTACGAGGAAAAGTTATTTTTCATAAGTTTAATTGCATAATTGGATCACCCAAATTTATTTTGAAAATACTATAAAATCAGGTTTTTGTAATCAGGGTGACATGACTTGATCTTGAAATAATGATGAAATCTCCAAAGTATTTATATGTATTTCGAGGTTGTAATCCACATCATCTTGGTTACACAACCTGATTGTAAAACCTGATTCTCTAGCAGCCTCGCTTAATTTATTTTTCTTGAATGTGATTGTCAAAATACAAACTACCCATATATAATTTTTTGTGGAAATTATCTACTAAGGTAGTAGACCACTTCCACAAAAATATCATCTTCTTTTGAAAATTTCTCTGTGCATGAAATAAAATTCCAGTATAAACATTCTTTATCGACATTTGCCTCATTTTTTTTTCTAATTCAATTTCTTGTATTAGCAATATTTTTTCAGGTTTTTAATTATAGTTTTAAATGTTTACATCCTATGCTCAATTATTTTAATTCCTGTATGCTACTTCTTATCCTCTCATGCACTTGAACATTATTCCAAGCTCATGGAACCAAAAACTAAAAAATTCCCCAGATCCTATTCTTTCACTCCTCAATTACACCAAAACCACCACCACCTCCTCCTCCTCCTCCATGGAAGAAGATCAACCATCACCACCACCAACATTGCTACCACAACCAAAAACCTACAAAATAACAGCCACCTCCATATCCTACACTAAGTCCACCACCACCACCACCAATGTAGCCACCTTCATCTTCAAACCTTTTAGTCCTCCATCTTCACCTACCTACATTCTCAAAAACATCTCCTTCACAGCTCACCCTTCGCAAATTCTTGCCATAGTTGGTCCTAGTGGCGCCGGAAAATCCACCCTCCTCAACATCCTAGCATCCCACACTTCTCCCACACATGGATCACTCCACCTAAATTCCTCCCCTCTAAACCCTTCCACATTCCGAAGACTTTCCGCTTATGTTCCTCAACATGATGCTTCCCTTCCTCTCTTAACCGTCTCCGAAACATTCACCTTTGCTGCCCGTCTCCTCATCCCCAACAGCTCCCAAATTCCCTCCATTATCTCCTCCCTTCTAGATGATCTCCGCCTACTTCACTTAGCTAACACCCTTCTTTCGAGTGGTCTATCTGGTGGTGAACGCCGAAGAGTTTCCATTGGTCTTAGCCTACTTCATGATCCTGCCGTGCTACTTCTAGATGAACCTACATCAGGTCTGGATAGTTCTTCGGCTTACAATGTAATGCAGACGCTTCATGCAATCGCAACATCTCGTAACAGGACTATCATCGTCTCCATTCACCAACCTAGCTTCAAGATTCTCTCCACCATTGATAACATTCTCTTACTATCAAAAGGAATGTTAATTCACCATGGTACACTCAACTCTCTTGAATGTTTCTTACTCTCCAATGGCTTCACATGCCCTCCTCAACTCAATCCACTCGAATATGCCATGGAGATACTAAACCAACTTCAAGTTGACACCAGTCCCACCGCACCACAAACCCTAGCTTCTCCACCTCCATCTCTTCCTACTACATCTCACAACACAAGTGATGTCACATACAAGAGTTCAAGAATCCATGAAATCATCACTCTTTACCAAAGATTTTGGAAGATCATCTATAGAACAAAACAACTTCTCTTGACAAACACATTAGAAGCTCTTGTAGTAGGTCTTGTGTTGAGTACAATCTACATTCATGTTGGTTATGACAAACAAGGTATCGAAAAGCGGTTTGGTCTCTTTGCTTTCACTCTCACTTTTCTTCTATCTTCCACCACTGAAACCTTACCAATCTTCATCAATGAGAGGCCAATTATACTAAGAGAAACATCAAGTGGGGTTTATAGACTCTCATCTCATATAATAGCAAATACACTTGTGTTCTTGCCTTACTTGTTAGCAATTGCTCTCATTTACTCAATCTCAATTTACTTCTTGGTGGGTCTTTGTGCTACATGGCAAGCTTTCTCCTACTTTGTGTTGGTTATATGGATTGTAGTCCTAATGGCAAATTCATTTGTTCTCTTCCTGAGTTCTCTTGCACCAAACTATGTTGCGGGGACATCGCTCGTTACAGTGTTTCTCGGCGCCTTCTTCCTCTTCTCAGGCTACTTCATCTCCCAAGATAGCCTACCAAAGTACTGGCTCTTCATGCATTACTTTTCATTGTATAAATATGCTCTTGATTCACTTCTCATCAATGAGTACTCATGCCTTGTTTCAAGGTGTTTGATATGGTATGAGGAGAATAAAGAGTGCATGGTGACTGGTGGTGATGTGTTGGTGAAGAGAGGGCTTCATGAGAGGCAGAGGTGGAATAATATATACATCTTGATTGGCTTCTTCGTGTTCTATCGTGTTCTTTGTTTGATGGTTTTGATCAGAAGAGCTTCAAGATCAAAGAAATGAAGTCATCGACACAGATTATACTGAAACCTTTGTTGAGTCCTTCAAATTTGCTTTGAGGGGTATCATATTAATTTGATGCATTGTTGTTGCTGTAAATTTCATATGTTCTTTTTTTAGTTGTTTTCTATAATTTTCTTCTGAATATGTTTTTCTTAATGTATATATGTTCATGAGTTACAACCAATTATAAAATAAGACTCATCTCTAATAACCTTCCTCGGATCATTTCTGTTTTGCTATATGAGTTCAATTAAGATCAAATCCAGTAAGGATTGTAGGAAGGTATTCTTATTACTATAACGTAAGCGTCAAAAAATTTAAGCAAAAAGATATCTATATAAGTATATACCATGCTCTAAATTGTTTTCTATGATCTAGCTCTACGCCCCCTGCCCCATACTTTTCTCCAATACATTGCTGGTATCAGATCTGCCTAACCCCCTGCCTAGCTAATTGAGTGTTAAAAAAAATATTAGAAAATTCTTAATATGAGTTCAAAAAAATTTGGATTAGAAAACAAAAGAACTACCACTTGAACTTGAAAACAAAAAAAAAAAACTCTTTTTATCTTGAAATGGATCTCGATTGACACATGAGTTCACGGGCTTCACTATCAAAGAATCTCTGCTTGTATGTTTCATGAATTGTCTCTGTAGTCTGTAGATGAGGAACCAAAAGCTCTTTTATATGGTACTACTCATCTTGATTGTTTGTTTGTTTTGTTAAGTTAAAACAAGTGCATGATCACGGGTGGGTACTTCTTCCTTATCGCAACATGTGAACTTCAAACACTTATTGAAGGCTTATTGTTCCTTTACAACCAAGCTCAACCTGATTTTACCTCATGTTTGGTGGTACTATGTGCATTGACAAGACATCGACGCAAACTTTTACAACAAAGCTCATCAAACTTCATTATGAATAATATAAGAGTTGGTTACTAAATCATCCCACTTGTGTTTACGCAAAAGAAATAAATTCTTCACGTACTGGTGCTTGTTATTGGGAGTGTCTTTGAGGCTACATATATACTTGTTTGCTAAAAATAATGACCATTTTCGTTGCACAAGGCCATTTAGGTTCGTAGAAGCTCCATAAGCTCAACTATTAGGTGCTTGTGGGAATACAATGGGAGGTTCCTCTGCTGTTGCATGTCATGCATATATAACTATGGTAAATCTCCTGCTACTTGGTATCTTCCAGTGATGAAGGTAACTTTGAATGGGAGGTAGAAGATTCATAAAATTCAATTCCTTAGTTATAAACATTACACTGAAATTGGATGTTGAGATGCTACACTGGCTTCAACTTCATGTTGGACAAATCCAATAATGTGGGTACACATATGTAATATATAACGTGTATTGCTATCTTAAAGTGTAGTCCATCGAATATGTGATCTAATAGGGGTATTGGACCATAATGTATTAATAAATAACATGGTGTAAATAAGGATGTAATTTCTAATTCAATGAGGGGCAGAATTGGAAATTCACAGCCCGTAAGTTGAAGGGTTATGACTTTTGGGCATTATAAATAGGATGGGTCCCCGATTGAGCGTATGCGTTGAAACAGAAAAAAAAAACTTTTGGCATTGTCTTCTGTATCCTCTCAACAGAGAACTAAGGAAAACGCTTGAATCAATCGGAATCCAAACTCATCACAATCAAAGGGAAAATCGCTATGGATCGATCGGGTATGTTTCTATTCTTCTTGTTTCCATTGAATCAACTAGAGTCTTAAGTTGTTAGTTTAAATACAACATTTCACATTATAGGATGCAATCCTAGCTTGAAGACCATGTTTTTTGTGGATCCCCAATGCAATACATTCATATGATCTCGCAAACAAAAGATATAAATGCATTCTTGGTTATTACAACACATTAAAATGTGTAAGTGAACCATTCACAACTGGTGCATTGTTTTATGCCAATGGAAACAAAAAGGAACAGAGAATAATTGCTGGGAAGATGCTTATGAGGGATAAAATCTGAGCTATTTGTTACAGGATTGCTACATGCAGTGGTGAGGTAAAGCAAAATCCATTTATACAAAAATATTAGACTCTATGTTCTTAAATTATTCAATTTTGCCTTTGTCCATTCATGTAATTCTATTAGATTTCATGTTGGATGTTTTCAACAAAACTGTCCTCTTTGTTACAAATTACCAATCCAAATAACAAGTTTCATTGTATTGTTAACCACTTTAATGTTGGAGTTGGGTTCGGTTCAACTTAGTCCCATATCAATTAAGGAGACAAGTGAAGTGAAATATATAAGTGGTTGGATGTGTCTCAAATAGCGATAAGGCCTTTCGGGCGTGACGAGTGAAGTAAATAAGTGATTAGATATGGTTCAGGCAAATTGGAAGTTATCCCCAGCGGCCAGGGTAGCTCAATAAGTTTCTCCAAGTGGAGATTGTTGGGTTGGCTCAACTTAGTCCCATATCAATTAAGGAGCCAAGTGTAATTGTCAGGTAAATCAATCGTCCAATAAGACGACGATACTGCTCCGGGTTTTCCATGAAAGGGTTGTTATCTAAAGCAAGTCCATGATTCTGCTCCAGTGGAACAGTGGCTGGTTTGGTGCCCAACTTTCCTGTATTTGCGACTATGTCCAACGCATATTTGCGTTGAGATAAAAATATCCCTTCGGCACCACGTGTCACTTCAATCCCCAAGAAGGACTTTAATTTACCAAGATCTTTCATGTGAAAACAAGCATTGAGATATTCCTTAAATCGAGCCAACATTCCTGTATCATCTTCTGCTATAATCAAATCATCAACATACACAAGAACAACCAGAATAGCACCATTCCGTTTAAACGTAAACAGAGAATAATCAAAATAAGACTGCAGGAATCCATAAGTTTTTAATGCAGATGAGAGTTTAGCAAACCAATTTCGGGGTGCCTGCCGCAAACCATAAAGAGATTTCTGAAGACGACACACTTTCCCAGGAGATGAGCAAGAAAAACCAGGAGGTGGCCGCATATAATTAGCTATAAACGACGATGTAGTGCAGAAAAGTTATCACAACTTACATAATTAGCTATGGGATAGGGAGTACCTGAGGACAACTGAGAAGTAGGATTTGGTGTGACGGGATCGGGGCAACGAGCGGTGTGACACACATAGTCCTGTAAACGGCTTGGAGGACGTCGTGTACGTTGTGTACGACCTTCTGTAGCACTAGGAGCAATGGACACGGATTCAACAATACCAACACTCCCCCTGTCGCTAGGCTCCTGCGACTCATCATCTATACCCAACTGTAACGACGTTGGATCCGTGAAATTTTCATCACCAACGGCATCCTCAACTAGGAACTCGTTGCTTGTGGCATGAATAGGATCAGTATGGGGTTTTTGAAATGGAAACTCCCCCTTACTAAAAAAGACATCACGGGAAACAAAGAACTCATTTGTCTCCAAATCATACAATTTCCATCCCTTCTTTCCATACGGATAACCCACAAAAGTACATTTACGACTTCTAGATGCAAATTTATCATTTTTCTGAACTCGAGCAAAGCACAAACACCCAAATGTACAAATGTTGTCATAAGATGGAGCAGTATTAAACAGAACTTTATAAGGGGTTTTCCCACCCAAAACAGAGGAGGGTGTCCTATTAATCAAATATCCAACAGCCAACACACATTCTCCCCAAAATTGAATGGGAAGACTAGCCTGAAAACGCAAGGCACGAGCCACATTCAAGATATGACGATGCTTTCTTTCTACTCTACCATTTTGTTGAGGAGTCCCAACACAAGATGTCTGAAATTCAATTCCTTTTTCAACAAAGAAAGAATTTAGTGAAATAAATTCAGTCCCATTATCATTCCTCAGTATTTTCACTTCTCTACCAAACTTTCTACTAATCATAGAACAAAAATTCTTCAAAATATTATGCACTTCAGATTTTTCAATGAGCAAATAAATCCACACTGCTCTAGTAAAATCATCCACGATGGTTAAGAAATAAATTGTTCCACAAGATGACGGGACACAATAAGGCCCCCATAAATCACAATGAATCAGGGAAAAAGATTCATTTGCATTATGACTACTTTGTTCAAAGACATCTCTAGTTTGTTTTGGACGCAGACAAATTTCACAAGTTTTATTTTCCGAATCAACAATACTTGAATTAAAATGTGGTAGAGTTCCTACAATACGATAAGACGGATGTCCCATACGACGATGCCACAGCTCAACATCATTCTTGCATTTCACCTTGTGCACGTGCGTCGGTGTCACACCCCGCAAGACATAGATCCCGTCACGTTGTTCACCCACACCAATCAGAGTCCTCGAGGTACGGTCCTGTATCACACACAACTTATTAGTAAGAGTGATTATAAAGTTTGCTTCACAAAGTAATTTACCAACAGACAGCAAATTGCAATTCAACTGTGGAACAAATAAAACATGTGACAATTTCAATTTATCTCCAATAACCACTGTTCCTTCTTTCGTTGCCATTGTTTCATCTCCATTTGGTAGTCCCACGGGACATGGAGCCACTTCGCAAACATCAACAAGAAGATCAATACATCCGGTCATATGATGCGAAGCTCCGGAGTCAAGAATTCACTGTTGTTCAGAGATCTTACCAGTCAGCTTTTCTGTGGGAGTAATCTTTTGGGCGTTCAGCATCGTCACAAGCGTTGTCCATTGATCTTCGGTAAGGCCGGGAAGGCCTGCATGATCTGCCTCAGTCACAGATGACGTTGTCCCGCGCCCACTCACATTGTGCACAACATTCGCACGGACTGTGATTGCATCATTCTTGCTTTTGCCATTGTTACCACCTCCAACCATGGCGATTCACAAAAGTTTCGATTTTTTTTATTTTTTTAGAGGAATTTCGATTGCTCTGATACCATGATGATTTTTGGCATCGAAAAGTCTTTGCATTTGATTGACATCTCACGGTTACATATAAATAGAAAACCAAAAACTATACAAATCCACAATTAATGAAGTTAACCCAAAATAGAGACTAAGTATAAGGAGAGAAAATCTCCAACAAAAGGAAAGATCCTAACTGCAATATTCTTAACCCGAAATCTTGCCAACAATCTCGCCAATAAATCTAGCCCGAAATCTTGCCAAAAATCTCGCCAACATATTAAAAACCACATATTAGCAAAAATATCTCCAACAAATAAGAAATTGAATAAGTATTATGAATTTATAGTGTTTCCATTTGGAATCTTATTCGACATTTGAGGATACACGTTTTTCCATATGGGCACTATATGATAAATGGATTCTCTGTATTACCTCATTTTTCCTGTAGTTGGATCGAGATGTCGAAAATTTAATGTGTTTTGGAGGAAAAATTGGAAAGTGACCCTAGCGCTTTGTTGTTCACTTGTTCGCCAAAAGTGACATGAGTGGTGGCGAATCACTCGCTAACTTTAGTATAAACAATTGGGGTAGATGGAGGTTGCTCCACGGTATATTTTGATGTTATTTTTGCTCAAAGGGGTTGTAACACCTTGTATGGGCGGGCTCTAAAACTGGCAGACTATATTGTATAGACTCTGAGAGTGGCAGCTCCATGTGTGAGTGGGTTGACAGACTATCAAAAGTTATAGTCTCACATCGTCTAGATGTGAAATGAGGTTGTGTTATATATGTGCGAGCCATATTTCTACAAATGCAAAATGATTTCACAATTTTTTTTCCGAAACAAAACTATCTATAAGACATGTGATAGTACAACATTAGAATTGTTGGTCACCTAACTTTAGGGCATACTCATCCAATGGTACATTAGAATTTTGTCCATGATCAAAATGTTATTTACAATCTGTAGTCAAAATGCATGAGGTTCGCTTGGGCCACAACGTTTCTTAAATTCATTAAAAAGCCCAACTATAACCTTTGTGATCATTTCAAAAATATTAAGAGGGATGGAGTTTTTAGTTAACTTTAAAAGCCAATGGAGCACCACCTCAATGATATGCATGTGGCGAATGGAATCACAGACTCAGGATTCAAACCCTATAGACGACATAGGAGATGGAGGAGGTTAAGGGATAAAAAAAGAAAAAAGTTAACTTTAAATTCCAAGGTCAAATTAAAATAAGAAGATTTCTAATCATACAAATGCATGCATTCACTTCCAACAATATCTCGACATGTGAGTTTGTGATTGAGTCCATCAATGAAAAAGGAAATATATACCAGTCTGTCTTAGAGAGCCAAGTCAGGCGCGTTAGGTTTGTGCACGGGAGCTTTAATACCCTCCATCAATCTAGAGATTCTCATAAATTCACTAATTGAACAAAAAAACACTCAGAAAGAAATAACCCACTGACACTAGAAGCCTGACTTTCTAGAATTGAGAAATAGATACATAAGAACTCAAATGCAAATCTAAAACACATAATCAACATAGCAAACAGAGAAAATCTAAGCCACCCTAGTAGTAGCAAGAGACGATGTTTACGGGTTGCTTATATGATGTAAGATGGGTGCATGTATCATTCATTCAAAGCTATTTATGATCCTGTTTTAATGATGTAATAGGTGCATGAACCACAAGCTAATTACCCTAAACTTTTTAATCATAGAGTGTGCCATGTACCCAACAAAGGGTAACATCAAACTCAACCAAATCCCCTTAAGTTTCGTTGTTTGTCCAAAGCATATTTGCAAGTCTAGTAAATTATTGAATGTATCGAGATTGGGATTAGGGCTTAAACTTGGTTAGGTTGGTCGTCAACCATAACCCTGATCTAACCTACCTCTGGTTGGGCATTGTTCAGTGTATAGGATTCATTTTGTTATTCTTAGTTTAATAATCCATGCTAACTATACAAGTAATGAGAACCAAGGATTGTGATTTCATTTTTCGAGTTAATTTTGGTTTTTTGATTTTAAAAAATATTTGGGTGTGTAAAGAAAACACGTACAAATTTCGAAGATAAATAAAATATATAATGATTTTCGAGGATATATTAAATATGTGAAAAAAAATAATGTGCAAGTAAATAAATGTATTAAACACATTAAGGGATAGTTTCAAAAATTAATATATAAGTAGAAGAAGTGATGATTAGGAAATTAGGAGGTGGTTTCAAGAGATAGTTTCAAAAATCAATATATAAGTAGAAGTGATAATTAAGAAATTATGAGATGGTTTTAAAAATTAATAAATAATTAGAAAAACTCAAAATTTACAAAGAAAAAAATCCTCAAAAAAATATATAATTTAGTACGTAATTTTTGTATTTTTACGAAAAACGAAATTTACGAAAATACCTCAATTTTTCGAAAAAAAAAATGTATTTTTTCTTTCGCCTTTTTTATTTTTGTAATTAAAAAAACGAAAAATTTTCTATAATTTCACAAAATCACAATCCTTGAGAACTTCATTTTTTTTTTTATTCACAAATATATCTCTTGCTCATTATATAGATGCAATCGTTATGTTAAACAAGCCCGACATACCAATGAAACTAGATACATTGAGAGTACAAAAACTTCAACAAAATTGACTAACAAATGGGGATAGCAAACAATCTTACGCTAATTAAAGTGAAAGATAAAGTCAATTTTACCTCTTAATCACTACATCAAATTGACACTTTTGTAACAACTCTCAAAACAGTATCACTTTTGAGATGTTACAATTCACCAAACAATTTTAAGTCAAAACTAAATTTAGTCAAAAAATGAAAAACAGTAACACAAAAAAAAATGATACAATAAATTGGATCACCATGAATAGTATCACTTTTATAACCATACTCTTCATGATGATACAATTATTGTATCATTTTGTTTGTGAAAATGTGTAAAATTGTTAGGTGAATTGTTACACTTCAAAAGTGATACTGTTTTGAGGGTTGTTACAAAAATGCCAATTTGGTGTAGTGAATTTATGCAGAAGAAGTGATGATTAGGAATTTAGGAGGTGGTTTCAAGGGGTAGTTTCAAAAATCAATATATAAGTATAAGTGATAATTAAGAAATTATGAGGTGGTTTAAAAAATTAATAAATAATTAAAAAAAACTCAAAATTTACAAAAAAAAAATCCCCAAAATTTTTGAAAAAATATATAATTTAGTAGCTAATTTTTGTATTTTTACGAAAAACGAAATTTACAAAAAAATCTCAAAATGTTTCGAAAAAAACCGTCTAAAAAATGTATTTTTTTCTTTCGCCTTTTTTATTTTTGTAATTAAAAAAACGAAAATTTCAGCAAAATTTTCTATAATCTCACAAAATCACAATCCTTGAGAACTTCATTTTTTTTTTATTCACAAACATATCTCTTGCTCATTATATAGATGCAATCGTTATGTTAAACAAGCCCGACGTACCAATGAAACTGGATACATCGAGAGTACAAAAAATTCAACAAAATTGACAAACAATTGGGGATAGCAAACAATCTTACGCTGATTAAAGTGAAAGATAAAGTCAATTTTACCTCCTAATTTATGTAAAATAACGGGGATTCATCTATTAGTGTATCTAAATGTGTCAATATTTTGCTTTGTCGAGAATACCCCTCATCCTGTCCAGTATAAAGCAAATTAAACAAAACATGGAAAATGAGTTTTTTTTCTTCTTTTTTTGTACATTCCTGTCCACTTCCTTCTTCCTTATTTAGGTGTGGCTTTAAATGCCATAAAGTTTGGGCTCATGGCATTATCACCCTTTGAATAGTCGATTGTACCTTTATTTTAGACCTTTTTTTTTGTTGGAAAGCGAGCTGGGTAGGTGCGATCTACAGGTCAACACCATAAAAAAGTAATCATGCTGCCGGCGAGTCTCGAACCTAGGATGTGGGGGATTAACCCAGACAACCCTAACCATTCGATCATAACACCATTGACTTTTACAGGCCTTTTTAATTAGTCTTGTTATCTTTGTCATTTAACACTTTTAATTTGTTTTAATATTTGATAATTTTGTAAGTGCTGAAGGAGCAACTCAAAGATTAGAGTGATATGTCAAAGGCATGACATTGTACATGTGTTAAAAACGTAGGTACATATTATAAAAAAAAGGTTTATGATTGTGCCAACAACACTGCTGATACACTAATTTATGAAAAAATGAATGAAGTTCAACGTTGAGCTAAAGCATGTCAATCCCTAAACCTTATATTGGGCTGCAGATTGTTAGCCCAAGTCCCATTCCAAATCCAGCCCGTTCAAAAAGGTGTTGCGTCCCACTATCACCTTCCTTTGACGCATAGTTTGTCAATAGTTACTTGAATTAATAAAACATACCATATAATAAGCTGTTTAATGTGCTTTTAAATCGGGATTTTAGAAGTTCAAAATGGATCACTTCCTCAGTAGATTAAAAAATGACTAATCGTGTTGCGTGGAAGAAAAAAAATGTTGCAAAATCATGTGAACTTGCATATGTTACAAATTGCCACCCCTATTTAAAATATTAAACAAACATAGAAAATTGATGATTCATATTCTAGGACACCTTATCAACAGACCGATTAGCAAATTCACTGACCTAATCGAATCTTGTCATGCTAAATCAAAACATCTATACAACAAACAATCACACAATTGAATATCATAGACAAAAATTCTAGACAGCCAGGCCCATAGAGCGAGGACAACCATAAGGGAGTTCTCTGTTCGTGTTATTGTGTTTGATTGAGCCATTATGAGCATCTCTAAGATGATGGATAGTATTAACCCTGACTTGACTCGAGCTTTATCTTGATTAGCTTGACTCCAAAAAAAAAAGAACAATTTTAGGCAGCCTGGGTTTTGCTGCCTGGTTTGTTGCCTGAGGGCGAAAATACATTTTCCCCTCCCCCCTCTTTAAACACTTTTCACTCCCTTAGCAGCAAAATCCAGGTTGCCTAGAATTGTTTTTTTTTTTTTTTTTTTTCCAGAGTCAGGCGAGTCAAGATAAGACTCGAGATAGAAGGCACGCATCACGAGGGGATGAAGGGTCTCCCTCGCTGGTATCACCCATATTCATTGCGTTTCAATTCATGCATTCTGTTTTGTTATTACAAATGTATCTCATCCCTATTTCATTCTGATGATTGTTATTTCATTCCAATCTCATTCCATCATTCCAATCTCATTCCATTCTAAATTAATTAATAAATAATTCTCTCGCTATACTATTGACTCCACACTCCTCCACTGTCCCTGTTATCTAGACAAATCGCATTTCTCCATGGTACTTTTATGCAGACTTGATAGAGAAAGAAAGATTGAGAAAAGCACAGGGCAAGCAAGAAAGATAGGATTTGTGTTGTGTTGCGGTGAACAAGGTCAAGTCATAATAAACAACAGAGAGACAAAGACTTCACACTAACCAAAGCTTACAGAGACTACTGATAGAGATGGGGAAAATAAACTCAGAGAGAGAGCAACACAACATAAAGATCCCACTTTCACCTTCAACTACTCTATTCAATTCAACCTTCATTCATTCTCACCAGTAAGTCTAGCTGGGGGGGGGGGGGGGGGGGGGGGGGGGACATGTATGCTAGTATTTTTTTATTATTATTATTTTTTTTGTATTTTTACATTTTTGAGTTTGTTTTAGGCTGCAACGCTTTAAAATCATATTTTATTAGACTTGGAGTTTTTTATATTTTTACTCTATTTAAAACACACACATTATTTATAGAAATGATAAAATGTAAAAAATTTAAAACTTTGAAAAAAATTTGGCTATAATGCTCTACGGCTTAGAATTAGAATATATTTTATTTTATTCTTTTTAAAATACAATTACTAACATTATTTATAGAAAGAATAAAAAAGTAATAAACTTAAAAAAAAATCTAAAAAATGCTAATCCAACATGATTAGAATTATTGGATTCTCGCAACGCACACACGCACGGAAGGACAAGATATCTGAATGTGAGTCATCACACAACACACAGATGATCAGTCTAAAAATATAAGGATTTGGACGAAATCTCAAGGTGGTCGTGAGATTATTCCTGAGAGCACCCTAAATCACAAATGGAAAATTCTAGGGGTCGAGGGAGGGAACGAGGGATGGGTGGTAGCCACCCATCCGCCCCGAGATAAGCGCCATCGCGCATCTCCAATCTGATGCGCTTATCGCGAGGCGGATGGGTGGTTACCACCCATCCCTCGCCCCTTTCCCTCGCTCTGTAGCAAAAATATACGTGGCACATGGATCAAGGCTTCAAGCGAGCCTATTCTTGAAACATTGGTCAACTCGTAAGTCAAGCATCCATGCTCAAGTCATGTCAGCCGATGCGACACAAGTATTATGTCATAAATAGTCAATTGCCGAAAGGATTCAATTTGTGCAAGCAATCTTAAACGATACCTCTCTCTATCACGCCCTAAAAATCAGGGACGATCGAAAAGACAGGTATGCATACACCACACATTACTAATTAATTTCATCTAATCTAAATTCTATCTTGCACCATCGTCTAACTTAATTCTTTCGTTTGGACGTATGAGAAAACATAGGTGAAAGTTGATACAACATATTTCATGGATTGAATTTAGTATGAATTGCCAATGAAAATTGAAGAAGAATTTTTGCTTTTTAGTAACCCCTTCTTTCAATTTTCACACACACATTACACAGAAAGAAGAGTGGATGATCATATTACATATAGATGATCCTCATATATCTCTACTACTTCTCCTTCAACTCTCTTAACACTGTTCAACAGCTCTCACTATCTACTAAAATTTTACAGAAAAATATGTAAAAGGACTAATTTTTTTTTTTCTCCCTTCTCACCAAGAAAGTTGGAAGGATTTTCCCGCTTTTTTTCTTACTAAGATTCTACTTTCCTTTCATCAAACGAAGTTCTTGACGAATCATGTGGTGGCTTCGATTTCTCACGAGACTGACTACTTGATAATCTTGAAAGCGAATCTGAATCTGAAAATTCAAATCAGAACAAATCTGAAATCAATTAAGAAGAAAAGAAAAAAAAAACAGTAAAGAATTTGTAAATTGCAGAGTATATAACTAAATATACCTCTGGAGCCATTGAAGGATCTCTTGCAATGAAGAATGGCGCTTTGAATCCCATCTTGTTGTTGCAACAATGAATCATCTTGTCGCTTGGATTGAACACCCACAACTGGTGGAAGAGGAGGAGCAGCAGCAACAGCTGAAGAAGCAGATCTACTTTTAACCAAATGTTTACAAACTACTCTAAAACCAGCAGTCAAATTACCCTTAACACTAACGTGAGGAGGAATTTCTTTCTCCTTAGACTGAGACAATTCTTTCATTTCATCTCCGCTTTCAATTTTCTTAACTATAGGAGGAGTGGAATCCATAGTCTTAGCTTTTATGTTGTTTGATGGTTGTGATGGTGGTCGTTCTTCAACGGATTTTGCACCAGAACCTAAACTCAGCTGACCAGAAAACCCTAATTTTTCACCGTACCGCTTCGAAACCCTAACATAAAGAGGCTTTACCATCTTCAAATACTTGTTCACAACAGCCTTGGCGAACCTCTTTTCCTCCGCTGCTACTTCTTCACTACTATGTTGCTTCTTAGTCTTCGAACTATTATCTCTTGTAAACAGCGACATAATTGGAACCTCCTCCACCTTGAATTTCACTGTAAAAGATTTGCTTTGCTGTGGCTGCTGTTGAGTTTGAGGTTGAGGTTTCGCAGCCGGACTAGTAGTAGTGAGTGTAGCACCAACATCTCCATTGTTGTCTGGTTTCTCCGATTTCGCCTTCTTGAAACCCAACATGAACACTCTGAGTTTAGTAGCTGGCTTCAAGAAAGCCCCTGGAAACTGAAGCTTGGACTGAGTCTCTGCCGAGTGATCAATCGGCACAAACTCGCCCTTGAAGAAGAGATCGTCAGATGGGGAGAGATTCGGACCTGTCGAACCGGATGAAACCGTGAAATCGAACTCTCTTTCTTCTTCTTCTGTTCCGGTCGATTCATTTTCACCTTCTAATTCTCCATCTCCATCATCTTCATCTTCGCAACTATCGCTTTCTTCTTCTTCGTTCTCTTCTTCTCCGCATTCATCAGTAGGTATAGTGAACTCTAAGTCGAAAAAAGGCCCATCATCTCCATCTCCTCCGTTTTCTTCTTCTTCGTCTGTCTCCACAGACATTTCTCTAATAGTAGTGGTGGTGGTGGTGGTGCGCAAGTTAGCATCATCAGAGCGCATTTTAGTGTCAATGGGTGAAACCCCATTAGTCCCAACACCACTAACAGCAACCCCACCAGCAGTGGAGGCACTACTGCGCCAGAACTTGAGTAAGCTGAAAGCTTCCATGGTAGGGAGAGCCAGTGGAGATGAAGTGTTTGATGAAATTCCCAAATGAGGGTGAGTGTTGTGGATAGGCTTTGACAGAGATGGAAGTAAAAGAAGGGGGAAAGGAAACGCAAAAGAGAAAAAGCAACAGAGTAAAGATGGGGTTTTGGTTTTGGGTTTCTTTCTTTATTTTCTTTCTCTTCTACTACTACTGTGTAGTACTACTGTGTTGTTGAATTAAATTGAATAATTTAATGGTGGTGCACTGTGCAGAAGGACTGAAAATAGCTTGACAGGGAATAGAGTCTGTAAGCTTTTAACAGAGGAAAGAGAGAGAGAGATGGGTTTGTGTAGAGGTGTAGAGAGCTGAGTAGAGTAGAGCAGAGTGGACTAGTTTTTATGACAGTATGTGGGACACGTGGTTGAAGAGAAGGTAAGGCAAGTCATGTGCATACGGAGTTACGTATTTTGCACAGAAGTATTGATGTCGAATTTCATCATACAGGTACAGCTCTTGTGAGTAACGAGTTGGATAATGGTTCTGCTCCATTTCACTGGTATGTTTTTCTAGCTTCTTGAGATTTGAGTTAGTTAAATTTTCTTTCATTTTTTGTTTTAATTTGTGGGTGATTAGTGGTTCACCGATGACTAATTGTTGTATACGGAGATTTAGAAAAAAATATAGATTCATTTGTAGGTATAAAATCGAATTATGGATGTCGTTCGAGCATTCACACTCGCACGCTACAATGTTTGGATTGTTTCGAAAATCTTATTACAAATAAAACTGAATTTCAAAAAAATTTGAAGAGCAAAACAAGTGTGATGATCTTATTGTAAGATCAATAGAGTTAGTGAATGCTATAGGTACTAAGTTAAGATGTGTTGGATAAAACATGGACAAAGTGTTATTTGAATTATATTGATCACATACCATTTAACCCATATTGCCTGCATAACTTGCATCCCTAGTTCATCACATTTTTACAATTGGTAATGGACTTTTCGCTAAACTATAGGTTTTAGAATGCATCTTTATGGGTTTAAACCCAGCTTGGCGGATGATACCACTAGATTATGGGTTCAAACTCAGCTTGCGACATCTTTATGGGTTCTGGGATCCAAGAAAACTTTTTTCAATTATCTAAGGCTAAATATCTTAGGTAGCTCTCTTAAATTTTGGACAGCTAGAATTAAAAGAGTGTACCCTTCCAAACCTAAATTTTGTATTTGTCTATGGTTTGGTGGATTTTGACCCAAAATGAATCGAAAATAATTAGTGTATAGCAACTGAGCCATTAATTTGAACTTAACAATCATAAATCACTGATCTTGATGTTCAAGTACTTGATCCAAACATACATTTATGCTTATGTATTTTATACTTATCGTATACCCTGTTTTCAATAGAGACTTAATGAGAGTGAGTTCATGACGAAACTTCCTAAAAGAAAAATAAAAGATTAAAGAGAAAAAGACTTTAAAGAATAAAGATTAAAGGGAAATTCTCCTCACATAAATTACTATTTTTTATTTTTTAACCTTAAAGAAAAAGATTAAAGTGTCTTATGTGTGCCAACAAACACATGTATGAGATAGGAACAAACAAACATAAAGAAGAAAGAAAAAAAAAATTGATCAAGGGTCCAAAACCAAACATTGCTTTCATGCATGGTTTCAACTCTTTTTCTTTCTTTCCTCCAACTTTATGGACACAAATTAAAGCCAAGAGAGGTGCATTGGGTCTAGAGATTAGACCCTACCTTATGAAAAGGAGTTCATAAAATTTTGACCTAGCTATCAGTCCGCTTCAAAGGTTTTTTGCAATCCAATGTTAACTTTTTTAGGGTTTAGGGTTACAAGTATTAGTAATGTTGCATATAGTAAAATTGTGTTTTATCTTACTCAATTAAGAGTACATTTAGGTTATTTATATGTCACAAAAGAAAAAATTTACTACCAGGAGCATTTACTCCAAGGCCTTTGGTGGTGTGAGTGTATATTTTGGGGAAATATTAATAGAGAGCCAGACCAAGTGTGTCGGGGAGTCACAATACCCTTCATCATCCTATAAATCCTCATAATCCACCAATCAAACACAAACACACACACATAACCCCCCTCACGCTGGTTTGGCGCTAGAGGCCTGACTCTCCATAATTTTTCTTCATACATACTCACTTGATAATGGATAGAGTAATAACTATCGATGAGGACTTGCATGGACTTTATAATTATCGTGTTATAATACGTGTTTTCAAAGTTAGGTTGGGGAATCAGGTTTTGCAACCATAATGATAGGACATCATCAAATGAAATTTTTTTACAACTTCGAGATACGTACAAACACTTTAGAGATTTCATCATTCTCTCAAGATCAAACTATGTCACCCTAATTACAAAAACTCGATTTCCTAATATTTGCGCTATTTTCAATAAGCACACTTCTTTGTTGTGCCATTTCCATAAGCATGCTAAGGTTACTACTCTAGACAACCTTATATTCATTCGTAAATATTAGAAATGCTCTAATACATGATTAGGTCTAATTTAAAGGAAAAATAATGAAGTAAATTAATAATCACCCCTCATTTTGTTGTTCTTCTTTTTATTAATTTGTTTTTAAATTAGATCGGTACCATATATCATAGATATTTATTGAATTGTCGAATATGTATGTTATGTTAAATGTTTAATTAGATATTACTTGAAACGAAGCAATCAATGTCGCTAATTGCTCATCTCTAAGGGGATGGACGTTTCCTCGCCACCTAGATGGTCTCAATCAATATTGCAATGGTGATCATTTCTTTTGGAGTGATTCTACACAGTGAGGAAATGGGCGAGGAAATGAGCGAGGGGAGTGAGGTGGCGGGGTGGGAGCCATTCATCCCGCTTGGGATGCGCGCGTGAAAAGTCAACACACGCATCTCGAGTGGAGTGAACGGCTCCCACCCCCGCCACCTCACTTCCCTCGCTCGTTTCCTCGTTTCCTCCTCATTTCCTCGACACTTAGAATTTCTGTTTCTTTTGGTATGATCGCACCTTATCGATTGATTCACCTAAAATAGTGTGATCCACCTGACAATTATTAAACCAATTATTTGCTGATTTCTTGATTACAATGTTTTTTTTTTTTTTTTTTTCAGTCACTCTATATTCAAAACAATTTCAAGATTTCCCTTATTTGATGGAGCCCACCAATCTAATTGTTTTTTATAGCAACCAATAATTTTAGTGTCTACATATGGTGAATATAATAGTCCAATATGAATCCTAGGGAAGTAAAACATCACTTTTAGATTTGGTTCAAATCATGGTGGTATCACAACTTTGGCATTTTTAGGGTTTAGAAATATTTTGTAGAGTTTAGAGTGTGGTGATGACTATATGCCCCACCACTTATTTGAGGTGGATGTCCTTGTTACTGCTCATTATCAACCATATCAGGATGGTCACCTATTTTTCAAAACTTTAGTCACTTGCATAGATATTATATTGTACTTTTGAGTGCTTGTGGATGCCCTACCACAATGAGCTTTTAAGTGACTTAGTGGCCATGGAGGCAAGGACACCATCCAATATTTATTTACTTTCTTATGTTAAAATGTACATTAATTCATAATATTAGAAATGTGGTTAGGATAGAATTAGGGTTTAATGGTTGCCGATGGCAGGGTTCTTCTATAGATAAGTAATGCTAAGGGGAATAGCCCAACCGGACTACCCTCATTGTAATGCATCACCTATGACTGAGATTTAGCAAGAAATCACAATGTAGGGCAAATCTAATGTGGTTCAATTAGAGCTCGACTCATTAATTGTTATCCAAGACAACTCACTAAATGCACTTCTGGTCATAATCTTTTCGTGTCTAGCAATTTCAATTATTCAAATGTAGACTTAGGGTTTGTTTGGTTGCACGAAAAATATACATGAAAATTGAAACTATTTTCGTGAATTTGATTTTGAAGAATTCCGTTTAAACTTGAATTATTATGAAAGTAGTGGAAAAACAATATTATAAAAAAATCAATTTTTTGTGCAACCAGACAGTAAAAATCTGCATAACCTAGCCAAACAGATCCTCAGTAGAAAATTCCTTTTGGTGAGAATAACATACTACTTTATAAATTTGAAAAGGAAATTATAACATTTTTTCTAATCAATCACTTCCATTTATGTAAAATCAAACTTAACTATCCATTCATGATTACACATCCCATTATACAAGACAACTTCTTTACCTAAACCTTATCTTATTGGAGGGCCACCCACTTAATTTTCTACACTACCAATGATTTTCATGTCGGCATATTTTAAAACAGAGAAGAATGAATCAAAATGAATATCAAATGCTATATGGAATTATGGATCCTAGGGAAAGCATTAAAAAAATTTATCCCAAAATCATGAGGGCTTACATAACTACTTTGGCATTTTGGGGATTAAAAGGGGACACCTTATCTTTGATTTTGGGAGCACCATTGTTGTCATCACCAAATCATGTTGGAGCTGTTGGTCTCTATCTTGACTTCTTCTTCTCTTTTGAGGTCCTCTTTAGGTACTTGGGACTCTAATTATTCTTGACAAATGGTTCAGATGGCATAGAGACCCCACTAGTGTTGGTTTAGTGGTGAAACCTATGATAATCACTTGTATTTGGTCTCTCCTTTTGAACACTTTTCATTAGATGTTTGAAAATTTGTGGTTTTTTTACTGTTTGTGTTTGACTAATTGGTATTAGTGGTGAAGGTTTTGATTGTATGTTTTTTTTTTCTTTCTTTCTAAAATGTCATTTTTTTGCTTGTGAAAGTGATGCCAATCCAAAGATTCAATCCAAAATTTGGAAGGATTTGGGATTGGCATATCTCAAAACTAGGTTGGCTTTGAGATTAGATTTTGGACTTAAAGAGAATGATTGCAGAGTGGAACAACAAAGTATATGAGATTGATCTTTCAAAGTATCTTGACATATTAAACCAGATTCAACTTGGCCATCTGGATCCAAGTTATTTTCCATTCAAAGATCCTGTCGGTATGCCTGTGGCGCATGAAATCACAGGTTCAAAGTTCAAACTCTGCCAGTGACATCTAAAGTAGGAGGGGTTAAGGCAAAAAAAATAAAATAGATCAACCCTTTGTCAGGATGTTCTCCAACATTCATAAGAGCAAGCACTCTAAGTGCAAAGAGGGCGGATTGCTCCGTCCTTGCTTGCTTCTAGATTAGTGATTTATTTTGACCTAATCCGTAAGTGTGGGAACCATTTTAACTAATTTCATGTCAGGTTGGGCTGCGCGTGTTTGGATACACTGGGGGAGGTTAGGCTTGAAATTGGGGTGTTCATTAGGGGAAAAAAACAATGATAAACTAACCAAAAAACCTAAAGAGCTTAATATTTTCTGGAAAAATAACTGGTGCCGGCACGCCACTAGAAACCAAAAATGCTTAAAATTCTAGGTGAGCATGCATTTCAATCAAATTAGTTGTAGAAATGTCAAAGGTGTGATGACTCAGTGATTGAGCAGTGACGGATTGTATCTTTAAGTCACAGGGTTGAACCCAGTTGGCAGCATCTGGAGTAGGAAGGGTTAAGGGATAAAAAATAAAAATAAAAATAAAAATTGTAGAAATCAATATCAAACTTCTTAAGGCTTAAGTGGATTAGAGGAAACTGTTTTAAAAATGCAAATGAGAGTTGTACAAATTACATATACTAAAACTAGATGGTATCACAGGTCTATGGTTCAAACCTTATGGAAGGTGTATAACAGTTTTGAGATCCAATAAAAACTTTTCTCGCCTTTAAAAAAAATTTGGATATAACGAGGATTTTATTTTCTTTTCAAAAGCTACGTCACTTGGGTGGAATATGGTCATATGGGTAAATCCGACTAACCTGAATTGCCCAAACTACCAGAACTATCAATAAGGTCTTGGGTTTAAAAAATGTACATGAGCTTGATTTTGAGTTAGATTGTTTTGACCTGATTAGGATCGGACGAGGAAATGTGTTGTACCTGACATTGGCTTGGGCTTGGGCTTGGGCTAGTATGATACCACCTAATCTGACCAACTAGTAACCCTACTTTATGGCGATTTATTTTTATTTCACATGTATGTGTGAACTTTTTTATTTATTTTTTTGATACTAGTACGTGTGAATTTTAAAATATCATTTTTTCAGAAATTAGTATGTGAGATTTACATTGAATAGGTTTATCATTCCTTGCTATTATACTCTTTTTAATCCACAAATCATATCATTTTTTAAAACAAGAACATAGTTGCTATATTGCAGATGAAAGCAAACACAAAAACTCATGGATCAAAAGATGATCGTGGTTGCTGAGAATTACTTGATTCTCACTTATTCGAGGATTTGATATAGTAGCTAGGACCAGCCGTGAATCTCAATGAACAAGAATGTTAAAAAAAAAAGAGTTGCTACATGTATCCGATCGTTTGTCTCGGTTGCATCAACTTTAGTTTACATATTTAATTTATAAAAAGTTACTTAGTGTATCCAATCACTATTTCTCAACTCTAAAGCAGCAATACTTAATTATAAGGAGTAAAATAAACCACTCCTAGCCTCCTCCCCATCTTCTATGTTCATCGGCTTGGTAATTATTCTTTTGATCAACTAAACAATGGATTCACAAGTCAAATTATTTAAATAAAAAAATGTCATTGAAATGAAATAAAAAATTCTAAATGTATTTCTAATTTCTAAGAGTATTGCAATAGTTGTGAATAAAAAATGTCCAAATCTAACACATATTAATGTACATGTATGAACCCAATTTCAAATATTGATTTTTATTTTTTCCAATTTAAAATATTGATTTTTATTTTTTATTTTTTATTTTTTATTTTTTATTTTTTATTTTTTATTTTTTATTTTTTATTTTTTATTTTTTATTTTTTATTTTTTATTTTTTATTTTTTATTTTTTATTTTTTATTTTTCATAAATGAATAAGGGTACTCAATAAAATTGTTTTTCATAAAAAGGTAAGTTGGTGCAACAAAGCGAAACATTCTAAAAGGTCGGTGCAACGAAGAGTTGGTGCAATCGAGCTAAATGGTCGGGTACACGTAGCAACTCATTATAGTTATTAGCATTGAGAAGGTTACACTTAAAATAACGCATTATGCAAATTGATGCAAGTGCAGTCATTAATTTGCGTTGCATTGGCTTGCAATGCATCAACTTTACATGTGTTTGGTAATAATTAAAGAAAATTAAAGCAATTCGAAAAAGTGATTCACTACAACACAAATAGTGATTGATAGTACATGACAATAGCGCTTTTTTAGAAAGTGCTATGAAAGGGCAGACTTTGCTCAATTGTGAAATGCTATCAAAGGTTTGGCGGGAATAATTCGCTGGGCGCCAAAGTGCCCGCTCGATCCAAACCAAAAAAAAAAAAAAAAAACAGAGAAACAAAACAGAACAAAGAAATAAGGAAGGAAGCAAAAGCCGAAGCCAAGTCTCATCTCCCTCTCCCTCTCCGACTGCTCTCATCTCCCTCTCCGTTATACTCTCCCTCTTCGATTGCTCTCCCTCTCCGATTGATCTCCCTGTGCTATCAACGCCCAACCTGTTTCGCCGTGCTCTCCCTTTCCAACATGCTCTACTTCTCGCCGTGATCTCCCTCTTCGTTTCAGGTCTCTCATTCTCAACACACTCACTATCTCTTGTTTTGCTTTCACCGCAAACCATAACAATTTTTTTTTAATTTTTTTTTTTTATTAATATTATTTTTTATCAGTTTTTGAAGTAATGGATGTTATGGATTGGTAGATTGAAGGCTTTGAATGACCAATTTTTTCAGATAGGTAATTGTCAATGTTTTTAGGGGAGAGGAATTATAATTTTTTCTTTTTTCCTCTTTGATTTCGTTATGAATTGCATTTTTGTTGTTTTTTTTTAATCTTAGAAAATGAGTTACTTTTGAGTTGGGGATTTACATAGTTACCAAGGACTGCATTCCTAATTTGCTTGATGCATTTTGCTTCGGTTGGAAGATGATGGGAACTTTTATAAAGTCTGATAGGCAGAGAATGTTGTGGGAAATGTTCTGAAATTCTAATTTGTGCATGATAATACTCAATAGTTGTGCCCTTTAATTTATTGATAATATTTTAGACTTTTTAAATTCAATACATTACCTGCAGAAATGCTTTTTAGTGTGATCTTTGGTGGTATTGATGAAATACATGATGGAATTATAACTCTAGATGTCTAAATAAACAGTAATGTAATAATTTCTATGGTATATAGGCTGAACTCTTTTGTTCTAATGGCATGGCATTGTAGTGAGAGTTTTTTTTTGTTGGAATAGATTGTTCATATATTCTTTTCCTTGTGTTTTATAGTATTATATCTATATCTACTTGATTTGTTCAGTTAGAATGTTGGAAGATGTTGAGAATAGTTTCATTCTATATCTTGGGCATTCATGAGTAGGTTAGAGGATGGGAGGAATCCTTCATATCTTTACCATGATTTTAATGTTTTTTGATAGTGGCATGATTATCTACTTTTCCATTTCTTGATTAATTAAGGCTTCTTTTATTGTGAGATATGTTGGCACATATAAGTTGTAGGTATTGTTGATAAACTAGATGATGTATTAATTAATGTGGTACAATGACATTGTTTTGGCTCAAATGATTCTGGGTGACTATTGTCACTTTCATTTGGAAAGAGAATTATGTGTAATTCCTTCCTCGCTTATTTGAGATATTATTAGACTGATTTACGAAAGAGGGGTGCTATTAAGTGCATTTTGCAAATTTTATTTGTATAAAGAGATGTGTGCCTTGGAAGTTTGACTTTTCTTATTTTGATGAGGTTTAGTATGCGTGATATATGACTGTGTTATATGAGAATGTTTAATGATTCCTTGTTCCTATTTTTGTCATTGTTCCTTTCTTTCTTATATCTTGTTAATATGAGCAAATTATGTGCTAGTTCTTTTGATTGTAAAACAAGAAGTGTCTGATTTCCTACTGTTGGTTTATGTTAAAATTCAAAATAGTAATGAAGTTTCAAAATAGCATCCTTTTTTTATTGTGCCACTTTTAAGTGTTATGTGCTTATATATTTTCACGTGTAATGGGACTCAAATAGGGTAATGTGTTCTCGTTTCTGTTGATTACATTTTTTTTTCTCACTTGCACTAATACTTTGTTAGTTTAATGACTTTAATCCTGTCATAGGCCCGTGATCTGTTTTTTTTGCTTGTTTTTCTTTTGACAGAAAAGTGGTGAAGTTGGGTTTTTGGAAGCTGAATGTTATAAAATTGATCCAAAAAGCAAGAATGTGTACTGTCATTCTACACAACAAGCAAGTTTAGGAGGGAAAGAAGAGTTCATTGTTGACTATGACTATTTGGTGATAGCCATGGGAGCTCGTTCGAATACATTCAACACTCCTGGTGTTGTGGAGAATTGCCATTTCCTGAAGGTAAACTACCCTTGCTTGCAACTTTGCATATTCTCTAAAAGAGTTGAAGCTTCTTATAGCACTTAGTTTTTCAGCGAATGAAAAGGGAAATACAAGTTGGTTCAAGTGAAACTAAAACTAATACCACTGTACCACATGACTATTAGGGTTTTTTGTCTGTCTTAAAGGGCATTTGTTTTTTTTAAGTGCTTAGAAGCTAACTTCTAACTCATTAGCTTTTGTTATATCTCATTGCTAATAACAAAATAGTCTCATTGCTGATAACAAAATAGTCTCCGTGCTTTAACAAGATGAAAGATATCCCACCTAGATATTCTTCATGACATAGTAACTGAAGAATTTATTATTTATGCCTGAATACTTTCATGAACTTTTCCATATGTACGGTTTCCGTATGGACCATTGGCTTGAAGTTGATAACTGATTTTTTTTTTGTTGGGTTAAGTCTGATAGTTCTGTTGTACATTCTCATAACCAGTGGATAGTTTAGATTCTAGGCTTACATTCTCTAATCAGTGCCTATTAGTTGATGGTTGACAGCCTATTAGTTTATATGTACAATCAGTGCAACATTCTCTAATCCACTGAATGTTGATAGTTAGATTTTAGGTTCTCATAATCCAAATGTATGGCCTAGTTGGGCATAGTCTTTTTGGTTGTCAGACAGAATTTTAGCAATTAAAGTAGAGAAGAATTCAGAAAGACGTGTGTAAAAAACAGAGACAACAATTAAAATCTGGGGATGTAAGCTCGATGGCTATATTTTTTGTTAATAAACTCGACCTGCATGTATGATCATCACTGAGTTCTCCATATTTGCAGAGCATGCCATCTTCTGCCCATCAGATAAAAACCAATTTTTTTTTTTTTTTTTTGTCTAATTTTACCATTTCACCTTTGGGTTTTTTCATATTTTGACCATTTGTTTGCAGGATGGAAGAGGAGAAGGAGAGAATGGGAATGAAGTGAAGTATGATTTGAGCAGCAGAGGATTGTTTGATATCATCCAGGTATGAGTTTATTCACTCATTTTCATTCTTTGTTTCCTGAGCCTTGATAATAATTGGAACTTTTAAGTATTTGAATTGGCAGAAACTTGTATGTTAGTGATAGTTTGATCTATAGGGTGTGTTTTGGACTTGATTCAGTAGTTATATATATATATATATATTTTTTTTTTTTTGGAAAGCGAGCGGGGGTTATTTAGGATCCCCAAACCTGAAAAATAAAAGAAATAATGTGTTACATCCGAGTATAGGATGTGCCTATTCTATCCTCATATATAATATCTTTCATATCATGCGCAAAGGAACTAGGAACAATTTCCATGAACACTGTATTTGGATCTAAGCTCGCCAATTTATCAGCAATCCTATTCGTTTCTCTGTAAACATGTTCGATTTTATAGTCTTCGAGTGACCCCAGCAGGCGCATAATTCTCTTGATGATCTATCTTAAGTCCCATGCTGTAGCCCTTGCTTTAGTAAGAAACTGGATGACACAAGTGGAATCTGTGCTTATTTCCAGCTTTTGAATACGATGTAACCTAGCTAATTTTAAGCCAGCCTCTACTCCTTGTAGCTCATGTTTTACAACTGTATGGCCCTTATCTGATCCAGAGCAAGCAGCAATGACTTCACCTTCTGCATCTCGAAGTACTATTCCATAACCACCCCTATCTCCTCTTAGTGAGCCATCAGTATTCAGCTTGTGCCAACCATAAGGAGGTTTAATCCATCGACAAATGACTGGGAGCTGAATTCTATAAGTTGCGTCTATGTTCCATCTTCCAAAAAACTGTCTATTATACGGGCTGTCATCCACAATGAGTTCGTCCACACAAAATTTGAGCCGAACATCATTGTATATGCGTTTCACTAGCTCAGTACCTATGCAGTATTGTCGCTCATGAATTCTTTTATTCCTTTCAGCCCAAATATAGTACACCGTAGCATTGAACGTGACCTTTTTAATCTGAGAGCTGAGGTTGCCTCCTTTGAATTGTTGGCCGCACCATTGAACTTCTTCCTCCCATCCTGAAATTTGTCGAGAGTAGCTAAGGTAATGTAGCATTTCCTTCCATACATACTGCGAGTAACTGCATTCAAAGAAGAGGTGCTTGTCTGTTTCACTGTCACGATTGCACATAGGACATGTATCCTGTTGGACAACTCCCCATTGCTTTAATTTGCTTAATGTCTTCAGTGCTTTATGGACTAATAGCCAGGTGATAAAACTGTGTCGGGGAATGTTTCCCTTGAACCATACTACTGGTGACCAGTCAACCTTACTTTTATGTTTCCTTATAGCTTCATAGGTGGATTTGAGTTGGAAATGACCATCATTGCTGGCAGTCCACAACACTTCATCCTGGTTCCTATCATCAATTTCCACATCCTCTAAGTAGCTCCCTATTTTCGAGATACTACCTGCAACACTTGGAACCATATGCCAGCTGTTATCCCTTATTATAGCCGAGACCTTGGCATCCTTATGCAAAGTGGAGTCATAAAGTAAATCTGAAGGGAATCTGTCAAGTAGAATTCCAAAGGGGTGCCATGGTTCCTTCCAGAATAATGTGCTTTCTCCATTACCTATGGAGTGTAGAGCTAGTCGTGAGGCTTTTTCTCTGCACTCTAGTATCCTTCTCCAACACCAGGAGGCGTCTCTCGATGTCGCCGTGGTCTAAAAGTTTCTCCATTTAATCAGGTATTTGTATATCCATTTGACCCAAACTGAGTCTCTGCGAGCCACAATACTCCATATATGCTTCATATTAGAAGCCTCATTCCCAACTCGAATGTCTCTCACACCAAGTCCCCCTTCATTATACGGATAGCATACCTTTTCCCAGCGAACTAGTGTTTTTTTAACTGCTACATCACCACCTGACCATAGGAAGCTCCTAAGAATAGCGTTAATGCAATCTAGAGTTTGCTCAGGCAGGCCATAACATGAGTTCCAGTAAATATGCATGCTTGCAAGGACTGATTTTATCAACACTAACCGTCCTGCATAAGTAAGGAATCTGTTCTTCCAAGAATTGACTTTCTTCTTTATTTTCTCAATAATAGGAAGGCATTGGTTATGAGATAAATAGGAAGATGTCAGAGGTAATCCTAGGTACCTGACAGGGAGCTTGCCCACCGGGAATTTGAGATGCTTGGTTATCCTGGACTGCTCCTCACTCGAAACCCCTGACAAGAATAATTGAATCTTTCCGCAATTAACCTCTAGCCCAGTACATGCCTTGAAATCTGTCAAAACATCAATTAATGCTTTCGCTGAATTCATGTCTCCATGGAAAAAAAAGCTATTAAGTCATCCGCAAAACATAGGTGGGTAATGTTCGGGTCCTTGCACTTATGGTGGAGCTGATAGTGCCCTTGCTGAACTCGTTTCCATAACTGCACATGGAGTACTTCCATTACTAGTACGAACAGGTATAGTGACATTGGGCACCCTTGCCTTATACCTCTCGTAGCTTTGATGTATCCCTTTGGAGACCCATTCAAGCATATGGAGAATTTGGAAGTAGAGATACATTCCTTAACCCATTCAATGAACACCGGCGGGACCTTTATTTTCTTTAAAACGGCTAGAATAGCCCCCCACCTTATCATGTCATAAGCTTTTTTTAAGTCAATCTTCGCTGCACACCTCGGAGGACCCTCGTCTCTGTGGTAATTGCGAACCAGTTCATGGGCGAGCATTATATTGTCCTGAATGTGTTTTCCTTGTATAAAGGCTGATTGAGAGTCACTCACCACTATTTTTACAGCAGCTTTCATTCTGTTTGTTAAGATCTTTGTGATGCATTTGTATATAACATTGCAGCATGCAATTGGCCTGTAATCACTAAATCGAGACGCATTAGTAACTTTAGGAACTAAAGCAACATTAGTGGCATTTACCTCGCCCAGAAGTTTCGAGTTCTTGAAGAAGTTCATGATTGCCTTGACAAAGTCGTCTCCTACTATACGCCAAGTGACTTTGAAAAAACAAGAAGAGAAGCCGTCTGGTCCTGGTGCCTTGTTAGAGTCAACCTCTGCAAGTGTCTCAATAATTTCATCTCTAGTAACTGGCTTGGACATGTCCTCACCCATCTCTTCTGTGATGCTGTTGTCAAATTCCAGGCTATGCAAGAATTCTGGATTATAAATTGTGTCATGATCATTTGCAAAGATACTGCTGAAATACTGCACACACTCTGACTCAATCTCTTTCGGGTCTTCCAGCTTGTCTCCATGGCTGTTATATATACTGTGTATCTTGTTTTGAGCTCTGCGCTCTCGACCCATACTATGGAAATAAGCTGTGTTTTGGTCACCAACCGAGAATAGCTTAGACGTAGATCTTTGTTTCATATCTGATTTTTCATTGCGCGCTGCTTTAACAAACTCTTTTACCACATTCCTCTCGTCTTGAATGAGCCGATCATTAATTGGGAAGTTCGGCATGGGGTGATGTACATGAGCTCCCCTTGAGCTTTGTGCTAAGTGTGGAGACTGGGGCACTATTTGGGGACCTTGTATAGCTTGCTGAGAATGGGTCATCCTCGCGCGTGCTTGCTCCACTGCTGTGCTAGCCTTGTAAAACCCTGCCTTACGCCATATGGTGAGCTGTTGCTTAACATTTTTCAGCTTGTGTACTAGCTTATACATTGGGTTTCCTAGAACTTTTAGTTTCCAAGCACCCTCTACTATGTTCTGAAACCCATTTTCATGGGCCCAGTAGTTAAAAAACTTGAATGGGATAGGTCCCCTACTCTTATTATCATATAGTGTCAAGGTCATGGGAGTGTGATCAGAAATTCCAGAGTTCAAGAACTCTGCTTCTGCATCAGGAAGTTGTTGCAGCCATGTCGTATTGACTAACACCCTATCAATTTTGGAGGATACTCGTTCATGCCCAAGTTGATTATTGCTCCAAGTAAAGAAGTTGCCTCTAAATCGACAGTCATATATTCCTGCTTGTGTAACACAGTTCAGGAAGTCAAAAGCACCTCCCTGCTGAGTATCAGCCTTTCCCATTCGTTCCTCCGCTTGGAGTATTGCATTGAAGTCACCGAGAACAACCCAGGGTCTCGTATTTGATCTGGAGAAATCAACTAATTCCTGCCATAACAGCCTTCTAGTAGTATAGAGACTACTAGCATAGATAAATGTAATGGTACACATGAAACCAGTATTCCAGTTAACATTCAAAGTTATTGCTTGGTCAGTTACTGACAGGATAGTCGTGGATACCATGCTAGGATCCCAAGCAACCCACACTCGCCCACCGAGAGATACACTTCCATTATCAGTCCACTTCCATGCTTGGTCCTTTTAGTCATCTTTTTAAACATATTTTGTTGGGTGCATAATGTAGAAAGCGAAAATCATAATAATGAACTTTCAAAGGAGCAATGAACAAATCAAGGGTTTGGGGTTTCTATGCCGATGATATTCATCCATGTGTTCTATAGAAGTTTCAGAATGCACAGATTCTAATATGAAGGTCTCTTTCATCAAATAGACCATCACACCGAAAATTGACAATTTAAAAAAAGGCGGATTATGAAAATTATGTTTGAATCAATGTAGTGTCTCTTAACTGATACTTTGGAACTGAATTTTGTACTTGCATTACTTATGAAATTACCGCAGATTCTCTTCTGAGGCTTAGACAAAGAAGTGAAAATGGATGACAAATCGATAGCCCTTGAAGCAGTTAACAGCTGTTGATTGTTGGCCCAACAAGAGCTCTATTCATGGATGAGATATCAAATGGCTTGGACAGTTCTACCACCTTTCAGGTTGTTTCCTATCTTCAGCTTTGATGGGGGTTAGATTGGGAAACTTATTATTGATTGGGATAGCTATGTAATGGACTGAAGGTACTTTCTTATCATGATTCCTTTCTTTGTTGATTGAAGGTACTTTCATTGGTTTTAGCAACTTTTAATTTTTATGCATTCTATACAGGAAAATTTTCACTGGTTTCTGTTATCTTATTTGGTTATTCCTAATTACTCAGGTCTGCGATTTTGGCCTTTCTAGATTAAAGGCAAACACATTTCTGTCTGCCAAATCAGCCGCAGGAACTGTAAGTTCTATGTCTTTCCTTTCTTTTGCATGGCTCATAGAACAACACATTTTTCGCCAATGACAAAATGGCCATGTTTTTTGTTTCCATTAGCCTGAATGGATGGCACCCGAAGTCCTTTGCGATGAGCCATCAAATGAGAAGTGTGATGTTTACAGCTTTGGTGTAATTTTGTTGGAACTTATGACTTTGCAGTTACCTTGGAGTAATTTAAACAAAGCACAGGTTTGTTCCATGGTTTTGATGATAATCTTTTCGCCTTGGAGAGCATCACAAAAATGATCTCATTTCAATATTTCTAGGCACATCGAATAATGGTTTAAAAATTGAAGAATGTTTTTGCTTGGATGCATCTTTTAAAAAAAAAATTTCAATTTCATTTCATATTGCTAATTACGTTGGGATGTAGTAATGTTTGTGGGGACAATCTTCACAAAATTCGGCTCCAAAAGTATCTTGTGGGTCTCACAAAATGTTAAAAAATGTGTGTACAAATAACCTGGCACACACACACATATATATAATCCTTTTGTCAAGGGATTTAGCCTTTATATAACCACCCTTATTTTATGTTTTCTTGTTGAGATAAAGTTTAATCTGTATTACTGCAGGTGGTAGCTGCTATTGGCTTCAAGAATAGAAGGCTTGAAATTCCGAGCAGTGTCAATCCTCAAGTGGCCAATTTGATTGAGATCTGTTGGCAAAAGTGAGCAGAGCTTTTCAGATCTTATACTTAATGCACAGTTTTTCATTTTCTTGTTTTACATTAAAGAAACACACATTGTTAAACTGCAATGACCCTTGGAAGCGCCCTTCCTTCTCAGACATCATGGAATATTTGAAGCCACTAATTAGACCTCCCACATCTTTTGGTGTTCTATCAGTCTGCTATTGGCGTCCTGTCATTTTAATTTACTAGTCTTATTTACAAGTCTGTGGCATAATGTTATCAGAAACATACTTGATGGTTATTTCAGCTTCTAGTAGGTAATTGTGAGAAACAAAATCCAACTAACACAATGGATAAAGATCTTTATATGTTACTATTATAGCATAGTCTTGTTTGCTTTTTGAGTGTTTGCCTAGAAGATCTCTGAAAATTCAATTATAGTGTTTTTGCCCTGATATCTACTTAGTGATGATGTACATGCTAGGCCTGGATACACCTGTACGTTTGGTTATGTTATATCAAAACTTTTCTGATGCATCTCATTTTTTCGAATTAGGATGAAAGAGAACTTAAAAGGCAGAGAAGAAAACAGTAGGTTCACACGGTTACTTCTTGTTGGCTTACTTCGAGTTATTAGTTCTTGATATATATCTGATGTTTTGTTTTTAGGCAGAATGTGACAAGTTGGCCCAGCGTGTAGAAGTCTTAGAAGAAGAAAATAACACCCTCAAAGCTGAACTTAGTCGTGTCAAAAGCGAGTACGAGCAGCTTCTGTCTCAGCATAATACACTTAAGGTGCTGCATTAATTCCTTTTCCTCTTTTTTTGGGGTTCTTGTACAAGAAATACAAATCTATTTAAGATAACGACTTCTTATATAAGCTGTCTACTAGTTTAGACTTTGATAACAATCTTCCAAACCAATCGAATTGTTGATCATAAGTACATATCCATGTGGTTACTAGTAAGTTAACATGATCGGCATTGGATAATGCTCACCATGTTATGAGGCCTAATCGAGGCGTATTTTGATGGTTCCTATCCACCTTAAGATTTACAAAAAATTATGCTATGTTTTTCATGGATAATTTCTCCACCTGCTTAAGAATGCTCTTAGGATGTATCCTAGTTTCCTTCTCATTTCTTAGTGGCTGATATCATTTTATAAATATGGGAATTTGAAGGAGAGGCATGGGGAAATTCCTAGAGGAAATGATGGTGGTAATGACCATTCAGACAATGAAGATAAGCAGGAAATGCAAACAGAAAAGGGGCCAAGTGGTCACTAAAAACACAATTACACTACTTCATAGACCCTTTTCCAGACCACAACCTAACCCATTTGCAGGCTTATAGTATGCTTTTTCAAATTGATCAGATCTGACCTTTCCAGTCATGGGTTCATCTTCTATACTGTCTGTTGTTGTTGTTGTTTTAATCAATCATTAACATTTTATAGCATAGTAGAGACTGGGGTACTTGTCATAGATTTTTCTTATGTTGCATTGACAGGAACATTAACGTTTTTATAGCTACCTTTGTAGTCCTTATGCTGGATGTGATGTACAATGTAGGAGAGAAGTAATAAACTTGGTTTCTGTATTGTAATGAAGCTTTAGTAGTTGCCAAAGGAGTTGATTTTTTGATAACTTGATTTGAGGCTGTCTAGGATCTATGTACGATTGGATCATGCAGCTAGTTTACTTTATTAAACTTGCAAGTTATGCATCTTTTACTTGTTAAAGATGAATGATGAAGTTGAATCTTTGCTTGGATGTGCTAGAGCAAGTGCCTAGTATAAAGTATTGTTTTTATAGCATGCTTCAGGTTTGCTCGCTTCACCAATGAGAAGTGAATAGGCTTTTCCCATATCTGAATTGTACATTATTATTTCCTGATCAAAATTATAGGTTTCGCAGAACAGGTAGATGGAGAAATTACAAGAAAAATTCTGATTAATAGCGTTTAAAAAACGCTATGGTAGGATACCATAGCGTTTTAGTAAACGCTATGACAACCGGAGCTATAATAGAAACAGGGGCTATCATAGCATTTTTGAAACGCTATGGTAGGTAGATTATTTATAGCGTATTGTAGACTATACCATAGCGTTTCAGAAACGCTATTGTATATTATACCATAGCGTTTTTGAAACGCTATAAATAATCTACCTACCATAACAGTTTTGAAATGCTATTAATCAACATTTTTCTTGTAGTAGAACTAGTTCACCGTAATCTGGAAACTTAAAAAGGTAATCTGGAAACTTGAAAAGGAAAGTAGATCAAGACACAAGATTATGGAATACATTTTATTGACAGCAAATTTGAATAATAGCTCGAAAATGTACCAATACAAAACCATTCATGGTGCACAATAACTCTCGAAAACAGGAAGGGGAGTAACTAACTACTAAGAGTGCTAGCATTCTGACTTCCTGAAGGATGTTCAAAGGCCACTATTCCCAGGCTTAAGTCTGGTTCAGTGGATGACCATGCAGCAAAACACTCAGTTTTCAGCTACTCAGTCAGGACTTCTCCCACCCATTGCATCTTCGGGTCTTAAAAATAACCTTAGCACTGATGACCCATCTAACTTGCTGAATTTTCAAGCCCATGCCATGCCACCTACAAACAGATCACAAGCCTTGCCTACTCCTGGATTTCAGTTAGATGCTTCGAAAGTGAATCAGCATAATCAACAAATTGATTTGCACCTGATGCATCAGCAGTAATGAATGGCAGGTTGATGTCAGTCTGAGATGTGGACGAGAGTTCTATTTTAGCCTTCTCAGCTACTTCTCGGAGTCTTTACAGGGCTAATCTATCCTTTGAGAGATCAATACCCTACGTCCTCTTGAATTCACTGTCCAAATAATCGAGCAGTGTATTGTCAAAATCCTCTCCACCCATAAAAGTGTCACCATTTGTTGCTTTTACCGCAAAAACACCCTTAGAGATTTCAAGCTAGGATAGAAACATAAAAGTTCCACCACCAGGATCAAAGGCTGCTATGAGACCTTCCTTGTCATTTAACCCATAAGATAATGCTGCTGCAGTTGGCTCGTTGATAATTCTCTGTACATCAAGACCAGCAATTCTTCCGTCAGACAACAATTCATATAAATGTTAAGAAAATTATTCAACATATATAACATATCGAAGATCGGTATTTAAGACAATAAAGCATTAGCTCATGGAGTGTGAAACTCATAACCATGCAGAAGAAGAATCCAGTGAACAAAATGATTAGTCCTGAGAAAAAAACTATATACGCTGTCAGAAAATGCACCAAAAACCAACCTCTTCATCACTTTCTTAATTCTGCCTGTTTTTCTGTTCTTGGTAGAATGTCGAGAAAATCATGAAGCAGTATATTTTCCTGTAACAAAAAAGTGGAGAATTTGTTCACGAACCATAATCAACAGATGGAGATTCATAAGTAAATGAAAGTTTGACAATATATCTTGAAGAAGTTGACTACAAACTGTCCACAACAATGCATACCTGTGCATGCTTGATAAATCCACCTCCCAGAAAATGCTTAAGAAAAATCACCTATTGAAGAGAGATTTGAGAAATCTAGATGAATTGGAACTTACGAAACCAAAACATCTATCTATTCAAGAGTCCATAAAGGTGTTACCTGAATTCTTTGAGACCATGTTGATACCTTCAGCTGATTGCGACCAATCTTTACAATAGTCTCTGGACAACAAACACCCTGTATTCATACTGGTGTTAGATTATCGTAATGGATTAAATGCACTTAGGGAAAGAGCATATCAAGGGAAAATCAATACCTTAAGAAGACTTGAAAAATCACGAAATAAAACCCAATGGCTTTTAATAAGAACCACCTCTACCGAATCTTTATCTTCTGCTTTAATGGATAGGTTCTTGACTTGTTCTATGATTGTTTCCTTTAATACTTCTACGGATGCATATTTTTCACTTCCACTATAGAATTTATCTACATTTCCAAGCTCAAAAATAAGAGCCAATGCTTCACCAGCTGCTACGTGCACACATATACTATCACTTTCTAATTCACTTGTTAGATGACAAATTGACCTGCATTAGTATGAAAACCATGAAAAGAGGGGGAAGTCATTTAAGCACTTTAGGCAAATAGAACAGGCATCAACAGAAAGGAATGCACACCTTTTCCAGAATTTGGAACTAACGTTCCAGGCCTCCATGGTTGTTAGAAGGAATGACCAAGCAGATAATGCCGTTTTAAATAGCTGGGGAGTAGGTCTACTTGCTACTACCTGAGAAAACAAATATGCATATAATACGTAAAATCGTAAAGCATTATAAAATACCCATGCTAAAAGAGATGATAATTAATTCTAGAAACAAAGAGTAGGTGCACATACAGAGGAACCGGGATTTGGATCAACAAACTTCCAGATAAGCATCGATCTTTCTGTGTCAACAACACCACTTCCCCCGACAAAAGTTACAATGGCCAAACAATCCAATAACTACGAGGGAACATCCGAGGGGCCTGCCTTGGAGTAGAAGCTTGCAAGGGATCTAATTGCTTTAAATAGTGCTATATAAGATTCCAGCAGGAATCAACAATTAATATATAGATGTCAAAGAGTTTATGTCAGCTAAGTACACAAATTTCTGCTGCTGAACAAAACCTTAAGAATTAGCTGCTCCAAGATGAAATGAAAACAGTTGAGGCGTGCTTAATTTAAATTTAGCGAAATATAGCATTTTTTCAACAAATTCAAACCTCTAGCAGAGGCGAAAGCAAACAATTCCAAGTCGAAATACTAACACAACAACACACCATAGATGATACAGGCTTCAAACTTGAGATAATCTAAGACAATTCATACCTCAGTAGCAATAAAAGAAATCAATCCAGAAATGAGTATTAGCTAAAACAAGGCTTAATTGGAAACTGTGGATGGACAAAATGTTGATGAGTAACAGTACAGAGCAATAGAGTTAGGAGCTAAATGTTTGTCACACATATGCTGGTGCAGTCACGCCGGGTGTGGGGGTGTTCAGCTTGACAATTTGGTAGTGCAAAAATCTTGAAACGGGAAATGAGGAATGGGAAGCTGAAATTTGTCAAATCATGTAGGGCGTTGTCTATTGTTTATCTATTAGTAAACAATTCCCACTAGAAAATGTCAGTTATGAATGCTAATAGGCAATGGGCCACTTACCCCGGGAGTTTGAGGCATTTTCAGATGGATCGGAAAAGGAGCAGAAATATATGTTTGCTGTTAGACAAGAAGCATTCATCCCTAGTGATAGAGCTAAACCAATTCCAATTTTCTGTCAGTACATTCTAGAAAATGGTAGCATCCTTTTGACTGCTAGAACGCACCAATCAAGTGGATACACAGTACACTGCAGACATGAAAATAGAACTGTCAAAATGATACAGCAGATACTTAAGTACAGAAGTATACATTATTTTGGCCTTCCATTAATACTCTGAGCTATGGGCAAACATCATTAGAAAAACAAGAGGCGGGATGAGCTTCGCAACAACTACATCGGCGAGGCACTCCATATGTGCTCTGGATACTACTATATATGTCTGCATCCTGTTACTATATGCTGTGCCTAAACCCGTATGCTTTCAATTTAAACCATATTCACACTCAATTCAAATGCACATGCCATTTACACTGGTTCATCTAATACCAATACTCCAAAATTGAATTCGTGTCGACGATGAATGTAACTCTAGCTCACAATGGTTGAGAATTTTAATTTGCTTTTCACCATACTAATTTACAACCACAATCATTCAGTGGTTGTTTTCCTAAGTGAAATTTCCAATCACAAATAGATTTAAAGGTTGGGTTTTTTCAATGCAAAGTAGTCATCCATCCCCATAGGGGTTATGCATTAATTCTTCCTTATCAAATAACCATACACAACCATAGCATCAAAACATGATTTCTGCCCAAATTTCATCATTTCATCACCTCCCCATCCCATGTTTCCACTTTCCTTCTCCTTACCAAGCTATCATATATTTTGACATCCTTCAAACGGGAAAAGGAAGAAGTAATTGTATTCTAGAAGATAGAGAGAGACTAACCTTTGCCTGCCAGTTGCCCTTAAAGCTCCTATGAGTTCCTTTGCCCTCACTTTGTTTCCCTGCAGATTCTATCCAAATACGAGGAGAGATGCAAGAGGCCACGAAAAGGGTTAGACTATAAGTCATACTAAGCATCACCCAGCAAGTCATACTAAGCATCACTATAATTTGCAAAGAACCTCACTGCAGCAACATGCAGCACGTAACGGCAGAGTCAGAATTTTAGTTTACCTGTGCAGGAAAACTATCCCATGAGGTTTCCGAAGATTTGGGATCATCCTCTTTGTGTTCTTTATCTTGATCACCTTTATTTAACATTGCCATGGCAGCGCAAGCAACCATTACCTCCATAGCTTCCTACAGAAACGAAAGCTTTCTATTAAAAATTGAATGGTGAAGAAAAAAAGAAACTCAGATGTGAAATAAAATGGAGTTCACTATGCCTACCATTCAACTGTACCCCAAGTAAAAACAGGCTAATCATGACATTCTGACATAAACCATACCTCAATACCCGACTCCGGAGCTGCATTTATACTAAATTTGAAGCATACCTCAATACCTGCCTCCGATCATTAGTTGATTTAGTCCCGAATTTCACACTCAAATTGAAGTTGAAGTTGAAGTAGAAAGGCTTCAACATACTCATGCAAGCATATTCAGCAGCTACATACCCATGCAAGCATACCCAATTGTAAGTACTTGAACAGCAGGACTAATCAGTGTCAAAATGACCAAATGCATTTAAAAGGTAAAAAATCTCTATAGCAAAAGTGAACCTGTGATTCCAACTGCTGATTTTTTTTTTCTCCAATCTTCAGATGGTGTCCTGATTTTCTTTTGCAATTTGTCTCTCTCATCATCCTTTGAAGTTAAGCGCTTAATAAAACACTCTAAACATTTTGGAGAAATCTCCTCATATTATTCCAACCAATCTCCTCATATCTATCTCTCAAAACTCCTTAAAAACTATGTAGATGAATACAACTCCCTAAAATGCAAAATCAATTGACATCTGAAGCAGTGAAACATCTTATTATGCAATACATAAACTAACATTTAACAGTATTCTACAGCATTACGCAACAACAACATTACAACATTAACAACAACATTACATGTGCAGCATTAACAACAACGGTAACAACATTACATAGTAACATTACAGCATTAACATTCATATAACATACGTACATATGCATGAATACAAGTGGATCTACAAAATTGGTAGTGGTTCAAGCATATAATCAGGAATTCAAGACCAAGAGAGATATTCATTCATGCATTCTAATATATATTACAAGTCTTTATCAATGCTTACCGAAGCTCTAAATCATAACAACTTTGTCTGCTGGTCATGCTACTGTAGTACCGATGGCATCTTCAATAAATTTCAGCTCAGATGTAGGCCTCCAAAGAGATGCAGTAGGAACTTTTGAACTATCTGCCCAAACTTTAATAGCATTAGGACCCAAGGGAATGTGATGAACTACATGATTTGGATCACTTGAAAACCAACGTCCTTCAGCAACTACTTGTCCCAAACCACTAACATCCAACAACTTGCAGTTTTTTTTTTTAGCCCATTGATATGATCTGAATCCAAGCAATGCAATTAGGAAGCAGAACAACAGCAAGAATAGAATCTAGATCAGAATTGTGATGTATTATTGAAACAGGTTGTTCGAGAAACCTGGAAATCTCCTTTTGAGCAACTGCTCTTGTACAATTGAGTTACAGATTGAATGAATGCCTTTTCCATCTCACACATCTCTCTTTATATAAGAGTTCTACATTTGCAACAAACTCTTGCAGATTACAGACTGTCAACAAACTCTTGCAGATTACAGACTGTCAACAACTTGCTAAACTAACTACTTGCATATATGCCACTTGCACAGTCAACTTGCTACCCCTACTTCTAACAGAATGCCACCACTTACTGACATTGGACCACATGCTGATCTTGAATATTACAGAACACTAATATTGAATACCAATCCAAAGCACTCACATAGCATTAGATGAATCCTAACAGAACAATAAGAAACTGTCCTCTGAGCTTAAACTGATATCCTGCTGACCCTTAGCATGTTTTACTAATCCTTTGTAATCACTAGTTCACTGCAGTGTAGTCTACCTGGTAATCCCCTGTTGCCTTGCTGCTTGTACTTACGCCTCTGATATTTATGGTAGACTGGAGGTCTATCACCCATTTTCACACTCTAACAACAAGTCAAACAAGACAAATACATTAAACTGAGTAATCACTTTACTAATAGATTCCTGAAGATATATATATATATATATATATATTTACTTCAATTATGCATTAGTGTATGGCAATCACATTTAACTTACCAAATGATATGATGCATTTTCGACTTTCTGATTTTCAGGTACTTTTTCCAAAACAACTTTGTCTGTCAGCCAAGCTATAGTAGAACCAACCACATCTTTAATGCATGTCATATTAGATGTAGGCATCCATAAAAATGCGTCATGATTTTTTGATATATCTACCCAAACAATCATGGCATTAGGTCCAAGAGGAATATCATTGATCAGCGTTTTTGGATCACTCGAATGCCAACGTCCTTCTGCCACTATTTCATATTTTCCACTCCAATCAAACAATGTGCACTTGTTCGTTGAATTGTTGTACTTGCTCTATAAAGAAAGAATGTATAAAAAATAGGAATCATATACACTATAATACAACTATTTAAAGTACACAAATACATGGTATAAATACCAAAGCAATCAATACTTATCTTACCAAAGGCGTGTCAAAATTATTTTGTTGAACTGAATCTTGATCCGATTGCAAAATAACTCTATTGGCAGGCCATGCTATCGATTTACCTTGAGCTTGTTCTATACAAGTCATATTAGATGTAGGCCTCCATAGGAAAACATCTGGTTTAGTTGGGATATCAACACAGACTTTGATTGCATTAGGACCCATAGGAATTTTATTGACCTCCACATTATGATCCCTTGATATCAAATGTCCTTCAGCAACGATTTCCTTTGTTCCACTCCAATCTAACAACTGGCATTTCTCTAGTGACTTCGTGTTGACACTCTGCAATTCATCAATTAAAACATTACAATTGAAGCAAGTTTAGATTGAAGCTTAATGCCACAATTTTTAAACTAATTGTCGTACCACTGGAGATGTTTTGTCTTCTTCTCCACTTTGCTCGATCTAACAACACATCAAATAGTTAATAAAAAAAATTCAACGACTAAGCAGGAATTTTACTTAATCACTGATCACAACATGTATCAAACTTGCCTTGTTTTTCAATAATGTATTCACCAATTTCTCCAAATGTTGGATCTTCTCGTGCATGAGATCAGTTTGTTGCTCTTGCATCTCCGCCACATGTTTGTCCTTAGTTTGAAGGAATGTCAATTTGCTGATGGTCATTCCTCTTCCCATTCCTCTTAGTCGTCCAGGTTGTTCATTTCCTAAGACTTTGGAAAGAGCATTATCGGTCACATTTGTTGTCGAGTTAGATGCACTTTCAGCTTCGATTAGCTTCTCCTATATAATTCAGCACATATCATATCATAGTGTATGGTTTCAGAAACTATACAAAATTACACATAATTCAACATTACAAATGACATTTCACTCACAATGGTTTTGGAAACTCCTGTATTTACTGGTTTACCGTCTTTTCTGGTGCGCGACTTAATCCACACTTTCACCCTAGAAACAGAAGATGGCTTGGTACTATTATTTTTCTATCAGAAAAAAAAATTGATATAAGGTTTTGAAAAATTAGTAATTGAACCTAAAAAATATTTTGACCACAACATAAGAATGCATATGAATATGAAATATGTATCACCATATCTTCTGTTAATCGAGCCAATCCTTTTCGGCTGCATGTGTGTGGGATTTGCTTACGCCTCATTGCTTTATACTTATCACTTACAGCCTGAAATTGTATTACTTTAGCATGATTTTAACTGAATTATAATGATTTACCATATAATATAATATTTACAACTAGTTTTAAAACATACCTTAAATGCTGGACTAGTTTTTGTCTTGATGAACTTTATCCACTCTGCTCTACTTTGAATGTTTTTAGGCTGAAGCTCAAGTCTTTCTTCTTCATTAGTTGCTTGTTGTATTTGGCTGACTAACCGTGATTTTGAGGCCCTCCATATACATTCCATCGATTTAAATACGATAGCCTTTTGCCATTCTGTATCCAAGTCGAATCTTGCCTGGAGTTTATATAAAATTATCACTAAGTAACTCAATATGGTAATTTTACTGTAAGAGTTCTATCACAACTTGTGTATACTTAAATGTACGTTTCATTGAATTGTAAAAGTTCATAATACCTGAATTGATCTCCACAAGATTACTTTTACGTCATTACCAAGCTTCCTCCAATCGCATAATGTTACAGGTACGTGCTCTCGTACAAGTAGGCCTAAAAAAGAAGACAAACTAATTGACCCCGCTCCACATGGTTCACCTTTATCTGTAAATTCAACATGAACTCGACTTGCAGCCTCTACAGCAATATCTTTCATTTTGGTTGGACCCCTAGGTTTCTTAACTCCCATCGGGTCTGCAATTGTCTCTTGTGCTTCTTGTGCATCTTTTTCGACCACTTCTTTGGACGTCGATGGTTGTATATGTTGGAGATTAGGTTCATGACTCTCATGTTGTTGGGTCAAAATCTGTTGACATGCTTCTGGACATTCTGATACATTCTTATCCGTTCCTTCTGAGACCTTGGATGTTTTTCTGGGTATCAAAACACGTTTCCTTTTGTGAGATAGGTCGTTCTTATTGGCTTCATCAACCATTATTGTTCACCTGTCTAAGAAAAAAAGTTTATCATTTCAGTATATGAAGGTTGAGCCAAACATTTGAACAGTCTAAATGTCTCAACGTCGCTATCTTGGGCGTGATAATAAATGAACTTTAACCAAAATGATTGCCTTCGCATGGATTGTGGAACAGGATTGATCTTTGAATTGTGATCGCACCTAAATTGTATTTGGGTATTGAAACACAATGATTATTGAAACAGAAGAAAATAATTGATTGTATACTAAGCATAATAAGCGTTCACTCTGATTTGTGAAAGATACGGTCAAAGACTACCAAATCTTTGTTTCGATTTCAATATCTTTAACAAAACTACACTGCAATCTCTATCACAGTATTTGTCTGTGTAGATATATATATTTCTCACTGTCTGGTTTGCCTTGCCTCTGAAGAAAATTGACAGTATTTGCCTCTCACTTTTTATAAGATAGTTCAGTTTTCCTTTTTATAGTCTACATTTTTTTTTCTTTTTGTCTATGTCTCTGTGTGTGGATACATGATATGAAATTCCTTAATGGGTGTGTTGGCCCTCACATTCCTTGTTCATATTGCAATGAATAAAACTTGTTGATATAAATAGATTTTATGCTTTTGTTGTCGCTTTAAACATTTATGAGCAACATTTTAAGATTTATGCGGTACATCAAGGCCTAATTGACTGAAATACATGTAAAAGAAACGAGTTTTTGTTATGAACTGACTTACTGAAGCTATTTTGATGCTATTTCTGCAAGATGGAAGCAATCCTATTCAGTTCACTGACAGATTCCTCAGCAATAGATGGAGTAGTCTTGGCAGATTTTAGCAATGCTGGCAAAGAAAGGAGATAAAGGATTATAAATTTGCAACTGTAACACTAAATTTGTAGAAGCAATTGAAGTGAGATGTATTGAATGACAAGAGGGCTATTCAAGATGCCCAATCTCCTGTAGAGCAATTGCTCAATGTACAATCTGTTTACAAATGACTAAATACTTGTTGTTCTCCATGTTCTCCTATTTATACAAGTAGCTAACATACACTAACAATACTGACAGCAATGCTAATAGAGCAACTAACACCCATCTAACAGAGCTAACAACCTGACAGAGCAACTAACACCCATTCTAACAGAGCTAACAACCTGATAGAGCAACTCTAACAACAATACTAATCCAGCCTTTGCTCACAGACAGCTTTGCATCTTTGCATTTACTTATACTTCTTCCTTGTATATGTGAACCTGATAGGGGGTCTATCAGTTTTGTAAACATTTAAAAGTAAGACACAATTCTTACTAAAACTATCTAAATTAACCTACTAAAACTAAAATAAAACAAATTGCAGTACATAAGAAAAACTGCTACGCATCTGACACGTGGCCCTCTGTGTTCAAATGTATTACATTGTGATACAAATTTTATGTATTTCCTTATTGATATCCATGTGCACTTGCATACATAACTTTGTGTTGTTGCATTGAAGAATCGCTCAGTAATTTTAATACATAATTTATACGGATAAAATCTCCAAATCTTGGATTGAAAAGTTTGTGGCATGATGGTGAGAAACATTTTAACAAAATAACTAACAAGCTGTTTGTTTAAATAATGCCCAACAAACCCATGGACAGCGACTAATTGGTCATACCGTACCCTTTCTTAACATGTTTCAGAAGAAGTAGAATTCAAAATGTTAAACCAAAGGAACAGTCTTGTTATTTAAACCATGCATCAAGTGCATTGTTGAAAGGTGTTTTGTTTTGGGTATTTTATTACTATTTGGTATGAATTTGTGTCACTTAATCGTTGTTGTATAACTCATTTCATGGAGAAATAGCTGAATTGGAAAATGGAGTTTTGTCCATTTCTCAATCATGCTTCTCGACCTTGACCTCCATTACTCATATCACATCTCTCTCTCACTATCTGAGAAAAAATCTGCTTGATGATCTAATAGTTTACTGTACAATATTGGCCATTCAACATCTTCTATTTCATTACCAAACCAAGAACTTTACTTTACTATAGCAGTATGTATCAATTTTGCATTGGAGGGGTGGGATTTTTTCTAAGGGTGGGTGAAGTGGGAAATCCACGGCATTGACAAAAGGATGGTATATAGAACCTAGGTTTGTGCAATTTGGATGGGGTTGGGTGGCAAAATAACTAGTTGGTTGTGAATTTCCTGGAAAAATGTTTAAACAAAAATAGAAGTTTTCGGATGGTGAATAGTTTTGTTATGTTGTTTTTTTTTTTTAGGTGAAGTATACGTATATGTCCAAATCAACTAAAGAAACTGTCTACATACTTATTTTTGGGGGTTTATCCATAACGTAGCTAGAGAATTACACGAGTATCACGTTCCATGACCTTCTGACATGTAGTGATCAGGGATGCACACCTCCTGAGTCATGTGCTGTGAACTGTCATCGTGTAAACTCAATGAAATATTTTAAAAGAAAATTGAAAAATAAGAAAAATCTCAGGGGGAAGTAAGTATTTATGTTGTTAATTTAGCCGACTAATAACTATAATGTTTGCTTATTATACATGGATAGAATTGCACATTAAAAAATAAGAAAAAATGATACAAGACTACAAAACCATACAAGAGAGATTAGTGTGAGAAAAGTGAACCATCCTATTGAGACAAATTGAGATCTAGTTGATGCCTAATGAGCCAAGTTGAGATCTCGCTGATGCCTAATGACCAATGCCAAACAAGAATCATGCCTTCCATACAAAAGTTCCAAACAGAAACCACGACTTTCCTACCAAAAATCAATGCATATTGAAGCATGGTATTTAGTTGTAGCCAATCAGGCACATACCAAAAATTTATGTATGCTTCACTCATGAAACACCCAAGACAGAAAGGAAGGCAATTAGTAAATGATGGAGAAGTTCAATAGACATTAGAATAGCCAAATCAACACCACTTGAATAACAATGTTACGGAATCTGGAAATATCATTAACAACATGGATCACACATGACAGAACTGCCTGACATAAAACCGACAAATCTAGAATTCGTGATAACAGAATCCCTCCAACTAGTCTTATTCATCACTTGTAATTACTAATTACTGATATGGCTTAGGAACACTTCAATGGGGTACAACTGCATCCCATCAGTAATCTTCCCAAAAACAGTAACAGTAACTGCAAAATCAAGCAGTAGTTGTATCCAATACTATTTGAATTGATACTCTATGAGGGATGGACTTTTAATAAAGAAATTTTTACAAGAAATGGTTGATTTCAATCTTTAAAAGACCCCTGAGCTAGGGATACATACAAAATAGTTAATGAAGTGATACGCCTCATCCTAACTATTAGAATCCACATAATTGTGATTCCTTCATTTTTCAGCTAGTCATCACAGACAAAGTGTGCATCGTCATGTATTTAGTTACTAATGTCACTCATGGTTGACCTTTCTTATGTCCTTTCTGAAATTTTCACCTATAACAACACACTTCTTCTAGGCTATTATCTTACAGAAATGGTCGTCTTTTTCATGATAAAACAATCACAGAATACTTCACTTCATTATTTCTTATAGAAGGAAATTTTGTATTCCCACATATACAATCAATTATGCTTTTGTCCTTCTCAGTAGTGCTCATCCATCACAACATCTTCATTCACTCTACAGAAATACTGTTTCTTACTCGGTTCCATAAATCAGCACTTGTATAATTTGTGTTTCCACTGTCATACTTTAACTCAACCTACACCACTATTGTTACCTTGAGGATCTCCTTCAGCAAACATATCCATGTTGCCTTGTGTCAAAATCTATTGCTAATACTTTAGCACTCTTCCACCAAGACTTTCATATTTGTATAATAGGAACGGGATCACATCAACAGTACCTCAGGATAGAAAGTATCAGAGTGGCTCCTGCAACTAATGTAATGAAATCCAATGTTTGATGACATCAAGAAATACTGAAGTCATTTATGTTATAGGTCAAATGGAGATCTGGTCCAAAATACTCAATTCTCTCTTCTTTTTTTCCTTCAAGAAACCCAATGTTCACAAATCATGTCAGGTAGAGCACTTCCCCTGCATCTGTATCAAATACATGATGGGTTTGATAGGAGACCTTTTGTAACAAACAAGTGGATCTATGACAGAGAAAACTTCATCGCTCTGGTTGAGCTCAATACCCTTCATCTCAGTGACAGTGTTTGAAATGTCCAATTATCCAAGCTAGTCCCGAGGTTTGGTTATCTGAGCTAAGTACCACTCCCTTTTTATCCTGGATGGTACTTGGGCTATCCAAATAGTGAATACTTCACAACTAAAAGGAAATTACTGGACTAGAATAGTCATTAGTCAATGGTTCAACCAAACCTTATTGAACAATTTACTTAGCTTGGTGAATCTAAGATAATCAGACATTTGAAAAGAATTTTCAACTTGGATAACAATACCTTCCAAATATCATCTTAGGCTGTAAAGCATAGATCATATTTAACTCATCATACAGAAGTTGTTTAGGAAACAATCTGATGAAAACAGAATAATCTTGGTAATGATTCAAATTTTCAAACCACCAAAACATAGAAATAGAACCACATCTTTTTCATTTTGCGCAACCACTCAAATGCTCAAGTGGTACAATGGGTACATTGTTATTTAAAGATAAATGTTTCACACCCCAGAGCTAGAAAAGCAGTGATCCATATCAACATACACATAAAAAATGGGAAATTCTAACTCACTGGAACCAGGTTCCAGCAACATGCATATATGATTACAGAAGTAATTACGAAACTAGAAAAGACCAAAACATCAAAATGCTAAGAGGTGGACACAAACAAATAGTATGTCTGCGAAGATATTGAAGTATTGCACATATGGTGCTTCACATGTTGTTTTAATGCACGTAATGCACCGAGACACAAGGTAATTGCTCCACATGAAAATGCACCCAAGAATTATACTCTACAATCAAAATGAGAATGAAACATGGAACCCTAAGAAATTTCAAGAAAAATGCAGGAATTTTACTCTACAATACGTGTCTCCACAGTGCCTCATTTTCAGTTCCAAAGCTCCAAATCCACTTCAACAGGGGAGCAGTGTTAAGGCCCAACCCCCTCTAGATTTTGGTTGGTATACCTTAGTGGTTCTTAAAATTAGGAAAAAAAAAACCCCAATGGAAAGGCAGAAATACAAAGGAGAACATTAAACGCAACTTTGGAATGCCTACTCCACATGGGTAAGTCCTTTTTGGGTGACTAGATATGCACAAAACATAGGCATAAGACATTGTCCGTAAGTGTAGTATACCATCCATTAGTAATATGTTGCAAACTATATATCTTTGTCAGTGCCACTGAACATCCTGACATCTTGTAGATTAAAATTTGTCAGTTATTATCATGATGATTGATAGTGTGGTAACTACTCAAGTTTCCAACTATCAATCAAAAATGTAAACAAAGAATTATGTATTATTAATCAACTACGTTTTATGTATTATGCGGATCATCATGGGTTTCCTATATTCACTTTTATTGACACACCGGGGGCTTTTGCAGATCTAAAATCAGAAGAACTAGGCCAAGTATGGACCTCAAATCTGATTCTAAGTTAGGTTTAATAAAAATCCAGCTCAACTGAATTGTTTGTTTTACCTACATGCAGGGTGAAGCTATAGCCCACAACTTGAGGAGTATGTTCGGTCTGAAAGTTCCTGTTATTTCTATTGTTATGGGCGAGGGTGGATCTGATGGTGCTCTGGCCATTGGATGTGCTAACAAATTACTCATGCTTGAGAATGCAGTCTCCTATGTTGCGAGGTGGTTATGAAATTAAGTAGGAACAACATGATTTGAGGTCAATAAGGTCTGTAAAATTATGACCCAATTAAAATTGAATAACAAGGTTATGAATCTGATGAATACAAAAGTCCTAAATTTAAGAACAACACAACTCAAAATGAAGAACAGCACAACTCGACCAAATTAATACTCTAATAAGGAAATCAAAGAGGAAAAAGAAAAAAATTCAATTCCAGAATTACCTATCTGAAAAATTGATCCTTCAATCAACCAAAACTGATACAAAGACTGATCCTTCAAAGCCTTCCAAAGACTTCCACAATTACTTCATAAACTGATACAAATTACTTCATAAACTGATACAAATTAAAAATCGTTAGGGTTTGCGGTGAAAGCAAAGCAGGAAAGAGTGAGTGTGTTGAGAATCAGATACCGACCTGAAACGGAGAGCGAGAGCACGTACGGCGAGAAGTAGAGCACGTTGGAGAGGGAGAAACGGAACGGAGAGGGAGAGGACAGAACGGAGAGGGACAGCGATCGGAGAGGGACAGCGATCGGAGAGGGACAGGGAGAGCAGAATGGAGAGGGAGAGGGAGATGAGAGCAGTCAGAGAGGGAGACAGATCGAGAAGGAGAGCCACTGCCTTCCTTCCTTCTTCTTTGTTTTTTTTTTTTTTTTTTTTCGATTCGAGCGGGATTCTTGGCGCCCTACGAATTGCAAGTCCCGCCTCCATATCATTCATAGCAATTTACAAATGCACAAATCAATTTGGCCATTGATGGCGTTTTACAACTTTTTAAAGCATTTTACAAAGTTTGCATAGCATTTTGGCCACATTGAACAAATTAGGTTTTGACTTTTCATAGCACTTTATGAAAAAACGCTATGGTCATATGCTATTAATGACCGTTTGTGTCGTAGTGCCATCAGCTATACCGGTAATTGAATTCCTCGAAATTGAGCAAAGCACATTCTCAATCTTGACAACACATAAGTCCAAATGCTTAATATTGTTGTTTCTTCAAAAATGTTCCACCTGCAACACATGTAACAAAAAAATTTATCTTCCGTAGGGGTAAGTTCATCATCTTACCTTCACAACAGACAAATATGAATCTGTTAGGCCAACATACTTTCCCACCAATGCAATCCTCACCTGCAATAATAAGGCGTTATGGACGTCACTATAGGTGAGGGGTTTGTCTAAATGTCGAGGAAACCAGCGAGGGAGGGGGTGAAGCCCGTTCACCCCCTCGAGATGCGTAAAAGCGCCTCGATACATGAGCTTGCATGCATCTCGAGGGGATGAACGGCTTCACCCCCCTCCCTCGCTGGTTCCCTCGACATTTAGAATTTCCCATAGGTGAGAGATACTCCATGAACGAATTACATTCCAACAATACTAATAGAAATACTGAGATTATCGAAAGTTGCTGCTCTCCTAGTCCACTCTTGTAAATCAGGAGGTGTAGCAATGCTGAAACAAAACATTCATAACCAGTCAGCTAAAATGCACAAGTGACTTAATTTCTTTCTTTTTTTTTCCTTTTTTTGATAAATTAACCAATAACAAAAGATGAGAAATAACCAGCACAGGCCTCTGTACAAAATTTTCCTTGAAACTCATTAATTTTATAATAGTTGTGTTGCAATATGATTCTAAAACTTCATGCTCTGAACAACAAAGAAGATGAATGTACACATGACATGTTACCGTAGGCAGTTCAGCTGATTTAGAATCGCATTATGAGCGTTTTGGCTCTGGAATAAGGCAATGATTAGAGATTTAACATATGTCAGATGTACTTAAAAAATTAATAACAAAGCAAGCTTCAAACTTGAAGTGTGTCATTGCACTCACTCGTAGCAACTGAGGAACATGCCAAATGTTTGGAACATCATGTATATTGAGAACATTGCTGAGCTAAGATAAACATAAAAGATGCAACATATATTATTACTATGAAAAGCCATGAAAAACATCAAAATCAGCTACTTACAAGAACATGACAAAACTGTGAAAGTTTCTCCTTTGTATTATCTAATAAAGGCCGAAAAAATGAGAATAAATCACCAAACTTATCAGGTCTCACACCTTATGAATCAAAACGGAGCATCTTAGATGCATCCTAACCCATTCAGATTTGTACGCGCTTAATGGAGCAGATCCTTCCTTTTTTCTAAACTTAGATTTTACAAAGGCAAAGCATTTACCATCAGTTCAGATTCTTGTTTGGGAAAGAACAGAATATACCTGAGAAGTACGACATGCTAACAAATGAGGAGTCAGTCCCAACACCCTCAGTTCTCGGACACTATGTTGCGTTGGCTTAGTTTTCTACATCATAAACAAGCAAAAAGCTTGATACTCAATTAACCAACACAAACTCCAATTCCCTTAAAAGAAATTAAATATTCTTATAAAAAACAAATAAATGTAATAAAGACTGAAAATCACCAGAAACAAGTTTGAACTAAGATTACCTCAAGAAGACTTACTTGTTCGCCGACTACACCAATAATTGGTATAAGGCTCACGTGAACAAGACAGAAGTTGTCTGGTCCTGAAAATGGATTTTTAAACCAACAAGTGAATACATAACATAGTTAACAGATGTGTGTGTGTGTGCAGATTGTATTATCTTCTCTTTTTTATCTCCCTTGTGACAATAAGCAATTATTTAATTGTTGGACTTTGTTCAAGAAAACTTCTCTCTAGTAAATGGGCATTTACAAAATGCTCAAGGCAAAGCAAGCACATGGGCATCATCACAATCACAGATATAGTGACTTACTTGACCTTCCTGATGCCCGACTACTTCAGCTTTGTGATGTTGATTAATATGTACTCACCAGATAGAATACCGGGAAATGTGACCTTCCTGATGCCCGATGATCGAATGTTATCTCAGATTCCATTGTCTGCGAGTAGTGTATACAATTTCTTGCAGAGACATTCAATTCGTTCACCTTTGCTCTCTGATCACCTGAAACTTCTCCCAACTAGGTCCATGATCCCAACTTCAGAACCAGACTTCATGCTCAGAGTTAACAACAATAGCAGTAGCAGAAGCATTTACCTTAATGATGTGCAGATCATTAGCCCAAACATCTGCACTTCAGGGAATTCAATTACCGGTATAGCTGATGGCACTACGACACAAATGGTCATTAATAGCATATGACCATAGCGTTTTTTCATAAAGTGCTATGAAAAGTCAAAACCTAATTTGTTCAATGTGGCCAAAATGCTATGCAAACTTTGTAAAATGCTATAAAAAGTTGTAAAACGCCATCAATGGCCAAATTGATTTGTGCATTTGTAAATTGCTATGAAAGATATGTAGGCGGGACTTGCAATTCGCAGGGCACCAAGAATCCCGCTCGAATCAAAAAAAAAAAAAAAAAAAAGCAAAACAAATAAGAAGGAAGGAAGGAAGGCAGTGGCTCTCCTTCTCGATCTGTCTCCCTCTCTGACTGCTCTCATCTCCCTCTCCCTCTCCATTCTGCTCTCACTGTCCTCTCTCCGTTCTGCTGTCCCTCTCCGTTCTGTCCCTCTCCCTCTCCGTTCTGTTGTCCCTCTCCGATCGCTCTCCCTCTCCGTTCTGTTTCTCCCTCTCCAACGTGCTCTACTTCTCGCCGTACGTGCTCTCGCTCTCCGTTTCAGGTCGGTATCTGATTCTCAACACACTCACTCTCTCCTGCTTTGCTTTCAACGCAAACCCTAACGATTTTTAATTTGTATCAGTTTATGAAGTAATTTGTATCAGTTTATGAAGTAATTGTGGAAGTCTTTGGAAGGCTTTGAAGGATCAGTCTTTGTATCAGTTTTGGTTGATTGAAGGATCAATTTTTCAGATAGGTAATTCTGGAATTGAAATTTTTTCTTTTTCCTCTTTGATTTCCTTATTAGAGTATTAATTTGGTTGAGTTGTGTTGTTCTTCATTTTGAGTTGTGTTGTTCTTAAATTTAGGACTTTTGTATTCATCAGATTCATAACCTTGTTATTCAATTTTAATTGGGTCATAATTTTACAGACCTTATTGACCTCAAATCATGTTGTTCCTACTTAATTTCATAACCACCTCGCAACATAGAAGACTGCATTCTCAAGCATGAGTAATTTGTTAGAACATCCAATGGCCAGAGCACCACCAGATCCACCCTCGCCAATAACAATAGAAATAACAGGAACTTTCAGACCGAACATACTCCTCAAGTTGTGGGCTATAGCTTCACCCTGCATGTAGGTAAAACAAACAATTCAATTGAGCTGGATTTTTATTAAACCTAACTTAGAATCAGATTTGAGGTCCATACTTGGCCTAGTTCTTCTGATTTTAGATCTGCAAAAGCCCCCGGTGTGTCAATAAAAGTGAATATAGGAAACCCATGATGATCCGCATAATACATAAAACGTAGAGCCTTCCGGTAACTGTTTTGAACAACCGAGTTACTTCGGTTCAGTTTGATTTTTTTCAGCCCCGAATAAATCGAATCGAACCGTATCAATTTTTTATCTGTGTTTTAGCTCTCAGACCCGCCACAAACAAATCAAGTCCCACCCCAAATTCCAACCCCCACACACCCCCATTTAATTTCCACCTACCCCATTTAGTTTAGCTAAGGTGAATATATAGAGATTTGATCCAGCTAGATAAATAGAGATGTCCACCATAGACATCATAGATATAGGTGAGCCTGACGTGCTAATATTCATTATTGATAATCTTGTAAATGAACTTTGTTTTGAGACTTTATTCGGCTCCGTTGTTGAAGGAGTTTTTGTTGTTGTATAACAACTAAGTACAAATGATCTCCATGTGATATTGTTGTAGAGTTGTTGTATATATATATGTCAAAAACCTCCCAACATCACCAGTGTTGCTCTTCGCCGAATAAATCATCGCGCAACGCTGCATATGGTCGGAGAACGTCAGCTACTACAAAAGGCAACGGGTACCTCTCCGACGCCATCCTTAGTGCCGCCAAGGGTTCCGTAGAGGATCAAATCGGCCGAGAAACGTGACTCTTTGAAGTTCAGGCTAAATCAGGTTTTGAATTTCGGAAGCCAAGTTGGGCGGAGGTTCGGGAACTCGTTGGGCACCGTGTGTCTGGGCATGTTTTTTCTTTTTGTTCGACTACTTTTATCTGCATTAGCACTACTGGGGGTTTTATCGAATTGTATGGTCATTCGAACTTGTTTAATTAGAATGCAATGATGTCAATCTATTTTATCATAATAGAAAAACTAGCTTAATCTTGTTTTTTTTTTTTTTTTGACAATATTATCTTGTTGAGGTTCAAATTTTATTTGAAATCTGTATGTGTGAAGAAAGTTTTATCTTTGTGTTTAGGTCTAGCTGTATGAGAATGGTAATGGGCAAGGATTGTGATTTCGCGAAATAAAACGAAAATTTTGTATTTTTGAAACTACAAAAACGAAAAGGGCGAAATAAAAAAAAACATTTTTCGAGGGTTTTTTTCTTCATAAGTTTCATTTTTTCATAAAAATACAAAAACCAGCTACACAAATTAACATTTTTTCGTGGATTTTTTTCGAAAAATTTCAAATTTTTTTGTAAGTTTTGAGTTTTTCTTCTTCTACTTATCATTTATTCTAATTATTTATTGATTTTTGAAATCACCCCCTAATTTCATAATTATCACTTCTTTTACTTATATATTGATTTTTTAAACTATCCATTAATTTTCAAATTATAAACATTTTAGTTTCATTTAATGGTCTAATACATTTATTTATTTGCATATTATTTTTTTCATATATTTAATATACCATTGAAATTCATAATATATTTAACGTATTTTCAAAAAATTTACATTTTTTCTTTACACACCGAAATATTTCTTAAAATAAGATAACCAAAATTAACTCAAAAAACAAAATCACAATCCTTGGTAATGGCAATGCAAAATTATTTCAGTGAGAAGAAAAAAGAGGATGGAAAAACCAAATCAAATTGGTCGATTTCGTTCAGTTACAATTTTCTATTTGAAATATCAGTAAATCAAACCGAACTGAACCGAAAACCAAATCTCAATTTTGATTCGATTTCAAACCGATTAACACCCCTATGAAATCGTTCGTCTTCCACAATTTGCCTCTACCAACATCTCTAAATTCTCACATAATAAATAAATAAATAAATAATTAAAAAGTTTAAAATGGAACATACCCACCCATCTGCCCAACCCTACTACTAATTCACCCACTTTCCACCTTACCCCAAACAGGAACACCTCTCTTAACTGAGTGAAGTGACTCACTAACTCCCTCCTCACTGTTCTTCTTCCCTCCTCAACTCAACAGTCCCTCCCCCATTCAAAATGGATTCAACTTTGAAGATGAAATAGCTCAGATGCCTCCTAGATAATACCTCACATAATTTTTTTTTTGTTTTTTGGTATGTAAAATTTTGTGTTGTGAAGTGTATTAAATGCAACAGATGGGGAAACTCACCCACTTCCTAAAAATCAAATCTTTCAAAATGATTCAATCTCTACACATCATCATTTCACTCTCCACCATCACTACTCCATCTTCCAATGTTCACCACCCCTTCCGCCGCCTCCGGCGGTGGCGCCGTCATCACTTCAGCCTCCTTCCTGACCAACCTCTCCACCCTCGGTCTTGGCTACGCCATAGCCATAGCCTTAGGTTTCTTAGTTCTCCTATCCACCATCCTCCTCGCCTCCTACATCTGCTGCCGCCACCACCACCACCACCACCACCCTCCTCATCCTCCGCCACCAAACCCTAACAATCCTCACGAAATCATAGTCCCCCGCATCATCTTCGTCGCCGAAGATGACGAAGACGACGACCACCGCGTCCCCGGTCTCGATCAAAGCGTCATCAATTCATACCCTAAATTCCCATTCACCAATGGCACTACCGGTGACTCGATGTGTTCTATTTGTCTTTGTGATTACAAAGAAAGTGAGATGCTTAGGATGATGCCTGATTGCAGGCATTTTTTCCATCTCTACTGTGTTGACGCTTGGTTGAGACTTCATGCTTCCTGCCCTGTCTGTCGGAATTCTCCATTGCCAACACCCCTTTCGACGCCGCTGTCCGAGGTCGTTCCGCTGTCGCAATATACTGATAATCGAAGGCGGAGGTGATGTTAGTTCAATTGAATTTTCTTACTGCTCAATTTTATTTGTTTAGGTCTGGGTTTAGTGTAAATTTGAATGGTAACAAGAAATTTGATAGAATTTTTATCTAATTCAGTGTGATTGCCTGATTGGTAATAGATGATTGGTTGGTTTTGGGCTTTAGTAGAAATTGCAATGTAAGGGAAAACTCTCAAATGGTAAACCTTTGAAATTGAGTGATCTTGTCCACCAAAAGAGCTGACCCCATCACTATTGTAATGCGGTCCTCCCACCTCGTAAATCTTTCTGGGCATGAGTTAGTCAAATTACAAAGGGATGCCCTGTGAGAATGATATACAAATGGGAGGGAAAGCAAATGTGCTGCAAGGGCTTTCTTCGTATACTGTGTGTGTCTCACTTGGCTTTCTATGTGTTGGCATGCATGTTTCCAATGGAATTTAGAGCAGGATGATGAATTTAAGGTATGTTCTGTCGTAATTTCTTACTAAAAACTTATCTTGTATACCGTTATCAACACAATTAATATGTTGTAGGAATTGCGTGATGGTGCAAGTATCATGTAAAGTATTTTCTAATATCTTCCTGTATTTAGCTGACCAGCTTTCAGTCCACGTGTCGGTTACTTCTAAATACATCCTTGCATTGAATCTGTTTCTCCTAGATCTGTCCGTTGCTTCTCCTAGTTTCCTTCGTTTTGCTGCCAAGGTTGGTATGGAGTTGGATCAGTCACTTATATCCAAGCTGTTACTCCATTGTCTTTTTGCACCTACATCATGCATCTTTGTACTGATTAACTTAATAAAAACCTTAGGAGCGAAGGACAAAACTCAGCTCGGTATTCCACACATTACATCTTCTTTCAGCTTCTGCCTGTTGTTGCTCTTCTCCGATTTCAAAGCAACTCCGAGTCAGTCTTAGCAGATTCAATATTCTAAATTTCCCGTGCATTCACGTCATGCATATAACTAATGAATCCCAAAGGGAATGTTATTTGACTCCCTTTGGTGAAGGGACTCTCTGCGGAGGGTCCCAAGTTGTGTCCACGTAGCTTGCGTAGTGAGAATGAAAGGGTTATACGATTGGGCGACTACTGAGGAAACAAAATTATGGTTATCATTAACAACAGTAAGGGAAAACCCTCAAATGGAGTTTTCTTTTTCCAGTAAAAGAGCTGACCCAATCACTATTGTAATGCAGCCCTCCCACCTCATAAGTCTTTCTGGGTGTGAGTTAGTCAAATTATGAAGGGATGCTCTGTGAGAACGATATACAATTTGGAGGTAAAGTAAATGTGCTGCAAAGGCTTTGTTTATATACTGTGTGTTTATATACTGTATGTGTATCACTTAGCTTTCTATGTGTTCACATGCATGTTTCCAATGGTAGCAACAGAGTTTAGAGCAGGATGATGAATTTCAGGTATGTTATGTCATAATTTCTTACTAAACTTATCTTGTATACCGTTATCAAACACAATTAGTATGTTGTAGGAATTGCGTAATGGTGTAAGTACCATGTAAAGTATTTTCTAATATCTTCTGTATTTAGCTGATTCAGTCCACGTGTCGGCTACTTTTAAATACGTCCTTGCATTGAATCTGTTTCTCCTAGATCTGTTCGTTGCTTTCCCTAGCTTCCTTTGTTTTGCTCCTAAGCTTGGTATTGAGTTGGATCAGTCAGTTACATGCGAGCTGATACTCCACTCTTTCTGCACGTACATCATGTTTCTCTGTACTGATCAACTTACTAAAAACCTTAGGAGCGAAGGACGGAACTCAGCTCGGTATTCCACACATTACATCTTCTTTCAGCTTCCGCCCGTTGTTGCTCCTCTCCGATTCGGAGGCAACTCCAAGTTAGTCTTAGCAACTTCAATAGTCAAAATTTCCCATGCATTCACGTCTGGTATATAACTAATGAATCCCAAAGAAAGGAATACTATTCAACTCCCTTTGGTGAAGGGACTGTCTGCGGAGGGTCCCAAGCTGTGTCCATGTAGCTTGCAATTGTAGTTGTATATAAGGTACTGCACCCGAAGGCTCCTAACCATATCCCAAAAGAGTAGGCATTTCTTCCACCTTTACTGTGTGGACCATTGGTTGAGGCTTCATGCTTCGTGCCCCTTCTGTCGGAATTCCCAGTTGCCAACACCCCTTTTGACTCCGCTGTCCGAGATCGTGTCCCTCTCACATTATACTGATAATCACAGGCTGAGGTGATATTAATTCAATTGAATTTTTTTGCTGCTCAATTTTCTGTCTAGGGACCTGGGTGTGTAAATTTGAATGGGTAGCAAGAAAGTTCATAAATGTTTAATTTAGAGTTGATTGATCAGGTTTGGGGTTTAGTAGAAATGCAGAGTTTGAAAGGAAATTGCAAGCAATGAATAGAAAAGAATAGTATTTTTCATGGAAATTGCATATTGAAATAGAAAATGAATTTTGATATGTTCAATCTGTATTTAGCATTGGTATTTCACTATGTTTGGGTTATTTTTGTATGTGTGTAGATAACGGCAATTTAGCGAATCTCTACGGTCTCGTACTTTTTTTTTTTTTTTTCATTTTGGCTTAATGTGTAGATTGTGTAGGATTAGGGTCACTATAGAATGAAAAAAATGAAGGAAGAAGGGAAGTGTAAAGAGAAAACTGAGTATATGGTTAGGCAACTCCCAAGAAAACAAAAATATGCTTCTTGTTAACAGAGATGAAAGCAAAAACTTCAAAATGGTAAACCCTTGGCCTTGAGCTAGAGTGTCCTTGTCTACAAAAGAGCCGACCCTTGATGCCATAATGTGGTCCTCCACCCTTACCCTAATGTTCAAACTGCCGCCTACATCTTTCTAACGGAACTTAACCCAAATTATGAAGGAGATCCTTAAAAAATAATCTACAGTTGGGAGGAAAAGGAAATATGCTGCAAATCCGTTCTTCATATACTGGTAACGCTTGGCATTTATGTTCCCAATGGTTGCAACAAATCTTACAGTGGGGTGAAGATCTAGCATAAGAAATATGTCGGTAGTCGTGAAGTAAATGAAAATATTTCAGTCAAGGAATTTTTTGTCATAATTTGTTACTAAACTTATCTTGTATACTGTTATCAACACAATTAATATGGTAGGCAATATGTAATTGTGGAGGTATCATGCAAAGTGTCTTCTAATATCTTCTGTATTAGCTGACCAGCTTTCCATCCATGTGTAGGTGACTTCTAAAGCCATCCTTGAGTCGAACTTTGTTTATCTTAAATCTGCTCGTTGCTTTGCCTAGCTCACTTTGTTCTGCTCCTAAGCTTGGTATTGAGTTGAATTAGTCAGTTACATGTGAGTTGACACTCCACTGGCTTTCTGCACCCACATCATGTTCCTTTAGTACTGATCAACTTAGTGAAAACCTTAAGATCGTCTAATGGAACTCAGCTTGGTATTCCACACATAACATTTTTCCTGTCAGCATCCGTCCTTTGTTGTCCCTCTCCGATTCGGTGGCTAGTCTATGTGCTCTTGCCAGGACGCCTAACAATAGTAAAATATGCCTACCATCTTCAGGAGACCTCTAAAGTTATAAATTTATAGTAGAGGACTAGATTAAGTTTCAGCATCTTAGATGTCCACCCTATATGCTTGTGAAGTTAAAGATTGTATTGATTGTATTAATTGTATTAATGCCAAGTTTTAAGGATATGAATATCAGATATAGACATATTAGCTCAAGATTCCATGCTTATATGACAATATCTGGTCATCACAGACGAGATTAACCAATGGTGAGCACCTTTGCCTGCTCTTCCTATAGTTTCAATTTGGAACGATAGAGAGATCATACTTTCTGTTTATACATTCTCAGCAACATCACTATGGATCTCATTGTTTTACTTTCCTGTCTTGTCTTTCTTAGATCATTGAAAGTTTAGATATGGTAATTTAGGTATGGTTATTCATCCATTTCTCTTTATTGCGATAATATATCAATTCTGTATTGCTTATTGGAGTGTTAACTGAAAATTTCATCTGTTCACTATTATAAAAACTCGGTGATTTATGTTTATTCTGCTTTTGTACTAAACACTGGATTGGGGGATAAAAGAAGCCATGTACTTTCGGTTCCACTTATATCTCTGTTGAAATCTTTCGTCATTCAGATGCCTCTCAATATTTCACTGTATTTACACTTGCAATCCTGAAGAGGATGAACGTTTTGAAGATTTGTAGTTAATTTTTGCCGGTTCATCTCAATGTTTGTATGGTAAGAAATGGTACTTGCAGAAGCCGAGTTCTAAATAATTATTGTCAGGGAGATCCCATTTTCATACCATGGTTGTACTCTATTCACACTTGGGTAAAACAAAAAACCCATTCATGATGCCCTAATGCGAGCTATTCTCAGTCAACCAAGTTCAAAGTCGAATGTATTTGTCCACCTGCAATTAACGTGGATTCGGTCTCCCTGCAATTTTAGCAAGCGACAAACCTCTTCGGAAATTTTTACTGCAGTACTAGACTACTACTACTTGCTTGTAATGCAGGAAGTCATTACACTCTGCAAGGCTTAAATCTCTTCAGTTGTAATGTCTTAACATTGTCAAGATAAGTTACTTTAAAAAGGATCATCACACGGGGGTATTCACTGAAGAAGCAAAATTCTAGGCTTCTCTATCGATGGCTTGTTTCTCAGTTTTGTCTCGTTTTATCCTGATTGATCAATTACGAGTTAACGACGAGAGTTCTTGAGGCTCATGTGTCCACCATGGGATTTTGTACAGGTTTCACTTATTGATCACCCCATGACCTTTTTCTAGTTAACCAAGATGTCTTCACTAAATATACCAATCTTGCAGTTCATGCTGCAAGACTTTTTTTTTTTTTTAATGTGGCGTTGCAGCAAGGTCTGTTTATTTAAGACTTTTATTTCGACTGTTCAGGAGTTCTTCTAATGCAGCTAAGTCTGCGGCTTGAGACTAGGTAGTTTGCTTGCGAAGGATGATGTATTATTATTATTAAGCTCTCCGATTGATGTAAGCCACAGTAAACAATTCAATCTATGAAGTGGAGTCCTGATAAAAAAATCCAGAGATGCTTCTAAGGTCGTAACAGACTCCCCCAGCCTTGTTTTGGGACTTGGAAAGGCATTTGAAAGTCACTTTTATATATAGCTATGCACTGGTTTCTATTCTTACTTCACCTCAATCCCTAGTTCTAGCCTTACATTGTGATTGTAGTACATCGCACTCTTGTTAGAACTTATTCGATGGTACGACTCTTAAGATGATCAAGCTATAACTAAGTCAATGCTTCGAAACTGAAGAAAGCACTTATCCAGGGAGGGATCATCGATCAGGATTGTAGTTACTGAGCTTCAGGCTGACATCATAACGCGAATGAGTTGGATTTCTTCTACGGATTGATTAGAGTACTAAAATTTGTTGAATATCCTCTAATTAAGAATGAAAGGTGGTAATTATTATTAGGGAACTCGAAGCAATCGTAGCACATGCAATAGGGTTGCATGGGAAATGCAGCCAGGAAATCAAACTCTAACCCCTAAATTTTTTTCAATACCCATTGAAACTGATCTTAAAATCCCCTAATCCCCATGGTTTAATCTCTTTTTCTTGATAAAATATGTGATTCTAGTCAAACATTAAGGCTCTTCATACTCTTTTTTCACATCTGCCTCCCAAAACATGTAGTTATAGTGTTGAATAGCTTCTCTTGCTTTGAAGTTTGCAGATTCCTTCCTCTTTGTTCATCTGAGGTTTTCTGGATGATATTATCTTTGTGAAGCTTTTCAAGGTTTCAGTGTTATAGGTAAGAGATGCGAAACTCAAACTTGTTTCCGAAGTTCGGTAAGTGGAGAGGAATACACAGCTTCATCTTTGTATTAGGTTCCTTTGCTCTTTTCCTATGCTTTGTTACATTGTCCAAATTCTACTCTCTCAGCTCTTTCATCAACCCTGGATCCTTCTGTGACCATGTAAACTCTGATAACAATATCGTAAGTGAAGGTGAGACATGGAAGACTCTTGAAACTATTGTTCAGAAGATTCACTATGAACTAAAAGGTATGAGCGAGCAAGAAACGAGTTCATTTACAGTCAGATATATTGCTTTCCTTGCAGACATTTTGGGGATGGTTCAGTCTGTTAAAGAAGCTCTGCCGCAGCTGGAAAAACAAGTTCATCCTCTATCTAGACCGTATGAACATCGAGACCAGCCAACAAACTACTTCCTGATAGAAGAGATACGAAAGTATGTGAGGATCAAGCCTAACAGACTTGGGAAGCAGAACTTCATGGGTGCGAATGGAACCTTCACTAGTATTGGTCACGCTTGTTTCTCAATGAAGAGTGAGTTGGAAGAGTACATGGATTACGATGTAGGTGACATTTGCAAGGATGATTGGAAACTAGCTCAGAAGCTCATGGTTCATGGATGTGATCCATTACCAAGAAGAAGGTGCTTCTCAAGAGCTCCTAAGCTCTATTACAAGCCCTATCCTATTAACGAGTCTTTGTGGAAGCTCCCTGATGATCGAAATGTTAGATGGGCTGGGTATAGGTGCAAGAACTTTGCTTGCCTAGCTGGTAATACCATGCGAAAGGGGTTCTTCAAGTGTGCTGACTGTTTCAATCTTTCCGATCATGAGAGGCCTAGGTGGATTGAACTTAGCCCGGTTTCCCCAGATTCAAATCAGACGTCGGATTTTCTTATATCTGAAGTTCTGAACATCAAGCCAGGGGAGATCAGAATTGGATTGGATTTCAGTGTTGGGACTGGGACTTTTGCTGCAAGGATGAGAGAGTTCAATGTGACTATAGTCTCAGCTTCAATCAACCTTGGAGCTCCCTTTAATGAGATGATAGCTCTTCGGGGACTAGTTCCTATTTACTTGACTATAAATCAACGACTCCCATTTTTCGATAACACTTTGGATATCATCCACACTACGAGATTTCTCGATGGTTGGATTGATTACTTGTTCCTGGACTTTGTGCTGTTTGATTGGGACAGGGTTTTGAGGCCTGGAGGACTACTTTGGGTTGATAGTTTCTTCTGTTTGAAGGAGGACTTGGATGACTATCTGGAGGCATTCAAGATGCTGAGATACAAGAGGCACAAGTGGGTTGTTGTACCAAAGCTGGATAAAGATGACAAAGAGGTGTTCTTCTCTGCGGTATTAGAGAAACCGCCGAGGCCCTTCTGATGATTTCCTCACTCCTCGCTTCTGTTTCTTACTGATTGAGTTCATCAAATTTCTATTGTCAATAAGGAATCATAGAAAGAGTTGCTAGTCATTGTTCTCTGGGAGTTAGATTTAGATTAGACTGAAGAGAAACCAAAAAGCTTATTGTATGAAACATTCGATATTTTAGTTGCTCATGATGTTACTGCTGTCCCTGGGTGTTAGTATATGCTTAAGTTCAAGATAGTTCTGTCACTGTTTATGTGCAGCTACTGCAACCCACAAAAAACTTATGTGGACGTGTGGAGACTCAAATCGACTTGACGCAAACATAACTGGAAGCTGCAGGCGTTGAGGTTATATTTTCTGACTGTTGATAATTGTTTTTGCATTCTTAGAGTAGCTCGTATAGCCTTTTGGGCTCCAATAGCTGCTGTTCTTTCCCAAACACAATAAAAATTAAAAAGTAGACTTTCAAATAAATAAATCGATACAATAGAAAACACAAAATATAACCTCGAGAGCAAGCACCGACACAAAGCCATTATCATTGAAGCAAGAAATGACCAAGATAATAAAAATGGAACGGAGCTTCATAAGCTTGTTTCACATAGAGATTCCATTACTCAGACAAAATGAAAAGCAGATCAACAGAGATGAGAGTGGGGATAGGCTTTTTCTATTTTGCTGCCGTAATTGTCTACTTGCTTCTCTGTTACTAACTATGGCATCGTCTCTAACATCTAATTTCCAAAACAGAAGAACTGATTTAAGACAAAAAACTGAAAACTAAGACATGCTGCGAGCCCTTCTGATTCACATAAGTACTTGATGACACCTAGTAAGGACTTGTTTGATAACCACCATTAGTTCAACAGGGGTGGGCATCAAGTACCTCGGTGGCATGTGTGATACTGAGGAATCACTACAATTATTTTCAGGAAAATTCTAAATGGGCGAGGGGGTGAGTGTGATCGCTCATCCCCCTCGAGATGCACGCATGTGCTCTCGAGATGCACAGCTTCGCAAATCTCGAGGGGGATGAGTGGTAATACCCACCCCCCTCGCCCCTTTCCTCGACGGCTAGAAGGGTGAATATAGCTCCTATCTGATCTCTTATCCCCTTCCTTTCCTAATTTTACAAACAGGTTCATCTGGCGATTGAATAAGCTTTAGACCTGGGTGATAATTGAGGTCTCCTCTTATTATTTTCTGACCCTCATCCAACTCACTTATATCGACATCGATGTAGGGTGGAACAATGTCAGCAGGGCAAAGGAACTTCACTGTCCTCTTCATGGTATGCACAAAATTAGGCCCTGCCAATTTGGACAAAAAAAGCTTAATATAGAACAATCTAAAAAAAACCAAAATAAATAATACAGAACCTACTAGACAACTTAAAGAAACCACTAAAATTTGAGTGAAGAAACTATCAAACTGTTTTTACGGATAGGCAAAAGAGAAACTACATTACCCACACAAAAAAAAATAAACGTGAACATCTCTCATGCAACTAGAGCCTAAACAGGGAACCTCTACTGTACCTAGTCCACAAGATGTCAATCCACCACCCCCTTGCTACATATGCACAAATTTGGAAGAAACTATATTCCAAGAAATTGTAGATAATTTTCTTTGGAAAAAACAAATACATAAAGCTAATGCTCAAGCACGATAAAGAAGACATAGGCAATCTCGTTTTTGGACCCCCACCCCCACCCTACATTGAGTGATAACTTTACGGATGGAACCTGACAAATAAATTCCGCACTTGGTGTCAATTTCCTTTTGTGAACTCAACCTGTAACCTTTTTATTTATTTATTTTTATTTATTTATTTATTTTTCCATTTGGATTTGGCTGATTTCAGCATTTTTCACATCAATCTTTGGCATTGCCTCTTCATCAAGTCATGCTCAATCAGCTTATTGGTCACTCATTTATCATCAATATGGTGAACTCCTATTTCCATTGCCCTTCTATAACAAACCAATCTTCACCTCCTTCAAAATATTTTTGCGTAAAATCTTGCCGATGCTAGAATTTCACCAATCAATCTCAGTCCATGAGAAACATTCACACTTCCATACAAATGAATGTTGAAAGGTGTATGCTGTTTCTAAGCACCCCAGCAAATTTGGCATCCTCACTAACTTAGATCCCCACCCCACCCCACCCTACCACGAGAGGTCCTTTAGGGGATGGAACCTGACCCCAAAAATAAGTAAATTCTACACTAACTTACTTCACATTTCCTTTAGTGAACTCAACCTAAAACTTCTTTTTTTTTCACTTGAATGCAGCTGATTTCAGCATTTTTCAACATCAAAAATCTTTTAATGCCCTCAATGTCATAGTATATTCAACTGTCCAATGGGAAATACGATGCCCTCCTTCCATCATTGTTAGACATATTATCCAATACTGCTCAATCTGAAGGGTTTCTTCAGTCAGGCAACTCTTGTGTCCCTTTAATTACATTGGGACAGGTCTAAACATTGCCAGGAAGTGCATCCAAAGTCACCTGCCTAATGTGCATTGCATTCCCTGTTGCCGTGACATTAGATTTAGAAAGCACCAACCAGGAACAAAAGAATTAGAAATTTATCAGCTTGTGTATAGGAATGCCTGAATGTCAGCCTGCTTGAAAATTTGATCCTCATATAATACAGGACATCAAAAATTGTGAATTTGCAAACCTCGGGTTGTAGCTTTACTTATTGACTTGTTGGCTTTTGTCTCTGTCTACAAGTGGGTAACTAGAGAGTAATAATTGCTGTTTTCATTGAGTGTGTCCCTAACCATTTAATTCCTAGCTTTGACTCTCTTCAACAAACAATAGTCCTAAACGGGATAAGTTTCTTTATTGTACTAAGTTTACAAACTATTATATATGTGCTCCTTGGGATACATAGTCTTCTGCGCATTGAGATGAGTTATGAGCAAGAAATGTGATTTCTCGAAAAATGTTGAAATTTCACAAAAAAATTCTTTCTTTTTTTTAGTTACCGAAATTTCTTTCGAAATTTGAAAAAAAAAATTCATTAACCAATCTCAATTTTCGTACATTATAACCTTAGTTTATTATTAAAATTTTGTTATAAAGTGATTTTTATGCAATATGTAGTTTGTATGGCATTATGACTCATATTGGGACCTTTATGTAATATGTAAGAGTTTAAAGTGCTTAAACTATATTGATAACTTCAAAATTACAACCGAAAGTTTTACTTTTTTCTATACACAACGAAATATTTCTTAAAATCAACTTACCGAAATTACCCCGAAAAACGAAATCACAATCCTTGGTTATGTTTGATAAGAGTGCTCAGTATTTTCCAATTAATTATATTTCTTTTTTAGTTTAATTTCGTGTTTCATTAATTTGACCAAGCCTTTATAGTCCATTATTGTCCAACTTTCAACAAGTTTCTTGCCTACATTACCCAGAGTTTCTTAAGTCATCAATGTCTTCTACATTTCTTCAATTGGAATGAGGAAGAAAAAATAACCTACAGTAATCTCTATACCCAAAGATAAACAATAGAAAAATCAGAGAGAAATGTTGTATAGAAACATTATGGTGTTTGGGCACAATAAAAAACATCCCGAAGAAAATGAACTAAAACAAGAATTCGGTTGAAAGTTGTATTGTAACAAACTAACGAATTGTATAACTCGGACTTTGTCAAGTTAATTTCATCAAGCACAAAATATACTATAAAAGGAAAATGATGAATTTAGATAATTTTCAACTGTAGTTCACCCTAAACAGTACCTTTGAAAATGCACCCTTTCCATGAGTCACCTCATTTCTTCCTGTCATCCGTTAAGATCAAAATCTATGGTTGAGAGTAGAGCTCCCATCTCAGAATCTACGGTCTCAAACACCCCGACAATGCTTTTCATAAGTGCACCCAGAAAAGCATTACTTTAATTCAAATCTGCCTCCTTTTTAACGAAAAACTTACGATCTTTGATTTCACATTAAGAGAGATGAACAAATTTTTTATTTTCCAGCGAAAACTCAACGCTACGTTCGGAGAGAATAATACACTTTGATCTTGCAGCGAAAACTTTGTGATACGTCCAAGAGAGCGAGGCAAAAGGGATGTATTTGAATTAAGCTGATGTGATTTTGGAGTTCTAATGTCAACCATCGACTTTGATATCAACAAATGATATGAAATGAGGCAACACAAGCAAAGGTTGCATAACTCCCCCTCAATCCAAAAAGGAAATGGTACCTCAAAGGGGCGCTCCCATAAGGGATTGTGTATCCCTTATAAACACATATAGTTACTGTTAGAAGATATTAGGGATTACATTTCTTCTTCTTATTCTTGTAGTGAGAATATGGTTGCATATATATACAACCTATTGAGGGTAAACTAGGGAACCTAATTGACAACTAGATACACACTAATTGACAACTAGATACACACTAATTGACAACTAGATATACACTTTAACACTTCCCCTCAAGCTGGAGCATAAATGTTAATCATGCCCAGCTTGTTACAAAGATAGTTAACCCGAACCCCATTGAAAGCTTTGGTGATTCCTGATACGTTGAAAACTGGGCATCCTCATCAGCAGAGATAAGGACTGATTTGGCAGAAGCATCAGAAGTGATTGCAACATGGACTGAATGATTTACCCCAAAACAGGTCAAATAGGGTTGATCAAAGATACCCCAAAACAAACTCTACCCCAAAAGTTGATCGAATGGATCGAATGGAAGAATCGACTGGAAGAGTCGACTGGAAGAGTCGTCTGGAAGCGACGATGGCTGGAGGAGACGACTGGCTGCGTCGGCTGACTGGGTACAAACAGGCCCTTATCAAACAGGGTACAAACAGGCCTTATCAAACTGTAGCTTTCTTCAGTCAAACTGGGTACAAACAGGCCCTTATCAAACAGGGTACAAACAGGCCTTATCAAACTGTAGCTTTCTACAGTCAAACTGGGTACAAACAGGCCCTTATCAAACAGGCCTTACCAAACAGGCCCAAATAGCCAAATAGCCAAAATCTCCAAAATCAGGAGCTTCAAATCTCGAAAATTTCCCTAACCAAATCAGGAAATCAGGAAGAGGCACCTTCAAATATGGGATGGGTTTTACAAACAGGCAAACAGACCCGTACCAAACAGGCCCTTATTAAACAGGCCTTTACCAAACAGGCCCTTACACACAGAGGGTCGAATGGGAGCTTCAAATCAGGGTCGAATGGGAGCTTCAAAGGGTCGAATGGATCGACTGACGGGTCGATTGGAGCTTCAAATCAGGGTCGATTGAAGCAGAGGGTGGATCGACTGGAAGCAGAGGGTGCTTCGATCGACTGGAGGAGTCGATCTGACTGGAGGAGTCGATCTGATGGCAGGATTGATGGCGGGATCGATGGCAGGATCGACTGGAAGAGTCGATAGGAGGGCTGGATCGACTGGAGGAGTCGATTGAAAGCTTCGATCGACTGGAAGGACCGATCGACGTCGAACGGAGGCGGGAAGGGTCGATCGACTTCGGTCGACGGCCTGGAGGGTCGCTCTGTTGGAGTCGACGACTGTTGGAGGGCTCGATCGGTGGTTGGAAGAGTCGATGTCAGCCGAACGGAGGAGTTGACTGGCAGGAGGAGTCGATCGGAGGAGTCGACTGGAGAAGAATCGATGGCTGGGTCGATCGGCTGGAAGGGTTGACTGGTGGGGATTGATTTGAGAACCAAATTGCAAATTTCGAAGGATCGGTGAGAACAAATTTTGAAGGATCGGTGCGAACAAATTTCGAAGGATAGGTGAGAACCAAATTTCAAATTATGGCTCTGATACCATGTTAGAAGATATTAGGGATTACATTTCTTCTTCTTATTCTTGTAGTGAGAATATGGTTGCATATATATACAACCTATTGAGGGTAAACTAGGGAACCTAATTGACAACTAGATACACACTAATTGACAACTAGATATACACTTTAACAGTTACTAACCCCATGCGGGACTTATGTTTCTAAAAAACGCAGCAGCAAAAGCTATAACATCTAAAGTTCAAGAGCTCAATATTAAAACAAAAGGTCAACAACTAAAAAGTAAGTATTTAACTAAAATGCCACCACAAATTGTTTATTCTTTTTTAAAATCACCGCACGTAAGCCATGGATAGCTCCATTAATCTCTATCATCCATCAGCTCTTACCAAAAGCTTGACCAGACATAACTATTTATTTTTTTGGTTGTAAACACCAATTAAAGTCCAAGGAAACCAATTCTAATTGGATACATATAAGTCCAAATCAAAGTGTCATTCTACTTGTGAAATGTCTTTGTCACACTATCGACCAAACAATACATTTCAATCATAGTGGTATTTCACACTATCGACCAAACAATACACATTTCAATCACAGTGGTGTGGGGTTTTTCCCAAAAGTCCTTGTTGCTATTAGGGAGTGAACCATTCCTTATATTCTTTCATGGCACACCATACATAGCAACGATATTGTCCCCAACTTAAACACCACCTATCGGGCCTAGGTGGTGTGTGGGGTTTTTCCCAAAAGGCCTCGTTGCTATTAGAGAATGGACAATTCCTTATATTATTTCATGACAACTCCACCTTAATTAATGTGAAACTATTCAAGCCAACTTTATCCCAACAACAACCACCTCCTCCTGCCCCTCTTCGTTTCTCTTACCAGTTAATGCCTGTAGCCATTTTTGCTCCATAAGATCTATCCCTAACTCCCACAAAATTGACCCCTTGTATTTTAGATGGTTTCACATCTTTAGCTTCAACGCTTCCATGCAACATTCAAACTTCCAAAACCCTTAAACTCCCTCGTATTCCAGGCGAATTCGGAACCTTCAAAACCTCATATTCCAAGCTAAAACTCCAAGGCTCCTATCAAACTTCACCACAAAAACTTTTTATGCCACAATACCTTTGTCCGTCTAATTTCCATCACCCTTCTACGACAAATCAATCCTCACCTTCTCCAAAATAGCTTTGTTCAAAATCTTGTTGATGCTAGAATTACCAATCAAATCTTAGTTCACAGATTTTGATAGCGTGCCCCCAAAAAATCGAATTGCTTGCCTTCTGCAATTTTCTTTCCAATATCCCAACTACCCTACTGTTGGCCCCACACAATTTCGATAGGATGTAGCTACAAAACTTTTTGAGTTATCCAATAGTTGGCATTCTTAAATTTGCCTCCGACTACTTTTCTTCCTCAACAACCTCGACTATCTTCTCTTTGCTAATCAACCCTTAGGCCTAGGTTAATTATGCGGCGGTTAATCAGCGATTAATCGGTGATTTAGTGTAAATCGATAGTAGACCGCTCCGAACTAGGTATTTAGTGGTTAAGTTTAGCGATCGGTGAGTCATCAAAAAATCGGTGATAAATCGAGACTGTTCATTTGGGTGGTGGTTGTTACTCTATAATGTGTGATGTTTTCGACATGATTGCACAATTTTCTCTATAATATAACTTTTGTTGCTCTATAATACTTGTCTTATTATTAATCTTTATTGTCAAGATATGTTATTTATTATAATTTATATTAGTGAGGTTATAAAAATGTATACTTTGAAAAAGCAGACCGATTATTTTTCGATTAATCCGCATAATCTTAAATCGGTCCTGGGTCACGAAAGGTTTGTTATCCGCATTTACTACATAGCCTTAGGCCCACATAACCAAAGCTATTACTACTGTTAATAAATAATAATCAATAAACCATCATTTGATTTCAACGACTACTGCCTTTGTCATGTAGTACTGGAACCTGGCATTTCACATAAATGCAAGCCTCAAAGCATATTGTTAAACTTGTAAAATCTCTCCATTTTTTATTTCAAGTATTCTGCAAGCCTCTAACCTTGAACTCTGTCGGAAAAAATTGGACACCTACAAACTTTGATGCATAAAAATGTTTAGCCATTCATAACCTCATCTTTTACAGTCCTAGAAGAGCAGACATAGATCAGCATATGAAGATCCCCTGTGAGTTACTACAGGAGCAAGACCAATTGATTTAGGGTGTGTTTGGTTGCATGGAATCCTATGCCATGGGAATCCATGAGGGGACCACTAAATTTTAGACTAAATTGATATATCACTCCATATTCACCATTTGGTTTTGTGATCGATGGTGGGAATGAAAGTCCTATGAACATGGGAATCACATGCTTTGGAGGGGCCAAGGAGTGGGATTCCCATGTTCATGGGACTTCCATTCCCACCATTGATCACAAAATCAAATGGTAAATGTGGAGTGATATATCAATTTAGCCTAAAATGTAGTGGTCCCCTCATGGATTCCCATAGCATAGGATTTCATGCAACCAAACACACCCTTAGTGGCTAAAAATGGGTCAGTAACAACTACCACGTAACCACAAGCACTGTGCAAGGTAAACGTAATTAATTACCACTTGAGGTGGGTGGCCTGAAATAATTAGAGTGATGAGACTAGCAAAGTTAACCAAAATTTCCTAAGCCATGCGCTTCACATATTTCATCCTAAGCCGTGCACTTCACATATTTCATAATATCTAAGTAAGAACAATTCACGACAATCAAAAAGAAAAAAGTAAGCTTTTCGGCTCACCTTTTCTTAACCCAGGGCAAACATCCTCTCCTCTGAACACAAGGGGCACATCAACCTTTAATAAAGCGCTTGAGGGAGCCCTTAAGAACGTGACGTTGAGCACTGCGTCCGTGCCGGCGTGAAGGTGAAGCTGATATAATTGGCAAATATTTAATTTAGAGCATGAGCAAGAAATACAGGATGCAGATAGAACGTGACAATCAAAGGTCATTTACAATAGCCATCCATTAACTAATAACGTTAGAAGCGTTACTGAACAAAATCAAATTCCTTTATTCCCTATCAATAAATATTACCTACCCATAAGCAAAAAAGGGGGAGGGGGTGAAAATCCAGCATACTTTCAAACAACAGTTCAAATAACAACTTTGAGTATACAATCAAAACTTTGAGCAGAGGCGAACAATTCAAAATACAATGTTTACCCCTATCCACATTCATGTCAAATCCACTCTTTATTGATTCTGCAGAGCCTATAACTTTTAGATACTAATTACAAATATGCATAGTTAATTAAGTTACAACAAAATCCAGTTCGAAATTTTAGTGCGTGATACTCTTCAGATTTCCATACTTCCTTTGGGGATACAATTCCTGGGCAAAGTTAATATAGGTCATTCTAGTCAAATAGAAAAATATGTACATCTTCTTATTCTTTGCTTACTGAATTGATTCAATCGGTTAACAAAATTTAACAAGTTTACATTTGTTGTATTGAACGTTTCATTTTTTATTTCCTTCTCCTATTATTGTTGTGTGCAGTTGCACATTTTTTCCCTCCAACACAATCATCTTGTCACGCATAAATCACTCTTTCACTAGCAACCCAAACTTCTAACTTCTAAGAAATAAAGACCATGGGTACGATAACAACCAAACTTGATTACATAGATTTTCATAGTGCAAGGGTCTATGCTTTCAGAGGTGGAACAGGACATCAATGCCAGTTACTAGCGCCTCGACGAGGTTCCGCTGAGCCTTTTTTTTTTCTTTTAACTTATTTCATACAAATGTTGGAGTATAAAATCAAACTAGGCTTTCGTTTAAGTGTCTGTCCCCACATTTGCATTCATTCTCTTTAAGCTACCTTTCTAGAAAATACCAAAGGATGTCGCGCCTTAGCTAAGGTGTGGCACTTTGATACTCCAAAGCTAAGATGTTGTGTTGCTAATATGAAAATAGCACCTTGAAAAGTCGAATAGGAGCCTAAGATCAGCCATGGGGTGCTGGTAATTACTGTTGGCTAACACTGACGGTTCAAACTTTCGACAAAAATCACACATAGTAACAAAGAGGAAATCCATCAATTAATCAGAAAGGGTTTATTCTTCTGAACACAATCAAAACTCAAACACTCAATAATTTAAGTGTTAACTGCACAAAATCATGAAACAAGGAACCAAAGAAAATCACGGGATTTTGCAAAATTGATGGAAATCTTCAACAACATGAACTTTTCAGTAAAATTATACATAAGACCTACGATGGGTATGGGGTAGTGGTAATTACAATCGGCTAATATTAACACTTTACAATTTCCACTAAAACACACAGCAACAAAGTGGAAATCCATCAATTACTAGCAAAGGGTTAAACACTCTATAACTTGATGTGTGAACTGCATAAAATCACGACCCAATGAATCAAAACAAAATCATGGGGATTCGCAAACTTGATCGAATTCTTCAACAACATGAACTTTTGAGTAAAAGTACACATAAACCTACAATGGGTATAAACAATTGGAGTAAAGGAGCTACCTTTCTGGGCAAAACCCGAACTTTCTCAATGATCTCATCGGACTCAAAATCTGGCCTCACTTCCAAATCAAACAACCTGGAGAGAAAGAAAGAGTACCCAAGATGACTGACAAGCTTCTTGATCTGATTGGTTCTGACGGAGATGAGGCGCTTGTTGCCACCTTCCTCACCCTTCTCCTGCTCAAAGAGGATGCTTGGGACTCTGCCCACCTTCCTTTCTTTGGCGGAGATGTTTTTCCCGGAGATTGATCTTGGGATTGCCAGGATGGTCTCGTTGTGCTTGGGGTCGGGTTTGGGGAAGCCGTCGAGGTAGGTGAAGGATGGGGTGGTGGTGGGGAGGTCGGGTTCTTGGAGGAGTGCAGCGGTGGATTGGGAGAAGAGGCGGAGGTGGGTGGTGGTGGGTTTGGGGAGGTGGTGGAGAGTGCGTTGGATCCACATTTGGTTTGGCCAACACACAGAGTGGAGGAAGAGGGAGTGAGAGGGTTGTGGGCTTGAGGGTTTATGGAGGGGTTTCGAGGAGGGGTGGGCATCCCATCCCGCAATCCCGATCCCAATCCCAATCCCAATCCCAATCCCATCCCGATCCTATTTCGTTTCGTCCCAATTTTTTCGGGTCTTAATGAAATGAAATATTTCGATTCCGTCCCGTCCCGATCTAGAATGAGATGGGATGGAATGAAGATTTTCAATCCCGTCCTGAACTAATTTTTTAATATTTATTATTAATATTTTTTTTTATATAAACTTACAGATGACGACATAAACTCATGGTGTTTGCAGTGGTAACAAAAATGTTACTTCAATAAATGTTTGAAGAACCGTTGTTGCTGTGACCACACCCAAGTATGAATTCTAGAAAAGCAAAAGACTAACCACTTGCCAAAGCAATGATCAAAGTATCAGCTATAATTGTTCCAGAAGTGTATGAGTTACCATAATAGGATGTTTGGTATACACAAGACTTGCTTCTATTGTCTATACATGAGTGTGGACATAAATTGGACCAGCAAGGCACTTCGTTATAAGTAGAAGATTTTTTGGGGGCATTCTGCTTGTAACAGTTTTGACAAGGCTGATATTGGATCCATGACAGCATAGTCTGTGTATCCACAGCAAGACTTGAGAAGGTGGATTACCAATAAAGATTTTAACCAAGTAGATTCCTTGACCTGAAGACGACCCACGAAGGCCATTGGTACGCAACATTGCATTTCTAAGCCAGTTTGACTTTGTATCTGAAACACTGTAAAAAGGAAAAAGTGGTGAATCTCGATGGACTAGATCGATTCTCAAACTTTCTTGTTGGTAGCCAAGCGAACGATTGGCCAAGTGAGATAGGACAACCAGGATCATAAGAAGAAAAAGAAATGGAGATTCAGTTGATATGCTAGCCATGGTTGAAGAGGGGACATGCAAATGGAGCTGAAAGTTGAAGTATTTGTAGAGAGGAAACAAAGCTTAGATTGTAAATGTGAACTAGATATTGCACTCACAGGCAGCACGCTGATCCCGTCCCGCCTCGATCACGGGATGGGTATATCTCGTCTCATCCCATCCTGTGCCCACCCCTAGTTTCGAGGTGTAGGATTAGGAAAACAGGTTTATGGATTTGGGTTTTGGCAAAAATTAGACTTTGGTACAACTTTGAGTTGTTTGTCGAACTTTCGTGTTTATACATTCTAATATGGGCAAAAAAATCATAGAATTATTTTAGGGAGTTGTTACGTGTATCTGACTATTTGTCTCGGTTGCATTAATTTTTTGTTATACCGACATCTTGGATGTTTCGACTTTGTTGCACTAACTTAAAATATGTAACACCGACTTACATTTTTTATTAATAAAAATCATTTGGTGGTTAAATTTTCTCGTTTGTGAACATTAATTTGTTTTTTTACGAAAAAACAAAAATAAATCTTATTGATAAAACTAAAATTCAGTCACAAATTATTTACTTTCAAATTTGCATACAAACATCAAAGATACACTAACCATCATCATAAGTTATATGACAAATAACAAATACTATGGTAAGTTGTTGATTTAGAACTTTGTACGTATGATTCTCATTGTAAATTTTTTGATGTAGAGTTATTGGATACGAATACATTTTTTTTAATAGTTACAGCCACTTACATTTCTTATAATTTATTTATTTACATTCTTAAACGAGAAAATTTCATCACTAAAAATGGTTTCCATTTATTAAAAAAAATTTAATTAGTATTACATCTTTTAGGTTGGCGCAACAAAGTCGAAACATCTCAAAACGCCTGGTACAACAAAGAGTTAGTAAAATCAAGCCAAATAATTGAATACAAGTAGCAACTCCCTTACTTTATAAAATTCAACTCACCATTTCAACTTTTCAATATGCCTGACCATTAAGTAACCATGGCTTTGCCTCCCCAAGCAAACTGCCACTGACACCATGCTATAACCATTACTACCACCTAGGCATATCTCAAGGCTGCTATAATTCATACATAGAAAATCTCATTCAGGTCATTACGACTTGGGCCATATAAAAAAAGGTCATTACTACTCCACACCACCGTTACCACTTAGGCCATATAGAAAATCGTAATCAGGTCATTACCACTTAGGTCATTACTATTTCACACCATCATTTTCTCTTTCTCACATCATTCTACTCTCTCACGTCATCTACTTTCTTTTTCACACCACCTATATAAACCAAAACCCAAAATTTTTCCCTCCCCATTCAAATCGACAAGAGATTCTTCATTCCCCCATTCAAATATTTTCAATTCTCTACCCACACTTAAATCTCTTGCAAATCTCATCCATCTCCCTCGAAAATCTTTCAAAATCGAAACTATTACATATCAAAACTCTCAAAAATCCCTTAAATCTCCCCTCCCCATTATCGACTCAAACTATTCTGTAAGTGATCCATCTATTCTATCTCTTGTATCTCCACTCTCTCCCTCATTCGATTGTTTTACCACTTGTTGATAAAAATAGTAATATAAAAAGAGGATAAATTTCAATTAATTTAAATCCTTGATTGAAACCGATTCTCAGTCTCATCAAAACATGAAAATTATAGTACTTTATGTTATCTAATAAATACAACGTGAATCAATTGAAAATGATCAAGTTATGGTAAATTTACTAAAGTCGCGCAAATATGTCTCGTAATGAAAACAAGATAGTGTTCATAACTTTCGGCTAACTTATATGATCGATCGAGAGTGATTTTCAACCTCATCAAAACACGAAAATTGTAATACTTTGAGTCACCTAACAAAAACAAGTTAAATCACTTGAAAGTGTTTTGAAATGAGCAAGTTATGGTCATTTTACTAAAGTCGCGCAAAGTGGTGGTTTGGAGTGGTCACATAAATGATTATTTCAGAAGACTTGTATGGTTCAAGTTTAGGTTTGACGCGACAATGCACAAATACATTATAAAACTAAATGTAAAAAAATAAATTTCACAAACTGAAAAAAAATTCAGTTTCAGAAAAATTGCAGCTTTTAGTTATGTCCACAGTGCATAATGCGGGCTATCTCAAGATTCCCGCATTGTCCACGGCGAACAAATTTTTTTTTTTTTTTTTCCAAAAAAATTCATGTTCGCAGCTTGCAACGCAATGCAGGGAATTCCAGATAACCCGCATTGCACACTGCGAACAAGAAATTTTTTTCCTATCCTCAATGTGAAATGCGGGCCGATAACCCGCATTGCAAGCTGCGAACATTAATTTTTTGGACAGATTTGTGCGACTTTAGTAAAATGACTATAACTTGCTCATTTCAAAACATTTTCAAATGATTCATGTTGTGTTTATTAGATAACTCAAAGTACTACAATGTTCGTGTTTAATCAACTTTAGAATCGTTCTCGATGGAGCACATACGTTGGCCGAAATTCAGGAACATTATCCAATTTTTATTGCGAGACAGATTTGCGCGACTTTAGTAAAATGACCATAATTTGCTCATTTCAAAACATTTTCAAGTGATTCAAGTTGTGTTTATTAGATGACTTAGAGTACTATAACTTTTGTGTATCAACTTGAGAATCGATCTCAATTAAGCACATAAGTTGGCCGAAAGTCAAAAACACTATCTCGTTTTCATCGCGAGACAGATCTATGCGACTTTAGTAAAATGACCATAACTTTTTTATTTCAAAACATTTTCAAGTGATTCAAGTTGTATTTATTAGATAACTCATAGTACTATAACTTTAGTGTTTTGATGAGCTTGAGAATCGGTTTCAATCGAGGGTTTAAATTGGTCGAAAGTTACCCTATTTTGCATTTTTTTTTTTCGTTTTGAGTTTGGGTTTATCCGTTATGCATATTTATTGGTGGTGTGAGTAAGTAAAAAAAAAATGGTGGTGTGAGAAAGAGGAAATGGTGGTGGGGAATGGTCACTACCATAAAAATATCAGATATGATTCAATTACATGGAAAATTGTATTCAGGTTAGAATTACTATGTACAGATTTGGATCCATTCGATCCATTTTGAGAGAGGATAGCAGGGAGAGTGATGGGCATGAGGGTTTTGGAAGGACTTTGAGATAAGGAATGATAGAGGCTACACAGCGAGGAAATGGGCGAGGGGAGTGAGGTGGCGGGGGTGGGAGCCGTTCATTCCGCTCGACACTTAGAATTTCTGATAAGGAATATATGTTGATAGAGTTGGGCTTTAGATAATTTTGGTCAATGTCGAGTCACAAACTTAAAACTTGGCACCATACTAAATTGACAATTTTATAACAATCCCCAAAACATTATCACTTTTGATTCAATTTTGTCACTATTCACGGTGATTCAATTTATTGTATCATTTTTTTTGTAAAATTAATTTAGTTTTGACTTAAATTTGTTTAGTGGACTGTTATAAAAATGATATTTTTTGGGATTGTTATAAAAATGTCAATTTGGTGTAGTCTGAGTTGGTCTTAGGTGAGTTTAGGTAATATCCTAAAAAAAAAGTTTGAAGTTTTGGTGGGGCTTGGGGTCATGAATATTATTGGAACAATGAACGTTTTATTTTTTTTTTTATAATAATAAGATGAATTTGAATGAAATGTAAAGTTGAAAGCCCATGACACAAAATTTATAGAGGGTTGGACAACATAAATAAAGTTTGAATTTTTTTCTATTTTGTATTTTAGCACAACAGAAGAAAAAATATAAGCAACATAAATAAAGTTTAATATATTTAGACCGGACCGAATGTTATTTTGGGCCGGGCCTCGAGCCTTCTGCCGTTTTTATCTATGTTGAATTTAGGTCACCCATCCACTTACGACCAAGTTGTACAAGTTGAAATGCAGGATATTCTTGAAATATTCTAATTGCTCAGTAGTGAATATGCGAATAACAAACACAATGGCGCCAAGCTGAGATGAGATGTCATGGTCTAGTTGTGAAGAAAACTGTACATCTTCTCTACAAAAACACACCCTTAAATTAGGTTGACTTCTCTCTTCCATTGCTCCAGTCCCCATGGATGATGTTGCTGCAAATCTACAAGCTTTACAAAATGACATATCTCTCTTCTTCTTCATCATGGACTTCTCTTCAAGGGACTATGACAAGGTACTCTCTATGTTAAGTTTCACCTTTTTCATTTATGCATGCTTAATTCATCATTCAATTGTTTGCAATTCATACCATCTTGATTGATCATGGAATTTGTTTATTTTGGAAGTCTAGTTTTATGTTAAAGGGTGACAATGGACTATGTATGCAAATGGTCAAAATAAGTACCATTAGGACTTGTGGTTCTTGACCCCCTGAGAATGAGATGCATGTAACATTAGCTTGCCTGCCAATAGAAAGGAGTAATTAACCAGAAAAGAGAAATCAACAAAGTCATTGAAATTTCAGTTACTCAAGAATGAAGACCAGGTTAGATGGTAACAAATAGTGAGTTTGGAGCTGGGTTGACACCCCTAAGTCAATGATATAAGGCAACGAAGGGGTGAAGCCGATGATATTGAGTCAAAAATGAAGATAACTAGTGTATGAATGTGTTAAATGGGTTGTTTAGATCTATATATGCATGTCTATGAGGTGGAAGAATTAGCTCACCCAATCAAGACATTATGCATTGTTTTCTTATGAACAATTTGTTGTTAGAAAGCTGTGGAAAACAATCAAAATAACCAAGAGAAGCAAAGCACTTAACTGAAACAATGCAATAAAACAAACTAACAAGAACACATTGATATACGTTGTTCGGAAAGAGTCTACATCCCTCGAGATTACAGGCACCCGAGAAATCCAAAATCATATCATCTTCATAACAATGCTGGAGACCAATTCTAACCAAGAAGTGACCACGTCATTTTTTCTATATGTTTCCAACTGAGTATGACTCAACATTTCCAGTACATCATCCATTTCACGAATACTAACTGAATCATCCGTTCTTATTCTCTAGGGATTTCATACAATTACATGCATGAGCTCTCTCAGAGTTAGCAAATAGTTTGAATCTATCTGGAACTATTAGGCTGGAGCTTGAGTTACCAATACCATTAGTTAGCAAATAGCAAATAGCAAATAGCTGGAGTTAGCAAATAGCAAATAGTTCACTTTACAGCAAGTTCCCAATGAGTTACCAATACCATATAGCTTTGGCATGACAGCTCAACGGTTAGAGCTTGGCGGATGGTATCACTGGGTCATGAGTTCAAACCTAGCTTGCGGCATCTTTATGGGTTCTGTGATCCTATAAAAACCCTGCTTGCCTTTCAAAAAAAAAAAACCATATAGCTTTGACTCGTCAATATAGCAAGACAGACTAGTGCAGAAACGTGTTAAATGGATTCTTTAGCCCTATTCTTAGCCATCTCGTTTTCCTCTATCAAGCCACTGGAGTTTAGTTATTAATTGCAACTAATTTTGACTGTTTGAAATCTTATCAGTGATATTGGCCTAAGTCGTGGCATTGGTCTGGTTTCAAGGGCACTATTATTATCTACTGAAACTCTTATTCTTTGGCGAGTTTGAGAAAGTTTCCAACTAAATAGTTAGCGAAATTGATTTGAGATAGATGTAATGCTGACGTGAATTAGGTCTCATTTATTCGAGATGTGAATCAATAGTTGTGGCTCGGCTATTGACCTTTAGTTTGAATTCGGAAATTATTAGTTTGAAAACCAATTTCACAATTATGAAAATTTTCAGCTTTTAGTACTGCAAAAATTGGATCTGGCTAAGCTGAATAAGGATTTGGCAGAGTGACTTGAGAAGTTTCAGCACAGAGAGCCAGGGTCAGGTCTTGAAGTCTTGATTTTTCAGTTTCGACAAGTTTTTGGGTGCTGGGTTTTCGGAGACTAGAGAAAAGCACACTTGATTTCACTTCACATAGCATGTCTTTAGTACTAGGCTACTAGCCAATTACTTGAGTGTCTTCCCACTTTAAGGGTTTGCTCTACGACTACACACAGAACACATGAGTGCTTTCAGGGTTATTGTGTCAAGGATTGGAGGTTTGAAGCTGTCCAGAACTATGACAATGCTTGTTGCCCATTCAGTGCCCCCCCTCTTAAGAAGAGAAGATTGTCTCCGAAATAAATGGTGAAAAATATTAAGGCTTTTGTATCCATGATGGAATTTGACTTTCTTTTTCTTTGTATCAAATTTCCAACACCAACTCCAACACAAATAGTAGCAAAGAGAATGGGATTCACCTTTCCCCACCTTTAATCCTGGCCTCTGAAGAAATACTTGAGGGAATTCATCCCTCTCCATGGATTCCTAAGAAGTTTTGAAATGCAAACACTGAATCCATCCGGACTTAAAAGCTTCATTTAGACATGCGGAGGAAAAGAACCTCCTCATTTCCTAGTCTCTATCCATTTTGGTGGACATAAATATCCAACCATAGTGTTAATGAGCAGTACCAGACATGATCTGGTTCACAGTACATGTCTTCGTTGGAAAGCTCACCAGTACCACCTCGTCGTCATTAACAAAATAATGGCCCTTGATAAGTTTCTATTCTGCTCCGTTTGAATAGAATGAGCTTGTGAAAGAAATAGGTGTTACCTAAGCTGGTTATTTAAAATTACCAAAGAAGTTCTTCAATGGCTCTTTCGTTCCTTGAGGGTTGTCTACAATTACATAAGCACTATATAGATATACTAGATGGAGTTTGGAGTTCTGAGATGTAATATTAGATGGTCTGCCAACAGGAAAGGGGAAAAATGTTAGTCAACCAGGACTAATTCCTATATCAACTATATACTACACCGAAGTCGATCATGCTATCAAGTGATGCCATCAAATTGTGATGTCAGATGAAGACTAGCCATCATGCTATCAAGTGATGCCATCAAATTGTGATTTTGGAGCAAGACTAATTCCTATATCAACTATATACTACACCGAAGTCGATGGTCTTGAGTCGATGATGATGATAGGCTAATGCATGTGGGAATGTGTTGACTGGATTGTTTAGGTCTCTCCTTGGAGTTTGTTATCGACTAGCTAATTTGGCTATTTGGAACCTTGATCAATGATAGTCGGTTAATTCGGGAATTCGGATTTAAGGGCAGAAACATGCATATCATGTTCATATTAATTGGCGAATTTCCAACAGAACAGTTATTGTAGATATACATAAAGTGATGTAGAGTGAAAATTAGGACTCATTCGTTAGAAATGTGAACAGCTAACATGTTTTTATGACCATGCTTGCATTGTAACTAATGTCTCTGAGGTAGAAGAACCTGGTCAATGAATTCAAGCCACTGTGCATTGCTTTGTTATGGAACAATTTGTTTGCAAAAACTGGCGGAGGTAATTACAAGAACCAAGAGCAGAGAAGAAAACAAGAAACTGTAACAATGCAAGAAGCAAACAAGCAAACTAACAAGACCACATTAATATTTCAGCATAAAATCTTTCAAGCATTTCTCAGGCAAAACCCTGCATAAGAGATAGATCCAAAACCAAAATTTCTTCAAAACAATGCTACTGATGCCAATTTATAACCAAGAATTACCTTTTTTTTGGTCCAAGGCTTCCCCAGAGGACTAGGGGTCTAAAAGCATTATCTGTCTCCTGAAATCCCAAAACAAGCCCGAGTACGACTCACATTTCTCGGGTCATGCTTTATTTCACTTCACAAGGAAAGATTGCATGAGTATTAAGCCAATCATGCATTCTTGAAGGGAGCTCATAGGGCTACTCACATGACTGTTTTCAAAATTGCCATATATAAGGCTGAAAGAAGTTTAAACATGTTCAAACCTACAACAATATTTCTAATTCAATGCGTCCCTCCTCAAGAGACGAGAAGATTGTCCCCAAAACATATGGAGAAAAATATTTAGGCTTGTTGTAACTAGGATTGAAAAGCCCACCATACCACCTCTTTGTTAACAACTAAATGGTCTAATAGATGAGTTTTTATTTGCATTGAAGAAAGTTCACATTGATCTCTGAAATTATCAAAGAAAGTAGTATCAGTAGACATGCACCACTCTATTTAGCTCCAGTCTAGCCTGCACACAGAATTTCAGTCTGAGACCGTAAAAACTTGGATTTCCAGGGGACAAATTGCTTGAAACCTCGTTAGTTTCGGGATTTAGGGTCTAGCATTGGAGTGTTATTCCCATAAATCAAATAAAAATATAATTTCACCAACTCCACTTGCTTGAGCCCCTAGTGAAAATGTTTTTATAAAACCATCCTGAAGTACTGTTTGATCCAAGTGAGTTTTTTTTTTTTTAGTCACTCCATTGTTTCTGGGTGGATGTGCAGATCCATTATTAAGAATTCTATTTTGGAAAAGTATGAAACATGTCCCCATTCATTATATACTCAAAGGTGGAAAGCACATGTTAGACAATTCATCCCTGTACCAGTTTGTGGGAAGATGTATGATGAAATGACTGCCTAACATGTTTTTCTTCTGGTACAGCATTCCCATTCATTGGTGGGGTTTCCTCACTCTTAATTAGGGGTTTGATTTGTCACTAATTTAATACATATATGAATTATTTACCTGGAGTAATTCTATGGTGCCCACTTTTTGGTGCATCTTTTGTGTATTTTTGGGTTTTTTTTTTATACATTTTACCATTTTCTTTAAAACACAACCACAAACACTATCACAGAAGGGGCAGAAGTGTCAAAAAATCCAAAAGAGACACCAAAAAGAGGCACCGTAGAATTTTTTATTTACCCGATAAGTTATAATACTATTCCTCTCTCGTCATTGTTAGCCTAGTTTATTTGCTATGTCCATTTGGTCATAATCTTGGCTTGGCATTAATATCTTGTATAATGCTGGAACCTTGCTAAAGGGTAAAACCTAGGGAATCCATTTACAAACCCTTTGTTATAGTAGTCGTTTGATTGTTACTATCACCATTATTTAAAATTAGCACAATATAAAATGAAATATCTTTGTATAAATTATGTTATTAAAATATCTTCGTATAAATTATGATATTTGAATCACCATAGGCATATTTGGATGCAACCACACCTCGCCAAGTTTGGTGTGACAAATTCAAGTATGCATGAGCTTGGCGATGTCAACTCATCCTCTTTGTATGATGATACAATCATACAAGCTTCGTTGGCCAAGTTTAAACCAGTCCCATGTATTTGTGGTGGCTTGGATAATATAATCTACACAAAAATTACATTTTTTTGTCATAGCCTAATCTGACGCCGCGGTGCTAATGACAACAACCTTGCCGTGACACAACCAATGAAATGTTTTTCTAAGAAGGTGAAACTCAACTAATCCACACTTGGTAGACAAAACCATGGGGAGATGTTGGCGAAAGATTGATTAGGTTTTGATTATATTCTAATAATTAAGCTCCCTAAGAAAAAACCAAAGTTCAGTATCATACCATTTGAATGAGTGAAAATGTGTTGAGATTTGGAAGGAATCTTTGGAAAACATATAATAATTTGCAACTTTAGATTATTTATTAACCTACCAGTGTAGTTCAAGATTTAAAATTCATTTTGTTTCAGAATTGCATATATAATTTCCTTAGAATAGGACCATGGTGTGGATCTCATGACTTTTTTCTTTTTCTAAAGTAGGAAAAATCTTAGGAAATCAGGTATTTCAACCAGGTGACGTGACATGATCTTGAAGGAATAATGAAATCTCAAAGTGATGTGTATATCGAGGTTGTAAAAAATTTATCTAATGATGTCACATCATCTTGATTGCAAAACCTGATTCTGTAGCCTCACTCTCCAAAGTATCCAAGTCTTTTTGAAACAGTTCCAATTACTTTATTAAATATGAATTTGAATGAGAATTTAGTTTGCGCCATTTATAGTCACATGATATTCGATCTAATTATTGAATCGAATTACAAACTAAGAGTTGATATTTTGTTTGTTCGAGCAGTTTTAATGTATGTATTTCATATATACAATTTTAAATACACATTAAGATTCTGCATATATTATATTATTAAAACAATAAGAATAATTTTGTATATATGCTTAAAACCTTATTTTTGCTTGTTACTCTATCTCCCTCTCCCATCTATATTCGAGCAACCTTCGAACCTTCAAAAAATGTTATGAAAGTGAAAAATCACGTCCGTTAAAGTCATTAAACGATGTAGGAACTTTTGTTGATAGTTTTTAGGATTTTTGTCGTTTTTTTTTTGTTTTTTCAACCCCTCCCACCCCAAATGTCGCTAGTAGTGCAGGAGCGGAACCAGGATTGCAGACAAAGGGGGGCAAATAATACACAACTATTTAACTACACCAATTTCAGCAGTGACACAACTCCACCTTTTCAATTATTAGCTTCCCAGACCGGTTGTTGTCACGAACAAGCGAAACGAACGAGGCTTCCGCATCGGATCTGTCATCGAGCGATTCAATGTAGAGTGTGGCAATTTGCTCCCAAATTAGGCACAAAATTGGTTCAATAGGTGGGAGTCCTAAATACCTGTCGGACGCGATGGAGGAGACGTTCACGATGAAATTTCTTGAACGCGGCCACAAGGAATTATAATAAAACAATATTCAAAATGTATCATTGTGCCCATCAAAAGTTCGGAATCCAATGAATGAAATTTTTTTTGAACGCGAGGTGGGAACCTAAATGGAGGAGGGCAACCTACAAATTTAAAGGGGGCAATATGAAAGATGCAATTTTTTTTTAAAAAGCTAAAAGGGGTAATTGACCCTCTTAGCCAAAGGGTAAATCTGTTCCTGCAACAAGATACGAATTCTGAACTTGTAATTCCATCCGCCACAAGCATACCACCAAATTTTTATTAAGTATAACATGCGAGGCATGCATGGAGTTATCTTTTGTTAATATGAGAGAACTATTCTCCAATTTTTTTTCTTTGGTTTTATCATGAAATCTTTGTTTAGGTTTTATTTGAAACCTTATTATCATACCAAAATAACCTTAAATTATTACCTGTCAGTGTCTAATTAATGTTCTCATTAACTCCACAAACACATTTAAAAAGCCAAACCAAGCAATGCCCTCCGTTTTGCCCTTAATCAATCAATCCTCCTTGGACCGCTTTTACCACATTTTTTCCATTTCAATTTTCCCTTGTCTGTTTGGTTGACCGATTTCTATAAGAAATGAAATCCAATTTTTTTATGTTAAGTAGATTTTTGCTGTTTGGTTGGGTGTTTAATTATAGGAAAATAATTTTATAGGTCTCTTTGGTTGCACAAAAAATAGATATGAAAATTGAAACTGTTTTTTGAATTGAATTTTGAGGCCTCATTCTTAGACTTGAATTTTCATAAACAGTGAAAAAACAGTTTTATAAAAAATCGATTTTCTAAATAGACAAGCAAACGACGAAAAATGACTAACCAAAATATATCCTACATGTATCTAATTTTTCCAACTCTCGTGGAAACCCAAATCTTTAATCCACACTCGAAAACGGATTTTACGATTTCAATTCTAATGTTTATTTTTCAGATCTTTTTCAATTTCTCCATAATCTCTTTCTTAACCGCGTTATTAATTTTCCTTAGCCTAGAAGTATACAGCACAAACTGCGTGACAAACCGGTCCACATCAACCCGAACCGGTTCAGGCTATTTCACGGGTCTCACACAAAATATCAAATCAAAGACATTCCAAAAAAATCTAGAGAGCCAGGACAATGCCAGGGGATTTTTGTGCGTGTGATTGTGTTTGATTGAGATATTATGAGTATCTGTAGGAAGATAGAGGGTAATGAACCTGGCCTGGCGCAAAACTGGCGTTAATGGTCTGGTTCTCTAGACGAGTTCAAGACATTCACCACAAGGGAAATTCTATTCTAAATGTCGACTCGGACACATCTCGCCCCCCACTTCACCACAATTTTCCATCCACGTGTCACATCCTCGCCCCCCACTACTTTATTCGGTCGGTTGCTTGCGGACGTACGAGGGTAGCCCCATCACCCGCCACGTGGTGTCCACTCACTACGTCATATTAAACGGCGTCAAATCTAACGTTCCTTACGTTAGCCTCGGAGAAACCAATTGCAGAAAATTATCTCTTTACGCACAGGTGCTGCTATTCTTTGGCAGGTTCGGATAGGTTTTCGGATTGCTTCGAACCTGTTGGTTCGTAGAGTCCGAATCTCAGGTTCGGATAGGTTTTCAAACGAGCGACCTACATTAACCTGGCTCCGTTATTTTTGCCGAGCGATTGAAAAGAGAGTGAGAGAGAGTTTAGAAGAACCATTCGAAGAAATTGAAAGAGAAAGATTGTTGTTTCAGTGACTGTGTGACGGACGTTCGTTAGGGTTTCTGATCTCATCGAAGGTTTGAGAGCGAAGAAGAAGAAGAGATGGCGGAACACGCAGAGGAGAAACCTGAATCGCTGATGGAGAAGATAACAGAGAAGCTTCACGGAGACAGTTCTTCGTCTTCCGACTCTGACATCGACAAACATTCCTCTCCTTCTTCCAACAAATCTACCGTCTATCGCCTCTTCGGCAGGCAGAAGCCTGTTCATCATGTCCTCGGTGGAGGCAAACGTAATCATTTCATCATTTTGTTTCGATTTCGTTTCATTTCCTTGAAATTTAGGGTTTGATTTCGTGTTTTTGATCAGATCTGTGTGATTTGACGTGTTATCAATTTCGCGTGATGAGATTTATGATGATTTTAATGTGTTTGTGTAGCTGCGGATGTGTTCTTGTGGAGGAACAAGAAGATCTCCGCAAGTGTGCTCGGAGGAGTGACAGCGATCTGGTTCCTCTTTGAACTGCTGGAGTATAATCTGCTCACTCTAGTGTGCCACTGTTTGATTCTCGCTTTGGCGATTTTGTTCCTCTGGGCGAACGCTAGCTCTTTCATCAACAAGTAAACTTCTTCATCAGATCTTAACGATCCATCACGTATTGTTTGATTTGTTAATTTTGAGTCTTTGAGCTGATTTGATTGATTTGTTCATTTCGAGTATTTGAGCTGATTTGATTGATAAAATTGTGGTGTTCTTTGTAGGTCTCCACCTCGCATTCCTGATGTGCATCTTCCGGAGGAACCTGTGTTGCAGATGGCATCTATGTTGAGGTTTGAAATCAACCGAGCTTTGGCGGTTCTCCGCGACATTGCATCTGGACGAGATCTGAAGAAATTTCTCGCTGTAAGTTGATTGCCTGATTTATTACTGTCACTTAATTTAGGATTGAGTGCCAATGAAGATTTATGTTTACGTGGTTTGTTCTTTTTCTATCAAGGTCATGTTATTAATGTAATTGCATTAAACAGATTCACGACGCTGACAGATTACCTGATTTATGTTCGCTTAGTTATGATTGAATGTTGAGTCAGATTAAGGAGTAGGCTACTTTCATTTGGTGATTTATTTGTATTGGAAATAGGAGTATACATTTAATCTTCTGTGCAAGTTCAATTGATTGTTTCCATATGAAATGCAAGGGGAAAGATTGCAAAATTTTAATGGGGATTGGAAGAATTGTCTTCATCATTTGCTGAAAGTCGGGGTAATTTGGGTTAAAGCTTTTAGTGAGCTAGTTCTTTATTACTCACTTGTCTAATAGTAATTAATAATTGAAGTTAGCTGTTTTACTGATTAAGAAAGGGGAAAATTGAGAGCGTGCTCCTTCAAGCTAAGATTATAGTACTAGAAGTATTTAATACTTGGTATTCTTCATGTAATGTTGGATTAACGCAGCATGCTCTAGTAGTTAGACGTGCCTTATCTGTTTACCAAGGTATTTCTCTTAATTGGACATTGTATGTTTTCACTCGATAGGTGATTGCTGGGCTTTGGATTTTGTCGATTGTTGGTAGCTGGTGCAATTTCTTGACCTTATTCTACATAGGTAATGAGTTGAACATTGTTTCAGTTCATTATTGTTATTTTTACCATAATTGGCATTGTTCTCATGCTCGACATTGTTTTGGTGGTGTTTAAACAGCGTTTGTGTTGTTGCACACTGTACCTGTATTCTACGAGAAATATGAGGACCAAGTAGATTCCTTTGCTGAGAAGGCCATGCATGAGATCAAGAAACAATATGCAGTATTTGATGCCAAGGTTCTCAGTAAAATTCCAAGAGGCCCATTGAAGGATAAGAAGAAGGCATAACTTGCAGTCAAGGTATTCCTTAGCTGTTACTAGGTTTTTGGCAAACATTTGGGTAGATGTGGGTTTGTGGTTCTTTGAAGTGTTGTTGAATTGAACCCTGGTTTCTCTTATCTTTTTTTTTTTAATCCTTTAAAAAAAAATAATCTGTTCAATGTGTCTGGGTTCTCGTTTGGATGAGGATATGCTATTTTGTAGGAAACATTTGATGCTTTAGATCTTATTTATGTTTATATTTACTAAATAGTTGCTATCAAATGATTGGGTGTACTTACAAGCAACTCTACAATGACAATATAAGCATTTCCTGTTATCAGCTCTATGTACTTTTGATTTATGTCAAGCAACTCTACAATGACAATATAAGCATTTCCTGTTATCAGCTCTATGTACTTTTGATTTATGTATTTGCCAATTCATAACATGGTTATGGGTGTTTTTGAAGATTAAGGGCCATATGAGGTGTATATTTGAAAGAAAAAAAAAACCCCTTGCATTGCGTCCCTTTTGTGTGTTGTTTCACACTAGAGTATGCTCCGTGTCATTGGCACTTCATATACATCTTTTGACTAAATATTATGTACTAAACCCCCTATCACCATGCCTACTTTCGCTCTCAATTAGTTTTGAAGTGCAAGCCTATTCAAAGATAAAAAAATATATTAAATATCAAATGAAAACTCTAAGGGGAGCAAGAGTACAAATATGGAATGTGATCAGGGTAACAAACAAACTAATTAACAAAATATGGATTGGGATTAACTCCGTTACCTTCCCTTAGCATCGTACGTGTCAGTGTCACTCCCATGTTTTGTTTTATGAATGTTCTCCCATGTAGATGTAGAAGAGAACATAAGGTATTCATCTCTACAAAATTGAAGACTCACTGAAGTACTATGCAAAGCATCCCCTGGAGATATAAATTGGAATAGAAAAACATGACCATGAGTTTGAATAACAAGTACTTCATTACAAAGACAATGAGCTGAAATCGGAGATGACATAGAAGCAACTTGCAGTAATTGAGACAAATAAGGGTCATACATTAATTACCTTTGAGACAAATAAGGGACATACAGACTATGAACATCCAATGATCTCGGCTTCTTCGGAATTACCAGCAGACAAATAAGGGACATACAGACTATGAACATCCAATGATCTCGGCTTCTTCGGAATTACCAGCACATCAGAGTTTTCCCCATTGTTTTCCATGTACAAAGCACCAACATACACATAGCAGAAACAAAATCCCCAATTTTTACCGACCATTATACATGTTTCTCTAATAGAAATCTAATTGCAGATCTGTAACAACAAATTCCACCTCCAATTACACAAGAAACACAAAAATCAAACTTACAACACAACCAAATCCCACCCCAAACATTTCAATCAAATAAAAATGAATTCATCAACGAAAATAGAAGAAAAAACGCATACCTGGATGGTGGGGAAGGGAGAAGCAGTTGCAGAGGAGATTAGAGAATGAGAACCGAGAGGAAGATGAAGAAGAAAAAAGAACCCATCTGATGATGAAGATCTCAAATCGATGATGATCACATCTGATTATGAACCCTTCTGATGATGAAGATCTCAAATCGATGAGGAAGAATCCATCTGATGAGGAAGAACCCATCTGATGATGAAGATCTCAAATCGATTCAACCAAGCTCTTCCTCTATTTAGTGAAGAAGAAGATCGGATAAGCCCTCTTTTGATGATGGAGTCTTCTAAAATGAAGATCAGAGAAAAGATGAAGTGAAACAGGATGTGGTGGTTGAAATAAGAGAAATTGAGAGAATGGGGGAGGGGGTGGTCGGTGGTGGGAGAGAAGAAGCGAAGAGGATATTACAGAGAGTGAAAGAGGTTTGTGAGAAGAGAACAGTGCGGAGACTTAGAGGAAAGCATCGGGGGTTCCAAATTTTCACTTAAGTTTTGCCAAACACATAACTAATGCCACTTAGGACATACAGATTGTGAACAGTGCCCATGAACAGGAAAAGGCCTAATTGAATTGTAAGATAGATTGCCAACAAATGTTATTCTATGATGATTATCATTATTAAGGTGAGATGTCTGTACTCAGACCTTGTGCTTTGCAAAACTGTTAGCATACGAGTTGGGTCTATCCTCATTTCCCAACTTCTCTGGTACGTGAGGGGTAATGCTCTAGCAGTTTGAAGGACAACTGTGGCATGCAAGTGTGGTTCATTGTCATGGTTATGTGGAGGTGCTGGAGCAACCATGGTATTAGCTGATTCTTAAATTCTGACACATTTTGCTTTAGGTCAACAAATGTTGGCTAGTTAAATGTTAGGATATGAGCAACCTTTTACCATATGTGCAAGGATATGAGCTCCCTTTCCAAGATTTGACATTGTTCGAGTGAAGGGTTATTTTACATATGTGCAAGGATATGAGCTCCCTTTCCAAGATTTGACATTGTTCGAGTGAAGGGTTATTTTAAGCAACAAAGAGCTATTACTTGAAAGGTCGATACTATTGACTAATATTAGAGTATTTTGGTATTCAAGTTCAAACCCTTTCCATACAACTATAGTGCCGCTCTCTTCAGAAATAACAATATTTGGAAAATTGCTGATAGACATCTCCGTAATAATAATGAGGTCTAGGATTGGAAGGTTTTTGATTTGGCACAGTTGAGAAGGAATGCTCCTAGTGAACCCGTTAAGTGAAGAATCCTTGTTTGTGCTAGGTTTTCACCAATCCATGGTAGAATCTCATCGAAAAACATGTTTTTTCTAGCATCAATTACTTTCAATGATGAAGGTAGCACTCTAGAAAAATTATTGCTATTGAAATGTACTTTTTGTAGGTCGCCCATGTAACCTATCGAATTCGGGATTTTCCAAGAAAAATTATTCTTTTTCAAGTTTAAAAATCGCACACCTCGCCAATCATCCAAACAATCTGGAACCAAGCCTACTAACTGGTTTTATGATAGATCAAGAGAGGATAAAGAATTTGGGATACTCGACACATTGCATAAGAGATCTGAAAGAGTTATAGAAAAGGAGTTGTTGGAGAGATTCAATAATTCTGTACTAGGTGAAATTTCTGGTATTGAGCCTTTGAGGAGATTGGAACTAAGATCAATCCGGGATATCTTTTTTAGTAATGCTAGGGATAGAGTTGGAAGCTTTCCATAAATAAGGTTGGAAGAAAGATCCATGATTCTCATATTGGAAGAAATGTTCTAAAACCAGCTGGGGATTGTATCATTGATTCCGTTATCAGATATGTCGTGGATGGATATGTTATTTTGTGTTCGAAGCCACAAAGGAAATCGCGGGCCCAATAGACGAGCAGAAAAATGTTGTTTTGAGTTGAAAAGGAGGATTCCAATCAAAACTCAAATTCAATATAAATGAGTTAGACGATAGTCGTAGGTCACGTAATTTAGAGAAACGGGATAAGTTGGTTTCAGAGATAACTCCCTCCAAAGAGTTTGCAGATAAATCCATATTCTCTAAAGAGTTACTGATGCACCTATACCAAATCTCATCTGTTATATATCCACTCAGATTACTGTCACGCAAACTTAATGTTTGTAGGTTGCACAACTTCCCCAAGTTGCTTGGAACCCCTCCATCAAGGTGATTGTTTGATAAATCTAGGTAAGCAAGAGAAGTGAAATTAACAAGGAAATATGGGATATGACCTTTAAAATTGTTTTTGTTTATATCAAGATGTGTAAGAGACACCATTATGGGAAAGACAACATTAGAAACTGTCATCCATCCTTCAAGTTGGTTATAAGATAAATCCAAGAAAGAAAGAGGAGAGAGATTGACAAGGGAATCAGTTGGGATATGACCTTTTAATTGATTTTCAGATAGATCAAGATATAAAAGGGATTTTATTTTTCAAGAAGGCGTGGAATTGAACAATTCAAAACGTTTGATGAGAGGTCCAGATACAAAAGTGAGGTTGCATTCCCAAGAGGTTTAAAATTTGTGCATGATAAATCATTCCGAGACAAATCAATGTAGCTAATAGATGTGAAATTAGCATGGCCCCGGATATGAAGAAAAAATCTCATCAAGTCCACACAATCTCAAATGCAAGTTCTTAAGAGATGGGAGATGGGATATGTTATTGAACAAGTCATAAATGAGACTTAAGTTTGTTCCACTCATATAAAGAAATATCAATGAGTGAAGGCGGGAAAGCCAATCAAGGTTGTTTGGCGCTTCATATGGATCATAAGTACAATAGAAATAGTTCAGATCAAGATAGTTCAGGTTAGAGAGATTTCCAATCTGGTGAGTAATTCGACCACCAAGTTAGCGCTGGAAAGGTTCAATGAACGCAATTGAACAAGTGAGCCAAAGAATTCAGGGATGGTAGAACTAAAATTGTTGAAGTTCAAATCCGGCAAGTAAAGAAGAACTTATCTTACTCCTAGACTTGTGTTGTCACCCCTTTCAATGAAACCATAATTGTTTATTGCATATCGATTATGAAGATCAAGCGTAACAACATGGTCTGTTCTATTGTTACTGACCCTTCTCCATTGACAGCAGTTCACTTCCTCTCCACCTATGAATAGAGGCAGTGTGAAGGATCTAGGAGACCCTTCTTAACATTTAGAAGAGTTTCTCCCTCGTTCTCTGTACACTGGACCTCTACTATGAGACTATTCCCATTACGAACATCGAATGCAATGATTTGCATGCAAAGAGAAAGTCCAAGAACAACCAACAAAGAAAGAAGATTGGGAAGAGGATTAGGAGCAGGGAACATGATGAGCAGTGAACTCAAATGAGCTTGTAAATGATTATTGGAGGGAAAACAAGGGAAGGGCTTGGTGTGAGAAATGCCCAGTGAACACACTTAATTTTTTATGCTAAAAAAAATAATCGAACCATTTAAAAAACTCCATTCAAGGTCTTGGCATGTTTTGCAATCAATGTCCAGATTTCTTTTAACATTTCACAATTACTCAAGTCTCATGTGGTGTTCTAAATGATCAAATTCTAGTCTTCACAATTACTTAAGAGTCGTGTGTGGTGTTCTACACATCACTCTTTTAAAAAGAAAAGTGTAAAATGAATTTTGTTTTTTTACATAGATTTATTGAATCCACAGCGCAATCGGACCGATATTGATTTTGATTTATGAGTAAAATATCAATAACATCAGACCTGGGGCCATTATGGAGTCAATGACTCTGACTTGCGGAAGACTAATTGGAGTGTAATGAGTCCATATGTTTTATTCAGTCCTCAAAAGAGATTTGGTTACTAGGACTAATTGATTCAAGGGTATGCAAGATGGGGTTGTCATGGGAAGCAAATCCATATGTATTTTTTTAAGAGATTGGAGGAGCAAGCCTTCTGTGTTGAATTGACTAAAAATAAACAGAGAAAAAAAAAGTAAAAATGGAGGCTGTAGAGACATTCAAATGACTATTGAGAAAGAAATTGTGATATTGAGGGTATGAAATAGCTAGATTCAAACATGAAATGGCAAACAAAAAACATTAGAATACAGTTACTTCCCTTTCATGAATGCTCTATAGAATGGATAAGATATCACCTCAAGTAGATAAACACTCCAGACAGGAGGGGGTGAGGCAGGCCCCGACCAGTATATTAACGACCAAAAAGTATAAGAAATCGAATGCGCGGGGAACCTTATGTACCCAGAGTACAATCCAACACAATCTCAAATCTGTCCACAAACATCTCTCAGTTACCATTTATTGATTATTCCCTTCTTTGTATCCTAGCCAGTAACTAGCAAGGACGACTATACACACACAACATTCCTCAACAGGGAATACCATAGAAATCTTGTAAGAAGGATTCTGTTGGTAAGATCCAACTGAATACAGGTCATTTTTCAACAAATATGAAAATGTGAGGAATGGAAGGCACTCTTTGAGCATTCTGATGAGAGCTCCATTTCCTCTCACTCACATTGCTAAATGAAACCTGTCAGATTGGCCTCTTATACATGTTGGATTCACCCTAGTAAATCTGGACGGAGTTCACGCTTCTGTAAATTGTGGTTTACTAGGCCATGCATTGAATGGTTGCAAAAGGATAAAAGTCCCATGGAAAAATTAAAGGGAGCACTTGAACTTGAAGATGACCCTGAAGTTTTCCAGGCTCACCTCTTGACAAAAATATTTCTACGATTTTGAGAGAAAGTTATCCTCTCTCCTCTATATTCTCTGTTTTCTATCTGACTTTTACTTGTTTCCGACGGAAATAGACGTAATTCAAAGCGAATGAAGAATATATGTATAATCTAATGCCTATGAAGCAGAGTTTATGATGAATATATACAAGCATATCTAGTATGTCTTCGAGAAACACTCCAGTGGGGAGGGGGGCTAGGCAGACCCCGACCAGTATATTAGTACCTTAAAATTTGAAGGAATTATTACAAGGGGAAACTGATTATCCAGAATACAATGCAACCTAAAATCTCTTATTAATGCTGCTAAAACAGAAGCTAAACCATGTTCTCTTATTAATGCTGCTAAAACATAAGCTAAACCATGTCCATTTCAGTGTTCGTTTCTCTGTTAACATGCTCAAGGGAGAAATTTCTGCTGGTTGTTCTGCCCTGAGGAAATAAACTGTAAAATTGTGAATATAATCAAAATCATTAATAACTAATTGATGGACTCAAAGAAAAAAATCATTAGTTTGAACATCATACCATGTTTATCACAGTAGGGCCACTAATGAAAAGAAGTAGGAACACTAATATGTATATTGCCTTGTCTAAATAGAAAGAAGAATACATTGATATGTGTTCATCCAAGGATTCACAAGTTTCCAAACTTCCTCTGCAACTTTCTTGCATTAACGACTAGAACCACATAGAGCCAATCATGCACTTCCTCGATGAACCGGAAATAAGCATGCCTCCAAGATCATTTGAATAGTAAAACACCACATGCTACCCAAAATCCAATGATGTATCCCATTGCCATACCGATATAAAACCATGGAATATCTATTCCATCTTTATTTTTTGTAGGATGATGATCTTGAGAAGATGTGGCATTTCTCGTGCAATTGACTGAAAGCGGAGGACCACAGAGTCCTAAGTTCCCCATAAAGGAAGAGACATTTAAGGTTTGAAGCTGTGTGCCTGTTGGGATTGTTCCCAAAAAGTTGTTAAATAACAAATCCAAGTTGCTCAAAAAACTTAAATTTGCCAAACCCATTGGAAGAAACTCGGAAAGATGGTTTCTTGAGAAATCAAGAGATTCCAAATTACTGAAGTTACCAATGTTCTTTGGAATTTTTCCAAACAAGCTATCCCAAAAGATATGAAGAAGAAGAAATTTCGTCAAGTCCACACAATCACAACAGCAAGTATTCAAGAGAAGGGAGATTGTGTAGGTTATAGAACAAATTAGAAATGAGACTTGAATTTTGTTCCACTCATATCAAGATATATCAATGAGCGAAGGCGGGAAAGCCAATCAAAGTTGGTTGCAGATAAACTTGGAAGACAGTTCAGATCGAGATAGTTCATGTTGGAAAGATTTTCAATCTAGTGAGGAATTCGACTACCAAAGTTAGCGTTGGAAAGGTTCAATGAACACAATTGAACAAGCGAGCCAAAGAATACAGGGATGAGATAAGAACTAAAATTGTTGAAGCTCAAATCCAAGTGTTGCAAATATTGCAAATCAAGTAAATAAGAACTTATCTCACCTCCTAGAATTGTGTCATCCAATTCATCTCGATTACGAAGATCAAGTGTCATAAGTCATAACATGGCCTATTCTATTGTTACACTTGACCTCTCTCCATTTACAACAATTCACTTCCTCCACTCATGAAGAAGAAAGGCGGTGTGAAGGATCTAGGAAACCCTTCTTAACATTTAGAAGAGCTTGTCTCTCCTTCTCTATACGCTGGACCTCCAAGACAGGGCTATTCCCGTTGTGAACATCAAATGCAGTGGTTTGCATGCAAAGAGAAAGTCCAAGAACAACCAGAAGATGGAGAGGAGGATGAAGAGCAGGGAACATGATCAAGAATGAACTCAAATTGAGCTTGTAAAGGATTACAGGATGGAAAACAAGTGAAGGGATTGGTGTGAAAAATGCCTAACCAACACATTTGTTTTTATATGCTAAAAAAAAAACGTAATTGAACCATTTAAAAACTCCATTTTAAGCATCATGTATCATGTTATGCATGAAACACGATTAGTATGGTGTATAGTGTGGAATGGACAGTCTATTCTCAAGTAGGATGTGGTACCTTGGAGAAAATAACCTTTAATTTCTTTCTCATTAACAATACACGTATTATGTATCAAAACAAACCTTCAATAACGTGTCTGCTGAACCAGTGAGTAAATTATGAACAAGGTATATGTGGTTGTTTGATACGGAATATCTCTCTTTTTGTTTTATTTTATTTCAATCACTTCAGTTCACTCAACGACGTCCGATTTGGGATGAAGAAGATTGAAACTAAATACTAAATACTTTGTGGAAAGCATGTCAACACTTTATAATTCAGCATTCTCTGTTCTGGTAGGAGGCAATCTGTTTCATGTGGGAATAGAAAACTTCATCGGCTCTCAATGTGGATTGAGTCTTCTTTCTATTTCTCCCATGGCACCATCCACGACCAAGACCTTCATTTTTCGTTACCTCTTCTCCTTCTCCCATGACACCATCCATTGAACGAAAATTGACTCAGGCAAGTCCAAGGATCAAGAAGCACAAGAACCGGCAATTGAGCTAACCGCATCAGAGATTGCATCGCCAAGGCAAGTAGAATTGCCCCATCATCATTTGATTGTTCTTTCTTTTTCCCCAAAAGTTTTCTACAATAGTCTTTCTCACGTTCAATTAACGAACAATGGCCACAATATTTAAATTCAGGGATTCTAAATGCTGCCAGTATCCGCCATATTTTGGACTCTCAAGCCAAATCTTATGAGGTAAGGGTTTAGTTACCTCCATCTCGACACACATACGAGCAACTTTTGGTCGAGCAAAATAACTAGTGCCATCATCGATCCTAAGAAACTTTCCAACCGAATTCCCAATCGCCTTCATGATTGCTGGAAGAAAAAAAGCGAAAGGGAGATTTGGAAGTTCGATCTATATTGGGGCCAATTCCGGATCCGCCCGAAGGCTAAATCCAGGATGCCAACGAAAGATTTTATATCTAACGCCCCGAATTGTGAAGGATTCTTTTGAAAGCACTTTCTTAACTTCATCTTCCGATTGTAAATAAACCAAAACATGCCTTTGATCAATAAGTCCCATAATAAACTCACCGGATATTCCCCAAGATCTGTGAATGAAGTCTCTTATCGAATCAAGCGAAGGCCGGAAACTTGAAAACTTCAATACCACAACATGATTAGACACATGAGATTCTCCCCTCGAGACATCCGAATCGGATAACAATAAGGTCGAGTTGCCCTCTTTTCTGAAGCTTGTGGAATCCGTCGGTTTGTCGTCAAGATCATCCCTCATGGCATTGCCTAAGACCTGCACAAAGGAACATTTCACAGCCCCCTCCTCTTCCCGGCCAGCCGCAGGGGATTCCCCTTTAGCTGGCTGTGTCGTTGCCATAACCCTAGCCGCCACATAACGTCAACGGTATAGATTAACTCCCTCAATCTTGGAGCGACTGTGATTAAAAGACAAGAGCTCGAAAAATGTTTCCAGTCCTTCCCCTGATATCGCCTCAGAGCAGACGTTAAATGCCCATAAAGCTTATTAGAAGATAAATTCATCTCCTTCAAAGAGTTACTAATGCACCCATACCAAAACTCATCTGCTATATTTCCACTCAGATTAATCTTACGCAAACGTAACATTTGTAAGTTGCACAACTTCCCCCAGCTGCTTGGAAGGCCTCCTTCAAGATCATTGAATGATAAATCTAGGTAAGTAAGTGAAGTGATATTTCCAAGGAAATCTGGGATAGGACCTTTTAAATTGCTAAACATTAAATCAAGATGGGCAAGGGATGTTGCATTCCCAAGAGGTTCAAGAATTGTGCATGATAAATAATCATTCCCAGACAAATCAATGTACTTGATAGATGTGAAATTAGCATGACCCTTGTTAAGATATGAAGAAGAAGAAATCTCATCGAGTCCACACCAATTCAAGCGCAAGTGCCGAAGAGAGATGAGAGACTGTATAAGTTATTGAACAAATTAGAAAGATGACTTAAGTTTGTTCCACTCATATTGAGATATATCAATGAGCTAAGGCGGGAAAGCCAATCAAGGTTGTTTACAAATAAAACTGGTGCTTCTAAATAATCATATGTAGAGTTTAGATCAAGATATTTCAAGTTGGAAATATTTCCAATCTGGTGAGGAATTTGACCACCAAAGTGAGCATTGGAAAGGTTCAATGAATGCAATTGAACAAGCGAGCCAAAGAATTCAGGGATGGGGTTGAAATTAAAATCATTGAAGCTCAAATCCAAGCGTCGCAAATATTGCAAATCAAGTAAGGAAGAACTTATCTCACCTCCCAGTAAACCTCCATATGGATTATGAAGATCAAGCGCAACAACATGGCCTGTTCTATTATTACACTTGACCTCTCTCCATTGACAACAATTCACTTCCTCCACCCATGAAGAAAGGAATAGTTGGAAAGGATCTAGGAGACCCTTTTTAAAATTTAGAAGAGTTTGTCTCTCCTTCTCCATACATTGGACCTCCACCACAGGACTATTTCCTTTGCGAACATCGAATGCAATAGTTTGCATGCAAAGATAAAGTCCAAGAACAACCAACAAAGAAAGAAGAAGAAGATGGGGAAGAGGACGGGGATTAGGGAACACGATTCACTTTAGTATTGAGCTTGTAGATGATTATAGGATGGAAAACAAGAGAATGGGTTGGTGTGAGAAATGCTGAACTAACACACTCGCTTTTATATGCTAAAAAAAAGTAATTAAAGCATTTAAAAACTCCATTTTTAAGCATCATATATCACGTTATGCATGAAACACGATTAGTATGGTCTATGTTCATATGTGTGGAATGGACAATCCTAAGTTGAATCTCATGGTTAGTCGTTCAGATGTTGCACAAGTTGATTGTTGAGATTAGCTATTTCATGTCAGCAAACAAATAGTAATGGAAGCCATTGTCGACTGGGGTAGTCAGAGAAGTCTAATTTTTAGAATTTGGTACATCTGATGCAATTAGAGCTTTACTGCATCCAAAGTTGCATTCCAAAGGATAGAAAGATGTATGCGGATCTGGTTTGCTGTTTTGTGCCGATTGGGCCTTCCATCTGGGCTTAGGTGGTATGAGGTTTTTATCAAAAGGCTTCGTTGTTATCAGGGAGTGGACCACTTCCTTATAAATTTTAGTGACAACTTCTTCTAATTTAATGTAAGACTATTTATGCCAATACTTTTCCAACACAACCAATTTTTTTTTTTTTTTTTTTTTTAACAAGCATAACATAGCAAAGATATATTAATGAAAAATGCCACTGTGACTAAGAAGGACGAGGAAGAGAAGGGGAAGATGTTTCATTTTTTTTTGTAAAATTGGCTGAAAGTAGGGGACCAAAGAGCTCATCATTTCCCATATATCTGGATGCATAAAATGTTTGGAGCTGTGTACCAAGAGGAATTGCTCCTAAAAAGTTGTTGTACGACGAGTCCAAGTTACTGGAAAAACTTAGATTTGCCAAACCCATTGGCATAACACATGAAAGATGGTTCCTTGAGAAATCAAGAGATTCTAAAAGGCTCAAGTTGCCAATGTTTTTTTTTTGGAATGCGAGCTGGGTTTTTAAAGATTCCACAACTTATTAACAAGGTGTGACCTACAGGTCAACAACAAACCATGCCGCAGCTGAGTCTCTAACCTAGAACGTGAGGGACAAATCCACACAACCCTAACCACTAGACCATAACACCATCGACAGTTGTTTGGAAACTTTCAATTCAAATGATTTCTTGATAGGTTCAAGGCATGCATTCCTACAAGATTCATCATTTGTGTAGGAATTTCTCCAGACAAGTGATTACTTGAAAAGTCGACACCCTTGATTAATCCAAATTTATATCGGCATTCAAGTTTCATCCCCTTTGATACCACCACAGTTTAATCTGCTGCGCGGTTTGCACTCTGTAAGGGATGAATTATGAACTTAAGAAAAGTTCTCAGGGCCAAAGGTCGTCAGGTTAGTTGGCTAAGGCTGTGGACATGTTGACCCTACATTTTGGTTCGATACCTTCCAACGGCATGCTCGCATTTTAAAAGAAAAAAAGTTCTCAGGACATTATTTTCAAAGAGAGTTTGAGCTATTTTCAGAGTATAGTGGGTCGAGTTGAGAAGCGTCTTTCTTGAGCTTAGCAAGAGGAAGGGGTTTCATCGGAGAGCCTATTCGATTTTGACACGCTTTTTCATTTTAGGCCATTGTATTTTTAATTTTTGTGGATGTCATCAACATGTTACATTTTTTTTTGATAATAAGCTAAATCAACATGTTACATAAAAGTCAGATTTCCATAATTTTCAAACCATCAGCATGTTAAGTTCTGGTGTGAGGTATTGACTACAACCTGAGCTATCCTCTTGCGAGGAGAATTAGTTCGTTAAGGATCATGGAAAGTTCAACTGGTTGGCATGCCTCAGCTTCTGCTCACCGTCGCATGTTCAAATACCAGTTAGATGATGACACCAAATTGAATAATGTAGGAGGTGATCTACTTGATATGATAATGACCATTTCATGGGCTCTGTTCATTGCTGTTGTGGCTTGTATCGTACAGTTTCAGCATTCTCTGTTCTGGTAGGAGGTGATCTACTTGATGTGGTAATCGGCCATTTCATGGGTTCTTGATCATTGTTGTTGTGGCTTGTACCTTTTCTCATATTGTTATTGCAGATTGAGCTTCAACTTATTCCAGGGCATAACCTGGTCAATAATTTCAGCTTGATCACCAGGCCTTGTGATCAATTTGGGTGTAACAGACACAAGACAACCAGCATTTTCAAAGGTGATGCATGACCTGGACTAGCAGTCCTTGATGCCATTTTGTGGAAGTTTCTTGGGCCATCTGAGTTTTCCAGCATTCTGGCCATGCACTCTTCAATGTCTTGCAATATGGTACAAAATTTAAGCAGCAGCCTAGTAGCTTGGATATGCGCAGCTGCCATGAAAAACAGTCAGCAATAAGAAGTCTAAATTCAACTCATTCCATGGAAGGCCAACATAGACAAGCGAGGTTGAATTAACAAGGGCATAAAAAATTGCACATGACAATGAGTTGTAAGAAAAATCAATGAACTCGAGAGACGTGAATTAGTAAGGTCCTTAAGAAATGAAGAAGAACAAATCTGATCACCAAGTCCAGACCATTTCAATTTCAATTCCTTGAGAGATGGGAGATGGTTAATCTTATGCAACCAATAAAAAACATGGCTTAAGTCCGTTCCACACATATCGAGATATCTCAAAGAACGAAGCTCAAAAAGCCAATCAAGGTTTGTTTACAGATAAACTTGGTGGTGCAGCATAATCGTATACATGAATATAGTTGGACAGAGCAAAAATATAGTTTAGATCAAGATAGTGCAGATGGGAAAAAATTCCAATATGACAAGGAATTTTCACCACAACGAGTGTTGAATGCAGAGGTCAGCATGTAATGAGGAAACCCGATGACAACAACATACAAAGGAAAAAGAAGAAGAAAATGATAATGGAGAAGACGAAGAGGAAGAAACATGATTACAGATCCAAGATAAACACAAAAATTAAGCATACAAAAAACTTACTATTTGAGGGATGAGTAGTGGAGCTGAATTGTGAATGATGCGTTTTATATACCGTGATCGATTTTGATAATAAGTAAACATGTTGCATTTTTTTTTTTTTTGATAATAAGCTAAACATCAACATGTTACTTGGAAGTCAGATTTCCATAATATTCGAACCATCAACATGTTAAGTTCTGGATGTGAGGTATTGACTACAACGTGAGCTATCCTCTTGGGAGGAGAATTAGTTGGTTCAGGATCATGGAAAGTTCAACTGGTTGGCACGCCTCAGCTTCTTCTCACCATCGTTTACTTGTTCAAATCCCGTTGGTTGTTGTTGTGGCTTGTGTTGACGCGTTAGGCATGTGCGTGAACAACCACAATTATGGCATTCATCCCGGGCTTATGTGACATGAGGTTTTCTCTAAAAGGCCTTGTTGCTATGACCATTTCACCTTAGTTGATGTGAAACCATTCAAGCCACAATATCCCGAGGAAACCATCGCCAAGCCCCAAACGAACCATTGGACAATGATTTTGGGCCCTCATCTCGGGCTTCTGTGGTGTGAGGTTTTCTCCAAAAGGTCTCGTTGCTATTAGGGAGTGGATCACTCGTTATATTGTTAGATGACAACTTCACCTTAGTTGATGTGGAAATATTCAAGCCAATTTCATCCCAACAATCTCCTCATTGGCCCGAATTGTCACATCTTACAATCCATCCATCTTCAACCGTTTCGAGGAACTTCGGACCGGTCTTCAACCATCTCGAGGAATACGAGGAACACCTCCACCAAACCAACTTTCAACCATCTCGAGGAACATGTGAAACACCTCCACCTAGATTATAAGGTAAACCTTTGGCAAGATCTACATCTTGAGGAGTTGTATCTCGAGAAAACTATTACCAAGCTCCAGCCGAACCATCGGTTCTGATATCAATTTGTTGCAATAAAAACAAACAAATACAAAGAAAATTTTACCAATGGAAGAATCAACTAATATCGCCAAACAAATATTAAATGCAAGCAAATAATCAATGTAAAAAGAAAAAAAGAACACCAGGATATACGTGGAAAACCCTTCAATGTGAAAGGTAAAAAATCACGGGGCAAATCAAATCAGTCCACTAATCAATCAAAAGAAATACAATGTTTTTCTCAAGCCTTTAGCCCAAAGCTCGAGAAATACAAAAATCAATACCAAGGTAACCTCACAAGAGCTTCATTCAACTTCCCAATTAAAGGGAGAATACACCGAAAATATCGTTGTTATTAGAGAGTAGACCACTCCTTATATTCTTTAATGAAAACTCCACCTTAGTTGATGTGGGATTATTTAAGCCAATTTCATCCCAACAGCTTGTACCATACAGTTTCAACATTCTGTATTCTGATAGGAGGTGATCTACTTGATGTGGTAATCGGCCATTTCATGGGCTTTCGTCCTTGTTGTTGTGCTTGTATCTTTTCTTGTACTGTTATTGCAGATCGAGCTTCGACTTGTTCCAGGGCATAACTTGGTCAGTAATTCAGTTTGATCACCAGGCCCTGTGACCAATTTGGGTGTAACAAACACAACCAGCATTTTCAAAGGTGATGCATGACCTGGACTTGCAGTCCTTGATGCCATTTTGTGGAAGTTTCTTGGGCCATCCGAGTTTTCCAGCATTCTGGCCATGCATTCTTCAATGTCTTGCAATACGGTACATAATTTAAGCGGCAACCTAGTGGCTTGGATAATGTTGTATTACCAAGGGAATGGAAGACAAGGGGATGCCATCACCTCCAAACTTCACATAAGAGGCATCCACTGGAGATTTTGGCTGTTGTAAAATCAATGTAATTAATCTGCAAAGAGACCAAACTTGGGTGTTTGAATTTTAATATGATATCTCAGAAGATTTTTTAATGAATTTTTGCCTTTAAATTGGACTGCAATGAGGTTCATACCTTTGATTGATGTGTGTACTATTTCTTTTGGTCATTGATGCCATTCCGTACGTGGAAGTTTCATGGCACATCTGAATTTTTCAGCATTCTGGCTTTGCGCTATTCAATGTCTTGCAATATGGTCGGTAGAGATTTTGAGCAGAAACCCAGTAGCTTGGAGAATCCTTAACAGCTGCCATTAATAGCAGTCAGAGCAATAAGAAGTATAACTGTATAAATATATTATCAAAGGAATGGAAGACAAGGGGATGTGATCACCATCAAACTTCACATAAGAGGCACCAACTGGCGATCCCGCTCCAGCTCACGTCAGGGAGAAAGCAATAGAGTAAGCTTCATTCATGGGCTATGTCGGGTGTTTTTGAAAATGTTGAAATGGACAATATTGTCCCCAAGATCAAGGTATTGGAGAGCACCAAGGAGTTTCCAATTAAAACTTTGTTGTCCAGCTTGATCACTTTGTTGAAGCAGTCATGATGTACTTGCTGAAGTAGCTAAATTCAAACACGAAATTGCAAGGAAATAAAAAATCTATAGTACAGAGGCTTCCCTTCATGAATGCTATACTAGAATGGATAATAAATCATTTCTAGTAGATAAACACTCCAGTGGGGAGGGGAGTTAGGCAATCCTGACCAGTACATTAACAACCGTAAATAGAAGAAATTGTTACAAGGGGAACCTTGCCCAGAATACGATGCATCCTAATTACAAATTCTAATACATAATGTTGCTCAACCTGAAGGAGGGCCAAATTCTTGCTGTGTTGTAACCTGAGGAAGCAAAATAATTGCTATAAATATTGATCGCTTTTCATATAAACAAAATCATCAACAATAATTTGTTTTACAGCGAGAAAGCTAACATCATGCCATGTATAAGATATATGTATAGAAAGAGTACCTTGATGGATATGCAAGAATTCACTAATTTCCAAACTTCCTCTGCAGCTTTCTTGCATTAACGATCAGAACCACGTAAAACCAATCGTGCACTTCCTCGACATAGCGGAACAAGCTTTCCTCCAAGATCGATTGAATAACAGAAAACCACATGCTATCCAAAATCCTACGATGTATCCCATTGCCATGCCGATATAAAACCATGGAATATCTATTCCATCTTCATTTCTGGTAGAATGATGATCGTGACCTTGAGGAGAAGACGTGTCATTTGTTGTACAATTGGCTGAAAGTGGAGGACCACAGAGTCCAGAATTCTCCATATATGAAGACGCATTAAAGCTTTGGAGCTGTGTGCTTAGTGGTATTGTTCCAGAAAAGTTGTTAAATGACAGGTCCAAGGTACCCAAAAAATTTAAATTCGCCATACTCACTGGAAGAACGCCTGAAAGATGGTTTCTTGAAAAATCAAGAGATTCTAAACTGCTCAGGTTACCAATGTTCCCAGGAATCTTTCCAACCAAGTTGTTTCTCGATAAGTTCAGAGAAAGTAATCCTACAAGATTCATCATTTCATCTGGGATTTCTCCGGATAAGCTATTACTTGAAAGGTCGATACACTTGAAGAAGAAAAGAGTAAATTTATGTCCAAGTTGGTATTCAAGTTCCATGTTTTTAAATACAACCATAAGACTTTCAGACATATCAGTCACTCTAAAACTGGTATCAGTGTTAGACATGTATGTAATATTAATGAGGCATCTTGGAATGAACCCTTGCAAATTATTATGAGCGAGGTCTAGGATTTGAAGGCTTGTGATTTGGCACAGTTGAGAAGGAATGTTCCCAGTGAATCCATTTGAGTGTAAGCGAAAAATCCATTTGAGAGCAGGTCATACATGTAACCTATCGAGTTAGGGATTTCCCCTGAAAAATTATTCTCTCTCAAGTATAAAATCTGCACACCTCGCCAGTACTTCAAACAGTCTGGAATCAGTCCTGCTAATTGGTTTCCTGATAGATCAAGCATCTCTAGAGAATTTGGGATACTTGACACATTGCATAAGAGATCTGAAAGAGTTCCTGAAAAGAAGTTGTTGGAGAGAATCAATACTTGTGTACTGGGAGATATTCGTGGTATTGAGCCCTCAAGGAGATTGGAACTAAGATCAAGAACACCTAGAGAATTTGGGATACTTGACACATTGCATAAGAGATCTGAAAGAGTTCCTGAAAAGGAGTTGTTGGAGAGAAACAATTCCTCTGTACTAGGAGAAATTCCTGGTATTGAGCCATCGAGAAGATTGGAACTGAGATCAATATAGTATATCTTTTTTAGTAATGCTAGGGATAAAGTAGGAAGCTTTCCATAAATATGGTTGGAAGAAAGATCCATTTCCTTCACATTTGAAGAAAAGTTCCAAAACCAGCTGGGGATTGTATCACTGATTTCATTATGAGATATGTCGAGGTAGGATATGTTGTTTTGCATTCGAAGCCACAAAGGAAATCGTGGGCCCAACCGACAAGAATCCAAATATGCTTTTTCTAGTTGAAAAGGAGGTGTCCAATCAAAGCTCAATTTTAATCTAAATGAGGTGGATGATAGGTCTAATGAACGTAATTTAGAGAAACGAGATAAATGGGTTTCAGAAATGACTCCCTCCAAAGAGTTGTGAGATAAATCTATACTCTCTAAAGAGTTACTGATGCACCCAGCCCAAAACTCATCTGCTACATGTCCACTCAGATTAGTGCCACCCAAATATAACTTTTGTAGGTTGCACAACTTCCCCAAGTTGCTTGGAATCCCTCCTTCAAGGTGAATCTGATTGGCTAAACTTAGGAAAGTAAGAGAAGTGATATTCTCAAGGGAATTCGGTATAGGAACATTTAAATTGTTACCTTGGAAATTCAAAAAAGAAAGAGAAGAGAGATTGGCAAGGGAACCGATTGAGAAACCTTTCAATGTATTATTAGATAGATCAAGATGTTCAAGGGATCTCATTTGTCCAAGAAGGATTGGAATTGAGATATGACCTTTCAATTGATTAAAAGATAGATCAAGATGTTCAAGGGATTTCATTTGTCCAAGAAGGCTTGGAATTGAACATTTCAATGAGTTCCCTGATAGGTCAAGATGCAAAAGAGATGTTGCATTCCCAAGAGGTTTAAAAATTGTGAATGACAAATAATTTATAGACAAATCAATGTACTTGATAGATGTTAAATTAGCATGGCCCCGGTTAAGATATGAAGAAGAAGAAATATTATCAAGTTCACACATACTCAAATACAAATGCTTAAGAGATGGGAGACGGTATAGGTTATTGGACAAATCAGAAATGAGACTTAAGTTTGTTCCACTCATATCGAGATATATCAATGAGTCAAGGCGGGAAATCCAATCAAGGTTGTTTACAAATAAATTTGGAAGATGGAAGCATTTCAGATCAAGATAGTTCAGGTTGGAGAGATTTCCAATCTGGTGAGGAATTTGACCGCTAAAATTAGCATAAGAGAGATTCAATGAACATAATTGAACAAGTGAGCCGAAGAATTCCGGGATGGGATTAGAATTAAAATTGTTGGAGCTCAAATCCAAGTGTTGGAAATATTGCAAATCAAGTAAAGAAGAACTTATCTCACCTCCTAGACTTGTGGTGTCATCCGGTCCAATGAAATAATCATTGTCTATAACATATGGATTGTGAAGATCAAGCGTAACAACATGACCTGTTTTGTTGTTACACTTAACCCCTCTCCATTGACAACAATTCACTTCCTCCACCCATGAAGAAAGGCGGTGTGAAGGATCTAGGAGACCCTTCTTAACATTTAGAAGAACTTGTCTCTCCTTCTCTATACAGAGGACCTCCATTACAGAACTATTCCCTTTGCGAACATCGAATGCAGTGGTTTGCACGCAAAGAGAAAGTCTAAGAACAACCAACAAAGAAAGAAGAATATGGAGAGGAGGGAACATGATTCACAATGAACTCAGATTGAGCTTGTAAATGATTATAGGAGGGAAAATAAGGGAAGGGCTTGGTGGTGAGAAATGCCTAACTAACACACTTGCTTTTATATGCTAAAAAAATAATTGAACCATTTGAAAACTCCATTCAAGGTTTTGACATGCTTTGCATTTCAGGCCACTGGAATGTTATCATTCTATTTCAATGGCCAGATTTCCTTTAATATTTCAAAGACTAGTCTTCACAATTACTTAAAGTTGTGTGTCGAATTCAAAATATCACTCTTAAATCTTAAGAGGTCCCAATTTGTGAAGAAAATATCAATAATGTATGACTTGGGGCCATTATGGGGTCATTGATTCTGACTTGTGGAAGACTAATAGGAAATCTAGCGAGTCCTTCACCATACACCTTGACATGTCTGTTATGAAGAACCAGAATTCCGACTTTTCCACAAATCAGACATCAACAACTCCTTATTTTCCACATAATGGACCTACAGAGTATGACTTTGTCTGTTATGAAGAATCAGAATTCCGACTTTTCCACAAATCAGACATCAACGACTCATTATTTTCCACATAATGGACCTACAGAGTATGACTTTGCTAATGGCATGACAGCTTAATGGTTACAGCTTGACGGATGGTACCACTAGGTCATGGGTTCGAACCGAGCGGCATGTTTATTAGTTTATGGTGTATTGAGCAGTTTTGGTCTTTAATAGATTATGGGATCCTGAAAACCTAGCTCGCCTTCCAAAAAAAAAAAAAACTACACTAACCTTCGTCGACAGTAAATAGATAACCAAACAAAGGAATCTACATATTAACAAGCCCAGAGAAAATGGCTCGCTTGTTCTGTTGCAACTCTAAACAAGAGCTATCCAGAGTGAAATAGAGATGGAAGAAGAAAGCGTGATCTGGATAAGCACATGGACAATTTTAGGCCCATGAATAATTAGAGTGGGTTTAATATTCTAACAGTAGTGGGAAAGACCTCAATTTCCATAGCAGAAACCACTAATTCATGTAGGTGTTGGTGAAAAAAACAGCACTGAAATGATATCGATTCTCGTAAAAGTTTATATTGCTTATATTGGGGTCTTCTATGTAAGGGTTGGCACGTGACGAGATAGACCTCATCCCGATCCCATCTCATTCTTTTGGAATCGGTACGGGATGTGATGAATAGGTAGTAAAGAAAAACAAACCTTGCAAAATAAAAACAGGCAAAACAAAACAGTGTTGAGGGCATAAACATCTCCTCTTCCATCTTCTTACTTTGGTTCACCTATATCTCTTCTCAAATTTATGATCCAGTACCAAGTAATTGATTAAATATCAGATTTAATGATACAAATAATAGATTTTAGACAGCTAATATTCTCCAAGGCCTTAGTAACAGATAAAAGTTCTTGAATTTTTTTTTTTTGGCACTTAGGCCAATTATCATAGTATTTTTTTTTTTTACATGCTTTGCATTTTAGGCCACTGGAAACTTATCATTCTATTTCAATGGTTAGATTTCCTTTAATATTTCGAAGTCTAGTCTTCACAATTACTTAAAGTCGTATTTGGTGTTAAAAATATCATTCATAAATCTTAAGAGGTCCCGTTTGTGAGGAAAATATCGATAACGTCTGACTTGGGGACTACAACACAAATGCCCTTTAATAGCATTTCAAAAACGCTATAGTAGGATACCATAGCATTTTCTAAAACGCTATGTCTGCCGGAGCTATTATAGCGTTTTTAAAACGCTATAGTAAGTTGGCCTATTATAGCGTTTCAAAGACGCTATGGTAAATATACATAGCAAATTTTTTTTTTTTTTTTTTGCTATCAAATGACTTTTTGTTACATCTTATAAGTTTTATTTCTAGAAAATAAAAATTTATATGTGCAAAACTTAAACATTTCCATGAATGGAGGCAAAGAAATATAATTAATGAGATAATGTATTAAATGTGCAAAACTTAAACATTTCCATGAATGGAGTCACAAAATCTATCAAAGCATTATTAAAATAATCTATACACCGATCCTCAAGCTCAAACAACGAATGCCAACGTATGCTCTTATTAAAATAAGTAATTTACAGGTCGGGAAGTAGAAAGCAAAGCAGGGAGTCCTCTTTATTACGCCTCATCTTATAGCCAAGGAGAAATGATCCATATGATGGTTCCACTGGGTACCAAAGCATCCTTGATTATGGTAACAATTCCGCTCTTGATGAAGTAATCGTCTGTTTTGCGTGCTGCTTCTTGAACATTGTCGGCATTAATAATCTAACAACAGTATGCCACAATTAGTCACTCATAGGCAGTGTCGTGTTTTTATGGTTGTGTAATATAAACTATCAAGGAATACTTTCATAGGTTCAGAAAGAGATATACCTTCACATGCTCTCCAATTCCAGCATTTTTATCAATAATTGCTCTCCTGACATGAGACTCCCTCCCAATGCCAATTGGTACACTACCTTTCGCAGCTAAAAATCTCCTATCTGCGTCAGTCTGGCATGGCAATAGCAGAAAGATAACATTATTATATGGTCTTGAACAAAGACTAGTATAATTAATCTTTGATCTGTCAAAACATGGAACCAAGTATAAACAAATAGGATATCAGTTGAATAGGTCGAGATAGATCACCTCATAGTAATCTGCTCCCATCAGTAATGTGTCTTCTATTATTGCACCTTCTGAGATGCAAGATCGAAGCCCAACCACAGAATGGTGAATCTTACAATTCTGCACACAGGAAAAAATGCTCACTCTCTATATTTGATATTACAACACACTTCTGGGTCTTAATACAAGGTCATCATACAATCAGTGTCGACATTTACCAACTTAATCCTAATTAGACTCTTCAAAGGTATCGTACCTTAATCACACAACCTTCACCGATGACACTGTCTGTTACATCAGCATCAAGCATCTTGGAAGGCGGCAAGTATCGAGGTTGTGTATAGATTGGAGAAGACCGATCATAAAAGCTGCATACTTGAATGAATTGCATGTTAGGAATCAAGCAGGATAGCAGACTTGTAAAATGTCGGGTAAATAATGTGCTCAAAGTTTGAAAAATCCGTAAATACTACCTGAAATCTGGGATTGGCTTCTTGGTGATCCCCAAATTTGCATTGTAGAATGCCTCAATGGTACCAATGTCTTCCCAGTAACCATCATACAAGTAGGCTTGCACCTATGGAGAGCAAGTGAAGGAACATTCAGCAAATCGGAAACTTTTAGCATGTTAATACATGATGCATTTAAACAAACACGCACACACAACACAACACAACACAACACAACACAACACTCACACACCAGAAGAGAGCGGTACAATGACTATCGGTTTGCTATATAATTTGCTATAAACTGCTTCACAGATACATGGTTCATTATTCTAGGAGACTAAAGCCATCTATAAATTATCCCAACTCACATCCTGTTGGATTTATGCAATCAAACCAAAGAAAGGGATTGTTATTTGTTAATCCTGCCTAAGAAATGCCACAGACTACAGTCAAATCATAGGATGATTACGTTTACCTGACCTAATGCATCCTCTAAATGGCCGCTAACTGAATGGGGAAAATAAGGTTGGAATCATGTGATTGATCTGGTGTATAGGTTGTTTAACAGTTTGGTTTGATCAATGGACCATGGTTGGTCTAGAGTTACATGAAACTTAGAATATGAATGAGGATGGCTACTCCCGTCATCCCTGTCTTAATTTATCTTGAGTAATTAAGTGGTTTCAGAACATAGCAACAAATGAGATGAAGTAAGCAAAGCATACCCTCATTCCAATGGAGGTTGCACCTGGAATGACTTCACTTCCGAAATCATTGGCTCCAGGAAATTTCTCACGAAGTAAATTCAACATGACATCTTTACTGACGACATATATACCCATACTTGCAATAAATGGCATCTCTTTTGCTCTCTCATCATCAAGGCCTAAAATGGTAGTATCAACCTGAAACGATTGTACATATAAAAAGAAATTAGAGTCGCTATATGAGCCAATTGGGTTACTACATTGAGGACGGACTCCATAAGATCACAATCGTGTTTACTGTTTCTACCTGCATTGCTTTCAACTGCTCCCCTTTTGGTTTTTCAGCAAATTCAATAATGCGCCCTTCTTCTTCAATTTTCATCAGACCAAATGCAGTGGCACGTTGTTCATCCATTGGCAGCGCAGCAACAGTGATGTCAGCATTTGTTTCTCTATGAGCTTAAATAAACTTCTCATAGTCCATACGGTATAGATGATCTCCAACAAGAACCAAAAACTCCATCACATTGTGCTCTTCAAAGAGCCATAAATACTGTCTTACAGCATCAGTTGTTCCCTATAAATCATTAAAAACATGAATAAGATGGGGCTTCAATCATGAAGGTCGTTTCAGATTGAGATTGCGCTCATAATGAAAGTTTAATTGACTGAAGTAAGATACTCATTATAAATTTATAATAAACAAACCCCAAGAGAATGCTAGCCATAGTACCACTGACGCTATTCTCAAAGAAAAAGTAAATTGTAATCCACTGTGTTACATGAAATAAATGACATTCAGTAGCAAATTACTCAAATCTCTTGATACAACAACCAAGTCGGGAATGCATGATAGTACCTCCCAGACGAAGACATATAACTTTGGGTACTTATGCAACCCTGGAAACTCGGGAGGCCCACCATATGATATTTCAAACATTTGAGCTCTCAATCATTTAGAACAGAGCTGATGTAGCACGTGACACCATAACTCATAAGGAGGGCCGAGCCCATGTATGGCATGGGTTAACATTACCATTTATAATCAGTAAATGAATCTAAATAACCAAGGCCATATGCACTAAAGCAAGAGCGAAGGAAAAATATGCAATCTCAGTAGTAAGATTTACCTATAAGTTGCATTTTTATGTTAGTTTAGAAAACATAAACCACAGAAAGAAAGTATAGTTCATGTTAATTACCTGGAACCAGTTTGGGTTTTCAGGGCTTTGTTGAGCGGCAAGAACTTCTACAAATCCTTCGTTCTTGTATCCTCCCATGTTGCTAGCGTATGCCCTTGAAAGATGACGATTAAGAGAGGCAGAATTGAATTGCGTAAGGACATTGATCTTTGAAACATTACTGTTCAAACAGTTGCTCACGGGAATATCAATCAGCCTATAGTTGGCTCCCAAAGGAACAACGGGCTTTGCTCTCTTCTTGGTGAGAGGGTATAGACGAGTACCAGCTCCACCTCCCAATATAATTCCTAGAACACTCTGCAGCAAATTTCATAGACCAAATTCAGTTCACTGCTCACCATAAACCACCCTATACTCATGACTTAAACTTAAACAGACATTGCAGATACTGAAAGTAAGCCAACAACACAAGTAGCACAAAGTGCAAGGGCAACATGTTAGAGAATGGTTATGACATGCAGCTGCTCGTCTTCATCTGTTCATGGTTATGCATGCTGATCATTCGTGCTTCTCAAGTGACCTTAATTTAACTGGACTTTACATATTGAGGCCTTATATCTGTGCCAACATGTTAGAGAATGGTACTTAGGAGCTACTTCAAAGGACAAATCATATACAAACAATCCTAGCAGTAATGTTAATTATCAAAAGCAAAGAAGGGGTCCTTTCTTTGTTTTAAGCCACAATGATGTCCGACGGGCAAAAATAAGCAGCAATAATTTGCAAACGAATGCATATGCATTTTGTATTTTTAACACAATCTAACTACATTTTCAGCTTAAAAGAAAATTTGTTACTTAAAAAAACACATGAGATAGACTACAAGAAAAAGGCATAAAAATAAACTGACCAGAATAACAAACTAAATACTTAAATGGGCAATTCCTCTGTTGTAGCAAGAGGAATGAAGATGGAAGCACATTGTAAGCTAGACTGAGAAGATCAGAGAACTCGTAAGCTAGGCGGGCTAAGCCCTTAACTGCAACACTAATCATCTGAGGTGTTCCACCACAAAGACTTTCAGCTACCTGAGGACATGAACAATTTTGAGGTACTATAAGCATTTTCTGCAGAGTCCAGGCAGCCCACGGACCATACTAGCATAAGGGAGTGAAATATTAAGCGCACAAGCATAGACAGAAAAACACATTTAAAAACAGAGTTAAATAACGGAAAGAAAGGAACTGTGTACCATGTTTAAAAATTGTTGTAACTGCTCCATTTCACCACCTTGTTCTTCATCTCCGCATGCATGACCAATTTGGACAAGTATTTCATAAGCCTTATTTCTTGTTTTCTTATTAGCCTGTAAACAAAATGATTTAATTATCCACCAAACTATTTTCCCTAAAACTAAAAATAGAAAAATGATGCATTGAGTATTAAATGGACATCTGATTGAACAGGTCTAGAATGAATAAGCAACACTGACAATGAAAGCCGCTACGCAGAAAAAGTAAATAAACAAAGTAACGAAACACAATTCCTATCACTCCACTATTACAAAATAGGTATGAAATGCCCATTAGAAGTGGAAAAATTAGACCTAAGCAACATTTTGTGGGAGGGATGTGCCTTTAGGTTGGACTTAGATCAAGCATTTGAATATTCATAAAATGAGAACTATGAGCATAACTGATCTGAAGTACTTTTTTAAGGACCATTCTCCAACCTGAAGCACAGTAAGCATAATACAAAACAACCTCCCCGTAACTTCCACAACCAGATTCCACAAGTCTATAATTGATTCTTGTCTCCCAAGCGATCTCAATTAAATACAAGGCAAAGAACCCTTTCGACATTCCAATATAGAAGCTCCCAATTAATTACCTCCATTTTAAATAAACTTACCACCAAAGAATGATGTTTCAAGCACTGGCAATGTAATATTCCTTCTCACTGGCAATGGCAATGTAATATAGTTCTGAGCAAGCAGTGGCAATGTAATATTCCTTCTCACGACAAACAAGGACATATGCCACAATGAATTTACCTACAAGGGAAAAGATTAGAGTTATCGCTGCCAAAATCAAGAAATATTAACTAAAAGCAAGTTGAGGTGGTGGTATGTGAAGCAATGCTTAGTGATTAGCAATATGGAATACTTAAATCATTGTTAGCTCTCCAGTCTCACTGTCATTTCTTCACAGTAAGAAACTTGTTGAACCATTGCTGGTGACCAGAAATCAGTTCCATTGCTACTTGTCACTTGTTGTGTGTATTCCACTGGGACCAAACACAGTCCTCTGCTCCTCAAAGAATTTTGTTTTATGTCCAAACATGTTCGTATGAAACTCGATTATTCTTGCTGACAAAAATAAGCGACCCTGCAATGAATCAAAATTAAATGGATAAGATCACGACATACATGCCTTGTAGACTCAAAACCATACATCATAAGATCCAATGCTTGCTAGGTGTTAAGAGTTATAATGTTGCCCTAAGATTTTTATCTATATACAAAATGTTATTGGCTTTGTAGTTTGGTTTTCATGTAATTGTGTAGCTGAATTATTTATATGTTGAGTTATTAGCACTTGCAGTGGCATCTTGCGCTTCAAGCAGTGACATGTAAAATCATTGATGAGAAACTCTTCTGGGGGGAGCCCAAATAGTTTCTGGAATGCTGAATTTGTTTGAGGTGATCGTTCATTTAACTGTGTCAGAAGCAAGAGATCAGAAAAACATAATGCATTACTGAAAAGAAACTGAAACCAAAGCAGAAATTCACCTTCTTTCCAACCTCCTTTTCCATCTTTGCTAAGTACTCCTTAACAACATTATTACCTCTTGTGTTATTCAAGAAAATTTTTAAGTGCACCTTAGACAGGCAAGCCTGAGCTAATTTTCCATTGAGAGGTATCCATACATCCGAAAGTTCAGATACATAAGCTTTCAAGAAGTTTATTTCAGCATGTCCTAGAGATACAGCTTCATCAAAAGGTCCATCAAACTCAAATACTTCAATCTCCAACATAGATGGAGGCTCATTCATCGCATCAAATTCAAATATTTCTGCATAGTTGACAAGGGTTTGAAAGGTCTGTACATGGAATATGTAATCATGCGTAATCATGCAGAAATTCTAATAAAATTGTTATTCCGCAGATTGTAAGCTAATATGTACAAGCTAAAATCTAGTGTGAAATGACACATTTCCACCAGAAAGTAGAAATTCAAGAAAAGGGAGCTGACCATTCCACTGATGATTAGATTTCTGAAACTTGATTGAACTTGTTTAGTTTAAACGTGTCATCTTTTAGCAATCACAACTAAACTTGATTTCTATATAATGCCAAGAAGTAGCAATCAAAAGTCACATTGCCATTGACAATGATTGTGGATGCTCTGATGGTCACAAGATATGATTGCTTGCTCTTGAAGGAATTGCAACCCAAATTCTACACCCTAATATAAACAATACTTCCAAACAATTGTTATTTGCTCTTTAAATTTCTCTTTTAATTATTTTCCTGTAAATTTGGTATCTTATAATTGAATTTTCATGATGCAATCTAGAGGAAGGATAGAGCTGGATTACAAATTGGATTAAGAGCAATTACGGCTACATTCAATTTTTTTCTATAGAGGTTGTCCTTTATCTTTGAAAATTTATATTACCATATTGTTTTCCAGTAAAATTGGTATCTTTTTTTTTTTTGGAAAGTATAAAATTGGTATCTTATAACACCCATGCTTCACAATGCAATCTAGAGAAAGGATAGAGTAGGATTACAAATTGGATTAAGTGAAATTACACTCATATGAGATTATTTCTATAGAGGTCGTACTTAACTTCAAAACTACTAATATTAACATCTTTGCATCAGATCAATTTTCCCTTCCTCATGTTATGTTGTGTGATACAATAACAACACTACACACAACACCATAACTATAAAAATTCCACTAAATTGTAAAACAAATACAACAAAGTGGTTTTGTTTACTAACCTTTTCATGAACCCAAACCAAATCAGCAAGAAACTTCTTATGCTCATCCGGAACAACATTCCTCAATTCTGCAAAATCTCAAAAACTCCAATCAAACAAAAAAACCCTGCATTCACAAAACCAATTGCAACACAAACAATTCATCAAACACTTTACCTGCAGAACCATGAGCAAACCCATAGGACTCAAACGCCGGCCCAACATCATAAATTGAGCCCTGATGCTCCGTCCCTTTCGCCTAATTAAACCTCTCCTTAATCACCCAGCCCACCTCCTCCCCTAAAGATGCATCTCCTCATACCCATCCCCCTTGTACCACCCCTCCCTCTCCTCGTACTGGTCGTACTCCTTCCATATACTGGCAATGAACACCTCTTCATTGGGGATGGAACTGGGCTGCAAATTCAGAACATAGGTGAGTCTACACTACACTCATTTAATCCTTCAAGAACATTGACTCTCAAGAGTGTTCTTCAAGTTCCTAAACTCACCAAGAACCTTTTAAGTGTGTCCAAATTTGCAAAAGACAATCATGTCTTCTTTGAATTCCATTCTAATGTTTGTTTTGTCAAAGATCAGGTCACGAAACAGATCCTATTGGAAGGAATACTTAGCAATGGGCTATATGTGTTCCCATCCTCTCAGCTTGTTGAACCAGTTAATCCAGAGTCACTTCATTCTCCAATTTCAAGCAAGTCTGTTCATACAGCTTCTTCAAACAATTCAGTTCAGAAAATGGCCTCTTCACCACTGACACTCTGGCATGCTCGATTGGGCCAACCAGCATTGACAATAGTTCGCAAAATACTTGGTCAATGTAATATTCCAGTTTCAAACAAAAATGAACCTGTATTTTGTTCATCCTGTTGCTTAGGAAAGATCCATAAATTTCCATTTTCTAGTTCATCAACAGTGTATAATTCTCCTTTAGAACTCATACATACAGACTTATGGGGTCCTGCTTCAACTGTGTCCTCCTCCGGTTACAAATACTACATACATTTCATTGATGCATATAGTAGATTCACCTGGATTTATCTCTTACAAAATAAGTCAGATGCATTCCCTACCTTTCTCAAATTTAAGTCACTGGTAGAGCTTGAGTTTGGACTTCCTATTAAGTGTGTGGAGTCTGATTGGGGGGGGGGGGGGGGGGGGGGGGGGGGGGGGGTGAATACAGGTCATTCTCAAAATTTTTAGAACAAAATGGTGTTCTTCATAGGTTAGCTTGTCCAACAACTCACCAACAAAATGGAGTTGCTGAGAGGAAACACAGGCATATCATAGAGTCAGCACTTACACTTCTTGCTCATTCTTCTCTTCCTTTAAAGTTTTGGGATGAAGCAGTTAGAACCTCTGTATATCTACTTAACAGAGTGCCATCTTCTGTTCTAAATGGTATCTCTCCTTTTGAATTTCTGTATCACAAAGCACCTGATTACAAAACGCTTAAGGTGTTTGGGTGTTCTTGTTATCCAAACATCAGACCTTTTAACAACCATAAGCTACAATATAGGTCAGTAGAGTGTACATTCCTTGGTTACAGTATACAACACAAGGGGTACAAATGTAGGTCTCCTACTGGTCGTATATACATCTCTAGAGATGTGGTCTTCAATGAGAATTCATTTCCTTCTCAAGCATTAAATCCTAATTCTTTCAAACCTGACACTCTTTTTCATGTTTCTACATCTGCTTCCATAGCATTATCCGAGTCATCCCTGTCAAAGCTGCAAAGCATACTCCTATGCTGCAAAGTCATACTGCTCCATTACTGCAAAGTCCTTTGTTGCATAATAATAGTCAGTCAGTTAGAGATTCTGTCTCTAGTCCATTGGTTTCTTCTCCTACTTAACCCAGTCATTTTTCATTGCCTCACCTGCCTCTTCAAGTCCAGTGGTTTCTAGCCAGTTGCCAGTAGTTCCTACTACAATTCATCCTGTACATCAGATGGTGACTAGGTCTAAATCTGGTATATACAAGCCTAAGGTCTACATGGCCTCAGCAGAACCATCTAGTCTGAATGATGCTTTAACCACACCTCATTGGCTTTCGGCTATGCAAGATGAATATCTGGCTCTTCTACGCAATGATACTTGGACTCTGGTAGACTTTCCCCAACATAGGAGTATAGTTGGATGTAAATGGCTATTCAAGGTAAAGGAAATTTCAGATGGGACAATTCAGAGGTATAAAGCTAGACTAGTAGCTAGGGGTTTTCAACAAGTTCCAGGATTTGACTATGAAGAAACATTCAGCCCTGTGGTTAAACCATCCACAATCAGAGTCATACTCACCATTGCTGTCACTTACTCTTGGTCAGTTTTTCAATTGGATGTCAACAATGCATTCCTAAATGGGGATCTACAAGAAGAAGTATATATGATGCAACACCCTGAATTTGTAGATCCAAGTCTTCCTACTGCTGTTTGCAAGCTTTCAAAGGCAATTTATGGTCTCAAATAGGCACCTAGAGCATGGTTTGACAAGCTTAGGCACACCCTACTTCAGTTGGGTTTACTGCAACAAAATCAGACTCTTCTCTGTTCATCAGACACTCACCATCACCTATATTTATCTTGGTGTATGTTGATGATATTTTAGTTACTGGATCAAGCAAGTCAGATATTTCAAAATTGATATCTCAACTGAATGCTCAGTTTTCCTTGAAAGAATTAGGATTGGTTAAATACTTCCTTGGCATTCAAGTTACTCACACAGCAAATGGATTGTTTCTGTCACAATCCAAGTACATTCAGGATCTTCTCTGTAGGGCTAAAATGCAATTTGCAAATGGGTTGTCTACCCCTATGAGTGGTGGAGAGAAACTGATAGACACAGGGAGTGATCCAGTACAAGATGTTCAACTGTATAGGAGTATCGTTGGAGCATTACAATATGTCACCATAACTAGACCTGACATTGCATACTCTGTCGATAGAGTATGTCAGTTCATGCAAAACCCACTTGAGTCTCATTGGCGAGTAGTAAAAAGGATCCTAAGGTATCTGAAGGCTACATCAGCATTCGGTCTTCATATTGTTCCTACTTCATCATTCAAGTTCACTGGGTATTGTGATGCTGATTGGGCATCTGATCCCACAGACTGACGCTCTACTTCTGGGTATTGTGTGTATTTAGGATCAAATATCATCTCTTGGTCCTCAAAGAAACAAAGCATTGTTTCTAGGAGCAGCACTGAAGCTGAGTACAGGAGCTTAGCCTCAGTCACTGCTGAATTATCTTGGTTGCAGACTCTTTTCTCTGAGTTAAGGATTGGTAGTGCACCTCCTACTGTCTGGTGTGATAACATGAGTGTTGTGCTACTTAGTGCAAATCCAGTACTTCATTCCAGAACCAAACATATTGAAATAGACATTTTCTTTGTGCGTGAAAAGGTTGCTAGAAAGCTCATCAAAGTTCTTCATATTTCAGCAAATGATCAAGTTGCTGATACTCTTACAAAAGCTTTAGGCACTTCTAGATTTCTACTTTTACGTGACAAACTAAGTGTTGTTAATGGTTCTACACTTAGTTTGCGAGGGAATGTTAAGCATAAGAATCAGTCTGTTACTGTTAAGCAATAATGTAAACAGAAAATCAAGAAGTTGTTAGTCAGTTTATTAACATATCTGTCAGTATAGTTTAGACAGATAATTAGTCATTAGAATTGTCTATATAAGCATTGTACATTGTTCATTCTCTGATATGAAAGACAATTACATTCTTTAGCATTTGTTATGTTTAAAGTTTCAACAGAGATTGAGCTTCAACTTCTTCCAGGGTATAACCTGGTCAGTAATTTCAGTTTGATCACCAGGCCTTGTTACCGATTTGTGTGTAACAAACATAACCACCATTTTCAACAGTGATGTCTGACCTGGCTTGCGGTCCTTGGTGCTAGTTTGTGGAAGTTTTCTGGGCCATCTGAGTTTTCCAGCATTCTGACTTTGATCTTTTCAAGTTCTTGCAATATGGTACAGAGTTTGAGCAGCTGCCATGAAGGGAAGTCAGAGCAATGAGACATATATAAACAATACTACCAAGGGATTGGAAGACAAGGGGATGCCATCACCTCCAAGGCGATGCCATCCACTGGCGTGCGTTCCACTGGCTTGCGATCCACTGGTGATCACTTAGTTGAAGACAAGGGGAAGCGATCCATGTGCTTCGCTGAAACATGAAATTGCAAACAAAATCTAGAATACAGTTGCTTCCCTTCCATGAATGCTCTATAGAATGGATAATAAACACTCCAGTATATTAACAACCGTAAATATAAGAAATTGTTACAAGGGGAACACCTTGCCCAGAATACAATACAGCCTAATCACAAATTCTAATACTGAAACTTGATTAATATAATGTTGCTCAACCTGAAGCATGGCCAAATCCTTGTTGTGTTGTAACCTGAGGAAGGAAAATAATTGCTATAAATATTGATCGATTTTCAAATAAATAATGTAGGAGGTGATCTAAAATCCTATCCAAATCCTATGATGTATCCCATTGCCATGCCGATATAAAACCACTTAGATGATGACACCAAATTGAATAATGTAGGAGGTGATCTACTTGATATGGTAATGGACCATTTCATGGGCTCTGTTCATTGCTGTTGTGGCTTGTATCGTACAGTTTCAGCATTCTCTGTTCTGGTAGGAGGTGATCTACTTGATGTGGTAATCGGCCATTTCATGGGTTCTTGATCATTGTTGTTGTGGCTTGTACCTTTTCTCATATTGTTATTGCAGATTGAGCTTCAACTTGTTCCAGGGCATAAGCTGGTCAGTAATTTCAGCTTGATCACCAGGCCTTGTGACCCAATTTGAGTGTAACAGACACAAGACAACCAGCATTTTCAAAGGTGATGCATGACCTGGACTAGCAGTCCTTGATGCCATTTTGTGGAAGTTTCTTCGGGCATCTGAGTTTTCCAGCATTCTGGCCATGCACTCTTCAATATCTTGCAATATGGTACAGAATTTAAGCAGCAGCCTAGTAGCTTGGATATGCGCAGCTGCCATGAAAAACAGTCAGCAATAAGAAGTATAAATTCAACTCATTCCATGGAAGGCCAACATAGACAAGCGAGGTTGAATTAACAAGGGCATAAAAAATTGCACATGACAATGAGTTGTAAGAAAAATCAATGAACTCGAGAGATGTGAATTAGTAAGGTCCTTAAGAAATGAAAAAGAACAAATCTGATCACCAAGTCCAGACCATTTCAATTTCAATTCCTTGAGAGATGGGAGATGGTTAATCTTATGCAACCAATCAAAAACATGGCTTAAGTCCGTTCCACACATATCGAGATATCTCAAAGAACGAAGCTCAAAAAGCCAATCAAGGTTTGTTTACAGATAAACTTGGTGGTGCAGCATAATCGTATACATGAATATAGTTGGACAGAGCAAAATATATATAGTTTAGATCAAGATAGTGCAGATGGGAAAAAATTCCAATATGACAAGGAATTTTCACCACAACGAGTGTTGAATGCAGAGGTTTGCATGTAACGATGACAACAACATACAAAGGAACAAGAAGAAGAAAATGATAATGGAGAAGACGAAGAGGAAGAAACATGATTACAGATCCAAGATAAACACAAAAATTAAGCATACAAAAAACTTACTATTTGAGGGATGAGTAGTGGAGCTGAATTGTGAATGATGCGTTTTATATACCCTGATCGATTTTGATAATAAGTAAACATGTTGCATTTTTTTTTTTTGATAATAAGCTAAACATCAACATGTTACTTGGAAGTCAGATTTCCATAATATTCGAACCATCAACATGTTAAGTTCTGGATGTGAGGTATTGACTACAACGTGAGCTATCCTCTTGGGAGGAAAATTTTACCAATGGAAAAATCAACTAATATCGCCAAACAAATATTAAATGCAAGCAAATAATCAATTTAAAAAGAAAAAAGAACACCAGGATATACGTGGAAAACCCTTCAATGTGAAGGGTAAAAAACCACGGGGCAAATCAAATCAGTCCACTAATCAATCAAAAGAAATACAATGTTCTTATCAAGCCTTTAGCCCAAAGCTCGAGGAATACAAAAACCAATACCAATTTGAGCTTGTATCTTTTCTTGTACTGTTATTGCAGATCGAACTTCGACTTGTTCCAGGGCATAACTTGGTCAGTAATTCAGTTTGATCACCAGGCCCTGTGACCAATTTGGGTGTAACAAATACAACCAGCATTTTCAAAGGTGATGCATGACCTGGACTTGCAGTCCTTGATGCCATTTTGTGGAAGTTTCTTGGGCCATCCGAGTTTTCCAGCATTCTGGCCATGCATTCTTCAATGTCTTGCAATACGGTACATAATTTGAGCAGCAGCCTAGTGGCTTGGATAATGCTGTATTACCAAGGGAATGGAAGACAAGGGGATGCCATCACCTCCAAACTTGACATAAGAGGCATCCACTGGAGATTGTGGCTGCAATTGTAAAATCAATGTAATTAATCTGCAAAGAGACCAAACTTGGGTGTTTGAATTTTGATATGATATCTCAGAAGATTTCTTAATGATTTTTTGCCTTTAAATTGGACTGCAATGAGGTTCATACCTTTGATGTGTGTACTGTTTCTTTTGGTCATTGATGCCATTCCGTACGTGGAAGTTTCATGGCACATCTGAATTTTCCAGCATTATGGCTTTGCGCTATTCAATGTCTTGGAGAATCCTTAAGAGCTGCCATTAAAAGCAGTCAGAGCAATAAGAAGTATAACTGTATAAATATATTATCAAAGGAATGGAAGACAAGGGGATGTGATCACCATCAAACTTCACATAAGAGGCACCAACTGGCGATCCCGCTCCAGCTCACGTCAGGGAGAAAGCAATAGAGTAAGCTTCATTCATGTGCTATGACGGGTGTTTTTGAAAATGTTGAAATGGACAATATTGTCCCCAAGATCAAGGTATTGGAGAGCACCAAGGAGTTGTCAATTAAAACTTTGTTGTCCAGCTTGATCACTTTGTTGAAGCAGTCATGATGTACTTGCTGAAGTAGCTATACTAGAATGGATAATAAATCATTTCTAGTAGATAAAGACTCCAGTGGGGAGGGGAGTTAGGCAAAACTGACCAGTACATTAACAACCGTAAATAGAAGAAATTGTTACAAGGGGAACCTTGCCCAGAATACGATGCAGCCTAATTACAAATTATAATACATAATGTTGCTCAACCTGAAGGAGGGCCAAATTCTTGCTGTGTTGTAACCTGAGGAAGCAAAATAATTGCTATAAATATTGATCGCTTTTCATATAAACAAAATCATCAACAATAATTGGTTTTACAGCGAGAAAGCTAACATCATGCCATGTATAAGACATATGTATAGAAAGAGTACCTTGATGGATATGCACGAATTCACTAATTTCCAAACTTCCTCTGCAGCTTTCTTGCTTTAACGATCAGAACCACGTAAAACCAATCGTGCACTTCCTCAACGTAGCGGAAACAAGCTTTGCTCCAAGATCGATTGAATAACAGAAAACCACATGCTATCCAAAATCCTACGATGTATCCCATTGCCATGCCGATATAAAACCATGGAATATCTATTCCATCTTCATTTCTGGTAGAATGATGATCGTGACCTTGAGGAGAAGACGTGTCATTTGTTGTACAATTGGCTGAAAGTGGAGGACCACAGAGTCCAGAATTCTCCATATATGAAGACGCATTAAAGCTTTGGAGCTGTGTGCTTAGTGGTATTGTTCCAGAAAAGTTGTTAAATGACAGGTCCAAGGTACCCAAAAAATTTAAATTCGCCATACTCACTGGAAGAACGCCTGAAAGATGGTTTCTTGAAAAATCAAGAGATTCTAAACTGCTCAAGTTACCAATGTTGCCAGGAATCTTTCCAACCAAGTTGTTTCTCGATAAGTTCAGAGAAAGTAATCCTACAAGATTCATCATTTCATCTGGGATTTCTCCTGATAAGTTATTACTTGAAAGGTCGATACTCTTGACGTACACAATATTCATGTGGTATTCAAGTTCTAACCCTTTCGATACAACCATGTCGGTTTCAATGCTATAAGTAATCCCGAAACAGGTACCAGTGTTAGACATGCATGTAATATTAATGAAGCATCTTGGAATGAATCCTTGCAAATTATTATGAGCGAGGTCTAGGATTTGAAGACTTGTGATTTGGCACAGTTGAGAAGGAATGTTCCCAGTGAATCCATTTGAGTGTAAGCGAAGAATACTTAACCGTGCTAGGTTTCCACCAATCCATGGTGGAATCTCACCGGAAAACATATTTTCTCCGACATCAAATACCTTCAATGATGTGCAATTTTTTAATGACAAAGGCAATACTCCAGAAAAGTTATTGCCATTGAAATGTATTGAGCGCAGGTCATACATGTAACCTATCGAGTTAGGGATTTCCCCTGAAAAATTATTCTTTCTCAAGTATAAAAACTGCACACCTTGCCAGTACTTCAAACAGTCTGGAATCAGTCCTGCTAATTGGTTTCCTGATAGATCAAGAATCTCTAGAGAATTTGGGATACTTGACACATTGCATAAGAGATCTGAAAGAGTTCCTGAAAAGGAGTTGTTGGAGAGAAACAATTCCTCTGTACTAGGAGAAATTCCTGGTATTGAGCCATCGAGAAGATTGGAACTGAGATCAATCTTTTTTTGTAATGCTAGGGATAAAGTTGGAAGCTTTCCATAAATATGGTTGGAAGAAAGATCCATGAACTCCACATTTGAAGAAAAGTTCCAAAACCAGCTGGGGATTGTATCACTGATTTCATTATCAGATATGTCGAGGTGGGATATGTTCTTTTGCATTCGAAGCCACAAAGGAAATCGTGGGCCCAATCGACAAGAACCCAAAGATGCTGTTTCTAGTTGAAAAGGAGGTGTCCAATCAAAGCTCAATTTTAATCTAAATGAGTTGGATGATAGGTCTAATGAACGTAATTTAGAGAAACGAGATAAATGGGTTTCAGAAATGACTCCCTCCAAAGAGTTTATAGATAAATCCATACTCTCTAAAGAGTTACTGATGCACCCAGCCCAAAACTCATCTGCTACATCTCCACTCAGATTATTGAGACGCAAACTTAACGTTTGTAGGTTGCACAACTTCCCCAAATTGCTTGGTATCCCTCCTTCAAGGTGAATCTGATTGTCTAAACTTAGGTAAGTAAGAGAAGTGATATTCCCAAGGAAATTCGGTATAGGACCATTTAAATTGTTATCATCAAAATCCAAAAAAGAAAGAGAAGAGAGATTGGCAAGGAAATTCGGTATAGGACCATTTAAATAGTTCTCATGGAAATCCAAAAAAGAAAGAGAAGAGAGATTGGCAAGGGAACCGATTGAGATATGACCTTCCAATTGATTATAAGACAGATCAAGATGTTCAAGGGATCTCATTTGTCCAAGAGGTTTAAAAATTGTGGATGACAAATCATTCCCAGACAAATCAATGTACTTGATAGATGTTAAATTAGCATGGCCCCGGTTAAGATATGAAGAAGAAGAAATCTTATCAAGTCCACAATCTCTCAAATGCAAATGCTTAAGAGATGGGAGACGATACAGGTTATTGGACAAATCAGAAATGAGACTTAAGTTTGTTCCACTCATATCGAGATATATCAATGAGCCAAGGCGGGAAATCCAATCAAGGTTGTTTACAAATAAACATGGATGATAGAACTCATAGAAGCATTTCAGATCAAGATAGTTCAGGTTGGAGAGATTTCCAATCTGGTGAGGAATTTGACCGCTAAAATTAGCATAAGAGAGATTCAATGAACGTAATTGAACAAGTGAGCCGAAGAATTTCGGGATGGGATTAGAATTAAAATTGTTGGAGCTCAAATCCAAGTGTTGTAAATATTGCAAATCAAGTAAAGAAGAACTTATCTCACCTCCTAGACTTGTGTTGTCATCCTTTAGAGCGTAATCATCGGCATATGGATTATGAAGATCAAGCATAAGAACATGGCCTGTTATGTTGTTACACTTGACCCCTTTCCATTGACAGCAGTTCACTTCTTCCACCCATGAAGAAAGACGGTGTGAAGGATTTAGGAGACCCTTCTTGACATTTAAAAGAGCTTGTCTCTCCTTCTCTATACATTGGACCTCCACTCCGGGACTATTCCCATTGTGAACATCGAATGCAATGGTTTGCATGTAAAGAGAAACTCCAAGAACCGCCAACAAAGAAATAAGAAGATGGGGAGGAGGATGAGGAGGAGCAGGGAACATGATTCACAATGAAATCAAATTGAGCTTGTAAATGATCCTAGGAGGAAAAACAAGGGAAGGACTCAGTTTGAGAAATGCCTAATTAACACACTTGCTTTTATAAGCTAAAAAAGTAATTGAACCATTTCAAAACTCCATTCAAGGTCTTGGCATGCTTTGCATTTTAGGCCATTAGAAACTTATTATTCTATTTCAATGGTCAGATTTCCTTTAAGTGGTGTGTGGTGTTCAAAATATCACTCTCAAGTCTTATTAAGAGGTCCCATTTCCATTTGTGTGTGGAAAATATCAATGACGACTCTGACTTGGGGCCATTATGATTTATGGAGTCGATGACTCTGACTTGTGGAAGATTAATTTGAAGTCTAATGAGTCCTTCATGTTACTCAGTCAAGACTGGAGTGGTGATACTTTGATGAGATTGTAAGATTATTCATGCTGCTCAGAATTTGTTTGATGGAAGTCCTCAAAGGACTTTGTTTGAATTTGTTGAGTAAAAAATGGAGGAGTTGCAACCTTTGTTGACACCAATTGCACTAGCAACTTTGGTTTTTTTTTTGGAAAGTAAGTAAGGGGTTTTGAGGATTCTCAAACCTTATCGTTAAAAAAAATATAACAAAAAACATTGAGAAAAACTTGTGAAATAAGTTTTGTAAGCTTGGGTGCAGCTTTGTTTTGGGTGTGTGAGAAAAATATTGAGTTTTTCATGTTGGGATAAAGTTGGCTTGAATAGTCCAACATCAAGTAAAGTGGAGTCGTTACTAAGGTTTATAAGGAGATGATTCACTCCCTAATAGCAACGAGGCCTTTTAAGATAAAAACCTCACACTCGTGGCCCAGATGGTAGGCTCAAGACAACGGGTGTTTAAGTTGGGGACAATATCGTTGCTATGTATAGTGGACCTAGGTGCGCGCACGCGCTCGACACGCCAACAAGTGGTATCAAAGCCGTCGCATGTGCGCGGTCCGCCAGATGAATGGATTCAGATTGGGTTCCAAATCCTTACCAAGAGAAGATATCCTATAAATCCGGTCGAGGTGGAGTTAGTGCGGTGGTTACAACTAAGGTGGAGCCAACAACACCATGATAGCAATCCGTACACCTAGTGGTTTAAGTTGGAAAAAATATCGTTGCTATGTATAATGGACCTGTATGCGCACTCGGCGCGCCAACATTTCACGTATATCGTTGTGTTGCATTTTCTATCTTTCTTTATATTTTTACCAAAGGTGATCAGAATTTCCTAACATGGACTACATTGATTCAAGGTGATCTATTTGATTAACCTAAATCTCTTCATTGGCTCCCGTTCGTTGTTATCATTGCCGTTGTGGTTTGTATCTTTTTTCTTATTATTGGAGAGCTTCAAATTCTTCGAGGGCATTATCTGGTCAGCAATTTCAAATTCATGACCAGGACCTTATTACTGATTTGGGTGTAGTAAGAGCGCAAGGAAACCCTTGTAGTAAATGGACATAATAATATAGCCATTTTACTAATGGACTCCTTAAGGATCCAACCTTAACATCTAAAGCTGGCATGATCAACATAGTTCACAAAAATAATTTCTAAATCAAAGAGAATGGCCACCTAGTTCATTTCTCTGTGAGCCACAATTCGATTGGCTTAATATTAAAACAGTTTGGGTGGTTTATTATTACCTAAAGATTTACCCCAAACCTTATGATAACATGCAGCTAATTCTACCACATATATCATTTATACCGAAACACATGCAATGACAATCGTAAGGAACAGTTTATTTGCTGGTGAAAACTCATCACCTTCTACTAACATGCATGTTAAGATAAATCAACATGTTACATAAAAGTCAGATTTCCATAATTTTCATGTTAAGTTCTGGTGTGAGGTATTGACTACAACATGAGCTTAGATAATGAGACTGTACTGAATAACATAGGAGGTGATCTACTTGATGTGGTAATCAGCCATTCCATGGGCTCTCGTCCATTGTTGTTGTGGCTTGTATCTTTTCTCTTACTGTTATTGCAGATCGAGCTTCAATTGTTAAAGGGCATAACTTGGTCAGTAATTTCAGTTTGATCACCAGGCCTTGTGACCAATTTTGGGTGTAACAAACACAATCAGCATTTTCAAAGGTGATCCATGACCTGGACTTGCAGTCCTTGTTATATTATATTACTTAGAGTATAAGTCGTGTCGTTGGCACTCTATATAATTTTATTTTATTTTAATTATTTTGTACATAACACCTCTGTCACCATCATCATTTTCATTCTCAATCGGTATTGAAGTGTAAGCCTATTCAGTCAAATTTGAATCAGTTGAGAAAAAAATTTAAACTTCGAGAATGAGGTCTTCCCCAATCTTTGATTTCGCAAAAACATGAAATTATGGTTTTTGTTTAAATTTGCATTAAGATGCCCGATTCATTTTTTCTGGTATGATCGACCCGTTTGGTTGCTTTTAAAATATTGAAAAATATTAAAGACGTGTAATACATTATGCGTTTATTTAATTATGAAATATATATTTTTAATATTTTGGCCATTGATTTTGTTCGAAAGATCTTCAAAAATGCATTTCAACGATACTAAGTTTATCAAAATCCGACAACGATGTACATAGTTATGATAATTTTCATTTTGCTAAAAGAAAAACACAATATTTTATCTCTCCGCCACATGTACATTCTACCAACTTTTTTAAAAAAATTCATTATTTTTGCCTTTCTACATGCTTTATATTTACGAATATGTCATCATAAAAAATGAATTTCAACTCTCAAATTTAATACATTTTCCAACTTTCAATTATAACCATATTTTATCTCTAATCCTTTCAATTTGACTTTGTTCCGGTCAATAATGAATAATAAAATGCCACTATAAAGTATAATATAAATTTATTGTTTTGATTATTCTCCAACACTTTTATATATTAAAAAAATAATTGAAAATTATCATTCTATTTCAATTGCCAGATATTGATAACTTCAGCTGAGTCAACCACGTCTGATTTGGGAAAGACAAAGAAGATCCAAGTCTAGTCTTCAACATTATAGAAGAAGAGGTCCCATTTGTGAGGAAAATATGAATAACGTCTGACTTGGGGCCATTATGGTATATGGGGTCATTGACTCTTGACTTGGAATTGGAAGTGTCAAGTGGGGTGTGGATGGGACCTTGGAGAAGATAACCTTTCTTCACCTGTGGACTTTGTGGTGGATTGGATGGTGGAGATTTTCGGTTGAAAGTGAAGATGCTTTTGGTGGATGCAATCTTTTCGAGGATTGGGTTTTGCGAAATTTTAAAAAATTTCATATAATTTTTTTAAATTACAAAAAGAAAAAGGGTAAAAGAAAATATTGCAATTTTTTTCCAAAATTTTTGAGATTTTTCGTAATTTCAATTTTTCATAAAAAATACAAAAAACCAGTTACCAAATATTGCATTTTGAGTAATTCTACCTGTCGAGGAAATGGGCGAGGGAAGCTCCTGCGCATGTGCAGGACCATCGTTTCGAAAAAAAAAAAAGGAGGGGGGGGGAGGAGGGAAAGAAGAGGGAACCTCTCTCCCTCTCCCCATTTCCATCTCGACAGACAGAGACAGAGGAGCAAAAAGAAAAGAGAAGAGAATAAATCCAAACGAAGCCTGACCGCCGAAGCTCTCCCTCTCCCCAAACTTACGAGCGATTGGAGGTGATCTATTTGATTGGTTCTCGTTAGTTATAATTGTCATTGTGGTTTTGTATCTTTTTAACCGGTGAAAACACATTACCTTTCGATTTTGTGGTGGATTCGATGGTGGAGATTTTCAGTGGAAAGTGAAAATGCTTTTCGTAGACCCATTCTTTTTAATTATATATTGATTTTTTTTTTTTTTTTGGTATTTAGGTTTTATTTAATGTGTTGAATATATTTATTTACTTACATCTTATTTTTTTCACATATTTTATATACCCATGAAATTCATTATATACATTACATGTATTTTCAAAATTTTTACATTTTTCTTTCCGCATTGAAATATTTCTTTTAAGTCAGGAGACCAAGATTAACTCAAAAAAAGAATCATAATCCTTGATTCTTCTCACAAATGTCCTTTTTCAGAGAGAGAAGCATTGGGCAGCACATGCAAAATCTCATCCAAAAGGGATCTTCCCTCAAGCTCAGTATTTGAGTTTGTATTTATGTTTTTTTTGAAAATACAATTTAAAAGATGGAGTCTACAATCTGTTCGTAATTCAAATATTTGGATTTCTTTCGAGAAACCAATATGAATTTAGAATAATAAATATTGTTCATTTGTCGTATATGTAGGTTAGTTTGCCGAATCAAGTAAAATTTGTGTTACAGCTTAATTTATGTTACAATATTGTTCATCTGTTTGCAATACTATTCATCTGTGTGGAGTACTATTGTACACGAGAAAATGATATGTTCACATGTATAATATTGTTTGTAATATATAGTATATCGTATGCATGTTCGACACTACTCACTAATACGGTACTAATGTATATACGACACCCTTTACCATTTCACGCCAGTCGTTGTTTCACTTTCGCAATGCGGCAACAAATTTGTCTCAGAGGTCAGATCTGTGTGATGCGCAAGACTACTGAGGTGTACATACATTATTGGTGTTGGAAGTCAGGAGCAGTTTACTAATGCGTTTGGTGGGACAATTAATTGACAAGGATTATGTTTTGAGCTAAGTCAAGGACATCTGATTTGATTTGGGAAGAAGAAGATCCAAGTGTAGTCTTCAACATTATGGAAGAAGAGGTCCCATTTGTGAGGAAAATATCAATAACGTCTGAGTTGGGGCCATTATGGTATATGGGGTCATTGACTCTCGACTTGAAATTGGAATTGGAAGTCTAGACTGGAGTGGTGATTATTGGTTTCTTTTGATTTTTTCGTTTCAGTGGGTAACAAAATTGTTGGAAATTGAAAGGGATAACCAAACTTTTTCGACTTTCTAGTAGATTAGGTGAAGGAGATTTTCGGTGGAAAGTGACAGTGAAAATGATTTCAGTGGACGTGTTCTTCACGTATGTCCCTTTCAAAGAGAAGCGTTGGACAGGAGATGCAAAATCCCATCCCAAACGGGTTCTCCCCTCAAGCTTAATATGTGAGCTCACTATCTGGGTTTCTTTTGAGAAACTAATTTGGAAGAGGGAGTATGTAGTCTGTTTGCAATTCAAATGTTTCAAATTTTGTATTTGGGTTTCTTTCGATAAATCAATATGTGATAATGATATTATTGTTCTTTTGTTGTGTACGTAAACGAGTAATCAAAAACCCAACTGACCAACTATTCTAAACATAATATATTATTTTTATATAAAATATACAAAAAATGACTTTTAAGGCATACTTCTTCATAAAATAGACCATTTAGATATTGTAGTTGATGTAATGGCTAATTTGTATCTACTTTTATACATTTATAACCGATAATGATTATTTTATTAACTCAAGTTAATTCATAAAGTTATAGGACATATTTACCCTTCTAAAATAAATAAATAAATAAATAAAACCTAATTTTATGATCAACAATTATTCTTTTATTAATAATTATATTTTTTTTTAACCCTTAACCCTTCCCATCCCATGCCGCTGATAGATATCAATTTAATTATTTTAATTATAAATAACAAATTATAAGTTTTTTTAAGTTTTCATTGACTGACAAGTTAATCAAATTATTATGCTATGGTTTGGTAAACTTTAAATAATGCAGTTATTGATGATTAGAAATTTAGTTTTAATTATTTAATAAAATTAATTTGATTAACTTGTCATAAATTTTTACATTCCAATGGAATTATAACGTAGGATTGTGATTTTGTTTTTCGAGTTAATTTCGATCTCCTAATTTTTAGAAATATTTCGGTGTTTAAAGAAAAACGTAAAAATTTTGAGGATAAATGAAAGATATATAATGAATTTTGAGGATATATTAAATATGCGAAAAATAAGATCAAGTAAATAAATGTATTAAACACATTAAATGAAAATAAAATAACTATAATTAGAAAATCAAGGTTAGTTTCAAAAATCAATATCTAAGTAGAAGAAATATTAATTAGGAATTTAAGGGTTGGTTTAAAAAATCAATAAATAATTAGAATAAATAATAATTAGAAACTTAAAATTTACAAAAAAAATCCCAAAATGTTTTGAAAAAATCCTAAAAAAATGTAATTTTTAGTAGTTGTTTTTTGTACTTTTACGAAAAAAAGAAATTTATGAAAAAACCATGAAAAAATTACATTTTTTCATTTGTTTTTTTCTTTACGTAATTTAAAAAAAAGGAATTTTTGTGTAATTTCTCGAAATCACAATCCTTGTCGTTGCCACACTTACAACTACTCTGTTGATTTTTTTTTTTTAGCAGCAATGGTCCTAAGTATTGAAGGAAGAAAAGAAACTTGACACAGAGTATCTAAAATTTTTTTTTTAAATCATTAATAAAAAAGTCCTTATTAGTTATAAAAGTATAAAATTAGGTTTTCTAGTTTTTTTGAAATGATAAATATGTCATATAACTTTATGAGTTAATCTGGGTTAATGAAATAGTCTTTGCTGGTCATAAAAATATAAAATTAGGTACAAATGAACTATTACATCAATTCTAATATCTAAATTGTCTATTTTGTGAAAAAATAGGCCTAAAAGTAATTTTTTTATAAAATATATATTATTTATTATATATTTTTGGTGGTTCAGTTTTGTCGGTTAAATTGACATAAAAACCAAAAACCGAAATGACAATATCGGTTTTGAATTTTTTAAAACCTAAACCAAAACGAACCGATCAATTCAATCGATTCGACCGATAATTCAGTTTAGTCGGTTTTTAGTTAACCCTAAAAAAAAATAAAAATGGAGACCTATACTATAGAGAAATTCAAATGACTATTGAGAAAGAAATTGTTTTTTTTTTTTAATGTGGTTTTCCTTACGTGGAATGAAAGTAACTGGTGGATCAAGGGAAGAAGAAGATCCAAAGTCTAGGCTTCACAATTACTCAAGTCTAGCGTGTGGTGTTTAACTCCCATCTGTGTGGAAAATAAATGCACCCACCATTAGAAGATAAGAATAGAAGTTTACCAAATTTCACATACTTTTTCCTCCCAACTTCAAAGAAACGCACTCACCACCATTAGTTCTGCACCAGCTCACCCAAATAATAAAGCTCAAGACTGCTTATGGTGAATGACTAAATCCAAGGGAGTACATATGATCTAATGTAAAAAAAAAGTTACATTCCAAAGTATAAAAAGATTTCTGTGATGCGCAAGACTACTGAGGTGTACATACATTATTGGTGTTGGAAGTCAGGAGCAATTTACTAATGCGTTTGGTGAGACAATTAATTGACAAGGATTATGTTTTGAGCTAAGTCAAAGACATCTGATTTGATTTGGGAAGAAGAAGATCCAAGTGTAGTCTTCAGCATTATGGAAGAAGAGGTCCCATTTGTGAGGAAAATATGAAAAACGTCTTACTAGGGGCCATTGTGGTATATGGGGTCATTGACTCTTGACTTGGAATTGGAAGTGTCAAGTGGGGTGTGCATGGGACCTTGGAGAAGATAACCTTTCTTCACCTGTGGACTTTGTAGTGGATTAGATGGTGGAGATTTTTGGTTGAAAGTGAAGATGCTTTTGGTGGATGCAATCTTTTCAAGGATTGCGTTTTTGCGAAATTTTAAAAAATTTCATCGAATTTTTTTAAATTACAAAAAGAAAAAGGGTAAAAGAAAATATTGCAATTTTTTTAGTATTTTTTCCAAAATTTTTGTGATTTTTCGTAATTTCAATTTTTCATAAAAAATACAAAAAACCAGTTACCAAATATTGCATTTTTAAGGTTTTTTTCAAAAAAATTTGGGGTTTTTTGGGTTCTTTTTTTCTTATTATCATTTCTTTTAATTATTTATTGATTTTTGAAATCATTTATTGATTTTTTATTATCACTTCTTCTGCTTATATATTGATTTTTGAAACACACCCTCTGAGTTTCTAATTATACATTGATTTTATTTTTATTTTTGTTGTTGTTTTGGCTTCATTTACTGTGTTTAATAGGTTTATTTACTTGCATATTTTTTCACGTATTTCATATACTTTTGAAATTCATTATATATATTTTATGTATTTTCAAAATTTTTACGTTTTTTTACACACCAAAATATTTTTTAAAATCGAGAGATCGAAATTAACTCAAACAACGAAATCACAATCCTTGGTTCTTCTAAACATGTTTCCCTTTCAAATAGAAGCCTTGGCAGCATAAGTAAAATCCCATCCCAAACGGGATCCTCCCTCAAATTCAATATGTGCGTTTTGTTTTTGGGTTTCTTTAGAGAAACCAATTTGAAAGAGGAAGTTTGCAATTCGTCCGTAATCCGAATATTTTGGATTTTGTATTTTAATTCCTTTCGAAAAACCAATATATGATCTTATGTAATATGAATTATTTGTTCGTCATGTAAGTAGGTGAATTTGTCGAACCATGTAAAATTTGTGTTGCAGCTGAATTTTTTGTTACAGTACAGTGTAAAGTACTACTCACGAGAAGACGATATGTTCACATGTACAATATTGTTTATAATATACAGTATCGTATACATGTTTGACATTATTCACTAATACGATAGTTTTCATTTGTAGGACACCCTACCCTTGACCATTTCGCGCAAAGCCAAGACAATAAGGAAGGCTTCCATTAGAGTCTAACACATAACATAAAATTTTTGCTGTATATAATTCATCATCATCAAAGCACATTCCTGATACTCCTAAAATCGGCTACTCGTATTTTGATTCTCCAAATTTTTGAACCAAAATTTACGAAAAGGGATGTGATGGAATTTTTTACAATTAACAGGCTGTTTCAAATTTATAATTCAATTTGTAAAAAGTCAAGACAGCTGTTTCAAATTACAGGTTTTGGGACTCAAAATAACTCATTTTATAATTGCAGCAATATACTTCGAGACTCTTAGAAGCATGTAACATAACATATAAACATTAAAAAAAATGAAAAAATCACAAGTATCTGTAATCTAATTACATGGATTCCATAATATTTTCGGATCACCCTTCAAGACATGGGAACTTTTTAGGCTGCAGATATTGATGATCTATGAGATGAATCAATGAAAACCTGCTCTGTGAATCTGTTCAGGCTGCGGGTGGCATTGAAGGTATGCCTAAAAAGCCTTTTGGCTTCTTTTGCATATAGCTGAAGAAATATCACTTTATGTAGACTCTTGGAGATTTTATGGTATGCGTCAACTTTTGGAATTTCTGTTGCTTTCCTCAGCTTCTCTTCTTTCTCGTTCTTCAGTTTCTTTGAGAAGAAAATCAACCCACAGATCTGAGAAGGACTGTAAACATAGAAGCACATCAGAATCACAAAGGAGAAGTTATAGTGATTTCATTTCTTTTTTCTTTTCTTGAAAGCCACTAACAATATTTTGATCAAACAAAAAGTGACGATTTCTGGGGTTTGGTTCTAGTGTGAGAAGAGAACAATGAAAACTGTGAATGAGGGAAGACTTGAAAAAACTGAAGATAAATTAATGGAAATGTGGGAGTGGAAGAAAGAGTTAAAGACAAAATAATCAACCAATGAACTTTTCAGGAGAAAATTTGAGCACATGCATAAGGCATCTCGTTTTGTTCATGAAGGCCATCTCAGTCTGGCGAAACAACTTCCACCTTTTAGAGTTCCAGGATATAAGGCCAGGTATTCTTGGGTGTCAAGTGTTCCAAGGACTCCATTTGCCTTTCTTTCAACGGTACAAAATGAATGGTTTTTTAGCATGTTACTAAGGGGGTGTTCGATTTAACTAAAAAGGCTGAGAGGAGAGAAGGGGAAGAGAGGATGGGACTTGTTACCTTCCACACATGTTCTCTCTCAAAACCATGAAAAAAAAAAATGCAGTGACACAGAATTTTTCCAAGGAAAACGCAAGAAACATGGTCATCTTGGGCTGACTGTTTTGCTTCTCCTCCCTTCACCAATTTATTCCATGGGTTTCTTACTTTCTTTCCCTTCGATCAAACACACCGGGTTAAAAGGCAGTAGTGAAACGCAGTAGTTTGGACACTGCTTGCAACAATATTTTCCCATGAAGTTCAACAAAACTGACAATGAAATATTTATGTTCTCTCACGCAAATAGAAACACAGACCCAAAAAAAAAAAAGGCTCCAAGAAGTAGATTTAGGGTGTATTTGGTTGCATGAAATTCATGTGAGGTACCACATATAATTAAAGAGCATCTCTCACAAATTTAGAGTTTTTGACCAATGGGTGAGAGTTAAACTTCCATGATCATGGGAATCAATTTATTCATTTGTTTTTAAATAAGTTAAACTTCCATGATCATGGGAATCAATTTATTCATTTGTTTTTTAAATAGATGGTTTTTTAAATAGATGGCCACCCCCATTCAGCTTAAGTTAGCCTTACAATCAAACACACCCTTAGATGTTTTAATGGCACATATTTATCTAAAATAACATAAGCATTATGTCTCAATTGATATTTTGTATCACTGGCAAGTTTAGTTAAAATTACAAAGTTCCTTTTTTTTTTTTTTTTTCAAACGCCAAAACTCAAATTTTGTCTTATTGGTAGTTTGAGCTCTTGCGTGTCTAGATAGCACTAAAGCATCTGCGAGTTATGCTAGTCATTAAATAATCCTACAAGCACTACACCAAATTGGCATTTTTGTAACAATCCAAAAACCAGTAAGACTTTTGAGCTATAACAATCCATAACAATTTTACACATTTTCACAAAGTGATTCAATAATTGTATCACCACAAATAGTATGGTCTTACAAGTGATGCTATTCATGGTGATCTAATTTATTGTATCACTTTTTTTGTGTAGCTATTTTTCATTTTGTTGACTAAATTTAGTTTTGACTTGAAATTGTTTGGTGGATTGTAATAGCTCAAAAGTGTTACTGTTTTTTAAATTGTTACAAATATGTCAATTTGGTGTAGTGAAGTGTCAGAGTCTGTGTTTGTGCGTGCATTGATGTGATTCTGAAATATGGAACATGTCATGATGGTTGCATATTGATCGGTGTGGTAGTAGAGCAAGATACTATGTCATTCTTCCAACTATTTAAGAATTTGTATTACAGAACCCTCAAGCACAAAGAATTGAAAGAGACAGATTCATCAAAAAAATGTACCTGATTTTCTGATGGTACATTAGCATGACCTTCAGGTGAGCTTCCTCCCAAGATGCCACCAACGAAGCGTCCAGGTAGACCCAGGACACCCCGAACAACACCTTTACCTCCACCTTGCTGTGCACCACCTATTCTTTGTTTCTCTTCCTCGGAGAAACCCAACATTCTGACCATAAGATCCAAGACCTGACCATCTCCAGATTTGTGCATGATGTCATGCGCATGTCAAGTAAGATACCATTCCTGATGGAAGATTTCATTTGTATAAAGAGCAAAAATTAAAGAGGGTTTTTGGACCTACCCCAATAAATACTCAGTTTACCCCACTGCTTAGTTTACCCACAAAAACCTGCAGTTCACCCACAAAGTGGGTTTAATTTTTCCTTATTTTTTTAAGAACAAAATCTCGAATCCGAGATCTATAGGCAAGTCTCAGGTCTGAGACCCTAATTCTTTGTTTTCAGGGCTATAAATCTCATCTCGGATTCGAGACCTATCCAGCCAATCTCGGAGCTGAAAGCAATTTTTCTTTTAAATTTTATTTTGTTTTACTTTCTTTTCTTTATTTTTTTTGCAACTATGAAATCAATTTTAAATACAAAATTATTATTGACTTTTAGTACCTTGAGTTAATGAAAGAAAATTTGTTAAATTGAAAAGATTATATGGTTATCTTCTCTTTCGCTCTATGTTTTTCCGTCACCTCTTCTTTTGTTCATTCTTTTTTTTTACTTGTCTACATTTCTGTGTGTTATGGAAGAAAGAGAATGAAAAACGAATATATATATCCACAATTTGTGTGAGTTAAATACTAAGATGGGGCGAGAAAGAATGTATCAATTGAATGTATATATGGGCTTAGAGAGAAGAAGAAGGATAAGGGAAACATATCAAAAGCGGAGAAAAGATAGAATGGATAAATAGAAAATATATGCTAAAGATTGAGGAAGGACTAAGGAGGAAGAAGAAGAATAAACTTTGGTTATTTTAGACTGCATTTTTTTCTAGATCTCGGATCCGAGACAAAAGGGGTGAACTGAAAATTTTGCTAGAAGGGTATTTAAGTCCTTATATATTTATTTCTTAAAAACCTAAAAGTAGGTAAACTAAGTATTTATTGGAGTAGATCCAGAAATTCCCAAAATTAAATAAATAAACAAAAAGAAAATTTGTTTGTGTCATCTTATACTTGATCCACATTCACTGAATAGTATGCTAAGTTTACTTTGCTAGGGTATTTTTCATTTTTTTAGCATTACCAAAAGAACAATGCTACCCTTTTACTCTTAACAGAGATAATGCGATTTAATCTATGTTATATCAAGTGAGCGTTCGGGCCAAGCATTTTTCATGTATCATCCAAAAAGTTAGGGTTGCCATCAATACCGTAAATACCTTACCTCTTTACTGTGATTTCTCTGAAAGTAGGTCACCAGGAGTTTAATCACGATGCGCCTGCCAAAATGTTACTAATAATTTAATGAACATCATGATGCAGCATCAATAAGACGAGGATATAAATGATCAATAACTGTGTAGCCTATGCATCAAACCAAGTTAAGTTACAGGAAAAAGTGCACTGAACAAATTCCAAACCTCCATTGGTACACCTATGACATGCCTATTGTTAATGACAAAACCAGGAAGAGTCTAACCTGTCCACAAAGTAATCTGAATCCATTGACATCCTATTTAACCTTGTCATGCTCTGCTCAAGAGCTCGGCGTAATTTTGCATTGTCTTCCTCAAGCTTATGCACGAGGTAATTTCCTTCAGATAAAGCTTTCTCGGCTTGTGAAAGCTTATCTAACATTTCTCTTTTTTCCTGCTTTGATACCTCTGCCTGTTGATAGGATTCCTAGTGAAAACACAGAAACAGAAAAGTCATAGGTTTTTTCCAAAGAAAGGCTCAACAACGTTAAAGGTACGAGCAATATCATTATCAACAAAAATAGGCTAAATAACGTTAGTGAGTATGCATGTGTTGCACGTACCTAACAATAGGAAGAAAAAAATGTAAACTAAAAAAACTCATTGAATTGTCCATTACTGATTCTCCGGACATAGAGCAGATTTTAGAAACTATCTGCAATTGTATTATTTAATACATAAAAATGGACCCAAAAATCATGTTGAAAGATGATAACCAAAAAGGTCCGCATCCAACAAGATAGAGGTCGTACCTTCAACAATTCACCCAGTTTAGCCAATTCTTCTCTTGCCCGCATGTAATCTCTTTCTAAACGTTCCTATGCACAAAAAGATAAAAAAAAAAAAATATGAAGCAAACTAGAACATAGATAGCTTCATAACACACCGCATTCTTACAAAGTCGTGAGATGGAGCAAAGGAAATAGAAGTATTTACTTTGGCTTCGCTTTCAGCGTAATACTGGCCAAGAGCAGTCTGAAGATTCAAAAGTTCAACACTTTTAGCATCAATTGTATTCATACAGCTTGTAAGTTTCTTCTTGAGATCATCAATGATTTCTTTTGACTTTTGAAGTTCACTTCCATTCATCTTCTTTGCATCCTCCTGACTTGCTATTGCCTTCTGTAGAGCTTTCTCCAACTGAAATATTTGAGCCTTTTGATATTCCGACTCTGCTCGAAGTTCCTCAATAACTTTGCTATCCTCGTCCATTTTTCCTGATTCTTCAAGTTCCTAAAAATAAGTGTAGCAAAAAACCCTATCAATTTTACCGGAGTATGCACAAAATATATTGAAGATCCATTTTATTATGCACCTCCAATTTCACAACAAAATAATAAACACAAGCATAGTCATCAAAACGTGCATCAGAAACCTCAATTTTAGATGTGCATACTGAAAAATATCGTGTATTATAGGATATGGTGAAAATAAATATGTAGATATAAAACTTATTATTCAAGTAAGGAGGTCCAGAAAACAGTTCCATTGATGTAATAAACCCAATCTGCCAAATAAGCATTGTTGAACAACTTAAAAGCACAAAGACGGAAAATACAAGGTGTTGATTTTTGGTGATCACTTTGTGGGGCTTCATCGGTAGAACAGAAGGGAGAGGAATAGAAGAAAGAGGGGAAAAGAAGAAGTTTCAAAAACCTCTTTCAAACTCTGACTTCTCTGCAAACGTTGTAACCAGACCAGGATTTCATTGATTTGCACGTATTAACAAACAGTGTCATTTAAGAAGAAAGACGGTCATTTAAGTGGTGCTGTAGGGTGAGGAAATGAGAGAAAAGTTGAAAGGAGAAGAGGGGGCAGAGTGCAGAATGGTGGTACTAATGGCCACGAGCTCAAGGAAGAAGCTAACCACCCACCCCACGCACCCCCCACCCTTTTCTTCTTTTGTCATTTAGTGAGGTTATATATATATATATATATGACATTCACCCTGGTCATGTGTACGCACGTGAACCTAATGGTTCCGTCAATTTTGGTGGAGCAAAACTAAATATGACTTAATTAATGTGGGCTTGTCACTGATTACGGAGAACTCTGGGAGTCAAAGCAAAATAACGATTTCTCCCAAACACACATGGTGCATCCCTATTAATATCGCTGATAACTATTCCACCTCATACTTTCTTTAGGATATTGTAAATAACTAAACAGCAAAACAGAAGGATTTTACTAAGTTTTCGCTTATGCTTGGCAGGTATGAAACTACCAGAGTTGGCAAAATAACCTGAGTTCACCAAAATCCACCCCTCCCTCTTGGGGATGCTTAAAATCCTACATGGATTTGGGGCAGGACGAGACTAGCCAAACCCACCCCACCCAATATACATTTTATTTCAGTTATTTTATTTTAGATTTAACTAACCCGTATATAACCTATAAAAAAAATTTGATTGAAAACAAGTAATCCCTACTTTGAATTTTATGGTGAATCACTGAAACCCACAATTTAAGGCCCACAAGTCGGCCAATAATGACAAAGGGGGAATTGGCAGGGAGGGAGGAGGATCCTTTCAAAAAATATTCGTTTACCATACAAAGAAAATGTGGTTAGTAATATCTCACTTAGTTTCTGGAGGATTTCATTGGGATTCAATTCCATGAGTTTCTTATGAGAGTCGTCTGTGAAAATGCACCTAAACAGTTCTCTTCTGACTTCTAGTAGCAAGTGTTGCCAACAGGTGGTAGATGGTATCAGAACCCAACGGCATTTAAATAGCTCTGGGATCCGCTAACAATGATACTTTACGCTAGTCAAATACTCTCTTATATATCACTATGAATCGTATCAGAGGTATAAAGACATCTTCTGCACAAGAAAGTTCATAACTTAGCAGTGTACATCTTACAAAGTTAAATCTAACTTACCAAGAGGCATGAAAAAACAACAATCATGGTAAGCCATTTGCACAAAAAATAAATGAGCAAACCCCTTTCAATCAAATGTGTGTTACCAAGGCATGAAAGACCAACAACCAGGGTATGAAGATATGTGCTAATAAAATGAAATGTATTGGGCAGGACACTCACCAATTCAAGCATGTAGGCAAATTAGCAGAGGATGGCAAAACATCAAGGAGAAAGTTACCTTATCTAACAAGTGCTGCTTGAGCCGAGCCAAATCCTGATATGCCTTGTCCCTTTCTTGGCAAGCTTTCAGCAAATCCTCTGCTAGCTTTTTCAAGGACAGTTCCATTTCCTCTTGTCCAGGGAACTTTCCAGAAGAGTGGCCCTGAAGGTCAAAGAAACACATTCTCATCATGTCACAAACAAATTAACAACGAACATAAGCATAGGTGTCAATCAGTTGGATGACATTTGCACTACACGTTATCCCACCCAACTTGTGACATGTGTGACACAAAGGATGCTATATCCATATTAGTAAAAGAAGAAAAAGTCAAACGTAAACTGAAAAAATGAAGAAATGAGATTGTGTAGTGGGGTGGGGTGCAAGAGTCTAAAATACACATTTTTTCACCACATTTGTTCTTGTGTATTTGTGGTGGATGGGTGGGTGGGTGACTTTTTTGGGGGATGAGGTGGGTGAAAGATATGGGAGACATTTACTAGTTGATAGAATTTCATAGATTCAACATAAATGGTAGAAAGCAATTGAAAAGCTACCTCGTCTAGAAAGCTTGATTGCTTATTTGGAGAGTTTGAATCATCTCCGTGCTTATCAGATAGTGACTTTTCAACCAATTTCAAGGAAAGCTCAAGTTCATCCTTCTCTGCCTATAACAATAAATACACAACAGTCTCCACAACTAAAAATGCCAGTACAATATGTATGCAGAACAGGAAAACTCAAAGAACATAACAAAATGGGTTAATTTGTGTTTAGGTCCCACAAGTCCCAAGTTTCCAGCTTTGAGCCTGGTTCCCAAGTGAAATCATCATCTAATCTAGACAACATCATGATTTTATTCACGGTCAATGACAATAATGACAGTCAACATGGTCTTGGGACCCAGACTCAAAACTGGATAAACTTGGGACCCAGCCTCAAAACTGGTACAAATTATGGACCCAACGTAAATTAACCCAAATTACAAGGTGTCACAAGTAACCTTAAGCTTGATGTTTTCCTTCTCCAGGGTTGCAATAACTCCTTTTAAAATTTCAGCACTTTCAACTTCTTGCTCTTCATCATTCCTTCTAGTCAACTCTAATTGCAATCGCCTTATTTCTAATATCTTTTCATTCAATTCTTTTTGTAAAGTTGCCATCTCCACCGCAGAGTTCTGCCCCTAAAGACATAAAAATCATAGAAATTACAAAGAATTATACCTAAAGATGCATGGTATAAACACCACGCACAGCACACATACATTAGTAAATACACACAAAGATAACAAGAAACTATTATCATAAATAACTACTCCATCAATATTATTCACTTGCCAAGGGTACATAAGCAACAATGCAAGTAGGGGGGGGGGGGGGGGGCTCTTTTATTTTAAGGCAGTGAACATAAAATTACCTATTGTTTGGTTCTTGGGTTTTACATTTCCAGATTGAACTATCAAACAATTAAGTCAACTAGACAAGCACAATCAAACATCTGTATCAAAGACTCTTCAAAGTCCATTGCTACATGTATTCGTGGGTGTTACATAGAAATACACCAAAGGATATTTTGATGATGATCATGAGGATTCCCTTTCAATAAGACATTCTTTCAACTAACTGACTGAGTATAAATTATACCCAGGCCAGGTATACGTAAAACATCAGGTAGCCAATGATCAAGGGGCATTTAGTGAAACATAAAAACCCTGGTAATAGACTATAATCAACAGAAAAGACCCTGGAAAGTTGACAGCATGGACCAAATTATGCATCTCATCAACAAATAAATGAGTTAGTTCTAGAAATTGAAGTGAAAACTTACTGTATCCTTGCCCATATTTAAAATATGGACTTCCTTCTGAAGGTCTTCATTTAGTTTGTGTTCCTCTGGAAAGTAGGCAAAAACTTATTAAAAAATTGTAGACAACAAAAGGTAAGAAGCAACATTCCAGCTCTGGTATTAAAAAAACACACCTTGCAATTTAACTTTTATATTTGCTGAACTGCCACGTTCTTTGTCGAGTTCCCTCCTTAACTTCTCAATCTCAGATTTGTTACGAGACTGCATAGCTGCCAAATATCTCTTCTCTTCTTGCAAATCTGCAAGCTCCTATAGGATATTCATATGGATTATCCAGTTCATCCATCACAAATTAACATGTAAAGCTACAATACTAACAAAGATAATTGATATAACATTCATATACTAAAAGAAAAAATTAGAAGTTATCACCCCTAAATCACAAGTTATCTTGAACAAGCTCCAATGTTTAAAATTTCAAAAGCCAAGGTTAAAATGTTCTAGTAGCTTAAGAGTAATAAGAAGAAATTTAACAATGCACAACAATAACTAAAAAGAAAGAAAACCGGGGCTAATACCTTCTCAATGCGTTGGAATTTTGCGAGTTGTTCTTGTTCTTTCTTTTGTTGAGCTCCATCAGAATGAATAGCTTTCATGCTCCCATTGCTATGTAAACCCGGCTTGAGTACGCTACCTTTGTGACCCTAATGGAGACTCATTTTGTAAGAATATGGTTATACTTAAAGTAAATTTTTGCAGCAACCACCAGTAGAGTGGAAGAAAATGAAATGGTACAAATTTGCAAGTAAAAAAATATCACGAGAACAGACAAAAGTAATTAGATCGATCTTGACTGGACGAGAGAATGTCAACACGCACCAACATATTTCTAAAATCTAGAATTTCACGTGTCTGGCGTGTTAACACCACTGTCGGACAATGCCACATGTCTCACATCCTACAAAATGGTTTTCAGACCTCTTCGATATTTCCATCATTTTGGTATATAAGTTATGATTAATGGAGTATTTATCCAAGAAGTATACCTCCTTATATCAAGTAATAGACCAATAACCATTTAACCTAGAAAGTGGTAGTACTAAGGTGTCTGACTAGGAAACGAACACACTTAGCATCTCAGATAATAACACGCAGACATGTCTATGATGAAAATGTTGTGTAGCTGTCTTTCTATATGAGGAAAGGCAATTTGACCCCTTGGCCAAGCTTTCACTACAGTGGCAAATGATTAGGTAGTTGCCCAAAACAAATTAACAAACAGGCACTAGTCAAATTTCCTTTTGCACAAGACACATTACTACATGGAGTGATCAGATCCTTTCTAGGTCTTGATGGCTCAATTCCTCTGATGCCACTCACTATTGTGATTTTGTAACATACTAATATAGTTAGTTACTGTGAATGCTGGCACTTGAATTTATCTCTTCCACATTCTTAAAACAAATAACATGCACATTAAAAAAAAAATTTCTTAGGAATTTGATACTTTGTCAATGTCTAGACGCTTACATTTGCAGATGCATGAAGAGCAGATTTTGTTGCCTCCAAGTCTTGCCGCAATGAGCCATTTTCTTCATACAGTTTAGAAAGTTGCTCCTGGATACAGCATGAGATAAAACATGACCCCAACCACCATTAAACGAAGACATTTGTTATATGACATTTTATCAAAGGAGTTATATAGACTGAATAGTGAAATAGATTTAGCTCTGCCATCTGTGTAAGAGAATCTGCTACTACGGGACAACATACGCATAGGATGGCAGTAGCAGAAATGCGTATGTTAAGGTGGATGTGTGGTAAAACTCGTAAGGATAAAATTAGAAATGAGAGAATTAGGAGATACTTAGGTGTAACGCCCATAGAGGAAAAAATTAGAGAAAGACGTTTAACTTGGTTTGGTCATGTGCGGAGGAGACCAAGCACGGCGCCAATTAGAAAATGTTTAGATTGGCAAGTTAATAGAGGGTGTAGACGGAGGGGACGACCGTTGAAAACTTGGATGAAGACGGTGAATGAAGATATCCTTGAGCTTGGATTAGGCGAGAAAATGTGGGAAGATCGCATTGCTTGGAGAACCAAAATCCATGTAGCTGACCCCGAAAATCTCGGGAATGGGCTTTGATGATGATGATGATCTGTGTAAGGGAATCTATGTGCTTTGCTCTCTCGCTCATGATTGTCAATATTGCATACTAACAGCATATTTTAGCAAAACTAGTAGTGTCGTAGAGAAATCTTTTTTAACTTTTGTGAGAATCCTGCTGGAATTCTTTTGCAACATACAATCTCATAAGGATGCATGTATCATGCTAATTCTGCATTTACTAATTACTATATAAGATTAGGATTAATGTGAAAGTAAATTCATAATGAGATCAAGGCAAGTGCTTTATCAAACAACCAGTGAAGCTGCTGACAACTTTAACAAGAATATCAATAGAATGATACTGCTAACTCAGCACCTATAGTATAATTTTATCAAGAACCCATTTTCTGTCAACATGGATCAGATTACAGCAAGCTGAGCTATTTTTTTTTTTTTTTGGAAAGCGAGCTGGGTTTTTATAGGATCCCATAACCTATCAACAAGGTGCGATCTACAGGTCAACACCATAAGAAAGTAACCATGCCGCCTGCAGGTCTCGAACCTAGGACGTGGGGGATAAACCCACACAGCCCTAACCACTCGACCATAACACCATTGGCAGCTGAGCTATTTACTAAAGTAGAAAGACCACAATTAGTTACTTACTTCCTTTTCCTTCAATAAAGCTGCATAGTTCACTGACAGTGCTTTAACTTGAGCTTCAGATGCCTGCAGCCTCTGAATTCCCCCTTTATAACTTCCTATCTGTAGAAAATGGTGATAGAATATCAAAGCTGCTTATTAGCATAAAATATTAACATGGTAAAAAAATTTGAATTCAAAAGCTCCAGGCTCCAGAAAACAAAGAATTGTGTGGAATAGTTCAAAAATTCAAGCAATTCAGTTATAAAAGAGAACATTTATGTTAACTGTGTTCCACAACCAACCACTTCATCTTTAAGAGTAACAGACTAAATAATCAATTGGCATTCAAAGAATCTTGGAAAAATGTGACTTTTAAGATAGAACCCTCTCCTCATCTTCACATGCCATTCCTAGCCCAGAAAGTCTATTTTTGCATTTCTTTGCCTAATCATGTGAAAATCTATGGAGCGGATTCAGCCAGCATCACAAGTCATAATGTTTGATTTTCTATGTTTCCAGTGCACGGACATTGATTCTTTCTAGCTTCATTTCACGCCTTGTTCACATCGCTCTCTTTAGGATGGTTTCCAATAAGAGAAAAATTGAACTTTCCTTTATCTTTCTCTAATATATTGCTTGCGGCAATCGAGCAATTATGAAATGAACAAGCAGTAAGATGAATCCTACTGTGATCCATTTGGAAGTCACTGTCATTGCAAGAATGGACAAGGATCGAACTTTCTCTGTCTGACCATTTATCTTGACGGTAGTACAAATTCAAGGTCTGTGTTCCAGTCACTCAAGCATGTGAATCTATGAATTTAAACAAGTGAATAATTTAGTCATTTACAAGAGAAGTGTACGAGGTAGGTTCCTGTGGTAGAGTCTTGAGATAAATAGAGAAATTATCAGACACCTACACCCTCACTACCTCAGGGAAGGCAAATATTGCTTTACTAGTGAAGGGGAAAGAATTTACAAACTTTGCAAACAGTTTGGTAGGGCTCAAACCTCAAGGAAATCGCTCCGGTGATAGCATGTAGACAACTTCTTGTCAAGTGGGGGCTTGCTTAATGTTTAGGATCCATAGAACAACTTCTCCATTGCATATTCACGATATGGCATCATTTTCTTTCTTATTTGCATCATGCTGGTATTTACTATATATTGTTCGCATTATGTGAAAAAAAAAATTGTGTACTTTTGATACTCAATTACTGACAACTCCAAATCACGGATGCCTCAAGTAGTTTATTAAAAATAAAAAGATAAAAATAAAACTAAATATTTAAAATATAATTTTCAGATTATAGGGGTTGGTTTTGTTTTTCTGACATTAGTCACTCCAAAAAAATACTGGACGGCATTGTGTTTTCCGTTTGCCTTCCTTTTCCAACTTTTTTTTATTATTTTGTTTGTATTTAAAACCATCCCCCCTCCTCTCTCCATCTTTCTCATTCAAATGAACCCCATCTTACAAACCCAACTGAGAGGGCTTATTTAAGTTGACTTTACAATAATGGCACTACCGCATGTAAAAGGCGGTGCCATCCCAATGTAAAGTTGTGTTTTTAGGTAGCGTTTAGTGAATCACTGTAAGTTTTGATGCCACATGAGATCACAGGATAACTACTGTGACTGAGCGCACTACTGGCTATACTCTAACCTAAAACTTAGCTCAAATAACTTCACTGACATTGAAATATAACTCAGTAAGATTTACACTACATCATCAATTACTTCAAAGTTCAAACTCTATCACTACAAATTGCAAACATTACAATAGTAAATTGAAACCCACTTCTACATTATCACCAATTATCGAAATCAAACAACAAAGACTCTACCAAAACTCAACCAAATCAAATTTGAGCAAACCCAAATGACAAAGCCCTATAATTTCCAACTAAATTTCAATTCCAACACAACAGATATCAAATTAGCAAGCGAAATCCCATTATGAAGAAAGAAAGAAAGAAAAAGAAAAAAATACCTCAGATTTGAACCTGGAATCCGCCTCACCACCGCCACCTCTGGGTGGCGAGGAATGAGCGAACTGATGAGAATTCCGTCGATCCGAGACGACGGATTCCTCTCCGGAGCTACTGGATCGGTAAATCTCGAGCTCATCGGCGGCGTCTTGGACTTCAAGCGCGATCTGGTTTAGGTTTTCTTTGAAATTCGCGAGTGTGTTCCACATGATTCCTTCTTCTCCTTCGAAACCCTAACAAAATTCAATCAGAGAAGAAGGAATTTAATGAAAGATTCAATTTTTATTGAGAGATCTCCCTAAATGGAGGGAGGGGGAAAAGCTTTACAAAAGCTTTACAGTCAAAAAAAAAACAGGCGACACCGGTTTGGGTCTCACGCGCGCCAGATGGGTTGCGCGCGGACGAGTTATTTAAGTGTTCAATATCTGTGTTCTAGGCTGGAGGTTTTGTTTGGGAGTTTTAGATGCATGTTGCGTTGCCCCTAGATCTATGGATTTTTTTTTTTTGCTTGATTAAGACCAAGGATTGAGATTTCGCGAAATATTTATGTTTTAAGATCAAAATGTGTAGTACTGAAATCAAAAATTACATTATTTTGACGAGTTATTTAGAAACTTTTCGTGTTTTTTTCTTAAATTTCTGCATTTTCGAGTAAGACCCTTGCATTTTTTTTTTTGTAAATTTTGATATTTTCGCATAAAACTCAAGAATTTATGAAGAAATTTATAGAGATACTCGTGTACTTAGGCTTCATTTTTGTATATTTAATGTGTTTATTATGTTTATTTACTTGTATCTTACTTTTATGCATGTTCATATATGTTTGACATATTCTCGAAATTTTACTTTTTTTTCTACATGCAACTAAATATTTCGTACTTTTTTGCATGTTCATATATGTTTGATATATTCTCGAATTTTTTACGCTTTTTCTACATACAATTAAGTATTTCCTAAGATATTTCTTAAAACCAGAATACAAAATTTACAACAAAATCACAATCCTTGGATTCACCCAATATTTTAGAGGATGTTAATGGCAAATCCCATTTGAATTAAGGCAAACAATGAATTTTGATTTATTTAGTCAGACCTCCCCATAACCTTAGTTATTTTATAATAACCTCCCTTAGCTATTGGTAAATTATAATTACATTCTCATGATTTGCCTAACCATCAATATAAAATTTCCTAATTTGAACTGACCGTGTAAACTGGTAACAAATGCCTAAAAATATTCGTTGCAATCCTGGAGTTTGCTATTTTCACGTTATTGAAAACCAAGGTTTATAAAGACTTACTATTAGTCTAACCATGACGACTGAGGGAGGCATCTCTAATTTAGTGTTTATAATAAAGAGGCATGACAAAATAAGCCAACATTCTGAGTCCGCTTTAATCCAAATGGGGTCTGACATTATCGGTGGGGTTTTTAATGTCCAAATTAAACCCTTGTACTGTAGAATGGACCTAGAGTATGGATGCTCACACCATGCTGAGCTTAAAATTTGCATACTAATATGTGCTCTTATATGTAACAAGTGCTTCCATTTTATGTGCAAATTGTATGCAATAGAAGTCTAATAGCTTGATAGAATAGAGACACATTGAGCTGCAAAATGAAATAAGTCGTCAAAGATTTTATGAGCAACACTCGTATTAGATTTATCTCTTTTTCGACTAGGAAAATATACAGAAAGAAGCCAATTAGCTGCCAGACTGCCCTAGAATGTATCCGCCGGGTTAAAAATCACACTAATGGTAATTACAAGGTAGCATCTGAAATTATCCTCAATCATCAATGGAGGACCTCTTGCAATCAATTCAATCTCATTCATGCGGCTAAAGATTCAATAGAACCTTCCGCAGAGTGTTTCACACACTGATGGGATGTCAAAGTGAGCAAAAGTTTTCTAAAAACAGTGATAGCATGGTAACGATGTGCAGCTACAGAAACGAATTGTTATTATTGAGTCTCTAAATACGAATCTGGTACATATAATGATATAATCCGAGTTTGTAGGTTCTCTTTCAGTTTATTGCCTTTAACAGTAGAAAGCAGGACATCAAACATCACACCAGTGTTTGGAGAGCAATTATCCAAAATGACTCTCACTTGTGCAAGCAATAAATTGAATCAAAACACAACTACTGTTTAGAATTACTACAAAGCATTTTGTTGCTAATAAATAAAGTCGAAACATTGATAGTACAATCTTTTACACTCACTTTCTAAAAAACACTGACACACATACAAAGTTTCAATCGGGACCATAATAAACATAACAGCAAACTGGGATTTTGCATCTGCCCGTATAACCTAAAGAAAACAACCACTCGTGTACAAGGCACTTCAAGCTCAGCTAGAGTTCATTTCGGATGGAGTGTGTACATATGAAAACTACTCTCAAGCTTGATAAACAGGTCCCTAACTTAAAAGAGATTAGTAATAATACACAACAACTTTAGCTTACTGAGATGGTAAGGGCGCGAGCTTCATGTGGCAGAAATTTCAGCCAATGACTCAAGACATTGTTGGTCTCAAGGATGATCAAGTGTCACACGAGCAGCTTTAATAGACATACACTCTTCAATAGGACATCCACTCCAGTCAGGTGGAAAGTTGTTACTTACAAGGTATCACATCCTCGAATCTCATCTAAAGGAAGTATGACAGTTGCTCCTTCTTCCTTGAACCTCCTTCCCCATATAACTCATTCCACTGCTTCAATTCACCCATTATTGATCCCTGGGAAGCAAAACTGGCTGCGACCTGCATTACAAAGAAAAAACAAATGTTCATACTTCACACTAAAGATAACTCAAATGATTAGGAAAAACAAAAATGTAATTCAAAATATAATCATCAGTGGCATGCGACCGCTACATAAAAACATTAGTGACCGCATTTGACCCAATAAATAATAATAATAATAATAATAATAATAATAATAATAATAATAAAATATTAAAAAAATTATTAAAAAAAACGTAAAAAACCTGTAAAAAATGTCCCCATATTGAGCCTTTGTATATTCACACCATCGCCAACAACAAAGGATGCAATATGAGAGGGTGTCATTTTGTTAAGACAACCTTCCATTTATTATCTCTCGCGTCTTTTCATTTTTACATCTAAACATTCAAAACTTGGCATGAAGCTTCCAGCCTCTGCTGCTGCACAACACCTGTTGATTTCCAGCTGGCATAGGATAGAGCAGTCTTTGGAACTTGCAAGAAAGAACTTCCCCACCTTTGTTGCTTCAGCTATGGCAGCAATCAGAACCAGAGCTAATTTTTAGTGTTGTTATGATTTTACTAATAACCTATTCTGAACTCTCAAATGAAGGTTTTGGTTCTCTCCAAAGTCAACTTTTGAGTCCATCACTCACTTGGATGCTGCAAATTCTTCAACTGCCAACAGAGAATCTCTGATCCTAACTTCCATCAATACACACAATACGAGAAAAAAGACACCATATAATCCTAGATGTCTGGTTCTGCAGTGGGCCTCTATTTGCATGATATCTTGGATAGCTGAGATATGTCCGAGATAATGTCCAAACTCATTTACACTTGGTCCGTCCGTACGAGTCATTTTTTTCTTTCAGCTTTGCTGTAGTGTGTTCTGTTTGGTATTGCATTCATTCTTCTTTTTTCAATCACCAAAGTATAAATGTAAAAAAATTCCCCTTATCAACTAATGGTCTACTGTTGACTCTTAAGAAAACTATTGACTCAGTTTGCCGGAAAAGTAAAAATGTAAGTCCCAAAACAAATTCACAATGAGATGAATCCAAAACATTACCTGATTCTTTGCCTGCCTCATGTCCTCCATGTTTAATGGCCTGAGGGTAATTGTTTTGCCCTCATTAGTATCTGATGCCTCTTCTGAACTCTGTTCCTCGTCGCCTCTCTTCTTTCTCTCCTGCAAAGAGAAATGGATGGAAAAACATACACATAATTAAAAGGTAAATATGATCAAGGATGATATAAGCCGCTATCATGCACAAATTGTGTTTTGAGAGGAGGGCCTGAAATCTTGACAAGAAAAAAAATACTTACCAATTCTTTTACTCTCTCCTGCTGTATAAGTTCTCGGACAGGACGATAGGCTGCCGTCGTGCACAGATTCTGTTTTAAGAATTTGTCCAAGTTAATTGCAGCCAAACAAACGAAAATGTCATGAAATGTTTTAAAGAAGATACAGACCTTGAGGTCGCTTCCAGTGTATCCTTCTGTCATGGATGCAAGCTCCTTGAAGTCTAATCCTTCTTCAATCCTCTCTTTAGACAACAATGTTTTCAAGATTAGTTCCCTGTTCTCAACAGATGGTAGACCTACCATGATCCTGTACAGCAGAGACAAACTATTTTACAACAAACATCATTTCAAAAAGTTTGTATTCCGTTTCAGATATTATGTGGGCATCAAAGCCTATCTCTGCCATGGACTCAACTGAAAATACCCTAACTCGGTTACACTTTCACTTGTTATTTACAAAACTGATATTTCCCTAAATTAGCTTACATGGTTTACTTAATTTGCAGGATGTTGGCTAGTTAATGTAGGAGGGATAACAATGATAAGGTGAAATATTCATGAATTGTGAAGATTGTCAATATCATCGGATATAAATGACATACCTGCGCTCAAACCGCCGAATAATTGCTTCATCAAGGTCAAAAGGTCTGTTTGTTGCAGCAAGAACAAGAATGCGCTCACCAGGCTTTGTCAACAGCCCATCCCAGTGTGTCATGAACTCGTTCTTGATCTTCCTCATGGCCTCATGCTCGCCAACTCTAGTTCTCTGCCCAAGCATGCTATCAACCTCATCCACGAAAATAATTGTTGGAGAGACCTTTGCTGCAAGGGTAAATAAAGCTCTAACATTCTTTTCATCCTCTCCAAACCATTTTGAAGTGATGGTGGACATGGAAACATTTATGAAACTAGCCCCTGCCTCATTAGCAATAGCCTTGGCAAGCATTGTCTTCCCAGTACCCGGAGGCCCAAACAATAATATTCCTCTGCAAGGTTTTAGAAGTCCTCCTTTAAAGAGGTCTGGTCTACGCAGTGGAAGCATGACCAGCTCCTGTAGTGATTCTTTGATCTCATCTAGAGCGCCTATATCTTCAAAGGTCACTCCAATATCACTTGCAGGGATAACCTCTGGTCGGATTCTTTTCTCAAACTCGTTGTCAGGAACAGTTTCCTGTTTGAATAAACAATTACCATTAAGCATTTTTTCGATGATGAGACATGGGAAAGAGGAACAAAAGAAATTTCTTATATTGTAGTGTGTAGATGATAACACACTTTTGTGTGGACATATGGAGTAGAATTTAGGGATGATTTTATGTGAAAAGCATCTCCCCACTATGAAGATCATCCTCATCAAAAATCACTTCATTCCAACATGTTAAGTTGAAATTTATGTAAAAACGGACAGCTGAAAACGGGAACATTCTTCATTTTCATATCACAGTTTGATGAGGCTAAAAACGTTAAAATTAGCCGATTTTTGTAAAGATGATCTCCACCTAAAAAAAATGCATTCGTAGTATTGTACGATATGGGACCCATGCAAACATATAAAATGTGTGTCAAAAAGTGACAAACTACCCTACCCTTACTAAAAAAAAGTTCATGAGGAAAATTTTAGTATTAGGTTCATCTTTATTAGTTGTCTAAGTATACATCACAATAAAGAAATCTTTGCTGGTAATCTATGCATGGATCGCAATAAAAAGAAATGTCTGGAGAATGAATCAGAAAACCCCAAAAAACAAACGCCATAGTGGTGAATAATAATACTGTCAAACTATCAAAAGTTTCAAGATAATATCCACAAGTGTCCACATTATGGCTTTCAGGTACAATAATGATAAGACGGAACTTACGGGAGCTTTTGGAGGTGGAAGCTCGCCATCCTTCTTTACCGGTGGGAGAGATTTTTCTGCTTCGGTTCTGTTTTCAGGAGCCTGGGTCTCACTCTTTGATGTGGGTTTCACACCATTTGCATCATCCTAGAACAAGGAAACAAAAGAGGTTTAGTAAAACCAGGCTAGTGATCTTTGTATCAACTCCATTGCTCTTTATTGTCAGGGAGAACTCACACAGACCTTGACAGATTCACAATTTGTTTCCAGCTTCAGAGTATCTTTTCCGCCGCTTTTATCTTCCTGGAATATATCCAATCCATGGGACAAACTGATCCATGACCAGAAAAAGAAACAACAATGTAAACAGAACCAGAAAAGTTAATAAAATTAACTAAGAGTAAAACCCAAAACAAAGAAAATAAAATAATTGTGCAAACTCGGCTGACCTTTTAGACGAAATGACAAGTTTTCCATTTCTGTATTCAGGTTCCTTGTTATTCATCAAATGATAAGAAATCGCTGATACCACAATTTCTTCAATATAATTACTAAGAACCATTGTGTCTCCAAGGCAAATTGAACCAAGATCGTCACACTCAAGATCGTTCGCAGAAAGTACCTCAGTGATGTGGTTTCTATTATCTTGAAATTTGATCATTTTCATGTCTTCTTCCAATTGATTTTTCCAACTAACAAGATGGCTCTCATCTTCGGGTGGCTTGATCTCAATGTTGTAAGGAAATATCTGACCGAGTCGTTCATCAAGATCAGTATAATCATTTTCTGGGTCCACTATCCGTGAACCAAGGATCAATATTGATCCCGATAATTTCTTCAACATTTTCTGGAACATGGTGTATATCCTTGGCGATCGGAAGAGCAGTTTCTCAACATCCCTTAGATAGAGAACAATGGGACTGGTTTTGGATACTGAAACTAAAGCCTGCATCATGAAGTCAACATCAACAATTTATTGCAAAAATATGGATCATATAAGTCTCAGCACTGTATCTTATTTAGAAGTGAAGAGAATTGAACATCATAAAACATTGGAAGGTGACCAGCAAATATTTTTACCTTGTAAAGTGCATGTACGAGGAGTTTTTCGTCGAAAGACCAGCTACTGGTGCGTTTGAGAGGAGCTGAAAATTTTTGGAGGAACCATGAGATATAGAGCAAGGCTAGAACTAAATCTTACAGTAGTTTCAGCTAATGCAAAACTCAAGCTGGCAATCAAACTTTACGATGTCCTTCTCAGAAAAACAATAATAAATAAATAAATAAAAAAGGAGGAATGGGGATGGGATCATGGAGTGGGGTTGCAGTTGTTGTCAGCTGGAATATGAAACCTTTTTCTGAACTAAAAAATTATATTTACACGCGGAAACAACTAAAAAAATGTTTGCAGCAGACTTAAATTTGATGTCACCAATAGCAACTAACAGAAATCTTTAATGGAGTATTGCAAGAAAAACATTGCCCTACAAGTCTGCAAGACAAGCAGATCAGTATCTCAAGCTAGGGATGGATAACAAGTAATATATTTCTAACATCTAAAACAGAAACAAACACCTATTTATTACTGTTAACATAATCCATCGGATCTTTTGTTAAACTTCAACAAAGCAAAATGTGTGAGGGGTAAGAACTTGTAAGTGATGACTACAACCCATAAACTAGAACTTGCAATATAGGGCAGGCCAAAGGCAATCTAGCCATATGCATTTAATACCATTGTATCAATAATGTGTGATCCAAGTCACCCAACCAATGAAATAACTAAAAATAGCTTTGACTGGAGCTAATATGAACCTGAAATGCTTCCATCACTCTGTTAACGTGGACAACTAATGAGATTAAGTAAGAGTAACAGCAAATTTTGTGACTACACTGCATAAATATGTTGTACAGTTGTAAATGCTAATCTTCAGACTAGTATTAAAGCAAAGAAATGTAAGCGTATGGCACAAAAAGAAACACCCAACATTTCTGGAATCGGAAGCTAAAATTCTGGTAATAACCTGGAGTACTAGAAGTGCACTGTGAAGAAAGACTGCTGATATCAGATGTAGCAGAAGCATTCCTACGAAGCTTTGGAAGATTGTTACTGACTTCTAGTGCCCTGAGAAGAACACAGATAAAAAGTGAGACGTCATGTAACCTAAACCTTATTCTCATGATCAAGCAGTATCCTCATAAAACACACCTTGCTCTGACATCCAAGCCACTGCTTTGCCTTCGTAATGTTCCTACAAAAGAACTCTTGGTGAAACTACAAGTAAAAATCCATAGATTTAAAGAGAAATTTTGATTCTAAAAAGCTTGATACAAATAAACACACAAATTTTAAAGCATGGCAATGGTTGTTGATAACTCAAAGTTCCATCAAATCTTTTACTATTAATAACTTATAAATATTGTGAACCAGCTTGATTATAATACCTTTGAACTTCAAAGGAAGCACCATTTTCATCATTTTAAGGGAATTTCAAAATCTTCGACTCAAAAAAAATTTCAAAAAACACCCCTCTACACTGTCTTCACTTAGTCAACATCACACAACAAGATGTAAGGTTTTTTCAAAAGGCTGAGTTGCTAATGGAGGGGATTCACCATAATTGTGGTTCATTACCATGGTAAGTTCCTATTCGAAGTGAGGCTAATACTCCAAATGCCCCTCATACCCATGCCACTAGTGCGTGTTAGACGATACGTTAACACCCGTGTCTATCCCCACTGATATTAACCCATTAAAGGATGTCACACACTCCGGTGTTTCTTTTGTCACAATCAGAAAAGATTTAAAATACTTATTGATCGTTACCACAATCGGTTCCTACTCAATGTGGGATTAACACTAACATCTAAAAGACATTAAATGGGTCACATCAAGCCTGTCAACGTGACCATAGAACTCTTCATCACGGACGACCCTGTATCTCGGTCAAAAAGTGAATTAGCACAGTAGTGATGATCCCCCACAAAGCTCAAAGGAAGAACGTCCCGACACATTAAATTTATAATGCATGTCACATCTAGGCAGGGTGCTTCCTCCCCCGAAAAAAAGAGTAATATGCCTTGGAATATTGAAGCCAAATGATCATTTAGAATGGTCCTACTTAAATACTTCTCTGATTCTCAAAAGTACCAGAACAAGGAAGCAAATGAACTGTATCATGTATGACAAATCAGAAAGCTCGATCTTCAGCATGTGACTTAATTAAATAACACCATACATTACCATTGAATCAGAAAGGCCTACCTCCCCCATATTGCTTAATTTCGTATAGAATTAGATATATAAAAAGGAAGAAAAATGTAAGATACTCACCACCGCCTTTGTTCTCCTCATTTGGTGAGATGAGTGAAAGAGAACCAATAAAGCTTGACATTCTCTCCAGTGTTGTCTCAGAGATAGATCTCTTGAAGGGCTGCAAGAATAAAAGAAGAGAGACCTTTATACACCAAAAGTATAGAATGCATGAGATACAAAAAAAAAATAATAAACAATAAAAATAAAATTATGCAACTCCTCACAAGCAAAAGAAACGCGCTCATATGCCGTACAGCCAATGACTACCAAGGGCTGGGCCAGAAATTTAACCTGGCTCTGGTCATATAAGAATATTTATGCCAAGTTGTGTACGACATAAATGAGTTAATGGTCCATTTCCTACCAAACTTTAAAAAGAATAAATAAATAAATAAATAGTATCCAGAAGCTTTCTTGTGTGTCGTGTTTGTATTTGGGACGGGGGTGATAAATATGAAAATTTTGTTCACAAAAATGTCTTGAAGTAATACTTATCACGTAACATAATTTTGTATGAAACAAACATGATTATAACCAGTTCTTACAATCATTGAACTAGAGAAAATGTAGATTAAAAATAGACAACATCAATCACATCCAGCAACTGGAGCTAGAGTTTTCCCAGAAGAGGAACACAATTAACCATTCAAAACCAAACTCCTTTATTCTGTAAATATTTCATAAAATAAATGATTAAAGTTCAAAATGAATGTGCTCAATAGCAAAGTCTTCAATCGCGATTGATTTGATTTCTGCCTCAGGCCCTCCCCTCCAAACAAAAATATGGAAATTAATTGAAAATGTGATTCGTAGTGAACATATAACATCTTATGAAGTAGTTAATATACAGTTTGAAAGAAATAAATATTTAGTTTGGCCATAAATACATACAAAATTTTGACATCATTGACATAGGCTTGTTTAAAATATGGATGTTAATTCCAAAACAAAGATCAGAACCATAAGTTCAGCATATCATGCTGGGTCACAATGGTTTTATAGTTCCAAACTTGGGTGGTTGCCAGTATGAAATAAATGCCCACCCTTTTTTCACAAATTTTATCTAAGTTAAAGCCAAAGGACCCACTGCTGAGCTAAATGAAATATTTTTTACTTTAGCTCTAAGATAAGCAATTTATCCTTATATGACAATTCGACTCTTTTTTTTAAATGTTACCGAGCCTACAGTCAGGGTTACCCATCTACTAAATCTTCTGTTAATAACTTTCAAATGGTAGCACCAACATACAGAAATATATAACAATATCAAGAAACCATACTCGTTAGAAGAATTCAAGTTTAAGAATCTTACAGTTTCTTTATTGCTGCAGCCATATTTGCTTTGTATCTGTAGGAAGTCAATGACAGAATCCAAAAGTATTTAGGAAGATAAGGAGTAAGCATTTAGGCAGGATAAGTAGAAAACTGTATCGACTAACCTTGAGGGAAAAGTCGGTTGCATCAAATAACAGCAGCTTGGCTTCAAAATAATGTGCTAAAGCTTTGGCAAGCATTTGTTGGTACATCTCTTCGCCAATCAAAAAATTCCAATTAGGAGGACAACCAAATAATGAATGAATGCAAACTTCCAGCATATCAAACAGATTGTATGTAGGATATCAAATAGATCGTATGTAAGAAGCAACCTACCAGCAGGGCCTGAGAGCAATATAGAACGACTTGCAGGTGATAAATTGCGGGTGTACTTGGAAAACTCAGCTTGTTTCAGATGAACAAATGCAGCACTTGTCAATAACACCCGTGTCTGCTCACTGTCATAACAATCACCAACACAAAGCCATCAGCTAAAAAAGCTGGTAACGGGTAATGTTAACATAATGTTGATCACATTTGAGAAACAAAAGCATATAAGAATTAATCAATTACTGCTAAGTTTAAATAAATAACTCCACCTTATAACTAACAATGTGTTACTTTTTAACAACAAATAGTTATTCCATAGATCACATCACTTGTGATGTACATTATGTGGAAACAACAATGGTAAAGTCCAATGAAAGAAATCAAGAATTTTTATTTTTCTGGTCTTAGATTAGGGAGTTCAACATAAACTCTAATGCGAACGCCAAAGAACAAAACTGACAACTTCTGGTCAGTAGCCTCATTTATTTATTATTATTATTTTTTCTCTCATTCAAAAAGCTCATTGGCGCCAATTTCTTTGCAGGGCAAGGGACGTAAACTAGGTAGAAACAGCTAACAGAACCTAGCATCGGATCAAGTTTGAAGGGCAACACAGTAGGAAAATGTAGAACATCTCTTTAAAGACCCTGGAAAACACATGTTTGAACATAACGTGAGTCCCATGTGACTAGTCACGTGCAGTGGACATTGTCTTGTTGTCATGCTAGATATTAAGAGAATGGGGAAAACTTCTTGAATACGAAACATATAAGCTGAAATCAGTCAAAGAATTATGATATGATATATTTTTGGTAAACCTGCACCATGACAAACCCCTCATCCAAGAGAGGAACTGGCAAGACTAAAAAACTGAGCGAAACATGAATTAAAAACAAAAATATGAATGTGAATAAAAATTTATGAAGTTTTAACCTTTAATACGTAGAGCGTGAAAAGTACTCTGTTCCATGTTTACGATCAAGTATACTTAATGATGGAATTATGTTGTACATCATTGTATTATGGCTGGTTGCAGAATTCAAACTAAGAGCATTTGCTGAGAACCACGGACAAAATTCATTGAAAGCTAAGACGTGGCATAAACTTGGTGTTGCAGTGTTACAAACCCAAAGTTTCATTAATTTTGGATCCCTCGATATTCAAAGCCTTCCAAGTGTCACACTCTCACCATAAAGCATGATGAAATTAGTCAGCTCTCATCCAAATTTCAAATTTCTTAAGCATTAAAAATCATGAATAATACTAAAGGTTCTGTTTGGTTTCAAAGAAAATTTCAGGGAAATAGTCACAAAAGAAAAACTGCGATGAGAAAAATGTGGAAAAAGTTGAGCACTTGACTTTGAAGATTACAATTTTTTAGTTTTTCAAGCCAAATATTCCTTGACTCTTGCCTAAACTATTTGTTTTACCAACCTCTTTCTCCCATTTCCTTTTCTTTTCAGACTGCTTCCCCTGATTTTAGTTTATTTTCCTTAAAACCAAACCCAGCCTAAGGGTTACTCGTGTGGAATGCCTTTTTACTACAAGTAAATACACTAAAAGATTCAAGTTTTTATTATTATCAGAAGGTATGTCTTCACTGCGTTGGTTGATGCATGCATGATATCCAATCTTCTCTGACTGAAATGTGAAATTTAGAGCAGTTATACCACATAAATTTTATATGTTCTTGTTATAGGGACCTGAATACTGATGCCAATATAAACAACTCAGGTAAATATTTTAGTGACTGTCCACAAAATTTCCTTACAGCGAGATTGATTTTAGTCTAAGATACTCAAATTACCCCGACAGAAGTCATTATCAAAGAATACTACCAAATTAGGAACAGAAATTTTCATTAAGACAAAGAATCAACTAACAACGAGGCATAATCAAAAACCAAAATATAAAATTAGACCCACGCGTGACGACGACAGCAGAGAACCAACTGTGCCAAGCAAGACCAATCAATTGAGAACATCTCAAGACTTGAAATATTTATATAACCTTGAAAACAAAACCAGGTCACATTAAACCATTCATGCTCAATTATTACACTGAATTCTATGAAATTCATTATAGAGGTCTCTTGCTCCTAGAGCTCATAAACAGATCATCAAATTAATAAATGAATCAATAATCAAAACAGAAGGATAAGATATTAAGATTAGCATCAATACTTGCCTTAGATAATAAGGGAATTCATCGAAAGTAACGTTGCTTTCTCGACCATCGACGATCTGTCTCAACAACTCTTGCTCCATTCTTTCCACAGTAATGGTGTTGGATGATGAATTCCCACCTGCCCATTTACTTACTGTCTGTCCAGAAGCCAAACCTAGACCCACACCAACTCCCACCCCCACACTCAAAGCTGACATCAGAATATGTTTCTGCTCCATATTTTTTTTCAACTATTACAACCCTAAAATCTCCTTCTCCAATTTTCTTTAATCAGTCAAAATTTGACGAGTTTATTAGTAAAGAACTAGATTCTGCAAGACTTTCCAAAGAAGATTACGAATTAAAAAGCGATCAATCTGCCCTATGAACTTCGAAATGACGCAGAATCGAATAGAAAAAAGAACCAATTTTGTTTTTCAAAATGACAAGAAAATTCTTTAAAATATCACAAACTCTCCGGATTTAAACCAAGAAATGAATCAATATTCGTGGAACGTTAACAACACGAACACGAGATCGAACCGGAGAGAGTGTGAAACTTATTTTGCTGACAATAAATAAACCTAACAACTTTTTCTTCTTCTCTGTTCTGTCTTCCAAATTTTTTTTTGTTGTTGATGGTTGTGAAGAGAAGATATATAAAGACACCAATACAAGCGGATCTCAAACCCTAAAAGCAGGTTTAGAGAAAAGCGGATTAAAGTGAGTGAGTGACCGGGAAATTGAGAGAAGGAAGGGTGGTTAAATCAACTCAAAGCCTCTGTAAGGCGGTTCCCGCTTTTTCAGGTTTCTCCTTTCTTTCTTTCTTTCTCCTCTTTGGTTTTTTATTTGAGTTTATTTTTTAATTTAAGAAGGGTGGGGTTAAATTAAGGTCTTCAAAATGTTTTTAAATTGTGCTGGAGATTTGAATGATTATATGGAAATGCGAGCCTGATGGTGCCGAAATGAAATTTGAAGCCGATAAGTTTGAGCAGAATCTGGACCTATGGAATCCTAAGTCACAGTCTGTAACTGAATCTTTGATGTTGACTGGTGTTTTTCTAGGGATGCGAGTCTTGTTCCACAACTTGCATATAGAGCCGGGCCAGTCAAGTCAGGTCAGGCCAGCTCAATATCCTCCATTATTCTAGAGATGTTCATGATGCTCCAATCGACCACAATTACACGCAGGCCTGGCTTTCTAGATTTTTTGCTGGTTCCACCATTGGGAGTATTAAGGAACCATTGACCCAAAATAAAATTGTCATAATTGAATGCATAAAGAATTTTGATGAATGAGGTAGCTCAAAAAAGAAATAAAAATTTGCAACCTGTGGACATTTTTTAAGTTAATTAATGAGATATTTTTGTACCTTCTCGATTGGTAGGCTTTGATGATGATATGTAAGGCTGAACAAAAAATCGATTAAATCGATCGAATAGATCTAAATCGAACTGATTGGTTCGGTTCAGATTGGTTTTGGTTTAAAAAAATTCAAAACCGAAATGGTCGGTTCGGTTTTCGATTTTTATGTGATTTTAACCGACCAAACCGAACCGATCGAATATATATAATAAATAATATATATTTTATATATAAATAATACAATATGTTTAAAATAGTCGGTCAGTTCGGTTTTATTTCAATTTTGGTCGGTTCGGTTACGGTTTGCATAAATTAGAATCGGTTCGGTTTCGGATCGGTTTTGTTAATGGTCGGTTCGATTTCGGTTTGAAAATTTTAAAACCGACCTAAGTCGGTTCGGCTCAGGGTTTAGGTGAAAAACCGAACCATCGGTTCGGTTTTCAGCCCTAATGATATGGCAAGTCCAGGATTCCAACTCTATTGGCAACATTTGGGATATGAGGGGTATAAAGGAATAAAAAAAATTTGGAAATATCTTCAGACTGAAATATCATAATGACGGACGGATGGGATGAACAGTATCAAGTCTTCAATTCTAATTTTTAAATTTTCTATTTTAACCTCCTAAATTCATGATATTTACAATAAAAATCATGCTCTCTCGAACATTAATTAATTATACACAAGTCATTAACATAATTTATTCAAATATTCCAATTATCTATAAACTATAAATAGACCATTACATATAACTTTTGGATTCTCATTTTATTTTTCACATTTCATATTTTTTTACAATCAAAATCAGTATTTCTCACACATTGATTAATTATACCTAAGCCCTTAACATAATTTATTTGAATTGCTCTATTTTTTTATAAACTATAAAATTGGCTCATTAATTAATTAAATTGAAAATATAAATAATTTGTTTGATTGTTTTACTTATAAATCTTTAGTCAAATCTCCTAAATTTTAATTTATTACTAAATTTATAGATTAAAATATATTGAATATACATACACGTAGAGCTCGTCCACACCCTAGTTTAGCTTAACTCTTGTATGTTGCAAGGGAGAAAATGTGTATTAGGCTATTGTACATCAAATTACATCTTACACGTCTCTGTTCTAAAACAATTTTATTTTATGTAAAATATACTATTCTCTTTCAATGCATATTGCCCAACTACTTCAAGGAAGGACATAAAAATTACACTTGTATCGTGCCTTGTAAGTCTAGAACTGTTGAGACGAGGCAATTAGGTCTTTTAACATTTGATTGATCAAGGCAATATAGTCTAATGTTCCATTACTCTATATTGAGATAAAAAGTTCACTCCACCGATTTTATAGATCCCAACCTTAATATATGCTAGCTGTGAAACGAGTGAAATGGACTCTTAACCTGAATAACACAAAAGCACACTTAAGTTCAACCTCAAATTGGTTCGACCAGTGATCTCAAGAACCCCAAATTGAGAAAATGCAACATGCATATCGAGAGAGATTCATAAAGCATCCAAAAACATAAATATTTTTCTATTTTTCTATTTTAGATTAACTCATTTATTTTTCTTTTTTCCACTTTATACTTTTTTTGACTTCTTTGTCTTTTCAGTTTTATTTCCATCACTAATTGCTTTGCGAAACCACCGGTCCCATATGGATTTCGTACACGTTTCAGGCTTGTCTGATCTACACGGGTCATTCAAGTGCTACTCTAATGGGCCGCCGCCCACGTATTTACGCACTTATTTTTTAACTGCTTTTTGGGCTGCGTGGACCGGACAAAATACATCCATGCAGTACAGCTGCAAGGCCATGTGACCAATGAGGCAACTTTAGGTGCTATTACTTGTGTATCATGTTTCGATGTCAATCCACAACAATGTGAAGACATTGATCCATCATGATCACTATTACTAATTCTCTTTTACTTTTGTTAATTATTTTGAGAAAATTATAATCACGACACGATGTGGATCATCCAAGGCACATTAGCATGGCGTACTTCTCTTCGAATCTGAATTTGAAACCAAACTTCTCCTCAGGATGATAAATGGGCCAATTCACGTGAGATTCAATGTAGATCCAACCTTCTATTTATCACGAGGTTCTGGCCAGTTTGGAAAGAACTATTAGGACTCCTCTCTTCTCGAAATTTCATACATCCCTTATTAATATATGAACAACCATCTCTCGAACACACATTTAGATTTAGTCTCAATGGAAAAATAAAATAAAACACCTAACAACACATCTTCGTAGACCAAGAACTACGAGATCACCTTAGTCACAAATAATAATAACCATCTCAATAAGGTAGGAAAATCGAACCACCTGCACATGAAAATTGAGGGGGAAAAACTTTATTTTGTCAATCTTGCCTACTTATAACTTTTTTTTTTTTTTTCCTTTTCTATGAGTTAGTTTATAACCTATATTGGAGATATATAATGGTTGATTACAACTATAAAGTTCCACCAAACCCTCTTTTCTAATCTTAATATACGAAAATGTATAAAAATATAAAAGAATCATCATGTACTATAAGCATAAGCATGTGTACCTCATCATCACGCATGGAAAGTTGCATTGGTGAGGAGTTCTACCTATATGAAATTAGGTCTTGCCCATGTGTGGGGTGTGTCTCCCCATCCACAAAAAGTTGTAGCTGAGGAGGACAAATAAGTCTTGGAAATGTCCCTCAAGGGGGTCCTTCCTAGGGCTAAGGGTACTAGAGTGTCGATGCGCTCTACGTTTCAATATTTTTTTAATTTTATTTCTATAAGAAATAAAATTTTAAATAAAATAATTATATATAACTTTAAGAGCTTATGTATAATTTATAAATAAATAAGAGGCTTCAAATAAACTATGTTAAGTTCATAAGTATAGGAGGGTAAAATGAGAAATCTAAAAGTTAAATATAAGGGCATTTTAATAATTTTTAGATGGTCGTTGGGTTTCAAATAAATTACATTAGAGGATTAGTTATACTTAACTAATGTTATAAGGAGTTAGTTTTGATTGTAAATAATTTAATTTGTGATGGTAATGATAATAACGTGTAATAGTATTTTTAAAGTTGAATGACATAAACACCCTTATCACTCTTTACCCAATTTTTGATTTTTTTGGAAAATATTAAAAGATATTGAGGGCATTTTCGGAACCTGAAAATCAAGTTGAATATATTGTTCCTAATCATTTGGGAGCTCTGTAGGTATAAATGCTTAGATATGTTTTAATTGGACACTTTGTCACTAAAACATGATCAAGCTCCTATTGGGGTACAAAGTACTAATTAACCCTAAAGTTGCAAGCTTTACTAATCTACCTAGAAATTAGAACTTGGCAGGGGAGTTCTTGTGTTAAGCTATCACCCTAATAAGGAGATATTTGGGCATTGTGCGCATTATTGAAAATAGCTATAAGAACTATTTATGTTAACCAAAATGTAATTTCCATTATGTGATTCTTGAAATGATCTTCATAAAACAAACCCTAAATATAACTCTATGTCCTTTGGTAGAGGAAGCCATGCATGGAGTGCCTTTCATTTCCTTAGCCATGTAATAAAGACAAGCTTCCTATCAACCTCATGGAATGGTGTACTAGTACTACAAAAACAATAAAAAGCATTGCCACCCACAATGGAGTTGTCTCTCCTTTTCTAACACCTTTGACTTATTAATGAAATACATGTTAAAAAATGGATCTAATAGACGTAGACAGAAACCAGATATTCTACCGACCAAACCAAGCACATTGTGTCCACACAACTTCATTAAACCCTCTGAGACAAGTTACTTTTAAATTTAGCTTTACACATCAAATCTGTGTGGATCGCACCCAATAAAACTTTCCATTTTCAGACCAATAGAACTTGTTGGGTTGTTTGCATGTTTCATTTGTGCCATGTAGAATCCCACTTACTATAACCATCATGTGAATGGAAAGTGATAAAGAAGATCCATTACCATAGTTTAATGAGAGGCTTCATGTTGTTTTTCCTTGTTATGAGAAAAGGAGGAACATTCAAGTAATGTGTGTGATTTATGGTAAGATGGGAACGTGGAAGTACTAGGTCAGGGGTTTAAACTTAAAAGGATACTTAAAGAGAAAGAAAGGAAAAAAATGCAAAAATGAAAAGAAAGAAAGTGTATGTGAGTGTTGGCCCGTGTAAAAAAAAAGGGAAAAGCAATCAAAAGTGAAGAAGGAGGGAGAAAGAAAATATCATATATGTATCCAATTTTGAGTTTAAAACATCTTAAAAAAAGCACAATGCATAAGCGAACATGGGGATTTTTACATTTTGATAGAAACGATGCTCCAACATTGGTATAAAGTTGTACATTTCGTAAGTTGAAAAAAAAATGTGTCAGTGGACTTTTTAATTGGAGCACTACTACAGTGCCTGGTGGCCCGGCACATCACCAGTGCATTTAGAATTTTCCCTTTTAATTGTTGGTGAGTCTTGGCAATCGATTGTTTTCAAGATAGTCATAATCTTTTGTAATGCAGTTGAAAAGTAAACATTGCTACTGGAGATGTTTGAATGTATATGGATTTCTACTTCAGAGTTCCATATAGATTCAAATCTTAATGACCAAGTAAATCATTTAATCGAAAGTGTTAGGTCAGGGTTAGAATGATACTGACAAAAAAAAGAGAGAAGGAATTGAAGAGAACAACAAAAAGAAGTGAATGTTGGTGTTGGCACATTAAAAAACAAAGTAATGGTAAAGGAAAAAAAGTGAAACGGACGTGGAAAGGAAATTATTATGATATTCTATACCCAGTTACGACATATAGAACATCTTCGAAAACATATGATGTATGAAAAAGCGTTGGGTGTATAAAGGATTCAGACTATAATGCTATAATGCATTGAAAAAGTAAAGATTCCAATCGAGATGGTTGAATGTGTAAATTTCAAAAATTATGTTTATACCAAAGTAGTCAAAGTCATGGCTTTTCACCGCTTAAAGCCAAAAGTCAGGCCAAGCCATGACATCTCGCTTTGCTTCGATCAAAGTCGTGTCACTACTCTAAAACCACAAAAAACCATAGCTTTTTGCATTTTTTTGTCGAAGCCTTAAGCGCCCAAAGTAGTGGCTTCATGTTACAAAGCGTCTCCAATTTTATTTTTATTTTTTCGAATTCTCTTACTGATTTTTTTTCTTCTGATTTTGGTCAAAAAATAACGGAAAGGGAAAGGGAAAGGGAATGAAGAGGAATAGAAAGAAATAAGAAATGTGAAGATTTTAGGAGAAGAAACCAGTCGGATTGCTTAGACGCGGACGAGGGGGGAGGAGGAAGATGATGAACAATACGCAATTATCGTACTGATTTTCTCTGATTTTGGTCGAAAAAAAAGAATGGAAAAGGAGAGAGAATGAACGAATATGAATAGAAATGAAGAAGATAATAGATGATTTTAGGGGGAGAAACCTGTCAGATTGCTCGGGCACAAGCGGGAGATGATGATGAACAATATACATGGGGGGGGGGGGAATATGTTATAAACCTGGGTGTCTATTTGCACTCACTGCATTTATGAGGGCACACTGCCTAAAAAATTCAAACAAAGAAGAAGAAATAAATTAAAATTTTAAATTCAATTAACATTATGTAATTAATATAAAATTAAGGTAATCATGGTTTTTTTTTTTTAGAGTACATATTTCCATTATGCATTTTTTAAAAAATTTAATATGAATTGTTTTTTAAGGGCCGTTTCGCTTTTTAAAAAAGTCAAGCCATCGGATTTCGCTTCGCGCTTTGACTACCTTGGTTTATACTAAAAAAAACATTTTTTATGTTTATTTTTGTTGGAAATTTTTCTCCATCTAATCAATTATTTAATATGGAAGCCTATACTATCACCAACTTTTTTTTATCATATAATGCACATGAATAATAACTTTATTGGTTTGGGGTACTAACATTGCCACAACTTCAAAACCTAATCAAGCATGGTCAAGTTTTTTTTCTCTATGTTTTTCTACCCCCTCCCACTAAAATTAGGGGTGGGCAAACGGGTCGAGGAACCGCGGATCCAAACCGAACCGGACCGTTTTACTCCAAACGGTTCGGTTCTGATTTTAAAAAATGTTAAAACGATTCGGTTCGGTTCCGGAACCATTCTTAAACGGTTCGGTTCCGGTTCCAATTTTTTTTTTAAAACGGTTCGGTTCCGAACCGTTTCGAACCGCATATATATACCCAAACCCAACCCTAAATTAGTAAATTCCCTGATTACTTTCTAATTTCTAATTCTATTTCTAAGTTCTAACCCTAACCCTAGATCTACACATTCTGACTCCTTCCTCACTGTGAAAACAAAGAGGCGAATAGTTGTTGGGTCTTTGACAAACAGTTTGAATTTCACTGTGAATTTCTCTCCTCTCCTCTCTCTGTCTCTAAGAGAAGAAGCCGATCTCCCTCTCCATCCGAAGAGAAGAAGCCGATCTCCCTCTCCTCTCTTCTCTCTGTCTCTGTCGAAGAGAAGAAGCAGCGAGTCCCTCTCCTTTCCTCTCTCTGTCTCTGTCGAAGAGAAGAAGCCGAGATCTCCCTCTCCATCCGAAGAGAAGAAGCCGAGATCTCCCTCTCCCCTCCTCTCTCTGTCTCTGTCGAAGAGAAGAAGCACGAGATCTCCCTCTCCTCTCCTCTCTCTGTCGAAGAGAAGAAGCAGCAGCTCCCTCAGCGAGATCTCTCTCTGTCTCTGTCGAAGAGACGAGGATTGTGAGTCTGCCGAGGGACACGAATTATGAGGAATTGATGGCGAAGATGCGGGAACTATTCGAAAGAGCGACGGTGTTGAAGTACCAGCAGCCGGATGAGGATCTTGATGCTTTGGTGTCGGTTGTGAATGATGATGATGTAACGAATATGATGGAGGAGTATGATAAGTTAGGTGCGGGGGATGGGTTTACAAGGCTGAGAATGTTTCTGTTTCCCCATCCTGATCATGATTTCGCTCAAGCAGTAAGTTGATCTTCTTCTTCTACTTGCGTGTTTGTATTTTCCCTGTTTGCGAGTCGTGTTTAGAGTTTAGACCCACCCCACACCTTGATCGGTCTTGCAGAGTTGCAGGGAAAGAAAAGAAAAAACAAAAAGGAGTAGAGATTTTTCGAACAGAACAGAGACCAAAGAAGAAGAAAAAGAGAAGAGCAAAAATGGTGAATTTGTGTTGCAATAATCAGGGTGAAGTAGTTGATTTGGTGAAGGAAGAGCTTCCCCTTGGTGAAGAATCGATTGTTTTGTCAGAAGATGCAAGGGCTGGTTTGGTTCTACTTCTAATAGAAATCACAAATGGGTTTTGTACTGTTGGAGTTGGAAATCCCTTCAACAACAATACACACAACTTCTCCATCTTGATCTTTCTTCCTGTCTGCTGGGGTTTCGACTGCTGCTGCTGATGTGTTGATCATCTTTGCCAATAAATATTTTGTTGTTTCTGTCTTGGTGAGTTAAATTTCTGCAAATGCTTTGACATTATATAAAGATGATCATTTTCAATACTTTTATGAAAAAGTTCTTCCTAGTATTCCATTTATCACAACTTAGCATTCTTTGACTTGCCTGGAAATGTCATTTTAATTTAGTGTAAAATTGATTATAGTCAAAGATGAGGTAGTTTTGAATGAGATAATATAGGAACTGTTTGGAACCGTAGGAACCGAACCGTTGTAAACGGTTCGAGTTAGGTTCGGTTCCAACGTTCAAAATAGAGGAACCGAACCGATAAAATTTTAAACGGTTCGAGTTAGGTTTCTCAAAATTTGGAACCGAACCGAACCGTGCCCACCCTAACTAAAATGATATTTTAAATAAGCATCTAAAAAAAATCAGGTTGAAGTTTCAAATATGCATCCAATGACTAGATCGAGAATGATCTTACGCCTAATAGTTGTCGTTATCTTGTGCAATCTTCTTGGGAGTCTGCCTTTCCTGATAGCCCTGATATTAAGTTTAGCGTGAAAATGAAAAGCTTTAGCTACAAACTTTCGAGATGAAGCAAAGAGGTCTTTCGAAATATCACTCAAAGTATTAATCGTACTCGGACTGACCTTGATAACCTGCAAAATGCTAGACCATCTACCAATAATGCCAATGCTACCCTTATTTTGGAAGATAGGCTTACAAAGCTTTTGCGTAGAGAAGAATTGTTCTGGAAAAAAAGTCAGGCGAGTCTTGGCTTAATGATGGTAACAAAAATACCAAATTCTTTCACCTATTCACTTTACTTCAGCGAAAACGCAATCATATCTTTCGGTTCCGAGGTTCGGATAACAATTGGCACTTTACACACTCCGCCATGGGTCGACTTCTCAATGAGTACTTGTCACCATTTTTCAATTTTCCAATCCGGAACCTAATCCCAAAATTATGTCACTATTCACTCCGGTGGTAACTGATGTGGATAATCATACCTTATTGCAAATTCTAGACCAAAAAGAAATCAAGTCCACCATATTTGGTTTTGGACCACATAAGGCATCGGGACCTGATGGTTTCCATGCCTTTTTTTTTCAACATTACTGGAATGTTGTTAAATAGGATGTTGTTGATGTGGTCACAAACTTCTTTCGCACTAGAACTCTTGACCCTAAGCTCAATGAGACCTTCCTCACTCTGATCCCCAAGGTTTCAAATCCAGCCACTCCAGACAAATTTTGGCCTATTGGCCTTTGCAACGTGATTTACAAAGTGATATCCAAGATACTTACAAATCGCGTGAAACCACTGTTGAACTCCATCATCTCTCTGAATCAAGGGGCTTTCCTCAAATGACGCTCCATATCCGATAATGTCAATCTGGCACATGAAGCTTTTTTTCCAAATGAAACACTTTCGTCGGAAAAACCAAGGCTGGATGGCAATTAAAATAGATATGGCTAAAGCCTATGACCGGGTCGAATGAAGCTTTTTGTTACAAATCCTCAAGTAACTTGGTTTTGCCCAGGAGTGGGTTATTGAACAATGTATTGCAACCTTCTCTCTTAGGGTTATGCTTACCCCCCCCCCCCGACAAGATTCAACCCACCCGTGGCATCAAACAGGGGGACCCACTTTTGCCCTACCTCTTTATTATTGTGGCTGAAGCACTTTCGCGTCTACTAGCGAAAATCGAGACCAGTAATAACATCAAAGGCTTTGTCCTCCGCCACCATGCTCCCTTGATCAATCACCTCCTTTGTGCAGATAATCTTATGATCTTCTACAAAGCCACTCTGGCTGAGGCCGATGCCATCAAAGATTTGTTATCGGCATACTACGGGCCTTCGGGCCAAGCTGTAAATTATGATAAGTCCTCGGTTCTTTACAGCTCTAATGTTCACCCCAAATATACAAAAATGATTCATAGAATTCTGAGGTCCAAATTGTACAACCCGAAAGATAAATATCTTTGCACACCTCTCATTATCTCTAAGAATAAGGCGTCTGATTTTCAATTTCTTATTGAAAAAATCAATGCCAAATTTTCTTATTGGAAAGCCAAAGTCTTATCTCAAACAGGTCGGACGGTCATGATCAAATTTGTCATGTACTTAATCCCGGTGTATACTATGCAAACATATCTTCTCCCCCGATTGATTACCACCCGAATTGAAACATTGGCAAGAAACTTTGGGTGGAATGGAACGGAGGAGAGCAGAGCTGGACACCTCTGCACTTGAGACAAAATTACGTTCCCACGACCTCTGGGTGGTCTAAATATTCCCAATGCGCGTATTAATAATCTTGTCTTGAAAGCTAAAGGCATGTGGCATGTCATAGCAAATCCACAGACCCCGTGTAATATGCAGTTAAAAGCATTATATTTCCGCGACAAAAGTGTTTTTTAACTCTCCAAAAGCTCGCGTCAGTTCCTTTGCCTAGAGAGGAAATCTCTCCGCCCTTTAAAAAATGAGCAAACATATCTTTTGGCAAATCAGATCTGGTCGGGAGACTCATATTTGGAATGACTGTTGGGTGAAACCCAACCTAGTGTTGGCTGAGTGTCACTCTCAACAACCATTAGTTGCCTCCCTAGACACAGTCGGGGATCTATGGATCGACCAGGATGGGCGAGACCCAAACTGGAATGTCAACCTTCTCTCCACCCTCTTCCTTCCCTCGGTTGTTAGAGATATCCTCGACATCGTCTTACGTCGCACCTTAGACAATGACATGTTAATCTGGAAGTTCGACAATAGAGGATTATTGTCAGTCAAAAACGCAACTAAAGCTTTTTTCCTTTATGAATCAAAACCCTCAATGTCCAACCAACGTGGAGGCCAACTACCCCCTAAAATTCTCCGGGAATTATAGAGGATCAAAGCTCCGACAACTGCGTTTCTTCTCCTGTGGAAAGTTTCCCAAAATATTCTTCCAATCATGACCAATCTCACACACATCCACTTGCCTATTGAGGACTGATGTGTCTTTTGTCGACAACATCAAGAGGATTACAATCACCTCTTTTTCTTCTGCCATATGGTCCAAAAGCTCTGGATCCTCTCCCTTATCCCTATCAATTGGAATGTTGCCAATCTCCCACTTCAAAACACTCGGGCAGTTCTTCAATTCATATGGGACTTCACCACCGCACAACCCCTAGCACGAGAGGAAATGTTCTATCAATTTACTGTGGCCATTCTTTCCATTTGGCTATCTAGCAACTCAATCATCTTCTGCAAAGAAAAAAATTCTCCATTCCATAATTTATCCGCTCGACCAACTGCATAGGGAAGGCTTGGTTTAACCAATGGTTCCGAACTCCCACTTCCATCTCGACTAACCAACCTAACGCTGCATCCCTTCACCAGGTACTAACTTTGGCTGCTCTAGCAATTCCACTTCAACCCAGACCACCTGACTAGAACACCCCCACTCACCTTTTACAAACTCCCAAAATTCTAGGTTATAACCCATTCATCAACAACTTTTGGCAGTTAGAAGTCACAGATTGAACACTCTCCACAAGAACTCTAGGACCATCCCCACCTTTATTACGCCTGAGATGTTTTTGGTTACTTATGATGCCTATTTCTTTGCATCTACGCAGCAGTAAGCTTTTAGAGTTATTGCGGTAGACTCTTTTTGTAGGACTTGTGCTAGCATAGCAGACAAGATTCCAGGTCGAATTTTTTTTATAGTACTATGGCCGAATGCTTTGCCGCAGCTCTCTTGATGGTCTAGGCTCACCATCAGCCATCAGGCCCCATTTTGGGTGACTCTGGTGCTTTACATTCCATTTTGCATTTTGACTCAGGGGACGCGCAGACAGATCTTCATTGGATGTGGCGACCCATTGTCTTTAGCATTAAGTCGATTTTGTCCAATCTTTCTAGCTGGTCTTGTAATTTTATTCCTAGAGAACTTAACTCACACATGTTGATTTCTAATGTAGGACATACTCTTTGTAATATTGTTTAATATTTATGCTAAGTCTCTTACAAAAAAAAAAAAAAAATTTAATCAGTATTTCAGAACTGAGCTAGAGCTTTAATGAAAAAAAAATACAAAGCTATAATCATCGATGGTCTTTGTTTTGTATTTGGCTTCAATAATCAATATGATTTTGAAACTTCAACATGATTATGTCATTGTAAATGCTCCATCGAACGTTCCAAAAGAATTTGTACTGGGACTGCTTGTGATTAAAATTAACAAAAACTAATCAAGACTGAGTACCAAAGGGATAAAAGTTTTTCCTATGTGACCCCTTCTCATTGGCTGTCTGTTCGAAATTCACTACTCAAATTCGAGCAACCATCCACTAAAAAGTCTATAAGTTCAATTGCCCTCCTCTTCCTTCAACGGTCTCTCTTCTTCGTATAAGGTCAAATACCAAATTTCAGTCAATAAATCAAGTGACCAACCTATTCCAATCCATCTATTGAATCCATCCATCTAATAAATTTGAAGAACGGAGTTAAAACTCAATCTATCATTTATCGCTATTTCTTAACTCACTTAATCTTCACCGCCAAACGATAAACGATATGCTAATAAGTAATTATTTTGTGGGGGAATTGGGAATAAGGAATATAATTTGTTGCTCAACCCAAGCCCAACGCTGAAGCCCAACCTATGTCGAGGACCTTCTCCGTTTCTCCAAATCTCTCCTCGTTCTTTTCTTTCTTTCTTCTTCTTCTTCTCTCCCCTCTCTCTCTCTCTCTCGATCTCCTCTGTCACCCCAAAATCGTGTACGGACATTTGAAGCTACTCGATCCTCACTTGGATTCCTTCATCAGTGTCACAACAGGTATCTGTAATTTTGTTTGTTGGAATGCACTCAAATGTTTAATGAAATTCCTCAAATAATGTCGACTGTTATGCATGTTACCTGTTTGATGAAACTCTTCGAAGAAAATGATATCTTAACTGTTATGATGAAATTATGCTAATACAATGAAAAATTAGGCTCATCTGTCTACACTAGAGTGTTTGTAACCAGTGACCAGAAGTGAATTGAGTCAAATTTTTTTTTTTTTTATGCATTATTACATTTGTGCTTCTAGGTTTTATTGAATTACTCATGATACTGTTATAAGAAGCATGACGCAAATAGGGGGCATTTTTTATTTATTTAAAACTGGGAATTTGTTATCTGTTGGATACAATGCTGAGAATAACCATGCGAAACGTTAAAGGAACATACGCGCACACGTATGTGGAGCTAGACTTAAATGCCCAAACATTTTTATTTTTATTTTTTGGTTTTGTTTGCTGTGGTAATTAGTTAAGTTGTGGACTTGTATTGTGAGAAAGGTTAGGTTTTTACTATAGGAAGCAGATTAAATGATACTTTTTAGAGATTGATTCATGAGTGATATGTTGGAATTTTGTTTCGAACATAATTACAGAATTTTGGTGATAGAATTGCACACCCTTGGTATAGTGGAGCTTCGTTCCTGATCTCTCTGACTAGGTATTCACCTTGTTATTATATGAAGTGAGTAGATATAGTCATATACTAGTATACCGCCTAGCGGTGAAGACTGTGCGAATTGTGACTCGGTATTCACCTTGTTATTGTATGAAGTGAGTAGATATAGTCATATACTAGTATATCGCTTAGCGGTGAAGACTGTGTGAATTGAGGGAGAGTGAGAAGGAACCGATTGGGTTCAAATTTGTTTGATGAATCAATTCAATAGATGGATTGGAATTGATTGGCCACTTGATTGGTCGACTAAAATTCGTTATATAATCCTAGACAAAGAAGAGAGAGACTCTCGAAGGAAAAGGCCGGTGGAGGAGTAGGTTGCCGTAAAAGGAGGAGGAAATTGATTCTCCAATGGAGGTTCGCTCAAATTTGAGGAGTGAAATTTGATTGGGTTTCAGACGAAAGAATTTTCTCCCTTTGATCTTTTCAGTTTAATACAAACTCTCTGTTTTATTGAAATCATGCTATGCATAAATATGTTGTTTGGTGTGCAGTTAATTAATTAATCAGATCTTAATTGGTCCATGAGCGAGATTAGAATTTGTTGGGATCTATCGGTCGATTTTTCTAAGTATATATTGTTTCCTACTGCTCTAAAGAATGTACGCACAACACGGAAATGATGAAGATTATTCTATATTGTTGTAAACTATGAAATGTCAACATATGGTACAACAAAATAAACCAAACAAGTTAACATAGTGAATACAAGCGCGGATGGTGTCTGCCATTAGGGTTGATTAAAGGTACACATGTTTCATTTTTAATTGTACTTTGGGGGTTTATATAATATTGACTGATTAATCGGCAAGTTGACACGCCGATTTATCATTGGCTCGGCTGAGATATTGCCAATTAATCCATGTCCTGTTAATCCCAACGGAATCATTATTAAAACATGTTAGTCTAGTCTTTTTAAGAGATCAATCCTTGATTTTATAAGTCATTTGTTAGTGTAGTCCTTTTAAGAGATTAATCCTTGATTTTATAAGTCATTTGGATAGCCCATAGATCTATGTTGCCTTGGTAGAACATCCATATCTATGCAATAGTAGACATTCATCTTCTTTTCTAGGCAATGCAATAAAGAAGGAAAAGTTGTTTCTTACCAAATAATAAAAGCAAAGGCTGTAGGTTCAACTGTAGCACGTGTGTTGGTAAATACGTAGACAAGTACGCGTGTGCCCAGATTTATGTGTTCAAGACCAGCACTAAGACTCTTAGAATCATTTTATGCAAAACTGCGGATTTTACATTTATGATAATTTGTAGGAAAATTATTTGTATTTTGTCGAACCGATGTTTTTAAGATAATCATGAGCTATTTTTTTCTTTCTTTTTCTTTGTGCTTCATTTCGAATGATAATGTCAGGGAAAGAGGAACCAATCAACATAGTTTCCACTGGAAAGCTGATAGCAACCACAGGAAATGGGAAAAATATTAAAACCAACCAAGTAGAATAGTCTTCGATAAATGTGATCACAAGCTATGTTATTTAGTCGGTGATTAATCCCGATTAATCTCTTCTCGTTAGTAGAGCATTATGATTTTTGAATTAATAACTTGAATAATCTCTAATTGATTTATTGGCGAGAATTGAAATTTCTCGTCGAGTTACCAATTAATCGCTTTCTAAACTCACCGATTAATCGGTTCATAAAAGATTTTATAAATAAACGAGAAATGTTAATGATATTTAAAAAAAAAAAAAACTCTCTAACCTCATCAATACTATACCATAGGGCAACACCAAGAGTGTCTGAAAAAGCTAGAGATAGAAAAATAAAAAAGAATAAATAAATAAATAAGACTAAAGAAAAATATCAACCAAAAGTCCAAAACTGAAGAATAAGGAAAGCCAAACCTTTATCTAACATTGTTAATTTTCTTTATAATTTTTCTTAAATTCTGGCACGTGAATGTTTACTACTTCAATGTTCATTAATTTTCAATTTTCCCTCTTTAGTAATCATATTACTTAGAAGGATAGAGAAAATGTGTTTATAAAATACGTGCCTGATCCTGATTAATCTCAAAACACACTCTAACTGATTAGGGTTCGATTAATGATTTAACTGCATAGATCACATTGTGTTTATATTCTCACACGATATGTTATGTATGCAGGTGACTCCTCTTTATTCATCCTCAAGATGAATTCTATGACATTTTCATCTGGAGCGCCTCCTTCCTGGTTTCCAATTGTTCCACCGGATCCCTCAGTTGATAGTTCCTTTTGGACAAGCAGAAATGTGCACGAACACCTGAAAATTTTTAAAGATACTATTGATCTTGCAAAATCAATGTATGTTTCTCTATTAGTTTACATTGATTTAAAATGTTATTATTATTGTTTTTTTTGGGTCTTTACATTCTTGAAAATCAAAATTGCTACCCTGACAGGCATAAAGAACTGGAGGTGATAGGTATGATTAAAGAAAGTGGTACGTCAATGGAGGAATTGAATAATAACTTGTGTGACCCTTCTGTTCGTAAGATTTTCCAAGTATTGAAGGAGAAGAGGATTAGCTTGGAAGTGCAGGAATCTCAGTCACTGGAAGTTGCAAATTCTTTGATATCAACTTTGAAAAGTCAGCTGGAGCCTTTTAATGTTCTAACTAGTCAAACATGTTCTTGGGAAGAAAAATCGGCTGCTGCTAAATTAGCTGATAAGATGCAGAAATACAGACGGAATAAGCAGTGGAGGAAGAGAAAGAGGAAACATATTGCAGAAAAGCTTGTTAAGGTGGTCTGCTAATTTTATATGCCTACTCACTGTTCGAGCAATTTTCCAAGTTATAATGGGTAAAATGTTACTTTTGATGGTACTTAGGAGCGTGAAAGGTTTGACCAAGCTGATCAAGAAGCCGATGAGTGGAGGGCTAGAGAGATTGCAAAAGATATAGCAAGGCGTAAGGTACTTAAAATTTCAACTCAAATACACCAATTATTGCTGTTGTGGTCGTTATAAGTGCATCTCAAAAGATGAATGCTTTTGTTAAAAACTAGTTTTACCGTTTCTTCTTTGCATAAAATGAATCATATTTTTTAGTGTAACTCCTAATAAGAGTTGGATACAGTGTGTTGGTTTATGCTTAGTTATTACATTTCAGATGCTGAGCCGTTGTAAGTGCGGCACTCAACTAGAGAAGGCACCTAAGTTTAGTAAGATGGAACCATAAGTTGGAAATGATGTTCGTCTGTTTCTAGGATTCTGCCTTATAACAATTCCCCACTATGTGGTTGGAATCGCTTTTGATGATGATCATGAGGATTCCCTTTCAATAAGACATTCTTTCAACTAACTGACTGAGTATAAATTATACTCAGGCCAGGTATACGTAAAACATCAGGTAGCCAATGATCAAGGGGCATTTAGTGAAACATAAAAACCCTGGTAATAGACTATAATCAACAGAAAAGACCCTGGAAAGTTGACAGCATGGACCAAATTATGCATCTCATCAACAAATAAATGAGTTAGTTCTAGAAATTGAAGTGAAAACTTACTGTATCCTTGCCCATATTTAAAATATGGACTTCCTTCTGAAGGTCTTCATTTAGTTTGTGTTCCTCTGGAAATTAAGCAAAAACTTATTAAAAAATTGTAGACAACAAAAGGTAAGAAGCAACATTCCAGCTCTGGTATTAAAAAAACACACCTTGCAATTTAACTTTTATATTTGCTGAACTGCCACGTTCTTTGTCAAGTTCCCTCCTTAACTTCTCAATCTCAGATTTGTTACGAGACTGCATAGCTGCCAAAGATCTCTTCTCTTCTTGCAAATCTGCAAGCTCCTATAGGATATTCATATGGATTATCCAGTTCATCCATCACAAATTAACATGTAAAGCTACAATACTAACAAAGATAATTGATATAACATTCATATACTAAAAGAAAAAATTAGAAGTTATTACCTCTAAATCACAAGTTATCTTGAACAAGCTCCAATGTTTAAAATTTCAAAAGCCAAGGTTAAAATGTTCTAGTAGCTTAAGAGTAATAAGAAGAAATTTAACAATGCACAACAATAACTGAAAAGAAAGAAAACCGGGGCTAATACCTTCTCAAGGCGTTGGAATTTTGCGAGTTGTTCTTGTTCTTTCTTTTGTTGAGCTCCATCAGAATGAATAGCTTTCATGCTCCCATTGCTATGTAAACCCGGCTTGAGTACGCTACCTTTGTGACCCTAATGGAGACTCATTTTGTAAGAATATGGTTATACTTAAAGTAAATTTTTGCAGCAACCACCAGTAGAGTGGAAGAAAATGAAATGATACAAATTTGCAAGTAAAAAAAATATCACGAGAACAGACAAAAGTAATTGGATCGATCTTGACTGGACGAGAGAATGTCAACACGCACCAACATATTTCTAAAATCTAGAATTTCACGTGTCTGGCGTGTTAACACCACTGTCGGACAATGCCACATGTCTCACATCCTACAAAATGGTTTTCAGACCTCTTCGATATTTCCATCATTTTGGTATATAAGTTGTGATTAATGGAGTATTTATCCAAGAAGTATACCTCCTTATATCAAGTAATATATGCTAGCTGTGAAACGAGTGAAATGGACTCTTAACCTGAATAACACAAAAGCACACTCAAGTTCAACCTCAAATTGGTTCGACCAGTGATCTCAAGAATCTCAAGAACCCCGAATTGAGAAAATGCAACATGCATATCGAGAGAGATTCATAAAGCATCCAAAAACATAAATATTTTTCTATTTTTCTATTTTAGATTAACTCATTTATTTTTCTTTTTTCCACTTTATACTTTTTTTTTACTTCTTTATCTTTTCAGTTTTATTTCCGTCACCAACTTCATTGCTTTGCGAAACCACCGGTCCCATATGGATTTCGTACACGTTTCAGGCTTGTCTGATCTACACGGGTCATTCAAGTGCTACTCCAATGGGCCGCCGCCCACGTATTCAAGCACTTATTTTTTAACTGCTTTTTGGGCTGCGTGGACCGGACAAAATACATCCATGCAGTACAGCTGCAAGGCCATGTGACCAATGAGGCAAGTTTAGGTGCTACTACTTGTGTATCATGTTTCGATGTCAATCCACAACAATGTGAAGACATTGATCCATCATGATCACTATTACTAATTCTCTTTTACTTTTGTTAATTATTTTGAAAAAATTATAATCACGACACGATGTGGATCATTCAAGGCACATTAGAATGGCGTACTCCTGTTTGAATCGAAATTTGAAACCAAACTTCTTCTCAGGATGATAGATGGGTTGATTCACGTGAGATCCAATGTAGATCCAACTTTTTATTTATCATGAGGTTCAGGCCGGTTTGGAAAGGACTATTAGGACTCCTCTCTTCTCGAGATTTCATACATCCCTTATTAGTATATGAACAACTTTTTTTTTTTTTTTGCTTGATTAAGACCAAGGATTGTGATTTCGCGAAATATTTATGTTTTAAGATCAAAATGTATAGTACCGAAATCAAAAATTACATTATTTCGACGAGTTATTTAGAAACTTTTCGTGTTTTTTTCTTAAATTTTTGCATTTTCGAGTAAGACCCTTGCAATTTTTTTTGCCGAAATATTTCGGCATTTTTTTTTGTAAATTTTTGATATTTTCGCATAAAACTCAAGAATTTATGAAGAAATTTATAGAGATACTCGTGTACTTAGGCTTCATTTTTGTATATTTAATGTGTTTATTATGTTTATTTACTTGTATCTTACTTTTATGCATGTTCATATATGTTCGACATATTCTCGAAATTTTACTTTTTTTTCTACATGCAATTAAATATTTCGTACTTTTTTGCACGTTCATATATGTTTGATATATTCTCGAATTTTTTACGCTTTTTCTACATACAATTAAATATTTCCTAAGATATTTCTTAAAACCAGAATACAAAATTTACAACGAAAAAACGAAATCACAATCCTTGGATTCACCCAATATTTTAGAGGATGTTAATGGCAAATCCCATTTTGAATTAAGGGAAAACCATGAATTTTGATTTATTTAGTCAGACCTCCCCATAACCTTAGTTATTTTATAATCACCTCCCTTAGCTATTGGTAAATTATAATACATTCTCATGATTGGCCTAACCATCAATATAAAATTTCCTAATTTGAACCGACCGTGTAAACTGGTAACAAGTGCCTAAAAATATTTGTTGCAACCCTGGAGTTTGCTATTTTCACGTTATTGAAAACCAAGATTTATAAAGACTTACGATTAGTCTAACCATGACAACTGAGGGAGGCATCTCTAATTTAGTGTTTATAATAAAGAGGCATGACAAAATAAGCCAACATTCTAAGTCGTCTTTAATCCAAATGGGGTCTGACATTCTGTGGGTTTTTTAATGTCCAAATTAAACCCTTGTACTGTAGAATGGACCTAGAGTATGGATGCTCACACCATGCTGTGCTTAAAATTTGCATACTAATATGTGCTCTTATATGTAACAAGTGCTTCCATTTTATGTGCAAATTGTATGCAATAGAAGTCTAATAGCTTGATAGAATAGAGACACATTGAGTTGCAAAATGAAATAAGTCGTCAAAGATTTTATGAGCAACACTCGTATTAGATTTATCTCTTTTTTGACTAGGAAAATATACAGAAAGAAGCCAATTAGCTGCCAGACTGCCCTAGAATGTATCCGCCGGGTTAAAAATCACACTAATGGTAATTACAAGGTAGCATCTGAAATTATCCTCAATCATCAATGGAGGAACTCTTGCAATCAATTCAATCTCGTTCATGCGGCTAAGATTCAATAAAACCTTCCGCAGAGTGTTTCACACACTGATGGGAATGTCAAAGTGAGCAAAAGTTTTCTAAAAACAGTGATAGCATGGTAACGATGTGCAGCTACAGAAACGAATTGTTATTATTGAGTCTCTAAATACGAATCTGGTAAATATAATGATATAATCCGAGTTTGTAGGCTCTCTTTCAGTTTATTGCCTTTAACAGTAGGAAGCAGGACAACAAACACCACACCAGTGTTTCGAGTAGGGGTGGGCATCCCATCCCGCGATCCCGTTCCCGTCCCGATCCCGTCCCGTCCCGTCCCGATTTTTCCGGGTCTTAATGGGATTGAATAATTTCATCCCGATCCCGTCCCGTCCCGATCTAGAATGGGATGGGATGGGATGAAGATTTTCAATCCCGCCAATCCCGTCCCGTCCCGAACTAATTTTTTAATATTAATTATTAATATTTTTATTTACTTATTTATTTATTTTCCCATTATTTATTAATATTTTCACTGTTATCATCTTTTCTTGTGATCATTTTACGAAGATCCTCTATTGAAAGCCCCTTTGCTGTTTCCTCTAATAATTCTGCTCGTGCTGCTTCGTATTCTTCCTACAATATGTTAAACGGTTTGTTCACAAACAGAAGAGGCATGTGCACATCATCTTCTAACCGAGAATTTTGTTAGTTATTGAAAAGAAAATACCATTGTAATAAATGGACGAATTGCCTGAAAAGACAATGGGAAGAAATAGAAATTGAACCGCAAACTACATAACGAGGACACTCAATTTTAAAAGTCTTTCATTCGGAAACCTTTTAGGTAAACTTTTCAGACAAGCCCAGTGTAATGAGGTTCTTGGGTGAAATTCATGCGGGCACATGTCCGACTATCAATGTCAGCTATAGGGTGTCTATAACTAAAGATTAATAGGTTAAATGAGAGTGTGTTTACCTCACAAGCACTCCTTGGTGGATGCTACCATTTGACCTTATTCAAGGAGTGTAGCTAGAAAGGAATTAGAGTATGACTAAAACGAAATAGGATAGGCTTAAAAGAGAAAAACATTACTTGTGCATCAGCTGATTGCTAGTAATGAGAATTCTCTTTTCAAATGAAGTAAAGCTTTCAAGGCCATGTAGGGGAATGTAATAGTATGGTTTTTAAGATCTTTGCAGGCAACTAAAGAATTGAAAGACAATAAAACAATTCTTTAGTAGGGAAATGTAATAGTAGGGGAATGTAATAGTCCAAGCTTCCCGCTGATCCCGTCCCGTCCCGAACCCGTTTGGGATGGGACGAGGTCGGGATGAGGTTTTTCCCATCCCGTCCCGTCCCGATCCCGTATGAACGGGATGGGATTGGGATGGGCATATCTCGTCCCATCCCGTCCTGTGCCCACCCCTAGTTTCGAGAGCAGTTATCCAAAATGAATCTCACTTGTGCAAGCAATAAATTAAATCAAAACACAACTACTGTTTATAATTACTACAAAGCATTTTGTTGCTAATAAATAAAGTCGAAACATTGATAGTACAATCTTTTACACTCACTTTCTAAAAACACTGACACATACAAAGTTTCAATCGGGACCATAATAAACATAACAGCAAACTGGGATTTTGCATCTGCCCGTATAACCTAAAGAAAACAACCACTCGTGTACAAGGCACTTCAAGCTCAGCTAGAGTTCATTTCGGATGGAGTGTGTACATATGAAAACTACTCTCAAGCTTGATAAACAGGTCCCTAACTTAAAAGAGATTAGTAATAATACACAACAACTTTAGCTTACTGAGATGGTAAGGGCGCGAGCTTCATGTGGCAGAAATTTCAGCCAATGACTCAGGACATTGTTGGTCTCAAGGATGATCAAGTGTCACACGAGCAGCTTTAATAGACATACACTCTTCAATAGGACATCCACTCCAGTCAGGTGGAAAGTTGTTACTTGCAAGGTATCACATCCTCGAATCTCATCTAAAGGAAGTATGACAGTTGCTCCTTCTTCCTTGAACCTCCTTCCCCATATAACTCATTCCACTGCTTCAATGCACCCATTATTGATCCCTGGGAAGCAAAACTGGCTGCGACCTGCATTACAAAGAAAAAACAAATGTTCATACTTCACACTAAAGAGAACTCAAATGATTAGGAAAAACAAAAATGTAATTCAAAATATAATCATCAGTGGCATGCGACCGCCACATAAAAACATTAGTGACCGCATTTGACCCAATAAATAATAATAATAATAATAATAATAATAATAATAATAATACAATATAAAAAAATAAAATAAAAAACCTGTAAAAAATGTCCCCATATTGAGCCTTTGTATATTCACACCATCGCCAACAACAAAGGATGCAATATGAGAGGGTGTCGTTTTGTTAAGACAACCTTCCATTTATTATCTCTCGCGTCTTTTCATTTTTACATCACAAACATCTAAACATTCAAAACTTGGCATGAAGCTTCCAGCCTCTGCTGCTGCACAACACCTGTTGATTTCCAGGTGGCATAGGATAGAGCGGCCTTTGGAACTTGCAAAAAGAACTTCCCCACCTTTGTTGCTTCAGCTATGGCAGCAATCAGAACCAGAGCTAATTTTTAGAGTTGTTATGATTTTACTAATATCCTATTCTGAACTCTCAAATGAAGGTTTTGGTTCTCTCCAAATTCAACTTTTGAGTCCATCACTCACTTGGATGCTGCAAATTCTTCAACTGCCAACAGAGAATCTCTGATCCTAACTTCCATCAATACACACAATACGAGAAAAAAGACACCATATAATCCTAGATGTCTGGTTCTGCAGTGGGCCTCTATTTGCATGATATCTTGGATAGCTGAGATATGTCCGAGATAATGTCCAAACTCATTTACACTTGGTCCGTCCATACGAGTCATTTTATTCTTTCAGCTTTGCTGTAGTGTGTTCTGTTTGGTATTGCATTCATTCTTCTTTTTTCAATCACCAAAGTATAAATGTAAAAAATTTCCCCTTATCAACTAATGGTCTACTGTTGACTCTAAGAAAACTACTGACTTAGTTTGCCGGAAAAGTAAAAATGTAAAAGTCCCAAAACAAATTCACAATGAGATGAATCCAAAACATTACCTGATTCTTTGCCTGCCTCATGTCCTCCATGTTTAATGGCCTGAGGGTAATTGTTTTGCCCTCATTAGTATCTGATGCCTCTTCTGAACTCTGTTCCTCGTCGCCTCTCTTCTTTCTCGCCTGCAAAGAGAAATGGATGGAAAAACATACACATAATTAAAAGGTAAATATGATCAAGGATGATATAAGCCGCTATCACGCACAAATTGTGTTTTGAGAGGAGGGCCTGAAATCTTGACAGGAAAAAAAATACTTACCAATTCCTTTACTCTCTCCTGCTGTATAAGTTCTCGGACAGGATGATAGGCTGCCGTCGTGCACAGATTCTGTTTCAAGAATTTGTCCAAGTTAATTGCAGCCAAACAAACGAAAATGTCATGAAATGTTTTAAAGAAGATACAGACCTTGAGGTCGCTTCCAGTGTATCCTTCTGTCATGGATGCAAGCTCCTTGAAGTCTAATCCTTCTTCGATGCTCTCTTTAGACAACAATGTTTTCAAGATTAGTTCTCTGTTCTCAACAGATGGTAGACCTACCATGATCCTGTACAGCAGAGACAAACTATTTTACAACAAACATCATTTCAAAAAGTTTGTATTCCGTTTCAGATATTATGTGGGCATCAAAGCCTATCTCTGCCATGGACTCAACTGAAAATACCCTGCCTCAGTTACACTTTCGCTTGTTATTTACAAAACTGATATTTCCCTAAATAAGCTTACATGGTTTACTTAATTTGCAGGATGTTGGCTAGTTAATGTAGGAGGGATAACAATGATAAGGTGAAATATTCATGAATTGTGAAGATTGTCAATATCATCGGATAAAAATGACATACCTGCGCTCAAACCGCCGAATAATTGCTTCATCAAGGTCAAAAGGTCTGTTTGTTGCAGCAAGAACAAGAATGCGCTCACCAGGCTTTGTCAACAGCCCATCCCAGTGTGTCATGAACTCGTTCTTGATCTTCCTCTGCCAAAGCATGCTATCAACCTCATCCACGAAAATAATTGTTGGAGAGACCTTTGCTGCAAGGGTAAATAAAGCTCTAACATTCTTTTCATCCTCTCCAAACCATTTTGAAGTGATGGTGGACATGGAAACATTTATGAAACTAGCCCCTGCCTCATTAGCAATAGCCTTGGCAAGCATTGTCTTCCCAGTACCCGGAGGCCCAAACAACAATATTCCTCTGCAAGGTTTTAGAAGTCCTCCTTTAAAGAGGTCTGGTCTACGCAGTGGAAGCATGACCAGCTCCTGTAGTGATTCTTTGATCTCATCTAGAGTGCCTATATCTTCAAAGGTCACTCCAATATCACTTGCAGGGATAACCTCTGGTCGGATTCTTTTCTCAAACTCGTTGTCAGGAACATTTTCCTGTTTGAATAAACAATTACCATTAAGCATTTTTTCGATGATGAGACATGGGAAAGAGGAACAAAAGAAATTTCTTATATTGTAGTGTGTAGATGATAACACACTTTTGTGGGGACATATGGAGTAGAATTTAGGGATGATTTTATGTGAAAAGCATCTCCCCACTATGAAGATCATCCTCATCAAAAATCACTTCATTCCAACATGTTAAGTTGAAATTTATGTAAAAACGGACAGCTGAAAACGGGAACATTCTTCATTTTCATTTTCATATGTTAAGTTGAAATTTATGTAAGAACTCACAGTATCTTCCTGGAATATATCCAATCCATAGGACAAACTGATCCATGACCAGAAAAAGAAACAACAATGTAAACAGAACCAGAAAAGTTAATAAAATTAAATAAGAGTAAAACCCAAAACAAAGAAAATAAAATAAAATAATTGTGCAAACTCGGCTGACCTCTTAGACGAAATGACAAGTTTTCCATTTCTGTATTCAGGTTCCTTGTTATTCATCAAATGATAAGAAATCGCTGATACCACAATTTCTTCAATATAATTACTAAGAACCATTGTGTCTCCAAGGCAAATTGAACCAAGATCGTCACACTCAAGATCGTTCGCAGAAAGTACCTCAGTGATGTGGTTTCTATTATCTTGAAATTTGATCATTTTCATGTCTTCTTCCAATTGATTTTTCCGACTAACAAGATGGCTCTCATCTTCGGGTGGCTTGATCTCAATGTTGTAAGGAAATATCTGACCGAGTCGTTCATCAAGATCAGTATAATCATTTTCTGGGTCCACTATCCGTGAACCAAGGATCAATATTGATCCTGATAATTTCTTCAACATTTTCTGGAACATGGTGTATATCCTTGGCGATCGGAAGAGCAGTTTCTCAACATCCCTTAGATAGAGAACAATGGGACTGGTTTTGGATACTGAAACTAAAGCCTGCATCATGAAGTCAACATCAACAACATATTGCAAAAATATGGATCATATAAGTCTCAGCACTGTATCTTATTTAGAAGTGAAGAGAATTTGAACATCATAAAACATTGGAAGTTGACCAGCAAATATTTTTACCTTGTAAAGTGCATGTACGAGGAGTTTTTCGTCGAAAGACCAGCTACTGGTGCGTTTGAGAGGAGCTGAAATTTTTTGGAGGAATCATGAGATGTAGAGCAAGGCTAGAACTAAATCTTACAGTAGTTTCAGCTAATGCAAAACTCAAGCTGGCAATCAAATTTTACGATGATTATGCATTCCTTCTCAGAAAAACAATAATAAATAAATAAATAAAAAAGGAGGAATGGGGATGGGATCATGGAGTGGGGTTGCAGTTGTTGTCAGCTGGAATTGGAAACCTTTTTCTGAACTAAAATATTATATTTAAACGCGGAAACAACTAAAAAAATGTTTGCAGCAGACTTAAATTTGATGTCACCAATAGTACCAGAACAAGGAAGCAAATGAACTGTATCATGTATAACAAATCAGAAAGCTCGATCTTCAGCATGTGACTTAATTAAATAACACCATACATTACCATTGAATCAGAAAGGCCTACCTCCCCCATATTGCTTAATTTCGTATAGAATTAGATATATAAAAAGGAAGAAAAATGTAAGATACTCACCACCACCTTTGTTCTCCTCATTTGGTGAGATGAGTGAAAGAGAACCAATAAAGCTTGACATTCTCTCCAGTGTTGTCTCAGAGATAGATCTCTTGAAGGGCTGCAAGAATAAAAGAAGAGACCTTTATACACCAAAAGTATAGAATGCATGAGATACAAAAAAAATAATAATAAAAAATAAAAATAAAATTATGCAACTCCTCACAAGCAAAAGAAACGCGCTCATATGCCATACAGCCAATGACTACCAAGGGCTGGGCCAGAAATTTAACTTGGCTCTGGTCATATAAGAATATTTATGCCAAATTGTGTACAACATAAATGAGTTAATGGTCCATTTCCTACCAAACTTTAAAAAGAATAAATAAATAAATAGTATCCAGAAGCTTTCTTGTGTGTCGTGTTTGTATTTGGGACGGGGGTGATAAATATGAAAATTTTGTTCACAAAAATGTCTTGAAGTAATACTTATCACGTAACATAATTTTGTATGAAACAAACATGATTATAACCAGTTCTTACAATCATTGAACTAGATGAACATGTAGATTAAAAATAGACAACATCAATCACATCCAGCAACTGGAGCTAGAGTTTTCCCAGAAGAGGAACACAATTAACCATTCAAAACCAAACACCTTTATTCTGTAAATATTTCATAAAATAAATGATTAAAGTTCAAATGAATGTGCTCAATAGCAAAGTCTTCAATCGCGATTGATTTGATTTCTGCCTCTGGCCCTCCCCTCCAAACAAAAATATGGAAATTAATTGAAAATGTGATTCGTTGTGAACATATAACATCTTATGAAGTAGATAATATACAGTTTGAAAGAAATAAATATTTAGTTTGGCCATAAATACATACAAAATTTGACATCATTGACATAGGCTTGTTTAAAATATGGATGTTAATTCCAAAACAAAGATCAGAACCATAAGTTCAGCATATCATACTGGGTCGCGATGGTTTTATAGTTCTAAACTTGGGTGGTTGCCAGTATGAAAAATGCCCACCCTTTTTTCACAAATTTTATCTAAGTTAAAGCCAAAGGACCCACTGCTGAGCTAAATGAAATATTTTTTACTTTAGCTCTAAGATAAGCAATTTATCCTTACATGTCAATTCGACTCTTTTTTTAAAATGTTACCGAGCCTACAGTCAGGGTTACCCATCTACTAAATCTGCTGTTAATAACTTTCGAATGGTAGCACCCACATACAGAAATATATAACAATATCAAGAAACCATACTCGTTAGAAGAATTTAAGTATAAGAATCTTACAGTTTCTTTATTGCTGCAGCCATATTTGCTTTGTATCTGTAGGAAGTCAATGACAGAATCCAAAAGTATTTAGGAAGATAAGGAGTAAGCATTTAGGCAGGATAAGTAGAAAACTGTATCGACTAACCTTGAGGGAAAAGTCGGTTGCATCAAATAACAGCAGCTTGGCTTCAAAATAATGTGCTAAAGCTTTGGCAAGCATTTGTTGGTACATCTCTTCGCCAATCAAAAAAATTCCAATTAGGAGGACAACCAAATGATGAATGAATGCAAGCTTCCAGCATATCAAATAGATTGTATGTAGGATATCAAATAGATCGTATGTAAGAAGCAACCTACCAGCAGGGCCTGAGAGCAATATAGAACGACTCGCAGGTGATAAATTGCGGGTGTACTTGGAAAACTCAGCTTGTTTCAGATGAAATAATGCAGCACTTGTCAATAACACCCGTGTCTGCTCACTGTAATAAGCATCACCAACACAAAGCCATCAGCTAAAAAAGCTGGTAACGGGAAATGTTAACATAATGTTGATCACATTTGAGAAAGAAAAGCATATAAGAATTAACCAATTACTGCTAAGTTTAAATAAATAACTCCACCTTATAACTAACAATGTGTTACTTTTTAACAACAAATAGGTATTCCATAGATCACATCACTTGTGATGTACATTATGTGGAAACAACAATGATAAAGTCCAATGAAAGAAATCAAGAATTTTTATTTTTCTGGTCTTAGATTAGGGAGTTCAACATAAACTCTAATGCGAGCACCAAAGAACAAAACTGACAACTTCTGGTCAGTAGCCTCATTTATTTATTATTATTATTTTTTCTCTCATTCAAAAAACTCATTGGCGCCAATTTCTTTGCAGGGCAAGGGACGTAAACTAGGTAGAAACAGCTAACAGAACCTAGCATTGGATCAAGTTTGAAAGGCAACACAATAGGAAAATGTAGAACATCTCTTTAAAGACCCTGGAAAACACATGTTTGAACATAACGTGAGTCCCACGTGACTAGTCACGTGCAGTGTACATTGTCTTGTTGTCATGCTAGATATTAAGAGAATGGGGAAAACTTCTTGAATACGAAGCATATAAGCTGAAATCAGTCAAAGAATTATGATATGATATATTTTTGGTAAACCTGAACCATGACCAACCCCTCATCCAAGAGAGGAACTGGCAAGACTAAAAAACTGAGCGAAACATGAATTAAAAACAAAAATATGAATGAGAATAAAAATTTATGAAGTTTTAACCTTTAATACGTAGAGCGTGAAAAGTACTCTGTTCCATGTTTACGATCAAGTATACTTAATGAATGGAATTATGTTGTACATCATTGTATTATGGCTGATTGCAGAATTCAAACTAAGAGCATTTGCTGAGAACCACGGACAAAATTCATTGAAAGCTAAGACGTGGCATAAACTTGGTGTTGCAGTGTTACAAACCCATAGTTTCATTAATTTTGGATCCATCGATATTCAAAGCCTTCCAAGTGTCACACTCTCACCATAAAGCATGATGAAATTAGTCAGCTCTCGTCCAAATTTCAAAATTCTTAAGCATTAAAAATCATGAATAATACTAAAGGTTCTGTTTGGTTTCAAAGAAAATTTCAGGGAAATAGTCACAAAAGAAAAACTGCAATGAGAAAAATGTGGAAAAAGTTGAGCGCTTGACTTTGAAGATTACAATTTTTTAGTTTTTCAAGCCAAATATTCCTTGACCCTTGCCTAAACTATTTGTTTTACCAACCTCGTTCTCCCATTTCCTTTTCTTTTCAGACTGCTTCCCCTGATTTTATTTTATTTTCCTTAAAACCAAACCCAGCCTACAAGTAAATACACTAAAAGATTCAAGTTTTTATTATTATCAGAAGGTATGTCTTACTGCGTTGGTTGATGCATGCATGATATCCAATCTTCTCTTACTGAAATGTGAAATTTAGAGCAGTTATACCACATAAATTGTATATGTTCTTGTTATAGGGACCTGAATACTGATGCCAATATAAATAACTCAGGTAAATATTTTAGTGACTGTCCATAAAATTTCCTTATAGCGAGATTGATTTTAGTATAAGATACTCAAATTACCCCGACAGAAGTCATTATCAAAGAATACTACCAAATTTGGAACAGAAATTTTCATTAAGACAAAGAATCAACTAACAACGAGGCATAATCAAAAACCAAAATATAAAATTAGACCCACTCATGACGACGACAGCAGAGAACCAACTGTGCCAAACAAGACCAATCAATTGAGAACATCTCAAGACTTGAAATATTTATATAACCTTGAAAACAAAACCAGGTCACATTAAACCATTCATGCTCAATTATTACACTGAATTCTATGAAATTCATTATAGAGGTCTCTTGCTCCTAGAGCTCATAAACAGATCATCAAATTAATAAATGAATCAATAATCAAAACAGAAGGATAAGATATTAAGATTAGCATCAATACTTGCCTTAGATAATAAGGGAATTCATTGAAAGCAACGTTGCTTTCTCGACCATCGACGATCTGTCTAAACAACTCTTGCTCCATTCTTTCCACAGTAATGGTGTTGGATGATGAATTCCCACTTGCCCATTTACTTACTGTCTGTCCAGAAGCCAAACCTAGACCCACACCAACTCCCACCCCCACACTCAAAGCTGACATCAGAATATGTTTCTGCTCCATATTTTTCAACTATTACAACCCTAAAATCACTCAAGAAGATTACCAATTAAAAACGAGCAATCTGTCCTATAGAATCGAATAGAAAAAAGAACCAATTTTGTTTTTCAAAATGACAAGAAAATTCTTTAAAATATCACAAACTCTCCGGATTTAAACCAAGAAATGAATCAATATTCGTGGAAAATTGACAACACGATCAAACCGGAGAGAGTGTGAAACTTATTTTGCTGACAATAAATAAACCTAACAACTTTTTCTTCTTCTCCTCTGTTCTGTCTTGCAAGTTTTTTTTTTTTTTGTTGATGGTTGTGAAGAGAAGATATATAAAGACACCAATACAAGTAGATCTCAAACCCTAAAAGCAGGTTTAGAGAAAAGCGGATTAAAGTGAGTGAGTGACCGGGAAATTGAGAGAAGGAAGGGTGGTTAAATCAACTCAAAGCCTCTGTAACTGAATCTGGACCTATGGAATTAAAGTTTTCTTTTTCAGGTTTCTCCTTTCTTTCTTTCTTTCTTTCTTTCTCTTCTTTGGTTTTTTATTTGAGTTTATTTTTTAATTTAAGAAGGGTGGGGTTAAATTAATGTTTTTAAATTGTGCTGGAGATTTGAATGATTATATGGCGCCGAAATGAAATTTGAAGCCGATAAGTTTGAGCAGAATCTGGACCAATGGAATCCCAAGTCATAGTCTGTAACTGAATCTTTGTAACAGAATCTGGTGTTTTTCTAGGGATGCGAGTCTTGTTCCACAACTTGCATAGAGAATCGGGCCAGTCAGGTCAGCCCAATACCCTCCATCATTCTAGAGATGTTCACAATGCCCCAATCTACCACAATTACACTAGGGCACCTGAAAAAAAATTGTCATAATTGAATTTTGATGAATGAGGTTGCTCAAAAAAGAAAAAAAAATTTGCAACCTGTGGACATTTTTAAAGTTAATTAATGGGATACTTTTGTACCATCTCGATTGATAGGCTTCTGATGATGATATGACAGGTCCAGGATTCCAACTCTGTTAGCAACATTTGGGATAGGAGGGGAATAAAGGAATAAAAAAATTTGGAAATATCTTCAGACTGAAATATCATAACGAGGTACGGATGGGATGAACAGTAGTATCAAGTCTTCAATTCTAATTTTTTAATTTTCTATTTTAACCTCCTAAATTCATGATATTTACAATAAAAATCAAGCTCTCTTAAACATTAATTAATTATACACAAGTCATTAACATAATTTATTCGAATCTTCCAATTATTTATAAATTATAAATAGACCCTTACATATAACTTTTGGATTATCATTTCATATATTTTTTACAATCAAAATCAGTATTTCTCACACATTGATTAATTATACTCAAACCCTTAACATAATTTATTTGAATTGCTCTATTTTTTTTATAAACTATAAAATTGGCTCATTAATTAATTAAATTGAAAATATAAATAATTTGTTTGATTGTTTTACTTATAAATCTTTAGTCAAATCTCATAAATTTTAATTTTAATTTATTACTAAATTTATAGATTAAAAGATATTAAATATACACACACGTAGAGCTCGTCCATACCCCAGTTTAGCTTAACTTTTGTATGCTGCAAGGGATAAAATGTGTATTAGGCTATTGTGCATCAAATTACATCTTACACGTCTTTGTTCTAAAACAATTTTATTTTATGTAAAATATAATATTCTCTTTCAATGGATATAGCCCAACTACTTCAATGACATAAAAATTACACTTGTATCGTGCCTTGTAAGTCTAGAACTGTTGAGACGAGGCAATTAGGTCTTTTAACATTTGATTGATCAAGGCAATATAGTCTTATGTTCCATTACTATATATTGAGATAAAAAGTTCACTCCACCGATTTTATAGATCCCAACCTTAATATATGTTAGCTATGAAACGAGTGAAATGGACTCTTAGCCTGAATAACACGAAAACACACTCAAGCTCAACCTCAAATTGGTCCGACCAGTGATCTCAAGAATCTCAAAAACCCCAAATTGAGAAAATGCAACATGCATATCGAGAAAGATTCATAAAGCATCCAAAAACATAAATATTTTTCTATTTTTCTATTTTAGATTAACTCATTTATTTTTCTTTTTTCCACTTTATACTTTTTTTTTACTTCTTTATCTTTTCAGTTTTATTTCCGTCACCAACTTCATTGCTTTGCGAAAGCACCGGTCCCATATGGATTTCGTACACGTTTCAGGCTTGTCTGATCTACACGGGTCATTCAAGTGCTACTCCAATGGGCCGCCCCCCACGTATTTAAGCACTTATTTTTTAACTGCTTTTTGGGCTGCGTGGACCGGACAAAATACATCCAGCTGCAAGGCCATGAGGCAAGTTTAGGTGCTTTTACTTGTGTATCATGTTTCGATGTCAATCCACAACAATGTGAAGACATTGATCCATCATGATCACTATTTCTAATCCTCTTTTACTTTTGTTAATTATTTCGAGAAAATTATAATCACGACACGATGTGGATCATCCAAGGCACATTAGCATGGCGTACTCCTGTTCGAATCGGAATTTAAAACCAAACTTCTTCTCAGGATGATAGATGGGTCGATTCACGTGAGATCCAATGTAGATCCAACTTTTTATTTATCATGAGGTTCAAGCCAGGTTTGAAAAAGACTATTAGGACTCCTCTCTTCTCGAGATTTCATACATCCCTTATTAGTATATGAACAACCATCTCTCGAACACACATTTAGATTTAGTCTCAATGGAAAATAAAATAAACCACCTAACAACACATCTTCATAGACCAAGAACTAGAGATCACCTCAGCCACAAATAAAAATAACCGTCTCAAATTCAATAACACTCTTTGATTAGGTAGGAAAATCAAACCACCTGCACAAGAAAACTGAGGGAAAAAAAGTTTATTTTGTCAATCTTGCCTACTTATAACTTTTTTTTCCTTTTTCTATGAGTTAGTTTATAATCTATATTGGAGATATTGGTTGATTACAACTATAAAGTTCCACCAAACCCTCTTTTCTAATCTTAATATACGAAGATGTATAAAAATATAAAAGGATCATCATGTACTATAAGCATAAGCATGTGTACCTCATCATCACGCATGGAAAGTTGCATTGGTAAGGAGTTCTACCTATATGAAATTAGGTATTGCCCATGTGTGGGGTGTGTCTCCCCATCCACAAAATGTTGTAGCTGATCGAGGAGGACAAATAAGTCTTGGAAATGTCCCTCAAGGGGGTCCTTCCTAGGGCTAAGGGTACTAGAGTGTCGATGCGCTCTACGTTTCAATATTTTTTTAATTTTATTTCTATAAAAAAAAATTTTAATAAAATAATTATATATAACTTTAAGAGCTTATGTATAATTTATAAATAAATAAGAGGCTTCAAATAAACTATGTTAAGTGCATAAGTATAAGAGGGTAAAATGAGAAATCTAAAAGTTAGACATAAGGGCATTTTAATAATTTTTAAATGGTCGGTGGGTTTCAAATAAATTACATTAGAGGATTAGTTATAATTAACTAATGTTACAAGGAGTTAGTTTTGATTGTAAATAATTTAATTTGTGATGGTAATGATATTAACGTGTAATTAGAAATTCTAAATGACGAGGAAACCAGCGAGGGAGGGGGTGTGACCGTTCATCCTCCTCAAGATGTGCACCTGCATCTTCAAAGTGCACAGTAGCGCGAATCTCGGTTGAGATGAGCGGTCACACACACCTCCCTCGTTGGTTTCCTCGACAGTTAGACAGACTCAACGTGTAATAGTATTTTTAAAGTTGAATGACATAAACACCCTTATCACTCTTTACCCAACTTTTGATTTTTCTTGAAAATATTAAAAGATATTGAGGGCATTTTCGGAACCTGAAAATCAGGTTGAATATATATTGTTCCTAATCATTTGGGAGCTCCGTAGTTATAAATGTTTAGATATGTTTTAATTGGACACTTTGTCACTAAAACATGATCAAGCTCCTATTGAGGTACAAAGTACTTAACCCTAAAGTTGCAAGCTTTACTAATCTACCTAGAAATTAGAACTTGGCAGGGGAGTTATTGTGTTAAGCTATCACTCTAATAAGGAGATATTTGGGCATTGTGCGCATTATTGAAAATAGCTATAAGAACTATTTATGTTAACCAAAATGTAATTTCCATTATGTGATTCTTGAAATGATCTTCATAAAACAAACCCTAAATATAACTCTATGTCCTTTGGTAGAGGAAGCCATGCATGGAGTGCCTTTCATTTCCTTAGCCATGTAATAAAGACAAGCTTCCTATCAACCTCATGGAATGGTGTACTAGTACTACAAATCTGTGTGGATCTCACCCAATAAAACTTTCCATTTTCAGACCAATAGAACTTGTTGGGTTGTTTGCATGTTTCATTTGTGCCATGTAGAATCCCACTTACTATAACCATCATGTGAATGGAAAGTGATAAAGAAGATCCATTACCATAGTTTAATGAGAGGCTTCATGTTGTTTTTCCATGTAGGATACTTAAGGAGAAAGAAAGGAAAAAAATGCAAAAATGAAAAGAAAGAAAGTGTATGTGAGTGTTGGCCCGTGTAAAAAGAAAGGGAAAAGCAATCAAAAGTGAAAAAGGAGGGAGAAAGAAAATATCATATATGTATCCAATTTTGAGTTTAAAACATCTTAAAAAAAGCACGATGCATAAGCGAACATGGGGATTTTTACATTTTGATAGAAACGATGCTCCAACATTGGTATAAAGTTGTACATTTCATAAGTTGAAAAAAAAAGTGCCAGCGGACTTTTTAATTGGAGCACTACTACAGTGCCTGGTGGCCCGACACACCACCAGTGCATTTAGAATTTTCCCTTTTAATTGTTGGTGATTATTGGCAATCGATTGTTTTCAAGATAGTCATAATCTTTTGTAATGCAGTTGAAAAGTAAACATTGCTACTGGAGATGTTTGAATGTATATGGATTTCTACTTCAGAGTTCGATATAGATTCGAATCTTAATGACCAAGTAAATCATTTAATCGAAAGTGTTAGGTCAGGGTTAGAATGATGCCGACAAAAAAAAAAAAAAAAAAAAAAAGGAGAAGGAATTGAAGAGAACAACAAAAAGAAGTGAATGTTGGTGTTGGCACATTAAAAAGCTAAGTAATGGTAAAGGAAAAAAAAGTGAAACGGACGTGGAAAGGAAATTATTATGATATTCTATACCCAGTTACGACATATAGAACATCTTCAAAAACATATGATGTATGTGAAAGCGTTGGGTGTATAAAGGATTCAGACTATAATGCTATAATGCATTGAAAAAGTAAAGATTCCAATAGGAGAAGGTTGAATGTGTAAATTTTAAAAATTATGTTTATACCAAAGTAGTCAAAGTCATGGCTTTTCACCGCTTAAAGCCAAAAGTCAGGCCAAGTCATGACATCTTGCTTTGCTTCGGTCAAAGCCATGTCACTACTCTAAAACCACAAAAAACCATAGCTTTTTGCCTTTTTTTGTCGAAGCCTTGAGCGCCCAAAGTAGTGGCTTCATGTTTCAAAGCGTTTCCAATTTTATTTTATTTTTTTTGAATTCTCTTACTGATTTTTTTTTTCTGAGTTTGGTGAAAAAAAAAGAACGGAAAGGGAGAGGGAAGGAAGAGGAATAGAAAGAAATAATAAATGTGAAGATTTTAGGAGAAGAAACCAGCCGGATTGCTTAGACGCAGACGAGGGGGGAGGAGGAAGATGATGAACAATACGCAATTATCTTACTGATTTTCTCTGATTTTGGTCGAAAAAAATGGAAAAGGAGAGAAAAATAAAGAATGTGAATAGAAAGGAAAAAGATAAGAGATGATTTTAGGTGGAGAAACCTGTCTGATTGCTGGGCCACAGGCGGGAGATGATGATCAACAATATACATGGGGGAGGGAAATTTGTTATAAACCCGGGTGGCTATTTGCACCCACTGCATTTATGAGGGCACACTGCCTAAAAATTTCAAACAAAGAAGAAGAAATAAATTAAAATTTTAAATTCAATTAACATTAACATTATGTAATTAATATAAAATTAAGGTAATGATGGTTTTTTTTTTTTTTTTAGAGTACATATTTCCATTATGCAACTCCGCCCGTTGCAACGGCCGGTCCCAAGCCCGGATAAAGGAGGAGGGTTGGTGTTAGGCTTGTGATAGCCAACCGTAAAAAACCCATCACATCCCTTTTCATGAATATTGGTTCAAAAAGATTAATGCAGAAGGATAGGGCGTCCCCCGCTATAAGCGACGCGCTGCACCTACGCTCGGGTGTAGTGACAAATGAGCAAGGCGCGCTGCAGCGGCGCCCGGCTGTAGTGTTAAATAGGCAAGGGTTCTCGCACCTTTCTGGACGGGGGCGAGTAAAGAAGCTAGTCCAGGTTAGAGCTAGAGATAGGATGATTCGATTAGCCTCTTGGAACATAGGAACCTTGACGGGAAAGACGATAGAATTAGTGGATGTCATGCGTAGGAGGAAAGTAAACATAGTGTGTCTTCAAGAGACAAAATGGAAGGGGAACAAGGCTAAAGAGTTAGGAGGAGGGTTCAAACTCTTCTATTCTGGTAAAGATGGCACTAGGAACGGGGTGAGAATAGTGGTAGATAAAGTTTTTAAGGATGCAGTAGTCGACGTTAGGAGGTTTGGGGATAGAATCATAAGTATTAAATTAGCTTTAGAACTAGAGATAATACATGTTATTAGCGTGTATGCACCCCAAGTGGGTTTAGACGAGGAGACTAAGAAGGATTTTTGGGACTCTTTAGAGGAGTTAGTTCTTGGAATTCCCTCTTCCGATAGGGTCTTCCTAGGCGGGGATTTGAATGGCCATGTCGGTAAGAATAGAGTTGGGTATGAGAGGGTACATGGAGGTCAAGGCTTTGGGGATCGAAACACTGCGGGAATTTCTATTTTAGATTTTGCTTTAGCTCGGGATTTTGGGATCGTAAATACTTTTTATAAGAAGAGGGAAGATCACTTGGTGACCTTTGCGAGTGGGCATAATAGAAGTCAAATTGATTATTTTCTTGTGAAGAGATACGATTTAGGTAGGTGTAAAAATTGTAAGGTTATACCAGGAGAGTGTCTGACATCCCAACATAGGCTGTTAGTTCTCGATTTTTGTCTTAAGAGTAGGGGTCGTATTGCTATAGAACAGGTTAGACCGAGAATTAAGTGGTGGACCTTACAGGGAGATGTATGCCAAAGATTTCGAAAGAGGATTTTGGGTGGCCAGTCAGTTTCAGAGGGCGGGGAGCATCTAGAACAAAATGATAGGACTAGTAGCGCGGATCTTTTTGAACATTTGGCAAACCGAATAAGAAGATGTGCGAAGGAAGAGTTAGGACAAGCCAAAAGAGGATGTTTCTATGATAAGGAGACATGGTGGTGGAACGCGGATGTGCAACAAACCATTGCGGAAAAGAAAAGATGCTTTAAGGCGTGGCAAAAAGATAGGTGCCTAGAGTCTTATGAGCTTTATAAGCAGGCTAAGAAGTTGAGTAGTAGAGCAGTAGGGGAAGCTAAGAAGAGAGCGTATGATGCTCTTTATAATAGGCTAGGTACGAAGGAAGGGGAGAAGGATATTTTCAAGATAGCGAAGGCTAGAAAATGAAAAACTAGGGACTTGAGTCATGTTAAGTGTGTTAAGCATGAGGATGGAAGAGTCTTAATGCAGGATAAAGCTATTTTAGATAGATGGAAGGATTACTTTTGGAACCTACTCAATGGAACACATGTAGGGGAGTTAAACTTGGAGGGGTATGCTTCACAGGAAGGGAGAGATCGCGTGTTCCATCGCAGAGTTAGTGCCACAGAAGTGAGAGAAGCTTTAAAAAGAATGAAGACAGGGAAGGCCGTTGGACCGGATGATATACCAATTGAAGCGTGGAAATGTCTGGGAGAAGTTGGGATTCAATGGCTAACTAAGCTCTTTAATAGGATTTTGGAAACTAGAAAAATGCCAGATTCATGGAGGCATAGCATTGTGGTACCAATTTATAAGAACAAAGGGGATATTCAGGATTGCTCGAATTATAGAGGGATAAAGCTTATGAGTCATACGATGAAACTTTGGGAGAGAGTTATAGAGCAAAGACTTCGGAGTTTCACCACGATTTCGGAGAATCAATTTGGATTTATGCCAGGTAGGTCTACTACGGAGGCCATCTTCCTGCTTAGGCAAACTGTAGAAAATATCGAGAGGCACGTAAGAGTTTGCATATGGTTTTTATTGATCTGGAGAAAGCATATGATCGGGTCCCCAGGGAGTTAATTTGGTGGGTGCTTGAAAGGAAGAAAGTGTCTCAATGTTATGTCGATATCATTAAGGATATGTATGAAGGGGTTGTAACAAGCGTTCGCTCAGTAGGTGGGCTGTCTAGTGAATTTCCAGTGACAGTAGGACTACATCAAGGGTCGGCGTTAAGTCCATATCTCTTTGCTTTGGTCATGGATGAGTTGACGAGACATCTGCAAGAAGATGTACCTTGGTGCATGTTATTTGCAGATGATATTGTCTTGATGGATGAGACTAGTGCAGGTTTAGGTCAGAAATTAGTTAAGTGGCAGGAGGCTTTAGAGAGTAAAGGTTTTAGAATTAGTCGTTCGAAGACGGAGTATCTAGTGTGCAACTTTGGGTGTGAACCAAGAGGGAGAAGTAATGCAGTTGAGATCGAAGGTGTCGAGGTCCCGGAGTGTGAGGCTTTTCGATATCTAGGGTCTATAATTCAAAAGAATGGGGCTATTGGAGCAGATGTAGACCACAGGATTAAAGCTGGTTGGTTGAAATGGCGAATGGCGTCAGGAGTATTGTGCGATAGAAGGATGCCTGCAAGGCTAAAAGGGAAATGCTATAAGACAATTGTTCGACCAGTCATGCTATACGGTTCAGAATGTTGGGCTACTACGGGACAACATACGCATAGGATGGCAGTAGCAGAAATGCGTATGTTAAGGTGGATGTGTGGTAAAACTCGTAAGGATAAAATTAGAAATGAAAGAATTAGGAGATACTTAGGTGTAGCGCCCATAGAGGAAAAAATTAGAGAAATACGTTTAACTTGGTTTGGTCATGTGCGAAGGAGACCAAACACGGCGCCAATTAGAAAATGTTTAGATTGGCAAGTTAATGGAGGGTATAGACGGAGGGGAAGACCGTTGAAAACTTGGATGAAGACGGTGAATGAAGATATCATTGAGCTTGGATTAGGTGAGGAAATGTGGGAAGATCGCATTGCTTGGAGAACCAAAATTCATGTAGCCGACCCCGAAAATCTCGGGAATGGGCTTTGATGATGATGATGATGATGATGATATTTCCATTATGCATTTTTTTTTAAAATTTAATATGAATTGTTTTTTAAGGGCGGTTTCGCTTTTTAAAAAAGACAAGCCATCAGATTTCGCTTCGCGCTTTGACTACCTTGGTTTATACTAAAAAAAACATTTTTTATCTTTCTTTTCGTTGGAAAATTTTCTCCATCTAATCAATTATTTAATATGGAAGCCTATACTATCACCAACTTTTTTTTTATCATATAATGCACATAAATAATAACTTTGGTTTGGGGTACTAACACTGCCACAACTTCAAAACCTAATCAAGCGTAGTCAAGTTTTTTTGGCTAACTAACAAATTTAATCGGTTTTTTTGAAGAATTTTTGAGTTTCACATTCATAACAAACCCAAACTCTTCTTCGTGTCCTCTGTTTCCACATTCCTTTTCTTTTATAAAGTTGTACATTTCGTAAGTTGAAAAAAAAAGTGTCAGCGGACTTTTTAATTGGAGCACTACTACAGTGCCTGGTGGCCCGGCACACCACCAGTGCATTTAGAATTTTCCCTTTTAATTGTTGGTGAGTCTTGGCAATTGATTATTTTCAAAATAGTCATAATCTTTTGTAATGCAGTTGAAAAGTAAACATTGCTACTGGAGATGTTTGAATGTATATGGATTTCTACTTTAGAGTTCGATATAGATTCGAATCTTAATGACCAAGTAAATCATTTAATCGAAAGTGTTAGGTCAGGGTTAGAATGATACCGACAAAAAAAAAGGAGAAGGAATTGAAGAGAACAACAAAAAGAAGTGAATGTTGGTGTTGGCACATTAAAAAGCAAAGTAATGGTAAAGGAAAAAAAGTGAAACGGACGTGGAAAGGAAATTATTATGATATTCTATACCCAGTTACGACATATAGAACATCTTCGAAAACATATGATGCATGAGAAAGCGTTGGGTGTATAAAGGATTCAGACTATAATGCTATAATGCATTGAAAAAGTAAAGATTCCAATCGGAGATGGTTGAATATGTAAATTTCAAAAATTATGTTTATACCAAAGTAGTCAAAGTCATGGCTTTTCACCGCTTAAAGCCAAAAGCCAAGCCAAGCCATTACATCTCGCTTTGCTTCAATCAAAGCCGTGTCACTACTCTAAAACCACAAAAAACCATAGCTTTTTGCCTTTTTTTGTCGAAGCCTTAATCGCCCAAAGTAGTGGCTTCATGTTACAAAGCGTCTCCAATTTTATTTTTATGTTTTCGAATTATCTTACTGATTTTTTTTTTTTTTCTGATTTTGGTCGAAAAAATAACGGAAAGGGAATGAAGAGGAATAGAAATAAATAAGAAATGTGAAGATTTTAGGAGAAGAAACCAGTCGGATTGCTCAGACGCAGACGAGGGGGGAGGAGGAAGATGATGAACAATACGCAATTATCTTACTGATTTTCTCTGATTTTGGTCGAAAAAAAAGAATGAAAAAGGAGAGAGAATGAACGAATATGAATAGAAAGGAAGAAGATAAGAGATGATTTTAGGTGGAGAAACCTGTCAGATTGCTCGGGCACAAGCGGGAGATGATGATGAACAGTATACATGGGGGGGGGGGTGTGGTGTAAGAGAGGGAAATATGTTATAAACCTGGGAAGCTATTTGCACCCACTGCATTTATGAGGGCACACTGCCTAAAAAATTCAAACAAAGAAGAAGAAATAAATTAAAATTTTAAATTCAATTAACATTATGTAATTAATATAAAATTAAGGTAATCATGGTTTTATTTTTTTAGAGTACATATTTCCATTATGCATTTTTTTTAAATTTAATATGAATTGTTTTTTAAGGGCCGTTTCGCTTTTTAAAAAAGCCAAGCCATCGGATCTCGCTTCGCGCTTTGACTACCTTGGTTTATACTAAAAAAAAACATTTTTTATGTTTATTTTGGTTGGAAAATTTTCTCCATCTAATCAATTATTTAACATGGAAGCCTATACTATCACCAACCTTTTTTTTTTATCATATAATGCACATAAATAATAACTTGTTGGTTTGGGGTACTAACACTGCCACAACTTCAAAACCTAATCAAGCATAGTCAAGTTTTTTTTCTCTATGTTTTTCTACCTCCTCCCACTAAAATGAAATTTTAAATAAGCATCTAAAAAAAATCAGGTTGAAGTTTCAAATATGCATCCAATGACTAGATCGAGAATGATCTTACTCCTAATAGTTGTCGTTATCTTGTGCAATCTTCTTGGGAGTCTGCCTTTCCTGATAACCTTGATCTTAAGTTTAAATGAAAAGCTTCAGCTACAAACTTTCGAGATGGAACAAAGAGGTCTTTCGAAATATCACTCAAAGTATTAATCGTACTCGAACTGACCTTGATAACCTGCAAAATGCTAGACCATCTACCAATAATGCCAATGCTACCCTTATTTTGGAAGATAGGCTTACAAAGCTTTTGTGTGGAGAATAATTGTTCTGGAAAAAAAGTCAGGCGAGTCTTGGCTTAAATATGGTAACAAAAATACCAAATTCTTTCACCTATTCACTTTACTTTAGCGAAAACGCAATCATATCTTTCGGTTCCGAGGTTCGGATAACTATTGGCACTTTACACACTCCGCCATGGGTCGACTTCTCAATGAGTACTTTGCCACCATTTTTCAATTTTCCAATCCGGAACCTAATCCCAAAATTACTATTCACTCCGGTGGTAACTGATGTGGATAATCATAGCCTATTGCAAATTCTGGACGAAAAAGAAATCAAGTCCACCATATTTGGTTTTGGACCAAATAAGGCATCGGGACCTGATGGTTTCCATGCCTTTTTTTTTCAACATTACTGGAATGTTGTTAAATAGGATATTGTTGATGTGGTCACAAACTTCTTTCGCAATAAAACTCTTGACCCTAAGCTCAATGAGACCTTCCTCACTCTGATCCCCAAGGTCTCAAATCTAGCCACTCCAGACAAATTTTGGCCTATTGGCATTTGCAACGTGATTTACAAAGTGATATCCAAGATACTTGCAAATCGCGTGAAACCACTGCTGGACTCCATCATCTCTCTGAATCAAGGGGCTTTCCTCAAAGGACGCTCCATATCCGATAATGTCAATCTGGCACATGAAGCTTTTTTTCCAAATGAAACACTTTCGTCGGAAAAACCAAGGCTGGATAGCAATTAAAATAGATATGGCTAAAGCCTATGACCGGGTCGAATGAAGCTTTTTGTTACAAATCCTTGAGCAACTTGGTTTTGCCCAGCAGTGGGTCATTGAACAATGTATTGCAACCTTCTCTCTTAGGGTTATGCTTAACCCCCCCCCCCCCCCCCCCCGACAAGATTCAACCCACCCGTGGCATCAAACAGGGGGACCCACTTTTGCCCTACCTCTTTATTATTGTGGCTGAAGCACTTTCGCATCTACTGGCGAAAATCGAGACCAGTAATAACATCAAAGGCTTCGTCCTCCGCCACCATGCTCCCTCGACCAGTCACCTCCTTTGTGCAGATAATCTTATGATCTTCTGCAAAACCACTCTGGCTGAGGCCCATGCCATCAAAGATTTGTTATCGGCATACTAGGAGCCTTCGGGCCAAGCTGTAAATTACGATAAGTCCTCGATTTTTTACCGTTCTAATGTTCACCTCAAACATACAGAAATGATTAATAGAATTCTGGGGTCCAAATTGTACAACCCGAAAGATAAATATCTTAGCACACCTCTCATTCTCTCTAAGAATAAGGCATCTGATTTTCAATTTCTTATTGAAAAAATCAATGCCAAATTTTCTTCTTGGAAAGCCAAAGTCTTATCTCAAACAGGTCAAACGGTCATGATCAAATTTGTCCTGTACTTAATCCCGGTGTATACTATGCAAACATATCTTCTCCCCCGATCGATTACCACCCGAATTGATACATTGGCAAGAAACTTTTGGTGGAATGGAACGGAGGAGAGCAAAGCTGGACACCTCTGCACTTGAGACAAAATTACGCTCCCACGACCTCTGGGTGGTCTAAATATTCCCAATGCGCGTATCAATAATCTTGCCTTGAAAGTTAAAGGCATGTGGCATGTCATAGCAAATCCACAGACCCCGTGTAATATGCAGTTGAAAGCATTATACTTCCGCGACAAAAGTGTTTTTTAACTCTCCAAAAGCTCGCGTTAGTTCCTTTGCCTATAGAGGAAATCTCTCCGCCCTTTAAAAAATGAGCAACCATATCTTTTGGCAAATCAGATCTGGTCGGGAGACTCATATTTGGAATGATTGTTGGGTGAAACCCAACCTAGTGCTGGCTGAGTGTCACTCTCAACAGCCATTAGCTGCCTCCCTAGACACAGTCGGGGATCTACGGATCGACCAGGATGGGCGAGACCCAAACTGGAATGTCAACCTTCTCTCCACCCTCTTCCTTCCCTCGGTTGTTAGAGATATCCTCGACATCGTCTTACGTCGCACCTTAGACAATGACATGTTAATCTGGAAGTTTGACAATAGAGGATTATTGTCAGTAAAAAACGCAACTAAAGCTTTTTTCCTTTATGAATCAAAACCCTCCATGTCCAACCAACGTGGAGGCCAACTACCCCCTAAAATTCTCTGGGAATTATGAAGGATCAAAGCTCCGACAACTGCGATTCTTCTCCTGTGGAAAGTTTCCCAAAATATTCTTCCAACCATGACTAATCTCACACACATCCACTTGCCTATTGAGGACTGCTGTGTCTTTTGTTGACAACATCAAGAGGATTACAATCACCTCTTTTTCCTCTGCCATATGGTCCAAAAGCTCTGGATCCTCTCCCTTATCCCTATCAATTTGAATGTTGCCAATATCCCACTTCAAAACACTTAGGCAGTTCTTCAATTCATATGGGACTTCACCACGGCACACCCCCTAGCACGAGAGGAAATGTTCTATCAATTTACTGCGGCCATTCTTTCCATTTGGCTGTCTCGCAACTCAATCATCTTCTGCAAAGAAAAATTCTCCATTCCACAATTTATCCGCTCAACCAACTGCATATGGAAGGCTAGGTTTAACCAATGGTTCCGAACTCCCACTTCCATTTCGACTAACCAACCTAACGCTGCATCCCTTCACCAGGTACTAACTTTGGCTGCTCTAGCAATTCCACTTCAACCCAGACCACCTGACTAGAACACCCCCACTCACCTTTTACAAACTCCCAAAATTCTAGGTTAGAACCCATTCATCAACAACTTTTGGCAGTTAGAAGTAACAAATTGAACACTCTTCACAAGAACTCTAGGACCATCCCCACCTTTATTACGCCTGAGATGTTTTTGGTTACTTATGATGCCTATTTCTTTGCATCTACGCAGCAGTAAGCTTTTAGAGTTATTGCGATAGACTCTTTTGGTAGGACTTGGGCTAGCATAGCAGACAAGATTCCAAGTCGAGCTTTTTTTATAATACTATGGCCGAATGCTTTGCCGCGGCTCTCTTGATGGTCTAGGCTCACCATCTGCCATCAGGCCCGATTTTGGGTGACTCTGATGCTTTACATTCCATTTTGCATTCTGACTCAGGGGACGTGCAGACAGATCTTCATTGGATGTGGCGACCCATTGTCTTTAGCATTAAGTAGCTTTTGTCCAATCTTTCTAGCTGGTCTTGTAATTTTATTCCTAGAGAACTTAACTCCCACATGTTGATTTCTAATGTAGGACATACTCTTTGTAATATTGTTTAATATTTATGCTAAGTCTCTTACAAAAAAAAAAACAAAAAAATTTAATCATTGTTATTTCACAACTGAGTCGGAGCTTTAATGAAAAAAAATACAAAGCTATAATCATCGATGGTCTTTGTTTTGTATTTGGCTTCAATAATCAATGTGATTTTGAAACTTCAACCTGATTATGTCATTGTAAACGCTTCATCGAACGTTCCAAAAGAACTTGTACTGGAACTGCTTGTGATTAAAATTAACAAAAACTAATAAAGACTGAGTACCAAAGGGATAAAAGTTTTTCCTATGTGACCCCTTCTCATTGGCTGTCCGTTCGAAATTCACTACTCAAATTTGAGCAACCATCCACTAAAAAGTCTATAAGTTCAATTGCCCTCCTCTTCCTTCAACGGTCTCTCTTCTTCGTATAAGGTCAAATACCAAATTTCAGTCAATAAATCAAGTGACCAACCTATTCCAATCCATCTATTGAATCCATCCATCTAATAAATTTGAAGAACGGAGTTCAAACTCAATCTATCATTTATCGCTATTTCTTAACTCACTTAATCTTCACCGCCAAACGATAAAAGATATGCTAAAAAGTAATTATTTTGTGAGGGAATTGGGAATAAGGAGTTGCTCAACCCAAGCCCAACGCTGAAGCCCAACCTATGTCGAGGACCTTCTCCGTTTCTCCAAATCTCTCCTCGTTCCTTTCTTTCTTTCTTCTTCTCTCCCCTCTCTCTCTCTCTCTCGATCTCCTCTGTCACCCCAAAATCGTGTACGGACATTTGAAGCTACTCGATCCTCACTTGGATTCCTTCATCAGTGTCACAACAGGTATCTGTAATTTTGTTTGTTGGAATGCACTCAAATGTTTAATGAAATTCCTCAAATAATGTCGACTGTTATGCATGTTACCTGTTTGATGAAACTCTTCGAAGAAAATGATATCTTAACTGTTATGATGAAATTATGCTAATACAATGAAAAATTAGGCTCATCTGTCTACACTAGAGTGTTTGTAACCAGTGACCAGAAGTGAATTGAGTCAAATTTTTTTTTTATGCATTATTACACTTGTGCTTCTAGGTTTTATTGAATTACTCATGATACTGTTATAAGAAGCATGACGCAAATAGGGGGCATTTTTTATTTATTTAAAACTGGGAATTTGTTATCTGTTGGATACAATGCTGAGAATAACTATGCGAAACGTTTAAGGAACATACGCGCACACGTATGTGGAGCTAGACTTAAATGCCCAAACATTTTTATTTTTATTTTTTGGTTTTGTTTGCTGTGGTAATTAGTTAAGTTGTGGACTTGTTGTATTGTGAGAAAGGTTAGGTTTTTACTATAGGAAGCAGATTAAATGATACTTTTTAGAGAATGATTCATGAGTGATATGTTGGAATTTTGTTTCGAACATAATTACAGAATTTTGATGATAGAATTGCACACCCTTGGTATAGTGGAGCTTCGTTCCTGATCTCTCTGACTAGGTATTCACCTTGTTATTATATGAAGTGAGTAGATATAGTCATATACTAGTATACTGCCTAGCGGTGAAGACTGTGCGAATTGTGACTCGGTATTCACCTTGTTATTGTATGAAGTGAGTAGATATAGTCATATACTAGTATATCGCTTAGCGGTGAAGACTGTGTGAATTGAGGGAGAGTGAGAAGGAGCCGATTGGGTTCAAATTTGTTTGATGAATCAATTCAATAGATGGATTGGAATTGATTGGCCACTTGATTGGTCGACTAAAATTCGTTATATAATCCTAGACAAAGAAGAGAGAGACTCTCGAAGGAAAAGGCCGGTGGAGGAGTAGGTTGCCGTAAAAGGAGGAGGAAATTGATTCTCCAATGGAGGTTTGCTCAAACTTGAGGAGTGAAATTTGATTGGGTTTCAGACGGACGGACGGACAATTGGGGGGGGTGTCACATAGGAAAAAATTTTCTCCCTTTGATCTTTTCAGTTTAATACGAACTCTCTGTTTTATTGAAATCATGCTATGCATAAATATGTTGTTTGGTGTGCAGTTAATTAATTAATCAGATCTTAATTGGTCCATCAGCGAGATTAGAATTTGTTGGGATCTATCGGTCGATTTTTCTAAGTATATATTGTTTCCTACTGCTCTAAAGAATGTACGGACAACACAGAAATGATGAAGATTATTCTATATTGTTGTAAACTATGAAATGTCAACATATGGTACAACAAAATAAACCAAAAAAGTTAACATAGTGAATACAAGCGCGGATGGTGTCTGCCATTAGGGTTGATTAAAGGTACACACTTTTCATTTTTAATTGTACTTTGGGGGTTTATATAATATTGACTGATTAATCGGCAAGTTGACACGCCGATTTATCATTGGCTCGGCTGAGATATTGCCAATTAATCCGTGTCCTGTTATTCCCAACAAAAATATTATTAAAACATGTTAGTCTAGTCTTTTTAAGAGATCAATCCTTGATTTTATAAGTCATTTGTTAGTCTAGTCCTTTTAAGAGATTAATCCTTGATTTTATAAGTCATTTGGATAGCCCATAGATCTATGTTACCTTGGTAGAACATCCATAACTATGCAATAGTAGACATTCATCTTCTTTTCTAGGCAATGCAATAAAGAAGGAAAAGTTGTTTCTTACCAAATAATAAAAGCAAAGGCTGTAGGTTCAACTCTAGCACGTGTGTTGGTAAATACTTAGACAAGTACGCGTAATTTATGTGTTCAAGACCAGCACTAAGACTCTTAAAATCATTTTATGCAAAACTGCGGATTTTACATTTATGATAATTTGTAGGAAAATTATTTGTATTTTGTCGAACCGATGTTTTTAAGATAATCATGAGCTATTTTTTTCTTTCTTTTTCTTTGTGCTTCATTACGAATGATAATGTCAGGGAAAGAGGAACCAATCTACATAGTTTCCACTGGAAAGCTGATAGCAACCACAGGAAATGGGAAAAATATTAAAACCAACTAAGTAGAATAGTCTTCGATAAATGTGATCACAAGCTATGTTATTTAGTCGGTGATTAATCCCGATTAATCTCTTCTCGTTAGTAGAGCATTATGATTTTTGAATTAATAACTTGAATAATCTCTAATTGATTTATTGGCGAGAATTGAAATTTCTCATCGAGTTACCAATTAATTGCTTTCTAAACTCACCGATTAATCGGTTCGTAAAAGATTTTATAAATAAACGAGAAATGTTAATGATATTTAAAAAAAAAAAAACTCCCTAACCTCATCAATACTATACCATAGGGCAACACCAAGAGTGTCTGAAAAAGCTAGAGATAGAAAAATAAAAAAGAATAAATAAATAAATAAGACCAAAGAAAAATATCAACCAAAAGTCCAAAACAGAAGAATAAGGAAAGCCAAACCTTTATCTAACATTGTTATTTTTCTTTATAATTTTTCTTAAATTGTGGCACGTGAATGTTTACTACTTCAATGTTCATTAATTTTCAATTTTCCCTCGTTAGTAATCATATTACTTAGAAGGATAGAGAAAATGTGTTTATAAAATACGTGCCTGATCCTGATTAATCTCAAAACACACTCTAACTGATTAGGGTTCGATTAACGATTTAACTGCATAGATCACATTGTGTTTATATTCTCACACGATATGTTATGTATGCAGGTGACTCCTCTTTATTCATCCTCAAGATGAATTCTATGACATTTTCATCTGGAGCGCCTCCTTCCTGGTTTCCAATTGTTCCACCGGATCCCTCAGTTGATAGTTCCTTTTGGACAAGCAGAAATGTGCACGAACACCTGAAAATTTTTAAAGATACTATTGATCTTGCAAAATCAATGTATGTTTCTCTGTTAGTTTACATTGATTTAAAATGTTATTATTATTGGTTTTTTTGGGTCTTTACATTCTTGAAAATCAAATTGCTACCCTGACAGGCATAAAGAACTGGAGGTGATAGGTATGATTAAAGAAAGTGGTACGTCAATGGAGGAATTGAATAATAACTTGTGTGACCCTTCTGTTCGTAAGATTTTCCAAGTATTGAAGGAGAAGAGGATTAGCTTGGAAGTGCAGGAATCTCAGTCACTGGAAGTTGCAAATTCTTTGATATCAACTTTGAAAAGTCAGCTGGGGCCTTTTAATGTTCTAACTAGTCAAACATGTTCTTGGGAAGAAAAATCGGCTGCTGCTAAATTAGCTGATAAGATGCAGAAATACAGACGGAATAAGCAGTGGAGGAAGAGAAAGAGGAAACATATTGCAGAAAAGCTTGTTAAGGTGGTCTACTAATTTTATATGCCTACTCACTGTTCGAGCAATTTTCCAAGTTATAATGGGTAAAATGTTACTTTTGATGGTACTTAGGAGCGTGAAAGGTTTGACCAAGCTGATCAAGAAGCCGATGAGTGGAGGGCTAGAGAGATTGCAAAAGATATAGCAAGGCGTAAGGTACTTAAAATTTCAACTCAAATACACCAATTATTGCTGTTGTGGTCGTTATAAGTGCATCTCAAAAGATGAATGCTTTTGTTATAAACTAGTTTTACCGTTTCTTCTTTGCATAAAATGAATCATATTTTTTAGTGTAACTCCTAATAAGAGTTGGATACAGTGTATTGGTTTATGCTTAGTTATTACATTTCAGACGCTGAGCCGTTGTAAGTGTGGCACTCAACTAGAGAAGGCACCTAAGTTTAGTAAGATGGAACCATAAGTTGGAAATGATGTTTGTCTGTTTCTAGGATTCTGCCTTCTAACAATTACCCACTATGTGGTTGGAATCGCTGGGACGTTTTTCCCTAGTCAATTTTCATTTTGTTTACTTTTTCTTACTCACTCCTTGGTCCAATTGAAGGAAGAATAGGTCAATAAAGAAGGCACCAACTTCATTGATTTCTGATTTTGCCCCCCCCCACCCAACTCTTTTATGAACTAATTTCGTCTTCACTGCTCTGCAATTTATTGGTTATTTTCATATATATATATATTTGAATTGACATAAGCATCATGAAAAATTCTGACTATGGTCAATGGTGTCATGGGGATGTACAGATGGAAAAGATGAATGAAGTAGCAAAACTTAAAGCAAATGAAGAGAGAAAAAGGCTGGAATCTGAGGTAAGAGTTATGGGACAGATTTAAGCACTACCAATTTACATTTTTATTTTTCCATCATATTAGGATGTTTAATGTACAGTTGAAAATGAACAGTGATTTTTCTTTGGTATTTTGTGAAATTTGTGTACTTTCTTTAAGATGCTTGGCAGGATATCCTAGGTCAAGGCATTAAGGTGCAATACACTTTTTGTATCCGAGTCGCAAGGTACACTAAATGCTAACTGAAGTGAGGCCGAGGCACACTATTGTTTAAAAAACTTGAAACTAGAAATAAAACAGGACATAAATGATTATGACAATTTTGATAGCTACATAGTGAAATCGATAAAACCGTTAAATGGATCACCTATTGTTTAACATGACACGGATGATTGTCGCAGTCAACACTTGTATCTCAGTTGAATCACTCTTGAGTTGTATCAATAACCTATATTTAACTATACAATTAAAATATGTAACTTAACAATTGGAAGAATAATAGGAAAGGGAAGGGAGAATCATGGCTAGAATGGGATAGAAGGCAATTCTAGGGGAAGATCAGAATGGTGTAGTGTGCTATGGTATGAAGGGCTGTTATACCATTAGTCCAAGACTTGAATTGAGTTCTGGGGCACATCTTTAAGATTTCAGTTTTGAATGGAGTCATTACTCATTACTCAAACCTATAAGTGGCTGTAGGCATGTAGGACTTACAGAGATGCACTGTGACATGGCATAGTCCTTTGTTGGTTTTTTTTTTTAAATTTTGCATGGAGACTGTCTCAACATACCCATGCGCCATGCCACTTTTTAGTTTAAGAATAAGATGCACATCAAGTTTTATGATAACGCCTAAAGTACCAGATATTATATTTACATTTTTCTTATGTTTTTGAAAAGAAAAAGAAAAAGAAAAACAGAAGTAGCAGTTTTTATGAGGTCAGAAATTAGTAACATGATTTTGGGGGGGGGGGGGGGGGGGCGCGCAACTCTAATACACCAACAAGAAATCAAGAATAGCAATGTTGATATGATGTATTGAATGTTGAGTTAAAGACTCAACTTGACCTTCAGTTGTATAAAATTATGCTTATAGTTTTTCCATTGTCTTTCTGACACTTTTTTTTTTTTTTTTTTTTTTTCTGAATTTCAGCTTGAGCTGGTTCTTATGGTAGAGAAGTTGCAGGAATTGCGCTCAATTAGAATCCAAAAATTGAGGAAACAAGGCAAGCTTTTTATTCATTTATTTATGTTTGATGCCTTGTCTTTGCCAACTCATGTTTTTTATGACTTAAGGTGATGCTGATGATTCATGTTCAATCTTAAGAAATTAGATAGTGTGTGGAATGTTACACATCATCGTTTTATCCTTTATGAAGTAGTCACTTAGTTTAGTCTAGATCTTTGTCATTTGATAGATGACACCATACTTATAAATCAAGTATCATATGCCAAAGAGCTATTGCGACATGATATGCATACAACTTCATCAAGACATTGATCCATTTGCATTAGAATGACTTGTTCATCCATGCATTCTTTAATTCAGTGCTTAAAATTCATATTTATTTGGTGCACGTAAGGAGATATACATGTCATCACCGTGTTAAAACCTATGTCCATCTGAAATTCATGGCAGGGCATTTTCTCCCTGAAGAGGATGACAAATTTCTGGAACGAGTCCGAGCTGCAGTTGAGGAGGAGGAGCGTCAAGCTGCTGCCGCTGCTGACACAGATGCTGCTAAGGATGCAATTGCAACTGCCGAGGAATCAAGGAAGATAATCCATAGTGTTGGATCCGACATAAAAAATATCAACAGTAATGAAAATGAAGGCATGGAAATTCAGGGCCAAGCCAGCCAAGCTACAGTGTCTAAGAAAGAATTAAATGCTGCTGCAGTTAGTGAGCCAAGATCTGAGCAGGGATTGGAAGGACAGCCTTCTGGTGGATCATATGACTTGGTGGGGAATTTACCTCTTGAGTTCTATCATTACTACCATGGTAGCAACACTGACATGGGCACGCTGATTGAGGTGATTTCATTCTGTTCATGTTTAACTCAATGTTTAAGAAACTGCTAGTTATGTTATCTGTGCAATGTTTTCATAACTGCTCATTGTCATCAAAGCTGTGGCACTTCTTGCATAATTATAGTTAGAATTCACTTAATAAGGTTTTATTTTACATATATGTTTGTTTATTTTAATTGTTTTCCAACTATGCATGGATAAATTGAACCAGTTATCCATGATGAACTTTGTGTGGGATTTGCCATGACATCTTTGCTTCTTATGTAGTATTTCACTAATAATTTTTTGGGCATGGTTAAGGAATATGGAGAGTTTTTATATGATTCTTCTCAGTCATGTCATAGCTTAATGTGATTCCATATTCATCTTGCAGGTCAGAAGAACATGGGATGCCTATATAAGACCTGGGGGAAGGTTGGTTTATAAACTTTTGATATCAAATGCAGTTTATTTTCTTGTGGATATAGCTCAACTGAAGGACTTCACTATAAACATTTTTTTCATTAGCTTAGACTTTAGGAATATTAGTATTGCAGCTCTTCTTTCATATGATTTTATTGCACAATCTTTCTTTCCTCTTCCATCTTTTTTAGATAAAAAGGTATTTTTGGTTATCTTGGCTGAAGGATTCTGCTTCCATACCTCGTCAAGAACCTGTTGGGTTGGGCTGGCACTTAAAAAGATCTACTGAAATTTTGTCTTTATTTAATATACGCAATATGACTTGTAGAGGTCACCTTTTGTTTGGGAAAACCCTCCTCTGTTCTGCTTGCTGGGTGATAATTTCTGACATTATTGAAATCATAAAACTTAATTACGTTTTGACTGATACTCAAATTCGACCCATTTAGAGGTTTTGGAATGAGTTGTTTTTTTTATTTTCATAACCATTTTGGGTGAAGATTATCTCCTTGCTACAGATTTATCACATTCACAAAATATCAGGCCATTTTATGAAACTTCTAGCCTCATCAAATGTTATCTGAAAAATTTACATGAGGGTTTACATGGATGTCCCTCCCTTTGCAATAGCTCTTCCTGACTTGTTCTTGTTGTTGCATTCTGGTGCAGTCGTATACCTGGCCATTGGGTTCAACCACCACCTCCGGCAAATGAGATATGGGCATCCTACCTGATAAACAAAAAATGACATTTAGTCAAAAGATCAAATCTCTGGTACATTACTGAACACTCTCGTTGATTATGTTTATGTTTTTTTGATTTTACAATTAGTTATTTTATAGATATCTTGGCGCAGCACATGGACAAACTCAGATTTTTTATTATGTCCAAGTCTCAAGTTAGTTGTGTAAAGATGGGTTTCAGTTGCTCTCCACACCAAGAAAATTAAAATCGAAATCCTCTGCAGTACAGAGAAGAAGAATTCTGAAATCAAGGTAAATTTGATTTTAAAATTTGGGGGACCGAATCTAGGTTCCCACATTTGCTTGATTTCTGTAAATGAAGGTAGAAACTGTGACAAGTTGAAGTTCTATTGGCAAAAATTTATAATCTTGATACGCATGATAAATAGTGATTTAGTTACTTTGCCATGCAAATTGCAGGTAATTCAACGCAGATGACAAGCAAGAGCAATCCACCAGGAATATCACGTGTACAAGCCAAAAATACTAATTGAATGGGATTCTAGAGTTCGGGACAACAAAATATGGAGATGTGGAATGTTCTGCAGCAGTCCAGTGGTTTCGAATGTAATTTTTTATAACCCATACCTTCATACTAAATCAATGGGTCCTTATTTTCTACCCTTCAGAATCACTTCATATATTGTTTACTGTCTAATAGGTACACTCATTAGGCATCCGATAGAAATGCTTGTAATATTTAGATGAATTCTGTAAGTTATTAATGAAACTATTGTAACTAGTTTGTCGTTATCATTTATTTTTCACCTATTATCATTTTTGTTTATATCCTTTGCCTATCAAATGGGACTTACTTCCTTGCAGTACTGAAATTGATTGGTTGGTATCTATTTGGAAACTTGAACAGGGTTAGCAGATTTGCTTTCAGACCTCTTCTAAACCATTTAAGATATCCGTGATTATACGAACTCAAAGCATGAAACTCACTCATTCTAAACCTCTAATGATTTCAACATTTAAGATATCCAAACTCATACAAACTAGAAGCTTGAAACCTCAAAATCCACTCGTTCTCGATCACATTTTTTTTTTTTACTCATACGAACTCAAAGCATGAAACCTACTCATTCTCAACCTCACAGTGATTTCAGTCGTTAAGGTATCCAAAATCATATAAAACTGCATGAAACCACTCATTCTGGACCTTCAAAATCTACTCTGACATTATTTTTTACTCGTTTCAATCGTTAAAAATTAAAATATCAAAATTCCAAAATCATGTGAACTCTAAGAGCGACACACTCATTCTCGATCTCCAAAATCATATAAACATTGTTTTACTCGTTTTCAACTATTAAAGTATCCATAACTGCACGAACTCAAACTCGAAGCATGAAACACACTCATTCTCGATTCCCATAATCATATAAACATTTTTTACTCGTTTTCAACTATTGAAGTATTCATAATTTTATGACTCAAACTCGAAGCATGAAACACACTCATTCTTGATCTCCAAAATCATATAAACATTTATTTACTTGTTTTCAACTGTTAAAGTATCCATAACTCTCCGAACTTTTTTTTTTTTTTTTTGGTATAGGATATTGCATAACAAAAAACTACTAACTATTATATTAACCGTTGTCCTGCAGTTGAAGCCAAAACATATACTTCATTGTTAAGTTCTCGGGGAATATAATTACAACTCCACTTAATACTGTAAACAATAGGTTGCACATCCATCTAAATTCCATCTAGTCCCCCAAGTCTGTATGCAAAATAGAATGAAGAGCACCCGAGTCACCCAGAATCAACCCAGTTCGCCAATGCTTGGCCTGTACTAGCAAAATGACAGCTTTCACAGCAAAACATTCAGTCATAGCACTGTCAAATACTCGGCCAGGGATCGTATCCGCTAGTCTGCCTACCATAAGCATCCACTACAAAGATTTCAAAAGCTCCCTACTGTGAGGAGGCAAAGAAATAGGCATCATAAGTTACCAAAATAATTTCAGAGGAAAGTGAAGTGTGAATAATTCTAGGGTTTCTGGACAAGGTTTTAAGTTTACGTGATCTAGCTGCCATTAGTTGTTGATGGATTGTGTGAAGTCTAGAGGTTTGCAAGTTAGACCTAGAATCTGAAGGAGGTCCAGGGTCATGAGCGTGGTAGACTGGGTGAGGAGGGTTGTCAATTGTGGTTGTGTTCTAGATTGTGATGTAGGGATGAGGGATTTGTCAGATCAGTGTTTGGAATAAGAGGGGTCGGGAACCACTGTTTTTTCCATGTGGACCAAGTGTGGTTTGCAAATTAGATGAATTGGTGGATTGAGAATTTGTTCTAATGGAAGATCAAGTTATTGCGGGTCTGCCATATGGCATGAATCACTGCTGTGATTTGATAGAGTATCTCCTCGCAGAGAAGCGGGTGAGCTACAATCGAGTCCCAAAGAAAATTGAGGAAACCATGGATGGTTTGGTAAGGTAAAATGACGTTGCTCCAATTGATGGGGAAGGGTGAGAGCAACCAAAGTCTATGAACCATTGGGCAGAGAAAGAAGAGATGCAACACATCCACTTTATGGTGACGACAGAAAACACAACAATCCTTAATGAGCATATGAATATGCTCCAGATTTAACATAGTGGGCAAAATATTTTGTGAGACTTTCCAAACAAGAAGGACAACATTTGTTGGGGCTTTGATCCTTCAAAGTTCTCTCAAAATTTTTGGTTTTAAGTTGTCCGTTTGTCTTGGAGGAGGAGGATCAGAGACAAAAACTTTGGTAGCACTTTTAATCGAGAATAATTCTTTTTTGTCAAACTTCCAAATCAGAGAATTCTAATAAACGGAGTAGCGAATGACGATATCTAAGATGTCTCTAACCACAGGTTGCAGAAATAAGGAGGAAACGAGATCCGCGTTCCAGAAAAGACAGCTGCTCATTAAAATGCTAGACGTCCTGGACTTTTTGAAGGGTGGCATGAGGAGGCCAAATGTTGCATTCTGCCAGAAAAAAAAAATTCGGCCATTAGTGTTCAAATGCCATGACCTTTTTCTTCTACTCATTTTCAAATTTTCTAATTGTTAAGATATTGAAAATTATAGGAAATTTTTTTTTACTCTATAGTATGAAACCGACTCATTCTAGACCGTTACCATTGAAAATCACACGAATCTCGAAGTATAAAACCCATACAAGATGGCGGGAAAACGACAACAGAATCCCAAACTTCTATCCATCCGTTTTTGTTTCATTTCTCCCCAATTTCAATTTCTAGGGTTAGGGTTTCATTCACTAGAATATAAATCCAAACTTTTACTTCAAAATCCCACCATTTTAAAACCAAATTCGAATGTTAGGACTTAGGTTTCTGTTCCAAAGTCACCGAATTTCCGCTTTTTCAAGCTCAGAATCTACTCAGATTACCACCACCACTGCTTTTTCTAACATATCTTCAAAGAAGCAAAAAAAAAAAAAAAAAAAATCCTCCAATTCTAGATGGTGGAAATAGTTTCCCCCAACTTTGATCTGACTGGTTTCCCACAACACCCACTTGTTATTTTACCAGTTGGGATGCAGCCTGTGCGACCTAGAAACCATAGAGTGATGCAGATTCTCTATGTATTTGAAGAAATTTCGCAGAAAGATTGCGTTTTGGAGCCCGACATCCTGTTTATTGATTTTGTAAGAAAAACTATTAATTTGTAGGGATTTTGTGTTGGTGTGATTGTGGGGTCTCTTGTTGAGCTGGATAAAATTGGATAATAAATTTTGACTAAATGATGTTTGGTGCACAGGTCATGTTCAATAGCGGCGTCCAGTATTGGCGGGGCAGGTTGCTGGGTAATGCTTCATTTGTATTAGTTATACTAGCTGTATTCTTTCGTGCTTTAAAGGAATTTAGTTATATTAGCTTATTATTGTGTTTGCATTTTATGATGTAATATCGTAATGGGTGTGCATTATTTAAGATTTATATGTCATTTAGAAATCATTATTTGCGTTGAGAGTTGGTCCTGTCATTAAATTTTCAATTGGTTCAGACGTAGTATGAAAATAACTCAATAGAGACTTGTATTACGAAATTGTTATTTATGATTTCAATTTTCAGGTAGCTGTCGCCAAGAAAGAAGTCAATTTCTGAGGGATTTTGTTTGAATGTATATCTGAAACCTTAAGTATTCCATTGCTGGACCTGAATTTGAAAATGTAATTTACGGAGATGCTGTCTTCCCATATCGCTATCATGATATAAAAATGTTCATTTGGTCAATGTTGTACAATTTTTTTAAATATTTTATTTCATTTAATTGGTTTTTTTATGCATAAATAGGCTATGAGCTGTTTCCAAAGGGCAAGCTTTAATTGATAATCATCTGCTAGTCCTAACTTCAGTGATACATGGTAATTAATAGGAAATCAACTCTACAAATTACATGTCATACAATGTAGAAGATCTACTGAAAAATAAAGTACTTTGGTTTGCATGGTTAGTAGTTGACTTCAAGGCTTATTTATATGGTGTAATCAATCACAACAAGCCTTAAGCTTATCTTAAGGCAGCCTATCTGTTTCTTGTCTTCATATGATTGGTGCTGCAGCCTCCATGTGAACTGTTTTTCTTTGTTATTACTCTACTTATGTTATCTTATATAACATATCTCCTTAGTCATTTAATTGATCTAACTATAAAGAAAATCAAAGTATAGATGCACCTGTTTCATCATTCTTTTGTCCTTTTCATCTGAGTTCCTCTCAACCTTCTATTTAATGAGAGCAGCATTTCTGACATTCATGATGTTTGTCTCTGACTCTCCTTTCTTTACTCCATTGGTTTTCGCAAACTCTGGTTTTTCTTACATAAGCCGAAAGGTATGTAGATTTAGCACTTGCAACTTTTCTATGAAAGAGAAATACAAGAACACACTAGGAATTGGTAATCTCATAACACTTTTTACTTTCTTTCTCTTGATGCATTCTATTTCTTTCTCTTGCTAAGATGTTTGGTTTCTCTGTCTTTTGCTTCTCTTTTAGTTGATTATTTTCTAGCTTTAGTAATAATGTTATTGTGTTTTAAGTTTGGATTTCTTATTGGTCGGTTATCTGATTTCATTATACTATGTAATGAAATCAGTGTTGGGGCTGGGGGAGGAGAGGGCTCTTGTCACCTGCTTGAATCATCCTTTGGACTCCCAATAGCTGTTCTGTGAGTGGTTTTGACAGATAATATCTTTGTTCCATGCAATGAAGACTGAGCATGCCTTCACATTTCATTGCAAGCATAAAATTTAATTGTCACAAGGGTGTATTATTGCTATTAAACTGTGTTCTATCAAGATATATGGTTGGTGCATTCCCAGGTGTTCTCTAGTCTGGCTTATTTGAATGCAGATTTCTTATTTGTATTAATCGCGGGTCCAATTTTAGCTGCCATGTCCGTTTGCTGTATCTAATGTAACCTGTACCAAAGATTCATAAGTAAATTTCAAGGAATTCAGTATTGCAGAGACGTTTTATCAAGCGTCTAGATGCTTAATATATCTCATTCTCATTGTCTTCTGCCGGGCGTTGATAGATTAGTTGATAAATCTCTCTCTTTATTAGTCTAGTAAGATGTTTTTGTTGTTTTTATATATTTAGTTCTTTCACAGTTATTGGGGTTTTGCAATTGTCTAGTACCTAGAATTCTTCGTCTCAATGGACATGTCATTCTCTTGTTGAACGTCATGTTTTATTACCATGTGGTTGATCCACCAATTTTTAAAGGGTTATGCTACTTCACTGGTTGAATGTCATTTATTTTCCGTTCACTTATTTAGTTTGGTTTAGTTCTGGATTCTTGATTTGGGTGTTATCCTTATTGGGTCTAATCTCAGATTTGAGAACTGCATACCTGTTTGAGGTTCTGATTGCATTTGACTCTTCCAATCTTAAATTGCATATCTGTTTGAGGTTCTGATTGACTTGAGTCTTCCAATCACTTTAAATTCAGAACTGCAAAAGACATTATCTGTAAATAATTATAGGTTCTGAGGTTAGAATTTTTTACTTGTTAATAAAGTATATGAAGATATACTTTCTGTTGCATCACTATGTAAGTATTGAGGCATTGTATTCTGTGCTTCTGATAGGATCCTTTTCTTTTTTCTCAGTTTATAGTTCTTCCGACAGTTCATACAGTGATACATCTATCTTCTGGTACAGAAAGCAAGCTACAATTTCACACCAACAATCATTTGTTAAAGTGATTGGCTAATTTAAAAGAACAAGTTGTGCCAGGTGAGTAGTTTCATGTCCATTGATTATTAGAAAATAGAGGAAGAGAGGAGTTTCTTCATCTTCTTTTAGTCCCGCGATCATGTTTTATGTCCAATAGATATCAGAACTGTGAGTTTGTCTGTTGCTGACTGGGGAATTGAAATGTATTAATGCTAATTTATTTCCATTTCTGAAAATAAATTTTCCCATGTATATTAGCTTACACAGCCATCAGTATAGGTTTTTCTTCTAGACTCATTGTACTCAGTTGACTGTAAAATGAGTGGACTACCAGTTCTTAGAATTCGTAACTGAAAAGATTGTTTTCATGCATGATGAAAATGGTTTCTTCAAAATGATATTTCGTGAATATCAAGAACTTCATTCTTGATGCACATTCATGAAAATGGTTTCTCCAAAATATGATATTTTGTGAATATCAAGAACTTCATTCTTGATGCAGATTCATGAATGATGGATGTTTACAAGTTAGCTATACTGATATTCAGAAATTTGGTCTGAAACTCTAAAAGTCCTTATAGAGTTCTTACTTTTTACCTACAAAAATTTATGCTTCCAATTTAGTTTGTGACTTATTATCAAGTTATTCTAATCAGAATGAACACAAATTTTGTAACACCTTGATAAAGGGTGATAATCAATTTCAAAATAATAATATACATTCTCTTAACCAATACTTGTATGATGAGGAAGATAACGAGTTTCTTTTCAGTAATATCATATGATTCATTGAAAGTTGTTGGACTATATACTATTCTGAATGATGATCTCTTTTCCCTGTGCAATAAATTTATACAGGCATACAAAGTTCAATATCACTTTTTTTTGGCGAGAAGCTAAAGAGATGCTCCTAGTTATGTTTCAGTGTTTAAAATTTTCTGCATTCATTCGCTTAGGATATCAACATGAATTTTTTCTTCTTCTTACTTTATTGTAACCAATTGCAAGAATGAGAGCTTTTAATATTTGATGCTATTCTCTTCATGGAAGCTTAAATTTTTTCCAAAGGTACTAGAATAGAGAACAAATTATACTGTTTCATTGAAAGTGTCCGAATGAATTGGAATTTATTTTCTGATGATAATATTCCAAGGTGATATTTATGTTTTAGTAGACCTTAACTAAAGGCCCCTGTATGACTTTCAGTTGTTTACATGTTGTAGGTGTAGTTGCTTCAACATGGACCGTGGCAAGTATTTGGATCACCCTGAAGAACTTCAGTCCATCCTCATTATTGCATCCAATGCAGTGGCAGGCTTTGATAACTCAGAAAAGAATGACGAGCTGAATCATTCCAGTGAACTAGTTGTGCCTCAAACTTCCATTCTTTCAGCTGAGCTTCAATTGGGTAAAGTAAGTGATAGCTTTAAAAGTGTTTATTGATAAGAAAGATCCTATGCAGCTATGGTCACTAACTTAACTGATTTTGTTTCACTGAATATGGACTTGTCAAGGATGCATGGACACGGACACGCGCGTCGTGTCGGACCCCAGACATGACATGCCGACTCGACAATTTTCCAAAAACTAGGACTTAGGGATACGTTGACACATCATACTATTTTTATGGTAAGTCATATAAACATAAATAATAATCTAATAAAGTGCATTTCTAGAGTGTCTTGAAGACACTTTGTTATACCAAAAAAAATAAAGTAGAGAAAAAGTATAATAGAGAAGTAGAGGAAAAAAGAAGCAAATTAGAGACGAAGAAGCAGCATAGACTACTCCTATGCTTTAGTGGATTTTTGCACTATTTATCTAAAATCACAATTGAAAGAGTCATTCACTTCAGATGAATCAACAACCATTAAATTAGGAGGTTATTTGCAAACATCTAAAAGTAAAAAATAAAACAAAGTTGGTTTTTGAGTCTTGACTGTGTTCTGACCATGTTCCGAGTGTATCGGAGGCGTGTCCGACATGTTGACCATGTGTCTGACACTTGCCGACACGTTGACCAAGTTTCTGACGCATGTCGGAGGTGTGTCGAACGAGTGTCAGTGTCGGACACGGATACAACAAGTTTTCAAAGAGTCTGTGCTTCCTTGGGACTTGTACAATGTCAAGATGATCAGTTAGAGCAACATTTTGGATTTAGTCACTTTTACGTGTCTATGCTAGTTATTAGTTTGGTATCTTCTTATACTTCTTTTTTCGTACTCGAGAGTGTTCCTTTTTCCCTTATTTTCTTCCAAAGATTGCAAATTGAAGTTGGGACTAAGAGTGAGAGTCAATTAACTTATCCTAGTGATCATGTTAAAAGATAATCCATTAGGCGGTCAAGGGATCATCTTTTTAAATTTAGTCGAATCAGATGGTTAGAACCATCCGACTATTGTGAGTTCAGGCGTGGAAGATCACGTAGGTACTGGGATCCGTTAAAAGGTGACTCCCACGTTCATTTCTTAGCCATCAGTAGTTTTAATCACAGAAAGAGATGATTTACAGCATGTCATTTTATTTGATTTTTTCTCCAGCTTTGTTTGTGCATAATTGTTCCTTGGTCATATCATGTGTTTTTATGTGCATGACTACATTGTTTCATGATATACTAGTTTTGAGATTGGTACGAGTCTTTTACATTCTTTCCCCTTTGTCTAGGGAACTGAGCAAACAACTATATGGGACCAAGGGGATGCAATTCACCACAGGACACATTCTGTTTCTATCAGCATGCCTTCATCTCCATTGGAATTCTTCTCAGAAGGTACTCGAAACATTGATAATGGTGAGAAGAATTTTGTCAGTGGAAGCCCAAATCCTTCTAGTGCTGTCACCAAACAGACAAAACAGGCAAAGTTCCATTCTCAGCCCCTGCCAGCAGGACCTGCATATTCTGAGGCAGTTAATATGGGAGGCTATGTTAGTCCCCCAGTGATGCAACAGAGGAATCCGAGGATTGATAGATTGAAAGATAAACGGTATGACTCTTTTAAAACTTGGTCTGGGAAACTTGAAAGACAGATATCACACTTACGTGGAAAGAAACCGGAACCAGAAATCGACAATCCAAAGAGTGCTGAAATTGAGGTTTTACCTGTGGATCGCTATTTCGATGCACTCGAAGGACCTGAGTTAGATACTCTTAGGGTATGTGCACTCTTGGCAATTACTAATTAAAAAATTATGATATTTTCTTCATTTATTGTGTTACCTTTATATATATAGCTGATGTGTAACTGTATGCGGAAGCTTAGAGGGCTGAACAAAACACATGAAATAGTTAAAGTTCAATACTCAGGCTTAGGACCCACAATGGATAAAGCCCAGCTTAATTCATTTCCAACATATATTTTCTCCAATGAAATCTCCTAATTACAAGTTTCTCTATGAATAGATAGCGAGACTTGCTAATCAAGTTTCCTAATTACCCAAAATATCAACTTCCTAAATCATTTTAGGTAATATAGAAATCTAAAAATGCTTTCCTTAAAACAAAAACCGAGAGAAAGCCCAAAACTAGAATTAATATGCCATGTCGAATGCATTCGCAAGTCACGTTCCATATACTTGTCAAGACTTAAAGACTACTTGCATGTGCATAAAACTAAGCAAATGTTAGGATATGTACGATGATAGAAGCCAAAACTCTGTAGACGATGTGGATGTCATCTAATCGTAACCTATAGTAGGCCAACTCTTGGGATCATATACAGTACAAAAGTTCTCACAATTCACAACATTCCATTTGATCATAGTTAACTTATTCTGGTGGGTCAAATTATGAGACGTTTTCACTCGATATAAAATCACTGCATTTCCACGTCTCTCAGTACCAGCCCAAGAGAAATTGGGGTCCTAGGCGAAATTCCATGAAGGGTTCTGTCACGATATAGACACTAATTTTTTTTCATGAATATAATTTCCTATTTTGTAGGAGGCTATGGCATTTATGTGTTTTGGAACAATGAAACCTGGTGGGTGAAGATGGAGTCAGTTATGCTCCAATTTTTTAAGTCCAAAAGTTTTGCCTATAATATAGGAAAAATAAGAAAGTGACATATTTTCTTTAACATTTACTTTTGCAGAGGAAAAAAATCAAATGTCATAAACTTATTGGACCATATGTTCAATTACCTAGGTTTTATGGGATCTTATCTCAAGTGGGGACGGGCCTGACGACATGTGTCAATGGATGTTGGATGCTACATATTATCACGTAAAAGAATCCTGATTGTTTCCTTGACCCTGTTATTTAAATGGGGTTTTAGCCTGCAAAATTAGATAAAATCCAGAGCACCCATTTTTGTAAAGTGTGTGTTTATGGTTTTGCTCACTGTGATTTATTACCTTACACTGCTGTTTAATGGCATTGTTTTGGCAGTAACTTCTTATCTATAGATAGTATTGTTTTTGGACTTCCAATTTGCAAAATTTCGGTAATAATTTGCTTATGAAACAGTTCCTCTCATCTCTCATATACACGCACACATGCATACATAATTATGCTCATTGAGTGCCTTTTTTCCAATTCTAAATATTCATCACGAATGGTGATCTAAATAGTATTTCATAAACGAATAAGATGGTCTGATTATTTTCTCAATCATTTTTCTAGGCTTCAGAAGAGTCGGTGCTTCCAGAAGACAAGCAGTGGCCATTCCTGCTTCGCTATCCAATATCTTCACTTGGAATTTGTCTTGGAGTTAGCAGCCAAGCCATCTTGTGGAAAACCCTGGCCACCTCTACATCTATGAGCTTCCTTCATATAAGTTTGTATGTCAACCTTGTCCTCTGGTGCATATCTGTTGTTCTTATAGCCCTTGTCTCCTTCACGTACATCCTGAAAATTATCTTTTACTTTGAAGCAGTCCGCCGTGAATATTACCACCCTGTCCGTGTCAACTTCTTCTTTGCCCCATGGATAGCCTTCATGTTCTTAGCTCTTGGAGTCCCACCATCACTTGCTAAAAACCTGCATGCTTCTCTCTGGTATACGCTCATGACCCCTATATTCTGTCTCGAACTTAAAATCTATGGACAATGGATGTCAGGAGGTCAACGTAGGCTGTCAAAGGTGGCTAATCCTTCAAACCATCTCTCGATTGTTGGAAACTTTGTAGGAGCATTGTTAGGGGCTTCAATGGGACTAAAAGAAGGGCCCATCTTCTTCTTTGCTGTTGGGTTGGCTCACTACATGGTCTTGTTTGTTACTTTGTATCAACGACTTCCCACTAACGAGTCACTTCCAAAAGAGCTCCATCCAGTGTTCTTTTTGTTTGTTGCTGCACCTAGTGTTGCTTCAATGGCATGGGCAAAAATTCAAGGGTCATTTGATTACGGATCCAAAATCGCCTACTTCATTGCCTTGTTCCTTTATTTCTCACTGGTTAGTTTCTTTGCATTTGCTACATACACACACATGATCATACTTTACTACTTAGCCATAAGTTCCATTTGCTACATGCATACACAAGATCATACTTTACCAATTAGCCACAAGTTCCTGTTTCTAAACTTTGGAACATAGGTGTCCTTACCTGAGCTTCGCACTTGGAGTAAGGATGCGATAACCATTGACTAAATCTCCATTAGGAGACTTCTAAGCAGAAAATCGTACCATATTGTTGAAAATTCCGCAGCTTTGATACCAAATTGTTGAGAATTCTGCCCCCCTTGGATCGATTACAAACTCATATTTGTATTACTAACAACAACAATTACACAATACAACACAATTACTCATCACTTACACTCATTTCTCTCACACACACATTTGAGCTCATGTCTGAGCTACTCTCCAAGGTTGGCCTAGAGCGCTATTTATAATCTCACAAAATAGGTGGAAAATCCATGGAGAAGTTTAGAGATAATTCTGTAGATACTAGATGTTTTGGGTTGTGTATCCATGTGGAGAAATCTAGAAGGTAGGATATGGAGGTGGGAGAATAGAGAAATTTATCTAAACTTCTCTAGAGTACTCCACAAATTGGTGTTGATTCTTTCAACATCCTCCTCAACACCAACTTGTTGATCTTTACATTCTTACTCAACACCAACTCGCTAGTCTTCATGTTCACCCACTGTTGCACTCATGACTTATGTCTTCCAATAACGCGATCAATTGGTTCAAGGACAAGATCTTCACACTTCATCAATTCCATGTGCTTCTTGGCACCTTCACTCATCACTTGTGCTCTCTTGGCATTTCTACTTGCAACTTTTTTTTAAATTTTTAATTTTTAATTTATCTCTTGGCACTTCCACTAACAATTTACGTGCTCTCTTGGCACTTCCACTCTCATCGTTCATGTGCTCTATGGCACAATGTGACTTACATCAACCTACCTACCAGTCCTCACGGGGACCCATTACGTTCACGTACACGGACACAGACACAAGGTATCGGCTCTTGGCGTGATACCTCTTTGATCACCTTGTCTATTAGTCCTCTCATGGGACCCGCTACGTCTATGTACATGAACACAATGTGTTGGTGCCTGTTGTGACACATCAAACTTGGCTTCGTCTGTCACCTAGATTAACTACTGTTTCTCTATGTCGTGGTGACACGACTAGATTCATTCTTTTCTTCACTTATCCATGACCAATCGGCTTCACAATCTCAAACCATGCGCGAACAATACCTCGAGAACTTGATCTCGTCGTCTTCTTGTGAACAATGAATTGACTCTGATACCAAAATTGTTGAAAACTTGGCAGCTCTGTTATCAAATTGTTGAGAATTCCTGCCCCTTTGGATCGATTACAAACTCATAATTGTATTACTAACAACAACAATTTCACATTACAACACAATTACACATCACTTGCACTCATTTCTCACACAAACACATTTGAGCTAATGTCTGAGCTACTCTCCAAGGTTTGGGCTAGAGCGCTATTTATAGTCTCACAAAGTGGGTGGGAAATCCATGGAGAAGTCTAGAGAGAATTCTCCAGATACTAGTAGATATTTTGGGTTGTGTATCCATGTGGAGAAATCTAGAAAGTAGGATATGGAGGTGGGGGATACTCTAGAGAGATTTATCTCAACTTCTCTCGAGTACTCCACAAGTTGGTGTTGAGTCTTTCAACACATATGAGCTATTTATTTTCAGATGGCTAGATAGAAAATGAAAGAGTCTAAAGGTTGCATTTTATTGAACCATAAACGGTGGCTTAGGAGATTATTTGCTTAATAAATGGATTCCACCATCTTATATTCACTACCTTTGTATTTATTCATTGGAGTTAACTCTTGGAGTACCAAATGCTATAATATTATTCTCTTATAAGGCTCGTAAGCATGTCTGATCGTCTCCATTTCTTTTTTCTTGGTCTATGTTTCAATAGGCTGTTCGAGTTAATTTCTTCCGAGGGTTCAGGTATGTCATGAGCTTTTCTTTAGATTATCTCTAATTCACTATATGATTCTTTTGTTGTTGCATTCCTACTGACATTCTTATTGATTGAAATTGTTAGGTTCTCTTTGTCATGGTGGGCATACACCTTCCCGATGACAGGGGCTTCAATTGCAACCATCAAGTACTCGAATGAAATCACAAATCCAGTAACAAGATCTCTGTCAGTCATACTCTCTGCCATCTCTACCATATTAGTAACAGTTCTATTTATCTCCACATTCCTTCATGCGTTTGTGTTGCGGGACCTTTTTCCCAATGACATTGCTATTGCTGTCATGCAAAGAGGACCTAAGAAAGTAAGAGGCGGACACATCAGAGATCTGCCAGCTCAGACAAAGGCGTAGGGCATCATCTGAAATCTTCAGGCTCAGATGCCAAAGACATGGAAAAATATTTCTCAGTTTGTTAAGGTTTGGTGCCATTTCAGCTACTTCTACGTCTACCTTCCGAGGACGACTACATAGATGATTGATAAAGAAAAGATTGCTATTCACTGTTCAAACATGCTAGTTGGTTGAAGTAAAATAGTATGAAACTTGAGATTATTGGCCAACTCACAGGTCGTGTGAAGTTTAAAAGACGTGGTGCAAGTGCAAGGTATTCTGATCTAAGCTATCCGATCTTATGCACAAGTTTCTTATCGGAATGGAAATTATTGATATTCGACAAAAATTTCCAAGGATCAAATACAAGGTTGATTAGTCCAGAAACTGATCAAGAACCACCAAGTTGAGTACTTTCCCTTTAAGCTGTTATGAGCGTTTTCCACCTGCTGCTCATGCACTATTTGTGTAGATTAGAGATGGTAACTGGAAAAACTCTCTTATGCATAGTCATGTGCTTGCAGTCGAGATCATTTATTCTATAAGTATAGTCCAGAAATCTGCAATGTAATTCAAGACTTGTCATATGCAATATAATCTACTTTTTGGGAATCACTCGATTTTTTGCAGTAGTCTTTGCAGTAACTGATCCATATATAAGAACTGTGGAGCTCTGCATTATACGAAAATGTCTTTCATCACAGAGAAACTTTCCTGGAAGCAAATCACATCTCTGTTCAAAATTGTAAGTAGTAAGAATACTCAAATTGTTGGTTACCTATTGAATACCGTAGAATCTGTTTTTCCTCTAGAATTTTTGTTTCTACAATATTTCACTTATCAGCGCCCACAGTAGATCCCATAAGTTCTTGACTATGATTACCAAATGGAAATATCAAGCTGAAAGCCTCCCCAGGAAAAAGAATGGCCTTATGCAGATCATGACAAACCATAAGACTGAACTGGAAATGTAACTTTGCATAAAATTTCTTATAGCAGCTCTTTTGGATTTAGGAAAGCTGACAACTTGACATAACTGGTTTGGTCATGCAGTGAAGATGATTACTATTCTGTAGATATTTTGGTACATATGACTTTCAGAAACCTGAGATTGTCTGCACCATGGTGGTAGGATGGACAATTACTACATGAAAACCCTTTCATTGAACTGTGTATTTTACGCAGCAAGGATTAACACCATACGAAAGCTGACAGGGTGCTTTCTTTCTAATGGAGCAGACAATGAATCTGTAAATAAGCATTGATTCAGTGATTGGTACTAAAGGGTGGCTATAGCTAGCGATCGTTTTCCAGTTTTTAAAAATCAAATTATGGAATGCGAAATGAGGGTTCGGTCCCCCCTCCCCCACAACTCAAAACGACTGATTTTAGCTGAAACAGAATAACAATGTCGTTACAAAAAACACTTGGTTATGCTTCTCTAGGTGGGAGAGGAAACATCCAACATATAAGACAAGGTTGAAGTAGATAGAAATGGAGAGGCTAAGTCTTCAATCCTGGTTTTTCTTCATACACATTGTGTTTATGTCCCCTTGTCTTTGCTACTTGGCATGTGAACCCTAACTCCTGTCCTTCTTCTTACATTAATTATGTAGGGTAGAGCTCGCTGTTTTGTCAAATTTTCACATTATCTGAATACACATTTCTGGTAGAAATATAAAAATAAAAATAAAAAAATTTCAAAGCGATTTTATATGTACATTTTGAAATAAAAGAGTCTAGATCGTCTACACCATGATATAGTGACTAACAAAGTGATACCTTTGAAGAGTCTAACATAGTTGAATGTTGATTTTAACTCACTAACTAAATTCCCCCTTTAAAAATGTCAATTTTAAAATTTGTAGCTTAGGGTATCTAAAGGTGATGAAAGGTTGGTTTGAGATTAGATTTAGAATTCAAACTTGATTTTACCCAATGGTGAAAATAGACTGAATTTTGTATGACTTCTTATAATGTAATATCATCATCATTGATCATTAAAAGCCAATGGAGTGCAAGCTCGGCAATAGGCCTGTGGCAGACGAAATTACAAATTCAGAGTTTGAACCTTATCAGCAACATTTGGGGTGGGAGGGGTTACTTGGATTTTTATTTGAAATGATGTTGTTGCACTTAACAAGTACTAAAATCCTAAAGTTGACAGTAAAGTTGGGGATTTTATCATTCTTTCGAGATCACTGATTTCCTAGCATTTTTTATTTCATAAATACCCCAAAAAATTTTGTAATTAAAAAAAAACAGAGCCTTAAACAACATTGGACAATCATGGAATAGTCTTATGGTGGGACTTAGGAGCAAGAATCCATTGTGACACCAAAGTACAAAGGAAACTTAAGGGCCCTTCCCTTCAAGATAATAGGGCATTTGTCTCTATAGAACTCTTTCATTCTTCTATTTAAGACAATGTTTCAAGTGAAATTATGGGAAACCCCTGTTTTCTTGTCTGCTCCTCAATTGTTGTTCTAGCAATCTCATCAATCACTCATTCAATTATGATCTGTTGAAATGTTGTGTATTTCCAACATGATCTTATCACAACAATAGGAATGTTCCGGCCTCTTGCATTTATTTTCAAAATTTTCTTCTTTTGCAATGATTTTATCATAGACCTATGCAAGTTGTAAGCCTCAAATATTGCAAAAGATGATTACAAAAACAAATTTGATAGGACATCCATAATAGTGATAACAAAATAATTCACCAAATTTGATAGAGATAGCGCCGTAAAACCAAAATGTAATATACATTATTATCCCTTTTCGACTATAATATTTGATGAGATTATAAATTCTTATGAAACTTTTGTCCATGTCTTATCTATACCTAAGAAATAATTGTCCAAAAACTAGGGTTCGCTTGACATGATGTGCAAGCACATCACACAGAAGGTCTTCTAAGTGCTTATTGTGCATTTTCAGGAGCGCGCTAAGCTTTTAGCATTTTGGTTTGGACAAGTTTGCTCTCCCTAATAATTATATCTTCGGATTAAATTTTCAATTCTATATTTCAGTGTGCCTTTCGTCGAGTATGCTCCTAAATTGGTAGGCCGACAAGGCACGATAAACCTCCTAAGAAGATACTACTAAGTACAGCAGAAACATTTGAGATGATGGCAAACCCTGTGTCATTATCTTTCTGTCTTACCAAAATATGACAAATGAATATTACTATATCAACAAAAAAACATCCAAGAGGAATAAATATGACAGTCCAATAAGTTCTTGACCTATTCGAAAATAAGATTAGTAGTTCATTAGGTTTTATGTTTATCAACTAAAATATGTTTTATTGTGTATATTTTTTGGAAAGGCAAGTGGGGTGGGTGTGCCAAGGGTGAGGTTAAGCGCGATGATCCAATAGTTTTATCATCCCAGGAGTAGAAATCCTCCGAACAACCGTTTCATTAAGTCCTGATAACAAGAAAAATTCTCCATCCACTTTTAATTTGATGAACACATTGTAATTTCCAGACATGTATGATAAGAGATGAAGTAAAAACAGAGAAAAAAATGTATCATGTGTTCATGAAGAGAGAAAAGAAATGGAAAAAACAAAAATAATTTCCTTTTTTTCTGTATCCAGTTTGTTTTACCATTTTCAAATCAAATCAAACTAGAGTCTATATGAAGCTTCTTGTTTAATAACAAAGAGTCACTTGTCTACATTATCATCCAAGGAAGAAAGAAAAAAAAAAGGATAATAAGTAATGAAGGGTCTTCTTTGAGTTTGAGACCTCTTTCTATGTATATCTAATAGTTAGAAATGTTCCTTCCTCTTCACTTCAAGCTTTTTCCATGGATGAACATCTTCATTTTTCTGAAAAAAGGAAAATTAAAATTAGTATTATCATCAATATCGAAGAAGATTCTACACAAGTTATGAAACCAAACTGGAAAAAAAAAAAACTTACCAAATGACATTTTGCAATGAAGGACAGCATCTTGGATTGACCTTTCAATAGCAGCCCAATCGGCATTAGAATAACCTACACTAGTTCGCGCAGAGGTCCCTTTTGATTTCACCATCCGCTTACATTCATCAATTGTTTCATCCCCAGTACTCCTAGCTCCGAAACTTACAGTACTACCATAGCTAGAATCTTGAATTTTCCATGAAAAGGGTCTTAAAGTCCCCAAACGCTTTGTAATAATTCTCTTCCACAACTTCCAAACCTTTTTAAGCATCATCCTCCTAGAACACTTTCTTTGATTAGATTTCTCTACAAATCTACATGACTCTTCATACAAAGGCGACGCTGGTACAGTTTCCAAGGATGCTCCTAATGCATCCACCACTTTTGGTGGAGTGCTGAGGTAATGAGGCATGAGAAGACCATTGGAGAAAACCTCATCAGCATGGACAAGTATAGGTGGAGTAGAGGATTGGGTGGTGGTGGTGGTAGGAAAATTGAAGTCTTGGGCATCTACCACCTCAAATGAAAACTTTGAAGATAACATTTTTGGATCCAAAACTATGAAGGCTCCTTCATCTGATGCCTCTAATGATGCCCTGAAAGATCCATCACAACCATCAAATGATGGTTTAAGATTAAGATTAATCAACCATCTATAAGAAAAGCTTTCAATGGAGAGAGCTTCTGAGGCTTCCATGGCTACAAGTTTTTCTTTGGTAGTTACTATGAAAAATGAATTGGAAATTTTTGAGTAGGGAGAGGTGCCTATATACTTGGAAGAAGACCCTACATGGTTTTTTAAGTTGAAAAAAACTGTCCTTCTCATATATAATTACTCATATATTTATATTTGTGATTGACCATTACAACATTATCTCATTGATTCAATATAATGAAACTTTTTACATATTTTCCTTTTTGTTTGAATAAATTGTTGTTTTAAAATTTTATCCATTACATAAACAAAAATGCCAGAAAACCATGTTTTACAAAGGGTGACATGGTGTAATATTGAAATAATGATGAAATTTTTAAAGTGTTTATGTGTATCTCGAAGTTGTAAAAAAAAATATAATAATTTCACGTCATTCCGATTGCAAAACCTGAGTTATGTTTATCACTCATGTTTATAAGTTCCAAAACTGTCCTAATTACTAATCAATACTTATAATTGACCAATACAACATTATCACCTATGGTTCAATAACATAATGTAATTCTACAAATTTTTTTTTAAAATAAATTCTATTTTAGATTTCTATCTCTTATAGTAATTGGGATATTAAAAAAACAAATTTGGATACCCTTTGATGTTCATCAAAACTTGTTTAAAAAAAAAAAAACACAACTATAGAAAAAGGATTAGTTAGACTTAGAACTATTTGTTTTTTAAGCAAACCATGCGCGAATTATATATTCCAGTAAACTCTGCTTGTCTTTCTTTAATCGCGTAAAATTATTATATTTTTATGCTTAAGACCCGGTTCAAAATGATCCCTACCTTCCAATCGAACGTCATACACTCAATGGCGCTAGGCTCGATCCATGCAACTAAATTTTAAATATTAATCGCGGTCTTCAAAATACCTTACTTGAATTTTTCAAATAAATTTTTTTTTCCGGAAGATAAGACCTATAGAGTATAAAATTGGTCTGTCGACATTAGCATGAAGAGGTATATTCTGAAATTTATGGTTAATTAATATAATTATAAAATATGAAAGGGTAATTTGGATATTTTAAAAATAGTATAAAATTGATGAACCTGCATTAAACATGGTAAACTTATTAATGCAGGTTTCAGACCATAATAATGGCCCTGCTAATGTTGCAAAAAAATTATACAAATAAGGTTTAATATTTTACGCGTCCGAATAATATATGTTTACGATCGACTAATTTAAATGAGTAAGCTTTATTAGGTAAAATTACAGCAACTTAGCATAAAATGTGGAAAAATAGGCATGTGAAATCGCATTTTTGTATTAAGTTTATATCTTTTTTAATTTAAAAGATGTAGTTAGGAATAAAAAACTTCAAATGTTTGTTGAGTTTGGTTTGAGATTAATTACATTTTAATGCTTTTAAGTTACAATGGCTAATTTTCTGTTTCACACCATCCTATTGAAAAACATATTTACTTGTCGACAGATAGAAGGGTAGAATTGGTTCGATTACGTGTATACCATCTTCTCAGACACAAATCAGTGCTCTGAGACCGGATTACGTAGAACCTTTGTTCTAATAATTAACAAAATTTATTAGTTTGTTGTTCTTCTCTCCAAATAATTAATTGTGAATGATTAAGTTGTGCAGTACTTGTGACCTAATAGATAGTCATTTGGCCTGCCATGTGTACTAGTGGTATGTATCTTTGTCTTTGTGGAAGGTCTGCCTTCATGTAGATGTAGGTTCCATTATTATTTATTAATGCCTTTTTAATTAGGAAAATGAGGTACCTTAACAAATTGACAGGGTCTTGTGGTCCATTTTGCCTTAATTAAATAGTTTTTTTTTATTGAAAATGTGATCGTAACATTTACTATAGTTTGAATTGTTAATCAAGTTTATTTTTATTTATTTATTTATCATATTATGAGAGCATCTTCGTGAAAGCCAGACTGTAACTCATTTTCAAGCGCATGCCATCAAAGATAAAGCGTCAAAATAAGAACAATGGTTACCTTAATAACACCTCATACACACATGAACATTTGTCGTTAAGCGCTTAACAATATGCTTAAATAGGAAAGTAAATGAAAAAGACTATAATTTTTATTTTTATTTTTTGAATATATATTTATATATTATGAAAATTAAAGATGGGTCATGATCTATGGGTCCAATGGCCATGGTGTGATTATGAAAGCATTTTGTCTTGTAAAGAGAAGAAAATAATGGTTAGAATGTCATCCCATGTGGCTTACATGTACAAAAGAAATTGAGAACCAAAAAGAAGAAGATATAATTTGTTTGTGAACTTTTCTAGAGAGTTCCATCATCCTAGAGATGCTTATAATGATTCAATCAAACACGATCAGACGTAAACAGAACCCCCGACTCTAATGGCCTGGCTCTTTAGATTTTTTGTTTGTGCTGGTAAGAGCATTTGGGAGTTGTACAACCACTAGAAAATCTTTTGGGTGGTTGTTGGTTTTCAACCTCCTTCAACTAGTTATGATTTTTGTCTTTCCCTTATCGCGTTAGTCTGATCTAGGGATGGCAATGGAACGGATATGGATTTAACATTCAACTCCCCTAACAGACAACGCTGACTTAGTTGGTTAAGCCACATTTGTGGGTGATAGTATCATGAGGCCAAGATGCGAACCCGAAATTCAATAACTTAAGACTTTTGTGAGATTATTATGATGAAAATCAAAACCAGTGTCCAAATTATATCCATATTGCATACAAGTACAACAAAAAGGAGACGTCCCTACAGTGGTCGGATGAGGGAAGGGACACCAGGCAAAGTTTCAAGAACAAGTACCAGATGGGAGAGGGACTTTGGACCCCATTGGTCTCCTTTGAGCTAAAACAAAAACAAGACGTCAACAAAATTACAAGATTTCGAAAAAATAAATAAAATAAGAATCGAATATCAAATGGGCTTTGGACCCCATTAGCCGCTCGAGAATCTAATGCTACAAACTACAAAGCAATATGGTGAGGGCAGAGTTCAGTTGTTTCAGTAAGTGTAATGAGACTCCGTCTGTTTCATCCAAGGATGGTTATGCCAATAGTAAGCTTAAATGCAGTTCCCGAACAGTGTTATCAAATCTACATACATTATCGAAGAAATGATACAATGTGGAGGAATTGACATTGTTAAATAACACATGCATGAACATAGAATACTGATGAGAATGTCATTTCATCAGATCTAAGAATACAAAACCATTCCAGAGGCTATGCAAGAGCATTGAAGCAAAGAGGTTTCTTGACCGAGTGAATACTGCACCCATTACCACCCCAAGGAAGATGAGAGGTAACATTCTTTGTGCACTGAAATGTGCAAGAGCGAAAACCACTGCACTAGCCAGGATTGAGCACCAGACGGGCATGTATTTGGTCAAGGAAGGCAGGAGGAAGCCTCGGAAGACGATCTCTTCCCATATGGGGGCACATATTGATACAACTATGGCATATAGTGCCATTGCCACTGGGTCCCGTGCCACGATTGATTGCTCCACGCTTGAGACAGTAACGGGTGCAGAGGACAGATGTGGTACAAGATTCAGATTGACCTGAGATAGCCGGTTGACAAGGGGAAACATAAGGCAACCAAGAGCTACATCTATATACCAATTACCTTCCAAGCTGAATCGAAACCAATCAGATGGAAGAGGGCGGAACCTGGAGAGGCAACGATGAAGGATAGCGATCCCAGCTAGGCCTTCAGCCACATCCGTCAAGAGACTGTACAAAGCCTGCCCTCTATATGTCAAAGAGTCCTTGCTGAAGCCAGCTACATGGGTCAAGAATGGTATTATCCACGATCCAACAAACCAGAATGAAGCAATCCAGAGGAGCATAACCTGCAACAATAATGAGTTTGGAAGTGACCGGAACTTTTATGCCTTCAATTTAAAGATAAATTGGCTGTCTATAAGACTATAACAAAGCATTCAAGTGGTACAAATCTTTTCCTATCTCACTTATTTAAAAATCATTACGTTAAACCAATAGGATTGTTGAGTCATCCTGATGGTTTTTCATCACTCAATTACAGGTAAAGTAGAGGACCAAAAACAGGCTTCTTATCCTTGAAGCTTATACCCTATGGAAACCCAGAGTGCAACAACCCCAAGACCAATTTATGTCGAAGACAGAGACAGGCTCACCATGTAATTTTGGACATTGCCTACCATATAATTTTCTAAGTAAAAAAGGCATACCTGGATAATTGTTTGTGCAGTCCAAGGTACTGTCCAAGGTTTTCCTGGTAATCTAAGAACTGCATCTGCTGCCTGAAACAAGTTCAAAAGCATAATTAACACCTCGAGTCATCCTCATAGTTCAGCAATTTGTCACAATTTCTTCAAGCAGAATATCTCATGGAACAAGCATAGTATAATTGCATAATTCACGTGTTTGACCTTTAACCACCGTAAAGTTCCAAGCAAGAAAAGAAAAGAAAGAAAAAATAACTATTAGATGGCATTTAATCTAACAGAACTTCACAAAAAGGGTAATGTCTATAATCCCTTCTAAGAAAATTAATTAACCACCAATGAGCCTGCATTATTTATTTAGAAGATAAATCCTAAATTCATTATCATATTTTAAACACAATTTTTTTTAATCCTGCTTTTCAAGAGATCGTTTACATAAAGCATAAGATGACAAATGGACGGGTTTTATTTAATCTAAGATTTGGAGGACCATGTTACTTACAATGAATGATTTCGATAACTTTTAGATCTTTGTAAAACAAAGTTGGAAGAAATTCATATTAACAGCATTTTCTCTTACAATAACATGGAACATTGACAAGTCTAAAGAAAGGGTATTCTCATGGCTCATTAATCGGTGGGAAATGAATATTAATCGGTTCGCTGTGTGATCGCCAATCTGAGTCCATTCACCACTTGGTCGTTGCTAGCCCCTTCTCTCCTGGGATTGGCGAGCGTTTGTGGTGGTCAATGCCTAGTGCTTCCAATTTCCAACAGATGATGTCTCAATGGGACAAGTCTAAATTCTTTTCAAGAGGCAATTCGATTTGGGACAGAATACCCATCGTGACGCTTTTGGTTATTTAGAAAGAGCGAAACACACATTTTAAAAGTTTTTTTTTTTTTTGGTAAAGACCATTACTTAATTATGTTGTGCGAGTATGGGGTGGAGTCTAGACACCATATTTTCATTGGGTGCCCTTTTGCCCAAGAGGTGTTAAGTTAATCTCTCTTTGGGATGTCATCATTGTTGCGTAATTCGTATGCTAAAGTGTTCAATATCTTGGTAGGGTGAGGCTTTTTCTTTTCCTAAGGGGAACCCCGAAGCACTAGTCCCATGGTACTAAGGGTGGGCAAGAATTCACGTACCGACCTGGTTTGACCGGGACCGTAATGGTCCCGTCCTTGTTCAAACCGGTTCATGATGATTTTTTCCCGGTCCCAAACCGGTTTGAACCGGGACGGGGCCGGTTTTCACAATTTTAATCCCGTCCCGACCCGGTCTGTCCCACTTACTGATATTATAATTGCCCAATTCAAATATCCAAGCCCAATTTAATATCATCTCTTTTAACATCCCGTTATAATTTAAAGTACATTCTTTTTTGTCTTTTTCCATAACAAAAAACAAGAAAACACTCATCATAACTCCCAAGTTTCAACCATCTTTTCCTCATTTTCACCACACTCTATCACACCAAAAAAAAAGTAAGAGAGAGAGGATCCACCTTTACCTTCATCTCTTTTTTATCAATTATTTAATTCCCATCGTTGGCTTTCCTCGCCAATATCCCTTCCTCTCTATCCCTCTGTCCTCATCACACACACACACATCTCAATGCACTACCAACGTTGTTGAATAACGTGGTCCTTATAAGTAAACCATCACAATCCAATAAACATCACAAACCCACCAAGCCTTAATTGCGTGCTATTGGTTTGCAACTTGGAATATGTTCCAAGATCCGCAAAATTATACCCCCAAAATCCCATAATTAATAATTTCCAAAGGCTGTCATAAACTTCTAAAACTGCATCAAGGATCACCAGATCCCATCCTTCCCTATTATTTTACAAGTTGCCCTCATGTACTTCCAACCCATATTTGTATCACCTCCCCTCAACCCTCTAACTTTAGTCAACCAACTAGTCTATACGCTTAGTGGGTCAGAACACGATTTTCAGTTCGGCGAGTCGATGAAGACGGTGAAGAAGAATAGTTTGAGTGAAGTGGGTGATGAGAAGCTGGGGTTGGTGAGGGAGCAACAAGGGAGAGTTGTTGGGGAGGAGGGGGAGATGGAGAGGGAGATGGAGAGGTTTCAAGAAAATATAGGGGAGGGTCCTTCGGTGGATGGGTGTACTAGTGAGTTGGGACGAGTTGATGATGGCGAGTTGGATCATGTTGTGGATCAAGCATTAGAGGACCAAACACTTGTGTTGAAGGGTATACTTGATAAGGCATATAAGCCGAGGTTGGAGACACTAAAGGAGTTGATGATGAACATTTTGACACCATTGCAAGGTGTTGATCTTTTGGTTGCTACCATAAAATTGCATCTTTCTTTTCTTTTCCTCCCCATCTTTTACTTTGTTTCTTCTTTCCACTTCAAATTCATGCAAATATGGTGTCGGCCTGAGAATATCGAGGACGAGAAGAAGAAAAACAATCCATTACTGAGTTGACTCAGTCCTTCCCTCCGTTGACTCACCTGTTTTTACTCTTGTTTCTCTGCTTTCAAAGTGGAAAGAATTTTTGAACCGGGATGGCATGTTCCCGACCCGGACTATCCTGGTTTGAAACGGTCCAGGACTACCCAGGTCAACAAAAAAAATTGCTTTTCCAACCCGTAGCGGTTCCGTTTCACTGTTTCGGGACTGGAATCGGGATAAGCCCAATCCCGACCGACCTGGACTATGCCCACCCCTACATGGTATTTATTGGGTGGTTTGAAATGAGAGGATAGAAACGTTTTCAAAGTAACGTTTTCAAAGGCAAAGGCAACTGATATGATCTTTCAAAGACTTTTGGGGTATGTGGTTGCTTGTGTTTAAAGCTTCTTTAAGGCTTAGTCTCAAAGGGGTGGGATTCAAATGTCTTCATGTATACAATGTTTTGAGATTCTATGTAGCTAGTGTTTGCACTTTCGGCTTTAAATAAAAAGTTTGATCTTTTCTATAAAAAAACAATAATAAGAAATAGATAATAAAAAGAAAAAGGGAGAAATTGATACAAGTGTACAAATGAAGGAAACAAGAGACCAACATGTTGAAGGCATATTCATATGCATTAGTTGGTTAGCGCAATTCATGCAGAATGACGTAGTAACAAAAAAAGAGTCTATAATCGATTCAATACTATGTAAATGGTGTCTAAAGAGCTAAACCACTGGATCAAGATAGAATAGTATTTGAGTAAAGAAAGCATTCCACCTAAAAATTTAGGATTCATCCTCATTCTATTCTTAGTGAGTAGTTTCATAGTTTTTGAATAAATATTATATAAAGTTCAAGTCGTCAATGAGTCAAAAAGTAATGAGCGGCGAAGGAAAGAAAATGCATGTGTAGCGTAGAGTAACTAGCATACTTTACAACTTTAATAACTGGAAATGCCATAAATGTTTATCAACACGTCAATTCTTAATCAAATTATATCTTTGACAAACATCCATCGAAACCTTCCAAATGGAATCAACAATCAATGCTAACTTTTAAAAAGAAACATTAATAATATGGTTCAACCCATGCCAACATGTGAGAAAGGTGTGTGAGTATTGAAGGCATTGGTTTAAAAAGGGCACGCTAGCATGCGTTGAATTTTATTTACATAGGTTTTAACATCATTTATTCCTAATCAAAAGCAAACTCGGAAGCTAGTACCTCCAAAATAGAATGTTCCTAACCTAACACTATTGACTCAAAAGGGAAAATTATTAGGTCTCCCTGCAATTGTTGTTTCAAGCTGAAGAATCATGAACTAGGGCCGATTACTCTTCTATGCCTACAAATTGATTCATTATGTCATCTTTATTCATTCAAGGACACATCATACAGCTTCTTGAACTCTTAACTTGCATCGTTGAAAATTCATAACTATACTAACAATAGGGTAATGCTATGTAAACAAAAAAATTTTAACATAACTCAAACTGATTACAGCGAGAACTTACGTCTCTAAAGGTTGAACTCAAATCCCTCTTAACAACATTTGATCGATCCAATTCGGACTCGACCCCTTCCTCCGGCAGCTTATTTTCTTCAATACCAGACTCGGGCACCCCCGAAGAAGACGACTCTTCATGTCTAAAGCACGAAACTTTCCATACCTACAACACCAACAACATGTAAATTAGCCACCTTTCATCAGACCCATCACTTGAAACACTTCAAAAACACTAATCAAGCTACTTAACTCACCTTCTTCGAAGATCTGGAGAGAGATTCAACACCACGTAAGCTCCTATTGATCGAAAGAGAGGTTCTTGACGGTTTCAAAGACCTAAAGTGAGAAACTTGAGGGAGAAGAAGAGATGGGCGTTGAGAGAGACAGTGACAACAAGGATGATGAGGGCTCGACATGGGATCGAACCGGCCAGTTGAGAAAAACCCTAATTCTCTGCATCAGATGGATAAAAACCCTAGCTTTTGGGGGGAACCCAAACCCTAACTGTTTGATTTGGAGTCATTCATCTATTTGGAACCCTAATTTTGTAATCCATCCATTGATCGAGAGAGAGAAGGAGACTTTGTTTTGGCATCCACTAGTCAGTGAAGTGGTATAGAGAGGGAGAGTGTGTTTGGTTGTGATTATAAATTGAGGTGAGATTGGTTTGGGCATCCAGTATGACTATGGATTTAACGTTTGAGTCAATTTTTTTTAAAGACACATGGCACTTAGGGAGAGTGTAACATTCTTGGGTGGGCATGCTAAGGCTGACAAACTAACTTGTGTGGGTAGGCAGTCGTGAGAGCTAGCAGGCTACTAAGAGGGTGTTTGTTTTTGCTTCTAAATGGAGACAGAAGTCTTCATAAGAAGTGAACCACCTTGTTTAGAGTGTTTGTTTTTAATAGTAACAGAGAGGTGTTGATCGTTTAGTTTTGAGTGTTGAGTCAAACAATTATTCCAATAATAACTTTAAAATAATTTTGTAATGACAATTGTTGCCCTCATCTTTCTAAAAACAAGTAAGGTTAATTTTTTACGATACACCTTCAATCTCTTCACCAACATTGTTCTTCTACCTATCTTCACAAGGCATCTTCAACGGTAAGAAACTTATCTTGATTTTCTCATTCATTTTTGTTTTATTTCTCTGTATTTTCAAGTTTTTTCTCCATATCTCCAACTCTCTCTTTCATGTATATTTTCAAGTTTTCGTTATGCAACATGTAATTTTTATGGCTTATGTGTATGTTAATAGTTTTTTTAATTTTTTCCCAAATCGACAGCATCAGATAAATAAAATCAAATAACCCATGTTTGGATAATGATTTGATCAAATAACTAGAATCGAAATCGTCATTAAAACACAATAGAGGTGTTGCTCAAATTCAACAATACGTCATTTTCTGTCTCGAACAATTATTGGATATGATTTTAAGCACAATATTTATGTCATAATTTTATTCAGCTCGGTAGGGAAAAATGGTCCAACGGTTCACATTTTGCACCTAAAAATAAACACCTTTTAATTTTATGGCTTCTAATCAGCAGTCAATTCATAAGTAAAACAAACAGTTCATTCATAAGCTCATTCGGAACTTTTGACTTCAGTTAAAAAAACACAAACGTCACCTAAATGTTTGTGGTAGAGATGCTAACAGACTACGAATGAGGGGTTATAATAACAAATAGCCTGAGTGAAGGAAGATGATGTACTATTTACTTGCGAGGTAAGATCCCTGCTCAAATGGAAGAATCCTTAAACTGCAAGAGGATGTCGTGCTATTAGATGAGGGTTGACCTTTCTTCTTCAAGTCTTTCCCTTTTCATTTCGAGCATTTCACCATTTCATTTGAATGATTTGTGATCCAACTCCCATATGTTTCTAATCAAATATCAATTTATATGACTTCTTCATTCATCTATTTCACCAATTTTCCTTCTCATTTGAATGATTTGTAATCCAAACTCCAGTATGTTTTTAATCAAATATCAATTTATATGATTTTTTCAAACATCTATTTCACCAATTTCGATAAGTCTTGTCTATTGTTTATTGTTCTTATCAAAGAGGTTTGGGTCATGCTGTTCAAATGCACCTTGTAAATTACTCTTCTTTATGAGTAATTCTAGATGTCGAGGAAATGGGCGGGGAGGGTGGGTCGCACGTGCAGGAGGTAAAAAAAAAAAAAGAAGGGGGAAATCGAAAATTTGGGGGAGAAGAAGGAGGGAATTACAGAGCTTTCTCCCCCCCTTTCTCCCCATTCAATTTTCAATCTGAAGCTTTCTCCTCCCCATTTTCCATCTCGACAGAGATGGAGAAGGCCCCCTCCCTCTCCCCCAAACGAAGCTCTCCCTCTCCATCCTCTCCCCATTATCGTCATCGACTCAAACGAAGGAGAAGAGAAGAAGCTCAAACGAAGCCAGAAAAGAAGAAGCTCTCCCTCGTCCCTTTCCTCTCGCAAAAGGTAAACCCGGACTTGATTTTCCCTCTCATTTTAGGTTTTTGGTTTTTGGTTTTTGATTTTCCCTTTACTTGGCTGTTTTAGGTTTTTGGTTTCGGACAACTGATCTATCCAAGACAGGCCACTGCTCAATGACTTTTAGCTTTGCTTACTGGACTCTGAACTTGCAATCATGGTTCACTACTGGTCAAACCAGAAAGGTGTTCTTGGCTTATTCAACATTTTAATTGCCAAGGCTCAGAGCCAATGGCTCACTAAACCAAGAACACCTTTCTTTGGAATGGCTCTCTCTCATGTTTTGGGGTTTGATAGTTTGTGCAAGTGAGTTGGTTTGGTGGGATTGAAAGAGACTGAAAGTGGGGTTTTTGTGGTTGCTTTTTGAATTGGAGTGGACTGGTTGGAGAAGAAGATGAAGTTTATGAAGTTGGGATCCAAGCCTGATGTGTTTGTATCTGATGGTAACTCAAATCAGGTCAGTTTCCAAATTTCACTCTATATGTTCTCTACATTTGAGTTTGGTGCTCCATGTTTGATGTTATTTTGTGTCCTTTGTTTTGATGTTATGGTTTCTTAGCTATTTTAGTTTGTCTTGATCTTGGGTTTATTTGATGGAGTTTTGATTGAAACTTTTATACACTAATGGAAAATATATATATATATATATACACTAATGGAAAAAGGGTATGAGATAAAGAGGTTCATTATATTTTTTTATGGAGTTTTGCTTGAAAGTTTACCGCATTAAAGAAAAAAGGGGAAGTTGATCCCCATTTGTTGATGAAAAAATGTATTTTTCTAGTATGAGATGACAATCCAAGCAGACCCTTTTGATTCTTGTCCTCCACGGTAAAAAGGACCAAATCTTGTTGATGTGTAGTCCCTGAAATAAGGGATTGAGTAGAGGTTAAGTTGGTGTGAACAAAACCAAGACATTGGCTTGAAAACTTTTATACTATTGCTTCTCATGGTAATCACATTGATATATTGTTGAAACTAGCGACATGAAGAAAAAATAGGTAAAATGACACAAGCATGTACGTGGATAGTTGTTGCAGAATGCAAATGCAAGTGCTGTTAGTGGCTTAATAGTTGTTGTAGAATGCAAGTGCTGTTAGTTGACTTAAAGGAATGCTCAGCGGAATACAAGTGTTGTTAATGCAAGTTGTTAGAACTTGAAGGGTTTAGCAGATTTCACATCAGGACACAACCCAAACCCAGAGTAGCTGAAATTGTGTAAGAAGGAAACACCTATGACCTATGCATATAAGAAGAAATATCAAAGTGATTTTTTTGCATTGGTTATCTCAGTTGCCTTCCACTGCATAACACAGTTTTGTTTCAATGATTAACAGTTGCCTAGATCTTGAAATGGTTCAGTTTACTGCACAAGAAATTTTATCTACTTCCATTAGTCAAGTAATGATTAAGAGCAATGGAAAGGGTATTCGGATAATGAATGATTCATCAGAGGATGTCATGACCGAAAATCTCTATGAAGAGGCGGTCGCTACTGAATTTCAGTGGTATAGGCAAATTCTATACCATCTGGGATGTGGGAGATGGTGTGATGTCTAACATGTTGAATGTGTGACTGTGTATGCAGATTGGCAGATTTTGATTTTTTTTTTTTTTTAATTGAAGATTTCAATTGAGCTTGGATTAGGCGAAGATATGTGGGAAGACTGCATTGCTTGGAGAACTAAAATTCATGTAACCGACCTCAAAAATATCGAAAATGAGTTTTAATGATGATGATGATGAATCGAAGATTTTAGAGTCATCCAACCTAGTCAATGCTCCCCTCTGGAATATTTGAACTGATCACTTCTCACTTTTATGAATGGCTTTAGCAAATAGTAGAAATAGTGGCATGCAGCCATCACTTGTGATGAACATGCCCATTAGATGCTTACAAGTAGAAAGTCTGAACTCATTGGTCTGATTTTATCACTGTACTAAAGATAATGTTTCAAAATGTATGAGACTTTGTTTGTTTATGCGGAGATGTTAAATTTGACAAGTGTTGAGTTTCGAGCTCACGATCTCTTACAAGTAGAGTAAATGTTTGATCAACTGAGCTACAATTAATAGACAATGATGCATATGTACTAACTACTTAGTATTAAAAGAAATTTGATTGGATTGACAATTATCTTATACGATTTGAAATTAGCATTTATCTTGTTTTCACATCGGATGCTTAATGTCTTGTTTAGTTTAGTTGAGGTAGTAATGTCAGATCAAGGCTTCAGATGCTTCCGATGGAATGACTTGATTGGACCTAAAACTTGAGCCCAAGCATCTTATCAATCTGCTCGTAGAGCCATTGCTATTTGATGTGCATAAGAGTGCATGTTATATCAGTAGCAACAATTCTAGGTAGTGATCTTTTGCTACTGATATAACATGCACTCTTATGCACATCAAGTAAATGGAATGAATTGAATTGAATTAAGCATTCCACCTATGACAAGGGTGATTTACTTGGAATGGTGAAAAAGATCACTCACCATTGACAAGGGTAATTTGAGCTTATATTTACCTATGTCAAGGGTGAAAAAAGACGAATGTTATCAAGACTACATTATGTAATTATTGAATTATTCAATTCAATTCAATTGGTTTCAGTTTGATTTGTCGAAAAAGGATGATTTTGGCGTAGTGTAAATATCATCAAAACTAATGGATTCATTGACAATCCAGAAAGCGTGCAAGTTAAAACCATTTAAATACAAGTCCAAATTCCAATTTGTATCTACATCCATCCTACTTACCAACCTACCAGTCCTGTACACACATCAACTTATCTTCATGGACAAAATCACATGTTTTTCTCTTTGTAAGGGAGTAAAATTTAGACAGCTAATAAAAGCACCCACATTAAGTTACTAGGGGCACCATAGAAAATTTTCAGGTACATCGGGATGTCTAACATTTTGGTAAAATGTCTCAAAGTTATGAAGCGTTTTACAAAAGGCAACGACTACTCCACACCATCAAAAGTGTTCTCTCACATCAAAGCAATTTTTTCTCTCCCACACCACTTATTTCATTTTCCACACCATCACTTTTCTCTCACACTACCAATAAAAACTCAAAATTAAAAAAAAAATTCTATCATTTTCTCTCTTCATCTTTTCTTCTTCCCTTCTTCTTCTCCTCCAGACACTGCCATCATCACCACCACCTCGCCACCGCCTCTTTTCTCCATCAAACACCACTACCACCACTTCACCTCTCTCACCCTCTTTGTATCTGAAAACAGGGTATTATCCCTTACTTTGGTTCAACATATATGCTCGATCGATACCGATTCTCAAGCTCATAAAAACATGAAAATTGTAATACTCTGAGTTATCTAATAAACACAATTTGAATCACTAGAAAATATTTTGAAATGAGTAAGTTATGGTCATTTTACTAAAATCACGCAAATATGTCTCGTAATGAAAACGGGGTAGTGACCATAACTTTCGACCAACTTATATGCTAGATCGAAACCGATTCTCAAACTCATCAAACACAAAAATTATAGTACTATGAGTTATCTAATAAACACAATTTGAATCACTTGCAAATATTTTGAAATGAGCAAGTTATGATCATTTTACTAAAGTTACGCAAATTTGTCTCGCAATGAAAACGGGGTAGTGTCCCTAACTTCCGGCCAACTTATATGCTCGACCGAGACTGATTCTTAAACTCGTCAAAACATGACAATTGTAGTACTATGAGTTTCTAATAAACACAATTTGAATATATTTTGAAATGAGAAACTTATTATCATTTTACTAAAGTCGCGCAAATCTATCTTGCATTGGTTGAGGCGAACATACTTTTTTTCCCGAAAAGATTTGTGCTACTTTAGTAAAATGACCATAACTTTCTTATTTTAAAACATTTTCAAGTGATTCAAATTGTGTTTGTTAGATAACTTATAGTACTAAAACTGTTATGCTTTGATAAGCTCGAGTATTGGTCTCGATTGAGCACATAGGTTGGCCGAAATTCAAGGACACTACCTCGTTTTCAGTTTTCCGAACAAATTTGCACGACGAGTCAACAACCCTTTACTTCCCAAAATTTGCCAAATTTTAAGTAATTAAAGGTTGGGGGGTGAAGACACTAGTCTTCAATTCTTCATTGCTCTCGTGATTATGCTTTCTCAAAATGAATAGAATTTATAATAAACATCCAGCCCAAGCACATGAAAAGATTCCAAAACCTAAATTATCCAAAACCAGAGTGAAATTTTAGGGAGCGAAGGAGGCCCCCCACCGCCCACCCTCCTCAAGATGAGTGGGGGTGTGCATCTCAATGAGAGTGGGCAGTGGGGGGCCTTCCGGATTGAGGGGGGCTCATGTGCACTATGCACAGAATCCCCTTATGTGCATCAACTCCAGCCGTTAGATTGTTCTAAACGGTTATCCTTCTCTCTCTCTCCATTAAATTACTCACTCTCTCTCTTTCTCTCCACACATTAAATTACAAATTAAAACATCTCGAGAAAAATAAAATGATCCAAATTTAATAAAACACATATTTCTAAGTAAATCTAATGGTCAAAATTTAATATTACACTAATCTCGAGAAAAATATAATGGGCAGAATTTAATGGAATACATATATCAAGGTAAATCTAACGGCTCAAATTTAATAGCACAAACATCTCGGTCCAAATTTAATAGTACATACATGTCAAATTTAATTATGCACTAATCTCGAGAAAAATATATGATTCAGCACGTACCTCAAGAAAATCTAATGGTTCTGCATGCATCTCAAGAAAAAATAGATGGTTCAGCACTCATTTCGATGAAAAATAAACGATCTAAATTTAATAGAACACACATCTCTAGGTGATCTAACGGTCCAAATTTAATAATACACTCATCTCGAGAAAAATCTAACAGTCCAACTTTAATAATTCACACATCTATAGGTAAATCTAACCGTTAGATTTTGGTGAAAGATCAAACCGTTGCGAGATGTGTGAATTATTAAATTTGGACTGTTAGATTTTTCTCGAGATGAATGTATTATTAAATTTGGATCGTTTATTTTTCATCGAAATGAGTGTTGAACCATCTATTTTTTCTCAAGATGCATGCAGAACTGTTAGATTTTCTTGAGGTATGTGCCGAATAATATATTTTTCTCGAGGTGAGTGCATAATTAAATTTGACATGTATATACTATTAAATTTGGACTGAGATGTTTGTGCTATTAAATTTGAGCCGTTAGATTTACCTTGATATGTGTGTTCCATTATATTTTTTTCGAGATTAGTGTAATATTTTGGACCGTTAGATTTACTTAGAAATGTGTGTTATATTAAATTTGGACCATTTTATTTTTCTCGAGATGTGTGTTGAATTGTGTAGATTTTGGTGAAAAAAATAAGTGAAAAATGTGTTTAATTTGTAATAATTTAGTGAAGAGAAAGGGATAAGTGATGTGAGATTTTATTTGTAATAATTTGGTGGAGAGAGAGTGATACATGATGTGTGTTTTAATTTGTAATTTAATGTGGAGAGAGAGAGAAAGAGATTTAATTTATAATCTAACGGAGAGAGAGAGTAATTTAATGGAGAAAGGAATACCAAACAATCTAACAGCTGGAATTGATGCACATGAAGGGATTGTAGATGTATGCACCACGTGTCCACCTGATATTTGATCCATGACGGGACAGAGCAGGTGGCAAATTCCTAAGTGAATACTATTAAATTACAAACCAACATCGGTATCAACACAGATCTCGGGGATTCATGCGCAGAATGCGCTGGAGCCCCTCATATGCAACAATTGGACTTTAAAACACGAGCTCTTCTAGGGAGCGAGGGATGGGTTCCCTCGAGATAAGCGATGGTGCGCATCTCGAAAGAGATGGGTGACTCGCTCCCTAGAATTTTCGTAAAAACACATTTATTGCAAATAATGTTATTTCAAACACTAATTCTAAATGGCGAGGAAAGGGGCGAGAAAGGTGTGACCGCTCATCAATGCGTGCCTTTACAAATCTCGAGGGGATAAGTGGTTACACTCCCACCCACGCCCGTTTCCTCGCCGCCTAGAATGACTCTATTTCAAACGAACCCGTCTAATTGGCGAGGGAAGCAGCGAGGGACCCCACAGGGGGCGGGGGAGCCGTCTATTTCCTTTGGGATGCGTGCGTTGAAAATTCAAACGCGCATCCTGAGGGGAATGGACGGCTCCCCCTCCCCCTGTGGGTCCCTCGCTGCTTCCCTCGACAATTAGAATTTTACATTTCAAATACTAGTCAAACGAACTCTTCCTCTCCAAAAGCTCAAGAAAAAAAAACTATCTGCCACTCTTCCTCTCCAAAAGCTCAAAGCTCTATTCCTCTCCAAAAACTCTCTACTCACTATTCTTCATTTGGATGGCAATGGCCATTAACACCACTTACTTGAACAACAGTTGGATATGTTCTGCTTCAATGGCAGAAGAAGATGAGAAGAAGATGTACATTACAGTAGAGGAGCTAAAGACCCATAACAAAGAAGGGGATCTTTGGATTTCCATACAAGGTAAAGTGTACAATGTATCAGATTGGGTTAAGGAGCATCCAGGTGGGGATCTTCCACTGAGGAATCTTGCAGGTCAGGATGTTACAAATGCCTTCATTGCTTATCATCCAGGTACTGCTTGGAAACTTCTTGATAAATTCTTCATTGGGTATTTATCAGATTACAAAGTATCTGAGGTATCAAATGATTACATGAAACTAGTGTCAGAGTTTACTAAAATTGGCTTGTTTGAGAAAAAGGATCATGGGATTTTTATTCAAATATGTGCTATTGTATTCATGGTCGCTCTTAGTGTTTATGGTGTTTTATGGTCTGATAGTGTTTGGGTTCATCTTGGTTGTGGTGGGTTGATGGGGTTTAGTTGGATTCAAAGTGGATGGCTAGGGCATGATTCAGGGCATTATAGGATTATGTGGAGTAATGGGTATAATAGGTTTGCTCAGATTCTGATAGGGAATTGTTTGGGTGGGATTAGTATTGCTTGGTGGAAATGGAACCATAATGCTCATCACATTGCTTGTAATAATTTGGAATTCGATCCGGATCTTCAGCATATGCCATTTTTCGCAGTTTCGGATAGATTGTTTAGCTCATTGACTTCATATTTCTACGACAGGAAGATGAATTTCAATGCGGTTACTAGGTTTTTAGTGAGTTATCAGCATTGGACTTTCTATCCTGTGATGTGTTTTGCTAGACTTAATATGTGTGCGCAGTCTGTTATATTGTTGTTGTCGAGAAGGAGAGTGCCTAATAGAGTTCAAGAGCTTGTTTGCTTGCTTGTGTTCTGGAGTTGGTATCCGCTTCTTGTTTCGTATCTTCCCAATTGGGGGGAGAGAGTGATGTTTGTGTTGGCGAGCTTTGCGGTTACTGGGATTCAACATGTTCAATTATGTGTGAATCATTTTTCGGCGAATGTTTATGTTGGTCTGCCTAGTGGGACTGATTGGTTCGAGAATCAGACCAATGGGGCGGTTAATATCACTTGTTCGTCTTGGATGGATTGGTTTCATGGTGGTTTGCAGTTTCATACTGAACATCATTTGTTCCCTAGGTTGCCTAGATGCAATCTTAGATTAGTTTCTCCATTTGTGAAGGACCTCTGCAAGAAGCACAACTTGCCTTACACAAGTGTATCATTTTACGAAGCGAATGCTATGACAATAGAGACTCTTAAAACTGCAGCTTTACAAGCTCGGGACCTCACCAACCCGATACCGAAGAATTTGGTCTGGGAGGCAGTGAACACACATGGTTGATGGTTTGTCAAGTTCTTTCTTCATTTAAATTATCAGAACCCACACCACATGCTATGGTTTGTCTGGTTTTGGTGCATGGAGGGAGGGCCATTTTCGTCGTCAATTACTGGTTCTTTGATCTTCACATGGTTTACTAGATGGCAGTATGGCACCAACTATTGGTCGCTCAAAATCATGCATCAAGAAGGTTCTTTCTTATCCTTGTTTGCCTTTAGCATCGCAAATAAAGACCTATTCGCAGGAAACTTGTTTGTATTTCTTCTATATAAGTAGCTATGTTTTTGTTTGTAACTTGAATATCTATCCGTTTCATTGGTTTATATGTTGTATCCTTCTTGGAAACAATTGTTGTTAAGATTTTGGTTCATATGAATTCCAAGATTTGTTTCTTATATATTTTTGTGTTCTTTTACCTTCTCTCTACTAATTTTAAGTCATAGTCTGGAACATGAGAACAAGAACAAACATCAATCAACGACAAGATAATACTTGGAGAGCTGAACCCACGACCTGTGTTCAAATTTGAGTTCTAGCATTACCATTAAAAATCTGAATCAACATATTTGTTACAAAGGGAAGAACACGATCTACTTATAAGTAATTTAGATGAGACTTTTTTTGGTTACATTCTCCCAATTTTGAAGGTATGGAGCAATTGTTTCGAGGTATAGACCTCAGGTTGAATCAATAGTGTTTGTAGTGGTCCGGTTCCAAGTTTCAGTATAGCAGCCTGGTTACGCTGTGGTCTATGGGGACTTCAAGCCAACTCATGTGTCCATGTGCCTCGACAAAAAGTTGATCTGCTCTGTTTGTAACATCTATTACCAAAAATACATAACCATGCTTCTGCAGTATTTCCACTTGATTTATGATAAACCTGTTCTCGAACAAACCGACCTCATTTTACTGCCTTACTGCATAAATAATTATATACGTGTTCATCCATTAATGGAATAAATTGCATATCAGCTTCTGTCTGTAATATATGAGATCATTTCGACTCAGACCAACACGCCTGAGTTCCAGATAGTTTCACTGCTCTGAAACAATGTAACGTAGCTCCTAATTGATTTTGCTAGGAGTCATGCTGGACCAACAATGTTTCACATGGTGTTCTCCACTTTTGAAATCACCATCACCCCGTTTGCTATACATAGCGTCCCATAATCTAAAAAACACGCTAAGTCTACCATCTTAGCTAACAGATATTCCATAAATATTCAACGCAAAATGTACCCCAACCTTCTAATGTCGAAAAATCTCTGAACAGCAAAACTGGAAGATCATACGTGGAATCTCAACAATTAGGAGAGTTGAATCCGGATGAATTAATGGCTTATGGGGTCACGTGACCATAATAATTCAAGGAGTTGTGGGCTTAAATCAAGGAAACAACAAAAGGAGATGCATACCCCCTGAAACTAATGTTTAACCCTTTAAAGTTGACTAATTAGACTTGTCTACCTAGAGTGGCCTTTTTTGGTAGGGTCATATCGAGTCAAAAACCTATCACTTTCAAAAATTCGGTGATTCTAAATGGCGAGGAAACGGGCGATTTGCCAAAATTTAAGTAAGCTCGTGTGCATGTGCATGTGCATGAGCTCATCATGTGCACTTATTTCACTCATCAAATTTAGGTAAAATCAATCTAAATAGCTCTCTCTTCACTAACTTATTACAAATTAAACAGAAATTCTAAATGTCGAGGTTTTGGGCGAGGAAAACAGCGAGGGAAATGAGGTGGACGGGGTGAAAACCGTTCACCCTCCTCGGGATGTGAGCGTTGACTTTTCGCGCGCACATCCCAAAGAGGGTGGATGGTTTCCACCCCCTCCACCTCATTTCCCTCGCTGTTTTCCTCGCCCAAAACCTCGACAGCTAGCAAAGCTCCAAATTAAATTACTCACTCTCTCTCTCTCTTTCTCTTCACTAACTTATTGCAAATTAAACTAAACGTCACCTATTACAAATTAAACCACATTTTTTACTTATTTTTTCACCAAAATCTACACAATTCAACACACATTTCAAGAAAAAATCAAATAGTCCAAATTTAATAAAACAAGCATCTCTAGGTAAATCTAATGGTCCAAATTTAATATTACACTAATCTCGAGAAAAATTTAATGGTCCAAATTTAATAAAATACACATATCAAGGTAAATCTAATGGTCTAAATTTAATGGAATACACATATCAAGGTAAATCTAATGGTCCAAATTTAATATTACACTCATCTCAAGAAAAATCTAACGGTCCAAATTTAATAGTTCACACATCTCTAGGTAAATCTAACCGTTAGATTTTTGTGGAATATCGAATTGTTAGATTATCCTCGAGATATGTGTTGAACAGTTTAGATTTTGGTAAAAGATCTCTAGTTAAATCTAACGGTACAAATTTAATTATGCACTTATCGCGAGAAAAATCAAATGATTCAAATTTAATAGAACACGTGTGAATTATTAAATTTGGATCGTTAAATTTTTATCGAGATGAATGTACTATTAAATTTGGACCATTAGATTTACGTAGAGATGTGTGTTCTATTAAATTTGAACCATTTAATTTTTCTCGCGATAAGTGCATAATTAAATTTGTACCGTTAGATTTAACTAGAGATCTTTTACCAAAATCTAAACGGTTCAACACACATCTCGAGGTTAATCCAACAATTCGATCTTTCATCAAAATTTAACGGTTAGATTTACCTAGAGATGTGTGAACTATTAAATTTGGACCGTTAGATTTTTCTTGAGATGAGTGTAATATTAAATTTGGACCATTAGATTTACCTTGATATGTGTGTTCCATTAAATTTGGACCATTAGATTTTGATCGAGATTAGTGTAATATTAAATTTGGATCGTTAGATTTACCTAGAGATGTGTGTTCTATTAAATTTGAAGCATTTGATTTTTCTCGAGATCTGTGTTAAATTGTGTAGATTTTGGTGAAAAATGTGGTTTAATTTGTAATAGGTGATGTTTGGTTTAATTTGTAATAAATTACCGAAGAGAAAGAGATTTAATTTCTAATAAGTTAGTGAAGAGGGAGAGCCATTAGATTGATTTTACCTAAATCTTACGGCTGAAATAAGTAGGGGTGAGAATCCCATCCCGCGACCCGATCCCGTCCCGTCCCAATTTTTCCGGGTTTTAATGGGATTGAATAATTTCATCCCAATCTCGTCCCGTCCCGATCTAGAATGGGATGGGATGGGATGAATATTTTCAATCCCGCCAATCCCGTCCCGTCTCGAACTAATTTTTTAATATTAATTATTAATATTTTTATTTACTTATTTATTTATTTTATAAACTTACGATATGGACTAAATACATAATAATCCTGACCACTGATCATCTTTTCATTCTCAAATTTTTTTTTCCTTTCAAAGGCACCCTATTTATACCTCTAATCATTGATGCATTTATTCTTAATAAACCATATTCAAGTGGAGGCTTGCAGCCACAGTTTATCTTCCAAATTTTGTGTAGAAGTTAGTTGTCTTTTGCTTCAGAATTCATGATATTGTATCATGTTTCATGCCACTTTTTTTAATTGGTCATTTAATTCATAGCCACTTTTTTTTTTAATGTCTGAAGAAATGGTTGAGCCGATAAAAGCTAGGATTAGAGATCCTAAGTTGGGACTTGGGAAGCAAAAACAAGATGACTATTTTACTGCAGAAGACAATATTCAACGTAAAAAACTTGATATTGAGCTTGAGGAGACAGAAGAGAATGTAAAGAAGCGGGAGGTATGTTTTTATTGAACTCATCTCTCTTGAAACCTTACTTCATCAGATACTTTGTGCTTGATGCATTCTTTTCTTAAACCTACATTCAATAGTAGAGGCAGCATATAGCATATATGTGTCTCTTTTAATGGATGATATATGATAAGGGACCATCAAGTTTGGAGGGTCCTGAGAATTTCCTGCAGTTTTTATTACCTGGTGGCTTCTACTGCCTGCTTCGTGCACATTAAAATCTAGGTGATAGCAGAGCGTGAGCAGAAAATTCAATCTGAGGTGAAAGAAATACGCAAGGTGTTCTATTGTGATCTCTGCACGCTGATCCCGTCCCGATCCAGTATGAACGGGATGTGTATATCTCGTCCCATCCCATCCCGTACCTACCCCTAAAAATAAGTGCACATGAGCGCCCCTCAATCCAATTAAAGGGTGGGTTGAAGACATTAATCTTCCTTGCTCTCATGATTATGCTTTCTCAAAATGAGTAGCATTTATAATAAACTTTCAGCCCAAGCCCAAGGGAGGCTCTTGCGCAGGAAGCACAGGACGAGGTCCTATGCACAGATCTGATTCAACGGTTTAGATCGATGGATTTGAAAAAAATGGATTTTTTTTTGAAATCCATCGATCTGAATCATTGGATCAGATCCAACGGCTCAGATCTGTGCACAGGACCTCGTCCTGTGCTTCCTGCGCAGGAGCCCCTCGAATCCCTCCTGCGCAGGTGTCTCAGCCGTTATATTTTCTCATATCATATAAGACGAGGGAGGTTTGGGCGGGAATTTTTTTTTAAATTAAATCTGGATTTCAAATCCAATTGATATGATCCTATCCAACGGTTGAGACACCTGTGCAGGACTCCATCCAGCCCACTGTGCGCAGGAGCCCCCCTCGATCCAATCAGAACATCGGAGTCAGATTATGCACCACGTGTTTACCTGATATTTGGTCCATGAAGGGACCTACCACGTGGCAGATTACTAAATGGGTACGAACCAACATCGGTAAGAACACAGCATATTCCACTCTGTCTCTCTCACAAAGTGACAACAGCTCACTGAAACAGTAAACCAAACATACCATTTTTCAAGCAGATTTTTGTGAAATTTTTTTTCACAAAACCAAATATATCTTAAAAAACCCATTTTTCGATTTTTTGTGATCTTGTTTTTCTGTAATAAAAAAAAAAAAAAAAAAAAAAACTTACAAAAAAAAAAAAAAAAAAAGGGCTCTCTTTAGCTCACTCACTTGAACAACACTTGGATCTGTTGTGCTTCAATGGCAGAAGAAGATGAGAAGAAGATGTACATTACAGTAGAGGAGCTAAAGACCCATAACAAAGAAGGGGATCTTTGGGTTTCCATACAAGGCAAAGTGTACAATGTATCAGATTGGGTTAAGGAGCATCCAGGTGGGGATCTTCCACTGAGGAATCTTGCAGGTCAGGATGTTACAAATGCCTTCATTGCTTATCATCCAGGTACTGCTTGGAAACTTCTTGATAAATTCTTCATTGGGTATTTATCAGATTACAAAGTATCTGAGGTATCAAATGATTACATGAAACTAGTGTCAGAGTTTACTAAAATTGGCTTGTTTGAGAAAAAGGGTCATGGGGTTTTTATTCAAATGTGTGCTATTGTGTTCATGCTTGCTCTTAGTGTTTATGGTGTTTTATGGTCTGATAGTGTTTGGGTTCATCTTGGTTGTGGTGGGTTGATGGGGTTTATTTGGATTCAAAGTGGATGGCTAGGGCATGATTCAGGGCATTATAGGATTATGTGGAGTTATGGGTATAATAGGTTTGCTCAGATTCTGACTGGGAATTGTTTGGCTGGGATTAGTATTGCTTGGTGGAAATGGAACCATAATGCTCATCACATTGCTTGTAATAGTTTGGAATTTGATCCGGATCTTCAGCATATGCCATTTTTTGCAGTTTCGGATAGCTTGTTTAGCTCATTGACTTCGTATTTCTACGAAAGGAAGATGAATTTCGATGCGGTTACTAGGTTTTTAGTGAGTTATCAGCATTGGACTTTCTATCCTGTGATGTGTTTTGCTAGACTTAATCTGTTTGCGCAGTCTGTTATATTGTTGTTGTCGAGAAGGAGAGTGCCTAATAGAGTTCAAGAGCTTGTTTGCTTGCTTGTGTTCTGGAGTTGGTATCCGCTTCTTGTTTCGTATCTTCCCAATTGGGGGGAGAGAGTGATGTTTGTGTTGGCGAGCTTTGCGGTTACTGGGATTCAACATGTTCAATTCTGTTTGAATCATTTTTCGGCGAATGTTTATGTTGGTCTGCCTAGTGGGACTGATTGGTTCGAGAATCAGACCAATGGGACGGTTAATATCACTTGTTCGTCTTGGATGGATTGGTTTCATGGTGGTTTGCAGTTTCAGATTGAACATCATTTGTTCCCTAGGTTGCCTAGATGCAATCTTAGATTAGTTTCTCCATTTGTGAAGGACCTCTGCAAGAAGCACAACTTGCCTTACACAAGTGTGTCATTTTATGAAGCGAATGCTATGACAATAGGGACTCTTAGAACTGCAGCTTTACAAGCTCGGGACCTCACTAACCCGATACCGAAGAATTTGGTCTGGGAGGCAGTGAACACACATGGTTGACGGTTTGTCAAGTTCTTTCTTCATCTAAATTATCAGAACCCACACCACATGCTATGGTTTGTCTGGTTTTGGTGCATGGAGGGAGGGCCATTTTCTTCGTCAATTACTGGTTCTTTGATCTTCACATGGTTTACTAGATGGCAGTATGGCACCAACTATTGGCCGCTCAAAAGCATGCATCAAGAAGGTTCTTTCTTATCCTTGTTTGCCTTTAGCATCGCAAATAAGGACCTATTCGCAGGAAACTTGTGTGTATTTCTTCTATATAAATAGCTATGTTTTTGTTTGTAACTTGAATATCTATCCGTTTCAATTGGTTTATATGTTATATCCTTCTTGGAAACAATTGTTGTTAAGATTTTGGTTCATATGAATTCCAAGATTTGTTTCTTATATATTTATCTGCTCTTTTACCTTCTCTGTGCTAATTTTAAGTCATAGTCTGGAACATAAGAACAAGAACAAACATCAATCAACGACAAGATAATACTTGGAGAGCTGAACCCACGACCTGTGTTCAAATTTGAGCTCTAGCATTACCATTAAAAATCTAAATCAACGTATTTGTTACAAAGGGAAGAACACGATCTACTTATAAGTAATTTAGACGAGACTTTTTTTTGTTACATTCTCCCAATTTTGGAGGTATGGAGCAATTGTTTCGAGGTATAGACCTCAGGTTCGTTGAATCAATAGTGTTTGTAGTGGTCTGGTTCCAAGTTTCAGTATAGCAGCTTGTTTGCGCTGTGGTCTATGGGGACTTCAAGCCAATTCATGTGTCCATGTGTGTGAGACCCTGGAGTGGGCGGACCTGAGGGTGAGGGTGAGAGTTGGAGCTCAATAGGCCCAATAAAGGTTGGACGAGCTACAAAGGGGGACATAGTCCCACATCGCCTGGGTGCAAGAGGGGGATGTGCTACTTATGTGCGAGGTCGAATCCCCATAGTAATGATAAAGCCGTGCGGGCCGGTTGGGTCACAATGTGCCTCGACAAAAAGTTGATCTGCTCAGTTTGTAAAATCTATCTATTACCAAAAATAACCATGCTTCTGCTGTATTTCCACTTGATTTATGATAAACCCGTTCTCGAACAAACTGACCTCATTATACTGCCTTAGACTGCATATATAACTATATACCTGTTGATCCATTAATGGAATCAATTGCATATCAGTTTCTGTCTGTAATATATGAGATCATTTCGACTCAGACCAACACGCCTGAGTTCCAGATAGTTTCACTGCTCTGAAACAATGTAACGTACTATGCATAGCTCCTAAATGATTTTGCTAGGAGTCATGCCGGCCCAACAATGTTGCACATGGTGTTCCCCACTTTTGAAATCACCATCACCCCGTTTGCTATACATAGCGTCCCATAATCTAAAAAACGCGCTAAGTCTACCATCTTAGCTAACAGATATTCCATAAATATTCAACGCAAAAAGGACCCCAACCTTCTAATGATGACCCTCATCATTAAACCAATGCTGTGTATATAAATTTCAATGAGTTGAGTGTTGGGATCACCTGCAATTCTCATGAAAAAGACATCTAGGTAGGCCTACAATTCACTCTTCTTCACATCAAATCCAGTTGTTGCTCCTTCCCATCACTAGGAAATTGAGCCTCAGTGAATTTTCCGTATTAAGGGTGTTCCATAACAACACATTTTAATTGGAAAAGCTTTAGGCTCTGCGAAAACACTTGTAAGCGTTATTGAGATGCGTCCGATGAGATCATGATGATTTCATCTAGTTGCAATACTACAATGTGAAACAAACTGATAAAATTAGACCTTTGGATGGAAATCGACATGAGGTGCCACCGCTACACATATTCTGGTTTGGCTGACTCTAGAAGTAGGTTTGCAAATTTGATAAGAGGAACAAAAATGAATGAACACGTATCCCATCAAAGCTCAATAATTTTTCTAGCCGACTATTGGGTAGATATTCAAATGTAGCTCACCCACTTCTATACAGGTGGAAGCTTCTCACACTGGTCCCATCAAAGTTTTATCTGTACTTTTCTGATGTTTCTTCATGAGAAATGCGAGATATATAAGAAGCTATAAGACAAGCTTCTCTTAGAGGACATTTTCAGTACTCATTTGGCTTATCATGGCATCTTCTTCTTCTTCTACATCTTTGCATTTTGTTTTGTTGGTTTTCATACAAGTTTGGGGTTGTTTTGCTACTCGGATACCGCTGGGGTCGAAGTTGGTGGCCAGAGATAACCAGGCATGGGTGTCCAACAACAGAACGTTTGCATTTGGGTTCACGCCATTGGATTCGGAAGATCAGTTTCAGTTGTCAATCTGGTATGCACAGCTCCCGGGTGATCGAGTTACAGTCTGGTCAGCAAACAGGTAAATTTCATACTCAGATTCATTATCTTTTTAGGAGATGTTTTAGTTAATCCACTTGGGAGGGAGTGTGTTTTAGTGTTACATTGATTGGATTTAGTAAAGTTTTCGCCACAACTAAAAACTTCCGTACTGTATAGTTGATCATAAATATGGCTAAAGAGTTTCATGTGTTTCATTACGATATTTGGTTGTTGGCTAAAGTAAACTTTAATGCAAAAACATGCTTTTCTTGAGGGTCATTTTCTCGAAGGAAAACGAAATCATACTAATTAAGCTAAAGTATTCAGATTGGAATTCGACTTATTTCAAACAATACTATCAGCAATGAGAAATAAGTTCAGAAAGAGTAGATTTGCAAACAAACTTGAGTAGCCTTGAGCCTACGAAACTTGATCAAGTAACCATGCCATATTCTCAAGAAAACCTCAAACAACCTTCAGCAAAAGGTTACCCGAACACGAAACAAGGGAATAATAATTGAAAAAAAAATGCAAGTAGAAAGTTTATGCTTTCCTAATCTAGAAGTATAAGATTTAGAATATCAAATATTGGTGACGATTAGATTATATTGACTTTTGCTTTGAAATATAAGTTCTGAAATGATTTCCTAAATGTGAAATCGACGTTGCATGTTGACTTATTACAAAAAAAAAATTTAACAAATAATTAAGTCAATCTCCAGACTTATTAGGAGATTTTAGGCATGTTTTTATTTCTTTAGAAAGGCTTTTGCAGGTCATTGACTGGTAAGAATTTCATTTTCTCTGAATCATCTCATTAGAAACAAACCAGTTGGACAAGATGCAACAGTGGAGCTTGACAACTCTGGAAATCTTGTACTCATGGACCAAAGAACCACCATATGGGCATCAAACACTTCATACTCAGGAGTCGAATCAGCTGATATGTCAGATTCCGGCAACTTCATCCTCTACAACAGGACGCTTAGTCCACTATGGCAAAGCTTCTCACACCCATCTGATACACTTCTTCCGAACCAGCCTCTAAGGGTCTCATTAGAGCTCACTTCATCAAAGTCTGCATCACATGGAGGATACTATGCATTAAACATGTTACAACAGTCAAATTCACTAAGCTTAGGCCTTACCTACAACTCACCTAATGTGTCTGCAAAAGTTCTTAAGAACTACTCCTATTGGTCAGGGCCAGAAGTCTCGAATGTAACTGGGGATGTTATTGCTCAATTGGATGAAAATGGAAATTTCGGGATAATATATGGTGCGCTCTTGGACGGGGTAGTGTATGTGTATAAAAGTACTATAGACAATGGTGGAGGTACAGGAACTAGGTCTGGGGACAAGGTAGTCCTACGTAGGTTGATACTCGAGACAAATGGAAACCTACGTCTTTATCGATGGGATAATGATATAAATGGCTCTCGGCAGTGGGTAGCTGAATGGGCAGCTGTCAGGACTAGTACCATTGGTTAGGGAAATCAAGGTTCAGAGGCCTTTCAAGACTTTCCTAATGGTCTCAAAACTCAATGTTCCCTTTTGAAAAGTGCCCAAATGCTTAGCATCTATAATATAGGGGGAAGGTTTGAGCTCTTGACTGTGAGGACGTGTTGCCTCCATTGCATAGTCGGGCCAGACTGTACCGCTAGCATTTTTATTGTTTTCTTTGCATTGCTTTTCAACTTCAAACTTGTATTTCCATCGATCGATAGCATCGAACTAGTCTTGAGCAACGTCCTTCCGAACGTTCCTCCCCATTGTAATCTATTGAATGTGAATGAGAGCTTTTACTGACTATTGTGCATTGTTATATTGTCTACAGATTGATATTGTGCATTCTCAAGTTAATATTTGTGCTCGTCAAAGTAACTACTCATAGGCTTACTAGTGAATTGGATAGCTAGTGCCGCACGGATTACTAGTCCGTGACAGTTGGTATCAGAGCCAGAGCTTGTTGAATGCAAACCAGGATGCAGGAAGTAAATGAGCGCCTTAGCGCTATGGAGGAACGACAGGCCAGTCGAATGCATAGACTGGAAAGCAGAATGGACCAGTTGAACACTTTGGGAGAACAGATTAGTCGGTTGGATGGACTCTTTTCACTGGCAGACAGAGTGGATTCGCTGGCCGAGCATGTTGATAACTTAGAGGGACGAACAGTCGCAATGGAAGAGTCGCCTCACCCCACAGCTCAGGTGATGAGTGACTTCCAATTACAGTTGGAGGACTTATTTGCAAGGGTTGGCTTGCTTACTAAGGCCACAGGGACGACTGACCACCCCAGGATGAAAGTACCCGAGCCAAAATCATATGCTGGGGCACGAGATGGGAAGGAGTTAGAGAACTTCTTGTTTGATCTGGAGCAGTATTTTCGCGCGGTGAACCCCGAATCAGAAGAAGCCAAGGTTACCATGGCGACCATGTACTTAGCAGGTGATGCGAAACTATGGTGGAGAACCAAATATGCAGATATGGAAGAAGGTCGCATCCTTATTAGAACTTGGGCAGATCTCAAAAAGGAACTCAGAAATCAATTCTTGCCTGAGAACACTGATTTCTTAGCAAGGAGGAAGCTCCACACCATCAAACAAACAGGCAATATTCGAGACTATGTCCGACAATTCTCAACTTGCTTGCTAGATATTCGAGACATGTCTGAGAAGGACAAAGTTTTTTGTTTCATGGAACAAGCTCAGCCGCTTCTACAAGCAGAATTGCAAAGGCAGAAGGTGACAGACATTACAAGTGCTATTGCGGCAGCAGAAAGATTTAGCGATTATATGCCCATGACTGGATCCACTTCGCTCAATCACTCCACAGCTAGAACTGGCAGTACCAATTCAAGCTCAGGGTCGAATGCTCGCTCACCTCACCAAAACTGGGGAAACTCAAGTCAGAATCGAGGAAACTATAATTCCCGGCCGTCCAACCAGAATTGGAGTTCCAACAAAAATTGGAATGCCAGCTCTAGCAACTCAAATTACAACAACAAAGGAGGGCAAAATTACTCTGGGCAGTGGAGACCATCTGCCCCTGCCCCATGCATTCTTTGCAATAGCAGGGATCACCCAACAGGCAAATGTCCATCCAAACCAGCTCTACACTCATTAATGTCCTTGCTTCAAGCAGAACCTTCTAACCCGACCGCATCGAGCTCGAACCCCACCAACAGTGAGACCTCCCAAATGGGAGCTCTACGCAAGCTCAATGCTGTCAAAGGAGAAATGTATGAGCACCCACACAAGAAGGCTTTACAATACATCGACATCACTATCAATGGGTTCCCTTCCCAAGCATTGTTGGATTCCGGAGCGACAGACAATTTTATTGCCCCAGATGAAGCTAGACGTGTGGGTCTGAACTTAGAAGGAGATGTGGGTAAGTTGAAAGCTGTCAACTCTGAGGCAATCTCTATTAATGGTGTGGCTAGAGCTGTGCCACTACAGGTTGGTCCATGGGAAGGAAGATCAAACTTCTTGGCCGTTCCACTTGATGATTTTAAGGTGATTCTTGGCCAAGAATTCTTCCGAGGAGCTGCAGCAGGACCATTACCTTTCATGGACTCCTTGGGGTTTTTCGGACCCAGACTACGCATTGTACCAACCTCAATTCGACCAACAACTCATGATAGAATATTGTCGGCGCTCCAAGTCAAGAGGGGCTTGGCCAAAGGAGAAGATACATACTTAGCTGTGGCAAAGCTAGAGATGGAAGATGATACTAGCAAAATCCCTGAGGAAGTTGCCCAAGTTATTGCTGACTTCAGCGCAGTAATGCCGAATGAATTGCCAAAGAATCTACCTCCCAGAAGGCTCATTGATCACGAAATTGAGTTAGTCCCTGGTGCCAAGCCACCCGCACGTAGTCCATATCGCATGAGCCCTCCAGAGCTGACCGAATTGAGAACACAACTAGATGGCTTGTTGGAGTCAGGATTCATTAGGCCCTCTAAAGCACCTTATGGGGCACCTGTTCTTTTTCAGCGGAAACATGATGGCAGTCTTCGCCTTTGTGTTGATTATAGAGCCTTGAATAAAGTCACTATAAAGAACAAATACCCGTTGCCGCTCATTGCAGACTTATTCGACCAACTTGGATCCGCCAGATACTTCACAAAACTCGACTTGAGATCAGGTTACCATCAGGTCCGCATTGCTGCTGGTGACGAACCCAAAACTGCTTGTTCTACTAGATATGGGTCATATGAGTTCCTAGTAATGCCCTTCGGCTTGACCAATGCCCCAGCTACATTTTGCACCCTTATGAATGGCCTGTTCCGTCACCTTCTGGACAAGTCTGTGGTTGTCTATCTTGACGACATTGTGGTTTATAGTGGGACTATAGAAGAACACCTACATCATTTGCGAGAAGTGTTCCAAATCCTTAAGGATAATCATCTCTTTGTCAAGAAGGAAAAGTGCTCATTCGGCCAGACCCAGATCAATTTCTTGGGTCATGTTATTGGCGATGGCAAGATTCGGATGGACATGGAGAAAGTCAAGGCAATCCATGATTGGAACTCTCCTAAGAACGTGTCTCAACTACGTTCTTTCCTTGGACTCGCAAACTATTATCGTCGCTTCATAAGGGACTACTCTAAGAGAGCGGTTGCCCTGACAAATTTGTTGAAACAAGACCGAACATGGGAATGGGATAGGCAGTGTGAAGCTTCATTCCAAGACTTGAAATTGGCCGTGATGAAAGATCCAGTATTGGCCTTGCCAGACATCACCAAGCCCTTTGAAGTACAAACAGATGCATCTGATTATGCATTAGGGGGAGTTTTACTTCAAGATGGTCACCCGGTAGCATATGAGAGTCGAAAGTTGAATGATACAGAGTCTCGTTACTCAGCTCAGGAAAAGGAATTGCTAGCCATTGTACATTGTTTACGGGTGTGGAGACACTACCTCTTGGGATCTCAAGTTCTTGTTAAAACGGATAATGCTGCAGCAAGCCATTTCCTTACTCAGAAGATGCTAACCTCCAAGCAATCTCGATGGCAGGAAAAATTAGCAGAATTTGACTTAGTATTGGAATACAAGCCAGGGCGCACTAACAATGTAGCTGATGCACTCAGTAGAAGGGCAGACCTTGCAGTGCTAACCCATACTGGTCCGAGTCACACCATCTTGGAGAAGATCAAAGTAGGCCTACAGACGGATCCACAAGCGAAGGCGATTACAGAGTTGATCAAGCAGGGCAAAACTCGACGGTTCTGGATAAAAGATGGAGCAATACTCACAACTGGTAATCGCCTCTATGTTCCGAGAACTTCTGGTTTGAGGAAAGAACTTTTGAGAGAATGCCATGACACCCATTGGGCGGGACATCCAGGTTGGAGACGGACACTTGCATTGCTAGAGAGGGGGTACTATTGGCCGCAGATACAGGAGGATGTAATGGCCTATGTTCGAACATGTCTTATTTGCCAGCAAGATAAGGTTGAAAGAGATCGACCAGTTGGCTTACTAGAGCCCCTGCCTGTTCCAACTCGTCCTTGGGAAAGTGTTTCCATGGACTTCATTACTGGGTTACCGAAAGTGGAGGATTTCAGGAGCATCCTTGTAGTTGTTGACCGATTCTCAAAGTATGTGACATTTGTGCCGACCGGACTAACTTGCACAGCCGAAGATACGGCGCAATTGTTCCTCAAGCATGTAGTGAAGTATTGGGGACTGCCCGAAAACATTGTTAGCGATCGTGATGCTCGATTCACAGGAAAGTTCTGGAAGGAGTTGTTCAAGCTCTTGGGATCCAAACTTAATATGTCGACAAGCCAACATCCCCAATCTGACGGACAGACTGAGCGCTTTAACTCTATGCTTGAAGAATACCTTCGTCATTTTGTAAGTGCAAACCAGAAAAATTGGGTGGGACTACTTGATGTTGCACAATTCTGTTTCAACTTACAAAAGAGCTCAGCTACTCACTCCAGCCCCTTTCAATTAGTCACTGGTCAGCAACCATTGACACCACATACAGTGCTGACCGGATACCAAGGACCCAGCCCAAGAGCTCTTGAATTTGTCAAAGCCTGGCAGAAAAACATTGAAGTTGCTCGAGCCTATCTTGAGCAAGCCTCCCGTCACATGAAGAAATGGGCCGACAAGAAACGACGAATCGATCCTTTTGAAGTCGGGGACTTGGTATTGGTGAAGCTAGATATGTTCAACAAGTATAAACGGACAGCTAGAGCACACAACAATCTGTTTCGCAAGTATGAGGGACCGGTACAGATTATTGAGAAAGTAGGCAAAGTCTCCTATCGCGTCAAGTTACCACATTGGCTCCGTTTCACCCATCCTGTCTTCCATGCAAGTAACTTGAAGTCTTACCATGCCGATGCCGCTGATCCCACAAGAAATGTATCTACCCGAGCATTGCCTAAGCATCCTTCTAAGCCAGATCGAGAAGTGGAAGAAATCTTAGCTGACCGCCTCATCAACAACACAGGCCCGGATAGAGAATATTTGGTCAAGTGGCAGGATGAACCTCCTTCAGAGATCAGTTGGGAGCCAGTTGAGCATCTGCTGCCATACCTCTCAAAACTGGAAGAGTACTTGGAAAAGTTCGCTGCGAGGGCGTCAGCGAATTGAGTGTGGGAGAGTGTCAGGACTAGTACCATTGGTTAGGGAAATCAAGGTTCAGAGGCCTTTCAAGACTTTCCTAATGGTCTCAAAACTCAATGTTCCCTTTTGAAAAGTGCCCAAATGCTTAGCATCTATAATATAGGGGGAAGGTTTGAGCTCTTGACTGTGAGGACGTGTTGCCTCCATTGCATAGTCGGGCCAGACTGTACCGCTAGCATTTTTATTGTTTTCTTTGCATTGCTTTTCAACTTCAAACTTGTATTTCCATCGATCGATAGCATCGAACTAGTCTTGAGCAACGTCCTTCCGAACGTTCCTCCCCATTGTAATCTATTGAATGTGAATGAGAGCTTTTACTGACTATTGTGCATTGTTATATTGTCTACAGATTGATATTGTGCATTCTCAAGTTAATATTTGTGCTCGTCAAAGTAACTACTCATAGGCTTACTAGTGAATTGGATAGCTAGTGCCGCACGGATTACTAGTCCGTGACAGCAGCTGTATCTAACCCGTGTGATATCGCAGGGATTTGTGGAAACGGGATATGTAATTTGGATGCAGGTAAGAGTAAAACCAATGCTAGCTGCACTTGCCTGCCAGGGAGTCCTCACCTAGATGACGGTGACACCCAGTGTTTCATGAATTCGTCGTTGAAATCTAATTGTAAGAACTTGACGTCAGAGTTCAAAATCATAACGGTGCCTCAGACAAATTACTACTACTTAGATTTTTCGGTTATAGTGAATTACAGCAACATTGCAACAAGTTCAAAGTGTGGTGATACTTGTTTAACAAACTGTGATTGTGTCGCTTCAGTTTACGGGCTTAAGGAAGAGAAACCCTACTGTTGGGTTCTGAGAAGTTTGGAATTTGGGGGGTTTGAAGACCCCAGTTCGACTTTGTTTGTGAAGGTTAGGAATGATGGCTCTGATTCTAGATGGTCTGGAGGGTCATCGAAAGGGTCTAGTATTAAGCACAACAAGGTTCTGCTTCTTCCTATTATGCTATGTTTTTTGGTTCTTATTGCATTCCTTTGTTTCTTGTTATATTATAGTCTTCATCGAAGAAGTTCCTTCAAGAAAAACTTTGAAGGGCCTTTAACAGTATCAGGCACTCCATTGAGTTTTAGTTACCGAGATCTCCAAAGTGCAACAAATAACTTCTGCGAGTTGCTTGGGGCAGGTATGAATTTCGATATCTGGGTATTCTCATAATCCTGTTCTAACAAGTAGAAATTGTTGAAATGATGTTTCTTACTTTGTTTGATGTTTGTCATTGCAGGAGGATTTGGGAGTGTGTACAAGGGAAGCCTAGGAGATAGTACATTGATTGCGGTGAAGAAACTAGAGAGGTTTCTGCCTCATGGTGAGAAGGAATTCATAACAGAAGTGAATACCATTGGTTCTATGCATCACATGAACTTAGTTCGGCTTTGCGGGTTCTGCTCCGAGAGGTCACACCGGTGAGGAATAGTCTACTCAAATTAAACTTCTTCTTTGTTACATTTGTTATCAGCCGATTCTTATCTGCTCATATGTGATTGTTAACAGGCTTCTAGTGTACGAGTTCATGAAAAATGGGTCCCTAGACAAATGGATCTTCCCTTCTTCATACTATAGCAAAGAGCTTAAAGAAAGGCTTCTGACTTGGGAAACTCGCTTTAATATAGCCATTGCTACCGCACAAGGGATAGCGTACTTTCATGAACAATGCCGGAACAGAATTATTCACTGTGACATCAAGCCAGAAAACATCCTCCTAGATGAAAACTTCTGCCCAAAAGTATCTGACTTCGGGTTGGCAAAGTTGATGGCAAAAGAGCATTCTCATGTTGTCACCATGGTTAGAGGTACTAGAGGCTACCTAGCTCCTGAATGGATTAGTAATCGCCCTATCACTGTGAAAGCCGACGTTTATAGCTATGGAATGCTCTTGCTAGAGATCATTGGTGGTAGGAGAAACCTCGATACGTCTTTGGATCCAACCGACTTTTTCTTTCCTGGTTGGGCGTTTAAGGCAAGTTGATTGGCAAAGCACACATTTTCCTACATTGTTTAGTTAGTTGATAACGATATACATTTGGTTGTTAAAAGCTATTAACAATGACAATGCTGATTCCAACAGGAGTTGACAAACGGGACACCAACGAAAGTTGCAGATAGAAGACTAGCGGGGATGGTGGATGAAGATGACCTAGTGAGAGCCTTGGAGGTAGCTTTTTGGTGCATTCAAGATGAGGTGTGGATGAGACCTTCAATGGGGGAAGTAGTGAAAATGTTGGAAGGATCAGTTGACATCAACCCACCTCCGATGCCTCAGACAGTGTTTGAATTGATTGAAGAAGGACTAGATCATGTATACAGAACAATGAAGAGGGACTTCACTTACATTCCATCTTCTCGTGCTACTTGTAGTTACTCCATCAACACAAAACCATCTCTAGCTACTTGTAGTTCCGCAACCATGTCACCAAGATGATGCACAAGTTTTTGTCACTGTTGCATTGTCCATGCCTGCAATACCATTTTACAGTTCCATCTTATACCACACCGCGCTCTTCTGCACTTGTACCAAAACCAAAACCAAAAACAAAAAAGAAGGAAAAACCTGTTTTCATGGCTCATTTTATTAAAAGGAAATTTTGAATATTAAAGTTCACTTCCATTAACAAGTGCATCACCTTGGTTTTGATTGATGGTGTTAATCTGTGTTTCCTTCTAATGGAGTTTACCTCTGGTGTTCTGAATCAAGTGGGTCTATTTATTAGCAAGTTGTATATTTGTTCATCAGATACGAAAGTTCTTGAAACCTGAAAGCACTATGAGTAAATAAATTTCTAAAGATTCAACTTCGGACCTCCAGTTAGAGTAGGAGCTAAACTTTATCCTCCATATATCGTGAATCAACAAGGAAATCTCATATTAATTAGTCATAAACATAATCGGCTAAATTGGAATAATCCCTACACGTACATACTCTCCAAGGGCTTCAACCAGTCTTGGTTAATTGCTGGAGACGGTGTGTATTAGTCACCAAATATGATACCGTGAGGTCTCAATCTCAATGACAGAACTCTTCTGGTATCCGAATTAATAAATCCGCATCTTCGCACTCAGCACTGAGTACTCAGTGGTCAGCACTAAGGTGACGTTTGTTTTTTGTTCTGATCAAATCTATGGTTCAAACAAAAAGTTATCCTTCTTAACCGGGTGTTTATTTTCTTACTTTTAATTAGCTTTGAAAATTCAGAACAATTTAGTAAACACAAGGAGATGCTTAGCACTTAGGGGGTGCTTATTAAATTGTTCTAAACTCACAATTTGTTAAGAAGTTTTGTTATAATTAGAAGTAAAAACAAACACTCGATCAAAGTGGATCACTTCTTGTTCAAACCAAAGTTTTGATTAGAACAAAAAAACAAATAACATCTAAGCACAAGTGCTAAGCACCTCCATGGTGTCGATTAAATTGTTCTGAATTCCGAACCTAAAATTCTGATTAAAAAAAAAGTACCAAAGTATATACTTAGCTTACAACGATTCGAATATCCGATCAAACAAGCATTGATATTGACATCTCAAGAGGGATGAGTCCAAAATTCCCCATGTCAAATTCAATCTAACTCTTCTTTTTCCATTTTTTAAATTTCCTAAAAAAATCTATCTAATTATCCAAGAAACTTATCCAAATCGAATTTCCTCTAAAATCACCCCCGCTGACGTGGACGCTTCTGGTTCAAAACCGATAAATACACTCCCAAAATCTCCCCTACTAATTAAGACCCCAAAAAATGCCCAATTTTCCCCTTCAATTTTCCCGGCAAATGGAGCTCCACACGTCCCTTTCCGTCTAATCTGACATCTTTCCGGCCGAATTACTACCGGAATCTGACCTCCGATGGCTTCTTGTCTCACTTCTCCTGGAACCCCCATTGTTTCCGGCCTCAAATGTCACTCTAACACAAACCCTAGAAACAGAGCTAGCTTCAAGAACTTTGGGGTTTCTGAAAAAGGTGGGATTTTTTTTAGGGTTTGTTCTAAGGTTAAAGATTGTGAAATTGTGGTTTTGGATGAGAGGAGTTGGGGATTTTCAGCACCTGTGAAGCAGAGTTCCGCTTGGAAGCAGAGCAAAGAGGATCATGAAGAGAAGCATAATTACTATATCAATACTGGATATGCGATTCGGGCGTTGCGAGAGGAGTTTCCGCAGATTTTTCATAAGGAACTTAGCTATGATATTTACAGGTTTGGTGTTTTTCCAGCTCAATTTGGATATTTTATTTATTTTAGTATTTGTTTGGTTCAATTATAGAATCATCATTCGCGAACCCAAGACACTTAGATAGATGAATTGAAAAGAGAGAGTTTAGAATCAATAAAAGGGATATGAAATGATGTGGTAAGAAAAAGATTTAGGTTCCAAAGAAACATTTTGTTGGTGGCACTGCGTCTACAAATACACAACCATGCTTTATTCCTTTAGTCCGAGTGTCATGTTGGATCAGTGCATCCTTGTTAACTAATGAGGTATATTAGAGAAACGAGAAACTTGGACTAAATGACCTTATCTTACAAAGACGTATGTCTGATCTAGGACATCTTATCAAACTAGCATCACATGGCTATGGGGTTCTATTCACATCTGTTAATAGGTCCATGGTAGGAAGGAATGAACGATAGTGGAGATGTAAAGTTAAATTGTATGGGATGATCAGACAAATGTTTGGCAAGGAAGAATCTATACACACAAATGATTTGTTAGACTAATTTAGTGCTAGGTGCCTCCCAGATGAACCTGGTTTATGGTGTATTCTAATTTCCTGACCATAACTAATTGGACCAACCAATAGTTTACATGATCTATTACCTCACCTTATTGGCAAGAGTCTTTGAACCATACTTGATTCTTCCCATGTGTTCTAACATTTTCCATTGTTCTTGTATAGGGATGATATTGTCTTCAAAGACCCTCTGAACACATTTGTTGGCATTGAGAGCTACAAATCAATCTTTTGGGCACTCCGGTTTCACGGAAGCTTGTTCTTCAAAGCATTGAGGTTAGACATTGTTAGTGTTTGGCAGCCTGTGGAGAGCACCATAATGATTCGTTGGACTATCCATGGCATCCCTCGCATCCCATGGGAGGGTCACAGCCGCTTTGACGGCAACTCAGAGTACAAGCTTGATAAGAACGGAAAGATTTATGAGCACAAAGTGGATAACGTTCTTCTCAATTCACCCCCAAAGTTCCGTGTACAAGCTGTGGATCAATTGATTCAATTCCTTGGCTGTCCCTCAACCCCAAAACCCACTTATTTTGAGATCACATCGTTTATCATGAAATACATGCCATTCATCTGACTTTACTCTCAAGTCATGAAGTGTGCTTGAAGTTGTGCTGCAGAAGCTTGAGAAGCTATTTTGGTTTCTTGACAAGCTTTACAAGTTTTGCTATATGTTATACAAGTTATACTTAGACACCATGATCGTCCTTGTCAAGGGTTAAGAACTTGATTCTGCAGTTTGTCCAAGTCCTCTCTCCCGACTCCAGTGTATGAGCAGAGACTTGTGCACCAGAAATTGAATCAACTTTGTCAAGTCTCACATCTGTACTCAAATCTTTTTAACCATGTTGTATATTGTATGATATGTATATAGCATCTTAATCATAATCCACAATTAGCATTGAGTCATCATGTTTGCCGCACTATAGAGAATATACATAGCTTTGAAAGAGTTGTCATGAGTATTGTACACTGTAAAGCTTTTCTGAAATATATCATCAACTACCCTTGCTATACACTTTCCTTCTCAAAGTTCGTAATTGGTAGATCAAGTAACTCTCAAGGACTCGCATTTCTTTCAAGGTTGCATTGGAATCACATGTTAGTTTGCATATATGCATGGACAACCGTCACGAGAAGAGATGCTCAAGACAGTTCTTGAACAGGCAATGAATTGGATTAGTTGCTTCTTCTATTTTGTATACATGTTGTAGACTCTAGCTGGGAAACTATACTAGCTTTCAAAATGTCTTGCACACGGTAATGGTGAGCCAGTGGATTGCCTCTCAGTTTTAGGTCTTAATCCAGCCTGTTTTTCAGTTTTAGCTTTTGGGTTTGTTAAAAGCTGTCTTTCCCGAGTTTTTGTGGTCTGATACTCTTTCTGGTTCTGGAGTTTTAGAAACATCTTGTGTGATTGTTTGTTTTCTTTTAACTTGTAAGATACATTCGAAAACCTAAATCCACCACCCCAACACACCAATCCACCGACGCATACATTAGAACCTGCATTCCTTCAAATGAAAGTAGGCTTTTTCTTCGATAGATGCTTTGATGAAAAAAAAAAAAAAAAAATCTTTATGATTTAGGACACCTTATCTAACACATTACCGTGCACAAAGCAGATTCGTCTCTCAATATATCTATGCTAGGAGTCGAGCAATATGGAGATGCAAAGTTAAACTTTCTAGGATGATCAGAAAGATGTTTGGTAAGGAAGAATCTTTACAGTGAATAGATACCGCAAAAAGACTGAGAATTACTTTTTTGTATCTAGACAAGCTTTTGCATGTTTTGCTATCGAAGTTATGCTTGCTTTGCAATTGAATTTGGAACTCAATTCTGCAGTTTGTCCAAGTCTCCTATCAAGGAATCCAGTTTTAGGAGCTAGAGACTTATCACTTATGCACCAGCAACTGAATCAACTTTGTTGAGTCTCAGTACTGGATGCGATCATTTTACCATTTTTTTATATATGACTGTAAATTTTTTTGTATTGTCTTGACTCGTAAAGTTCCTCGCATGTATGACTGGAAACAACAGCTTGGGGGGTTCTGAGCTTCTGAATATTGCTGATGTAATTTACACGACAAATGCCTTGTATGACCAATCGTTCTGCTCCTGTTGAGGGGTTGCTTTTATGATAAAGTTAGGTGAGGATATCGGCTTCCAAACCCAAAATTGTTTCTAATGAATGCACTTTGATACGATTGTTCTATAATGAAAGCTACAAAGATGTTTTTCAAAAAGCACTGCTTTAATCACATTCAGAATGTCTTTTTAATGGCCGAAAGTAATGTTATTGCTTGCTTTGGAGGTAATATGGCATATGGGATAAGAGACTAAGAGTCTAGGTGTGATTTTTTGTTTATAATCTCCCAAAAGGAGAGGTTGCCTTCATTATGCAGTTGTGGTCTTGCAGGTTAAAATTTAGTCCAAGTTTAGACCCCTATGTTGTAAATGTAAGTCATTTATGGCTACGATTGTGACAACAAGAAGACATTATTTCCTTACTAGTGTATCACTTGTGACGTTGGCACGGCTGTACTTGTGCCGTTTGCACAGTCACACACTTTTCATGAAGCATGTATCTCTGCCGTTGGCACGGGTATAGTGTTATGCTTTTGATATGTCACCCTAATCCTTAGGTTGTGCATCCGACACTTTCCGTCATGTTTGTTATATTTGAAACTTTGTAAGTTTCACTGAATGAAACTCAGTTGGGTGGTTAAGGGAACACTCCCAACCCCAAATTAAACAGGTTTGATCACTCGCAAAGCAAACACAAACCCAATCATAGTGCACCCATATGACCTGTGACTATATTGTTTTATAACATTATGACAATTGTATGTAATTTAAGAGAGTAATTTTGAAAATTAATTGTAAGTCGGGCAATAAAACTCAAACAAAATACAGTGGCTTCGTTAATTAAGAACCACTTTATTTTACTTTTTTAAGGAACATGATGAAAATTAAAAGTGTTAGCTGAGGGCATTTGCAAGAAAGAAACCACTTTATTTGATTAAAAGTCAACAAAGACGACCATATTGATGCTCTGGTGATACCTCTATTCTTTTAATGAATAATGACTAAAAAGTCGGGGTATTTAAGAGTTATCTCACCTTAAAAGAACTTTTATTATTATTAAAGGTAGATGGGTAATGTGAAATTATAATGTTATAAACTCAAGATTTGATTCAGAATGTAAATGATTTACCTATGACATGTTTTTTGTTTTATTTGATTTGTATCATACATGATTAGAATTTTGTAATATGGGCGAGGGTTTTTTCGAAATTCCAAACATATGGATTCACTTTTCCCACTACAGTGAATCGCAATTTTAGTTATAAAAATCAGAAATTCTAAATGGCGAGGAAACGAGTGAGGGGAGGGAGGTAGAGGGGGGGGGGGACCGTTCACTCCCTCGGAATGCGTGCACAAAAAATGACGGTACACATTCCGAGGGAGTGAACGGTCCCCCCTCTCCACCTCCCTCCCTTCGCTCGTTTCCTCGCCATGTAGAAGTGATCTATAAAAATAGAGTTTGTTGGAATTGTGTCCTGTTGACATCATGCTCATAGTAGTTACATGCTGTGAAGCAATCAAAACACACAAAACATTCCAAGATCATAACCTTTACCAACAACATGAAAATAATCCACCAATAAGGATAAGCACTTATTCAGCAACCTCAAACGAAAACTGTACCTAGAATTTTTTTTTGCAAGCATGGTAATTACAAGAGATAAAAACACATCCTCTTCGTTTGTTGTGTTTTTATTGTTCTAAAACCAGTTTTGTCATAGTAAATAGGATCAAGTTTGTTTTTATCCACGTCAAAGTCTCCACATACACAAAACAACAGTATTTAGTAATTTGTTCAAGCTGAAATTTTGAGTGGGATTTTGTTGAAGTTTAAGGTCATCCAGCCATCCAAAATGAGGAAATTAGAGAATGCTACGATTTTTTGACACCACTAATATAAACAAAAAACTATCAATTTTCAAATTTTGTTTTTTCTTTATCTCTTCTTCTTTTCCACTATCTATGGTTTCTTTCTAGAACATCAACAGTCGCTTCTTTCGCACCATTGTCGATGATGTTGCTGATGTCAGCACCGCTGTCGCTTCTCTCCCACCCTACCACACCGTCGTCGCTATTCGCGTGCCCTTTTTTTCATTTTTTTCTTCTCTTTATCTTTTCCTTTTATTTTCTTTTCACCAATAGCAAGTTGCAAGAACAGCACCAGAGACTACTGTCGGCTGCCCTGTCATGCCATTACCATTGCCCCTCACGCCCTCACCCTCAACTCAACCTCTGTGAGGACAAGTTCCATCCTTGCAAAAGCCCGAGTGAGAATGAAGGAGAAAAAAGGGGGCAGGGGGCGATGGCAGCGATAGTGACACCGCTGCTGCTACTCTTGTTGGTTGTTGTTGAGAATCAAATAGAAGGCTACAGTAGCAGCCTGCTGTTGAAAAGAAAATAGAGGGAAGAAAGAAGATAAAAAAGGGACAGGGCGAGAACAATGCGAGGCAGAACAACCACTATTTTAAAAGGCGATTTGATCTGTACGCATTGATGCAAAGCGGGCAAAATTGCCACAATGCATAGGACTTGAATGTTGGTTATAATGCACATAATGATTGTTTTTATTCTTTTAACACCTCAATTACTATTATGATTGGTTTATGTTAAATCTTTCATTGATGATTGTTTCATATATATTATATATAATATTTTATATCATTTTTACTATTTCTAAAAAGTTTTATGCCTTGTTACGCATCAATACATCATTTCGCATTGAAAAAAGCCTAATCACACATCAGCAGTGAAAAACGTTTTCTAAAACATTGTACGCAACAACAACCACTAGCGATATGTGTCATCTTCTTCTTATTCTCCTTCCAAGTTAATAGGACACCACCAAAGTCATCACGGTGGGGCTAACAAGAATTAAATTTTACGGCCAACATGCCACATCCATTCATCAAAACCATTCATCATTTTCATTAACAACCAAATTAACTATCAAAACCTCTCTTTATAGTCCTTTTTCTCCATCATTTTGTCTTCTCAATTAGTCTAAAATTCTAGATCAAAATCAGCCTATTTATTTAACGTGTTTATTAGGTTAATTTACTTGTATCACACTTTTTCACATTTATAGTACAACGTTATCTTCAAATTTTTTATGTTTTTCTATAAAATATTTCTTAAAATCAGGTGACCGAAATTAACTCGAAAAACGGAGTGGCTTCCACCCAAGTCTAACAACGACTAACATTTATTATATCATTCGATATTTATTACTCTCTTTGATCCTTTCTTTCTTCATCATTTCATTTCTAGGGTTTCTTTTTCGAAACCTGTCACTTGCAAGCAAATCTCGAAATAGTAATGTCTCAATTGCAGCTGGAGAATCCAGCGAGGAGCTTCGATGAGGTTTCCATGGAGAGAAGCAAGAGCTTCATCAAGGCTTTGCAGGTGAAATTTCGATTTCCACAGATTTCGTCTCCACTCATTCGCTTTACTATTACATCAATCTCATTGTGTCTTTGATCCGATCATCTGAGTTGTTTTATTGCTTCAACTACAGTTGATTCATTCTTCTTAGCTGTGATTCGTGTTGAATTAGGGATCATTTTGATTCAATTTACAAATGCACTTCAAATTATTGACTAAAATTTATCAAATTTTTATGCTTATGTTTTTGTGTGTCTAAAAACCATGTAGACGAGTTGAGAGCAGTTGAGATCATGGTTGAATAGTACTTCGGCAAATTCAGTATAAGGACAGTGATTGAAAGAGAACATCTAATCCCATCACGTTGTTTTATCTTCAGGACCGGGACGGGATAGATCTCATCCCGACCTTGTTCCATCCCAAACTGGTTCAGGACGGGATGAGCATGGTTAGATTTTTGTGCAATTACTAAGTTATTATGATGTGCATATTTAAACGTATATTCTTATAATTACTATATTATCAACTTTCTCATTAGGTCTACTTATTTGTTCAACAATATGCTAGGTCTTATTTTTGTAAGTTTCTATTTATGTTCCTATTTACATCATCAATTCAAGAATATTATTGTATTTTCTATCATTATGCATATTAAGGAGTTATTTATGAAAGTGTTATTGTTTTAAATTATAATACAATTATTTGTGATGTTAAATTAATACAACTCCTCAAAACTTCATGTACCACACTTAATTTGGCACACACAATTTTGAGTTAATAAATATTAAAATTAATAATAATTAATATTAAATAGGTTCGGGACGGGATGGTCGGGATTAAAAATCTTTATCTCGATCTCATCACACTCTAAATCGGGACGGGATCGGGATCGCGGGATGGGATGCCCACCCCTACATCTAATTTTGTAATAAGTAAATATTTGAATATGTAATTATTGCTATACTAGACTAAAGGGGGGTGTTTGTTTGAGTTTAAGACGGAACCTCTAACTAGAGGTATATCTCTTATTAAAAGGGGATGGGAAGTGTTTGTTGGGGCTCTAATTAGAACCTCTAGCTCATAAAAATCATTCGTTCAGAGTGAGTTTAGAGCTTTATTGTGTCTGATGGAAGTCAGTCATGGCCATTGTTTGAATCAGACATTTCACCAAACATATCATTCGGATGCTAACAACCATTTTTTTTAATATTCATACACAGTGTATGATTCAGAGGTGTAAACAAAGTTACAAACACCCGTTAAGATTGTTCTAGGACATAACATACACTAGCACAATCTGTGCTAAAAAAACTGGCCCAGCTTAATCACATCATTTTTTAACTAGCCCTTGCAAGTTTCTCTCCATTTTGGGAGCAAAGCATGCAAAATCAAGAACTTGATCTTAGGACTTAATGTCTGAAGGTTGATTATTTTACTTTTGAGCTTCATATAGAAAACCAGCCTTCCCACCGTACTTTATAGGAGAATGACTACAACTCTACAAGGACTTCTCTTTCTGAGAATGAAAGTTTGTGCTCTAGTGCCTAAAACAATCTTCTGCAGATAACACTAATAACTTTGGCTTTGTAAACATGATTTGATAAAAGAATATGCAATGTTAACATTGAGTATGGGAAAAACTAAATAAAATAACATGGCAACTAGAGTAAAGTTTCAGAAAAACTTAAGCTTGTACTGAGAGAAGTTACATTCATGACAAGTTTGTAATATTAGGTTTAAATATGGTACTGCAGTATAAATGTGTAACAATATAAATGTGTAACAGCTAGAGGTCAGAATTATCCATGTTTTATTTGACCTATGCTTGGTTACTTGTGTGTTTCAGGAACTAAAAAACTTAAGGCCTCAACTATATTCTGCTGCTGATTATTGTGAGAAGTCGTATCTTCATAGTGAGCAGAAACAGATGTATGAATACTCTCCCTCATTTCTTCCTGATCTGCTTTTAACACAACTGAAATACAAAGACTGGTTATTAGAAAATGAATGTGGTAGCTATTATCATTCAGGAAAGTGCAAAAGAGATTCTAAATGGCTTTCCAGTTTGTGTGAACGATTAGTAAAACATTTATTTGCCTGAATTTTTTTCTCAACAAGGAATAATGTTGATTCATAAAGCTCCTCCTATATAGATGTCTCTGAATGTCCCTTTACATGTGGACAAAAGGTTTTTTTTAATTTTTTATTATTTTTTTAATGATATCCTTGTTACATAGCTGTGAGGATTGTTTTAATACATAATATGATATGAGGAACATGAAATTGTAACTTTCCTATCAAAATGGCGTGGCAAAAAGAAATTCCACCTAGAGGATCGTTCTTCATGTGGATAAACCTGTGCAGGACTATTTCCACAAGAGACGTGTTAAACCAAAAGGGGTATGGACATTGATGGGAATTGGGCAATCTGTGATGCGAAAACATCCTCATTCACACCATCCAGATCTAGTGAGGGAAAATTTGAAGGGTGAACCAGTCTTGAGAAGTTGGAGATGCCAAACTCATTTAAACCCACTGATAGAATCTTGTGACAATTAACACCGTTATGCCATGTTTGGGGTTTTATAGAACTCATGAAATAACAAAAAAATTTCAAACAAAAGGTGTGGAATGGCAGATTATTAGCATGGGACATTGTGGTTATGTATTAGCATTGTGGGTCATCAAATCCATCATTAATGTAAACTCACAATGAAACTTTATTTGTTTGGTAGTGAAATGTTTGCATCAATAATGTCTCTTTTGAGAATTCCATGTCTATACTCGTCTGATTGTCTCGATCAATCCTTAATAAAATAACACTTCCTTAAAAAATGTGAAGTCATAACTGTCAACTTAGGGTGAAGCGCAAACAAGGCTATCAGTTTACCTGACTACCCAGTTATGCTTCATTACTTTTATGTTTTCTCTACTAACGGAAGCAATTGTCATCAGGGTACTGGATAATCTTAAAGACTATGCAGTACGGGCCCTTGTAAATGCTGTCGATCATCTTGGTACCGTTGCTTATAAGTTAAATGACCTCTTTGAACAACAGACGCTCGAGGTATCTACCATGGAAGTAAAAGCTTCATGTATTAATCAGGTAATGATTTTACCTCTTTGATGACAATTTCTTTAGGATTTATCAGTGGATATATGCTGAGCTTTTTCTTGTGTTAATTTCAGAGACTTCTTACTTGCCGAACATACACAGATAAGGAAGGTCTGAGGCAGCAGCAGTTGTTTACTTTTATTCCAAGACATCATAAACATTACATCTTACCCAGTAAGAGCATCATCTGTTAGCAGCATTAACTTACCTTCGAAAGACTGTGTAACTAGAATAATAGTGATAACCGAACATTTATTGTTTGGGTTTTTTGTTTAGACTCTGTGAACAAAAAGGTGCACTTCAGCCCACAGATGCAGAGTGATGCTAGGCAAAAACAGATTCTGGCAGGAGCTCGTTTTCATCCTTCAGGTACGTTTTTTTCTTGAGTAGGGGTGTATCGAGATCATGTCCTATTCATACTTGATTAGTGTTCTTATTCGTGGCAATTAGAATGTTCTCAGTCTTGATGTATAAATTTTAGGTACTCCTGCATCCAAGACACTTTCCTGGCATTTGGCATCGGAAACCAAGTCCACTCTGAATGTCAACCAACAACCCTCAAAAAGGTAACTTCTATCCTGAAGTTTTAACTTCAAAGACTACCAGAACATGAATTTTCTTTGTGCCTGTGGTTTGTTTTATTATGTTACTTCTAGAGCATTGTTCAAGATTTTGAAGTTATTTGTCAAAATAATCATGCAGTGCCAATGATTCACAAGCATTCAGAACAGCTTCTGGAGTCTTTAATCTTTTGGGTAATTTCTCAGTAGTTACTCTTTTTGCGGAGTTCTTTTCTTTTAAATGTCCTGTGTATTGTAGTTTTGGTGTCCATCATAAACTAGTGTTGTTTATCATATTGCAAATTCATATGATTGTAGCTGCTGAAGAGGCCATCCCAACAAAATTTTCATATGTAAGACCTCAATCCCCTAAAGGAGCTTCTGGTAATGCAGCCATGCAGAATTTCGGTGTCACTCGAAGGGTAATGTCAATATCGATTTAAGATATATGTCACTTCCTGCTTGGTTCACATGCATGTTTAAAGTATAAGTTTTGATTCATTATCCAATTGCAGTAAACTGTATCACATCCACCATTTTTTCTCTTATCAGTGTCATACATTCTTCCATTGTAAAGTCCTTTAATGTGAATATAGCATTGATACTGATTATGTGCCCTGGTTGGCTAATAACTTACATGTAGTTATCCTTGCCTATCTTTGAAGCTGAGCCATTGTTTAGGGTACATGTGTGCAGAAAAGTTATTAGGGATAGAAGAGTACAATGGTTAGGACTAGAGTTTATCTTAATCATCTTTAGAAATGAGACTTGCTAGTTGCTACTTCCGTTTCTGTCAAAAGCAAGTAATGTGAGGTCATTTTTGGAGAAAACACCCGTATCTTTCTCTATAGAAATTCCCAAGGAAATTCACGAAATTCATGGTCTTCATTCTCTCTTCTTCTTTCCTTCCTCTTTGTCCTCACTTATCCTTGGAATCAAACATACCCTTGAATATATGTGCAGTGTTTATGAAACTAGAATAAAATTATGTGATACAATTGATTTTTCCCTTTAAAAATGAATTAATAAATGATGCCCAGTAGGCCAGTACTGGTAGATATCTATATGCCATTGTAACCGAAAGGATCGAACCGTGCCAAATGCATTGATCTAATAAAAACCTGTTTTCCCTTAAAAAAAATTATAATTTTTTAAGATTTTGAAAATTGATGCTCTGTCTTTCTTGGATTTTCTTAATTTTCTTTTATGGAATTTGGATATTGAACTTAGATGGCTTGGTGAACATTTAGTGATACTGTGATAGTAAAGATTTCTTAATCATTGTTTTGTTATATTGTTATATTGTTTGCCACTTTTGTCTTGCATTTCAGCTATTAACCATGTTCTCTTAATTTATGTTTTGTTAAATTGTTTGTTTGTAGCATTGTTTTATTTAAGGGCTGTGTTCTTGATTGTGATCCCCAAGGGGTGGGCAACACGAGCACCTTACATCGATCTATGCTTAGAAAAGTACAATTGTAATCTATTGTTTTTTCTTTTTACCGTTCTCATCTTGCTCCAGTGTTCATATTAGCAAAAAATTTATTCAGCCATCTCACTGAGTTAAAAGTGCAATGTAGGTTATTTATGTTTTCCAACCTTATTTTGCAGGAATCTTTGGAGTCCTCCAAACCATTAACACCATACAGATCCTTTGAGAACATGAATCGCCGCGCTATAGTTCGTGCCCCTCCTCGCAGTAAAAGCATGCTGTCAATGTTCTTTGCCAAACAGAAAACGAAAGTGTAGGCTGCTATATTTCTCAGGTGTCTATTCCTTTGACATTGAAGACAAAGGATGAAGAAGACCTGCAGAATTCTCTGGCTGATCTGGGGATTAATTGGTGTAAATTCTTAATGATCTGAACTAACAACCATTTGGAGCATCTTTGGGAAGGCACAGCGCCATAATTGCAACTTTCAACATAATGGCCTTTTATATCAGTCTGACAATCATTGGAGCCGCAGCTTTTCAGGGGGTCCTAGTAGTCGAATAAATTTGGTTATTTATTATGTAATTGTTTTCGAAGCAGTATAGGTACAATTTATCTCCTTTCTACTCTCCATTAGGCAGTGTTTTATATTTGATTATGCTCAAAAGTAATCCATGATGTGTTCTAGAAATGGAAATGCGAGCAAAACTAACACAGATACTAACAATTCTTGAACTTCATGCTGCTTCAGTTGTCTACCCAATCTCTCACAAACAGACTACAAACTTTTCACTCTTGAGTATTTACAGTGATTGCTATTCATAGTATTGAATGGTTTCGATCTTGAATTTGTATCATTGAGAGTTGTGTAGAGGACCAAGCATTACAGAGCATCTGTTAACCTTGAAAGCATTATATAGGTTATTCTTCATTTCATCTCTACACTTGTTCTTTCTTTCTCTTTATGTTTTATGCGTTTTGTTATGTGAGAATACTACCGGCAAAAGGAGATAAAATGGTCCGGATGGAACATAGGGATCTTTATCATAGGTTTTCATGTGAAAGAGAGCCACCCTCATACTCTGTTTTTCATGTGAAAGAGAACCACCCTCATACTCTGTGCTGTTGAGGCCCAGAACATAGCATCTGGCACATTAGCTTGTAGCTCTTTGATGCCAATGGGCAAACTATTGAGAGTTCAAGACGCTTCTGTCATACTTTATTCTTGTAGTACCAAGCTCTGACACTTCGGATGCCTGTCATGCATCAAACAACCATTACATCCCAACATTTTTTCCTGGATACCATGTCTGTTGCCTTATTATATCTGTAGCCTCAGTCTGCATTCCCTTGAGGAGGGTTATACTTCAAGAACCAGACATGGTTTCAGTAAACCGAGGGATTGCATGTCATAATCCACAAAAACTACATTACAGGTTTTGACAAGAAAATTAAGAGTTTCCGGGACTTTGGACTCTGGTTGGTCGATGATCACGCTCTTGAGTCGAAATGCCTTCAATCTTTGTCACATGTTTTTCTCAACATTCAGTTAGAGATGCTACATGGCTCTATTTATTACTGAGGCTTCAAATTGAATAGAGATTTTGAGGATCCAATGGTGTTCTTGATCATAAGTTCCTTCGACTCGCCTCTCAAATCTCATTTTGCTATACTTACACGGTTTCACCTAGAAATGGTTCTCATTAGATATTGTTCTTCCACTAACTTTCACAATTAAAGCTTCTAAACAAACAAGTTCCTTTGTCTTCACGATTCACACTTCTCTACTAAAGATGACAGCAACAACAACAACTAAATAAAACCAAAGAAAGAATTACAGTACTAAGTGCATTACGTAACGAAATGTCATGCACAATCCTCTTGATATCAAGTCACTGGTGTTGCTCACTGATACTGCCAGAGAAAACTAAACTATATATGCCTCAAGACTAGATTCTTTTGAATGAAACGGTCTTTGCATAGGTTTTCTCATGGAAGAGCAATACCCTGATCCTCTGTGCTATTAAGGCGGCCTCAAAACATAGCAATTCCGTAGCTCTTAACCAAATGGACTACTAGGGTAGATAAATCTATCATATATCAAGTGATTGGGGCTATGGACATTTGATCTTAATACAAGAACACATCCATTCTTGTTCTACTACAAGACTAAGAATGCTCATCAGGTGTCCATTCTTGTTCTCAACTAAAATTATATATTGGAGATAACTTCGACTTTTATTAATAATAATGCTAACAAGTCTCAACATTATAGCAAATATTCAATCACAAACAACAGTTTCAGTAACATTCTTGGCTTAAATGCGAAGAGAATTTTTAGAACAGTTTTTAGATAGAAAGACTCGTTAGGCTTTATTAGCAGTTTCTTTTTTCGGATTAAATGTGAATTTAAGGGACAGAGTCACAAAGAAAATATCAAAAATGAAACAATCTGAGAAAGGTCTTTCGCGCATGTATTTCTTCTTGTAAAGCTCCCAGAAATTGCGTTTCTTATACTGGTAGATGCACTCTCCATCTTCTGTACAATGGTCTCACCACGCTCCTCAAACTCTCACTCAACATCCTTCTTCTCCAACCGAATGAATATCATCTTCCTCATATCTCTTATAGTAATTCTAAGCGTGATCTTTCCATGGTTTGACATATTCTCAAGCTCCATCAAGTCACTTCAAAGGAATCAAACTTCTGTTTCCAGATCAAAATGGAGAGATTACACTTTGTCCGAAGCTGCTGCTTTTGTGGCGAAGAATGGAACTGTTATAGTGTGTGCAGTGAGTCAGCCTTTCTTGCCATTTTTGAGTAATTGGTTGATCAGTGTGTCAAGGCAAAAGCATCAGAACAAAGTCCTTGTAATTGCTGAAGATTATGCAACTCTTTATAAGGTGAATCAGAAATGGCCTGGTCATGCTGTTTTGATTCCACCCGCACCCGAGGCTCAAACTCTTCATGATTTCGGTTCTCAGGTGAACTTTTGCAGTTCACGTTAAACTTTTATTCCAATCACCTGTAAATGGAGTTTTTAACATCGGCATTTTTATCTCATTTTGCAGGGATTTTTCAATTTTACAGCCAGGAGACCTCACCATTTGCTTCAGATACTGGAGCTCGGATACAATGTTATGTACAATGATGCTGATATGATCTGGGTTGCTGATCCATTTCCTTATCTACAAGAACATCATGACATCTATTTCACTGACGATGTTCGCAATATTAAGAATGAGGTATGCAATTCTAGCTTCAAGTTTCAAAATCCCAATTCCAATTCCAAAATCTTGTAAACTTCCTACACAGTATCATTTGGTCCTTGAGCAGGTGAAACTGTCAGACTTGCCATCTCCAATAAAGAAGAGTCGCAACAATTTCTGCAGCTGCATGATTTTCCTGCGCCCCACCAGTGGCGCTAAACAAGTTATAAAGAAGTGGATCGAAGAAATGCAAGTTCTGGCAAGGAGCAAGAACCCAAATTTGCATGACCAAGTTGGTTTCAATTTGGCTTTGGAAAAGATTGCAGGACAGGTACAACTTTTACTTTTTCTTCTCTTCTAGGAGGTCAGATCGTGAGATGTAATCATGAAGTATGTCATAAGCCTTGTGCAAATGATTTCTAGAACACTGACGTAACGAAAACGATTACGAACAAAGAAACTATATCTGATAAGCTTGCACTCACTGATGAATATTTACTGTTGCAGGTGGATGCATATCTGCTGCCCCAGTCAGCATTTCCTCCTGGATGGTTGTACTTTAAAAACCAGACATGGGTTCCAAAAACCAAAGGATCGCCTGTCATCATCCATAACAATTATCTCAAAGGCTTTGATAATAAATTGAAGCGCTTCCGTGACTATGGGCTCTGGTTGGTGGATGATCATAGCCTTGAGTCACCCTTGGGTAAACTATAAAAAGACCAGAAATAAACACCTTCTTATCTATGCCACTCAATTGAACATCACAGCTTCAAGGGATTGGTTGGTTTCACCTGTCAGAAATCGAGGGTGAGCAACAGTTCAGAAACAACGCCGTAATCAGAGTTGTGTTTATTCCCATTCATATCTACATTTGGGAAATCGCAGCGGATGCTGAGTTTACAAATGCCAAGCACAAGCATTTTATCTCCTTCGTCCAGGAGCAGAAAGTTATATTGATGGTTACTCCTCCCAAAACTCTGACAACTACTTTCAAGATTTTCATAAATGGTCTATTTTCTAGATCTCAACTCCTTATCATGTCATCTGCTACTCTATACTCAAACCATAAGATAAGAAACTCAGACTAATTTACTATTGCAATTTACATACAGCCTCTTAGCCCAGTAAAGATGTAAACCAAATGTCAGATGGGCAGATTATGCTCAGAACGACTCGAGTACTCAAATGCACTTTGAATACCGACGAACGACTATTTTTCAATGTTTTTTTTTTTAGAAAAAGGAAGGTCAATATATTAAAAGAACTGACCAACCAAGAAAAGTAAACACATCACGATGTATTGTTATGGACAATGGATTTCCATCTAAACATACAAGAATAGAATTGGGGGTCTCCGAAAATACCCCAAGAAACATTCCAAATCCAAGGGTTAATGTTAGTATATATCCACAGATTATCCACATTCTTTGTATTCCCCTAAAAGTTCCGTTGTTTCATTTTCTCCGTAAAATGCAGACCAAAGAGTGAAGAAGCCTATTCCATGCCCATCTGCCTGCACTGGAGAGGTTGAGGTTTGAATCACTAACATGAGCCCAAAGCTTTGGCCAACTGAGAAGAGTTGGGAAAAAGGAGCATTAATCTTAAATTCAGCAGACAGGACACAACAGTTAGGAATAGGAAAGCCTCTTTTGTCAATTGTCAGGAGAAGGAAAGAAACTCTTGGAGGCACTTTCTTACTCCTATGAGGTTTGTAAAGGCTACTAACTCTCGGGTCAGTTTGAGAAGGGGTTTTCCCATTTGCCATACCAATCATTTCAATTGGATTTAACCAAAGCAAATAGCTGTACTAACCTGTTACTAAAATCTCTGTCGAGTTTCTCTGCAATTCCTGCATATGTAAATAGCTTCTAAGCCAAGAAGACCATTCCCTTGCCATATACTGGTCCTTCTAACTCATTCCAGCTAAACTGTTGATTCTGGTCCTATAGTAGTCAAATTCACGCCTAGCCTTCCTTTTCCCAAAAATGTCTTTTATCATTTCTTTCCTTGTGACTTATTTTTGCTTTTGAAATTGTACCAGTCAACAATCACTTTTTAAAAGGAAGCGGATCAGGGGAACCTATCACACACCAATATTGCATTCATGTGCAATGACGAAACATATCACGTCATGGCATTCATGTGAGATAATGGGGTATAGCGTGGTGTACTTCAGTTGTACCAACTATCAAAATGTTGAAGATTAAGAGAAACAATATGCTATTCAAAATATTTGGAATTAGATTCACTTTTAATTCTGGAAGCACAAATGGAGATCAAAAGCTAGATAAATGTCAGACGATTCATTGTTGCACAATATTGACAATGAGAGAATGGACCAAGAAAATAAAATTTTGATTTCAATAAAAGTAGCTCTTGCAAAAATTCCATCCACAACTAAGAGACAGAACGAAATGAAATTCTACATCCTTAGATACACTTCACATGGGAATCTACTATTCCTTTACTAACCTTTTTAAATTTGTGTAAAGCAAAAACACAGACCTGGTCTTCCTCTTAGATAACTACTCAACATCCAACACTAACGACAAGCTTTTCTGATTAAACTTCAACCCCCATTCTTTCTCCTAAATCTGCATTAAGAATGTTGAACTTGTTGAGAAGCAGCATGAACTGATATTATGAAGTGGAAACACCTAACAAAGTCAAATTTTAGAATCAAACGAACCAAAAAGTAAATAATTATTTGTGGGGAACTCACCTTGTTCACTATGTAGGGATGTACTTAGGGAGTTGTCCTTTTTTGAGGAGGGAGAGAGAGTACTCGGCAGTGTCAATGAGATCAGCAATGTTATGGACAGATTGTTCGTCAGAGCCCAGCATGAAGATGGCCCGAACCTCTGCTTTCTTCGCCAGCCGCGCAGCTAAGTTCAGGGGTAGTTTGGGTGAGTTGAGGCTTCGTAGAATTTGCCGGTACAAAGACAAGACTCGCCCTCTATTCCTAGCTAAGTCTTCTGTTGTGGCCCATATCAGACCCTTTGCCATTGCAAGCAACAAACAACAAATATTGCTTCTTGGTAAAGTCAGTTCAGGTGCACCTGAAATTACAACAGATAATATCTAACCTTATGATCTTTTATGCTTATACGAGTTGGGACGCCCATCTTAAATGACAACTATGAAATATGAACTACCTTCACAAGGTCCCTAAAGATGGAAGCTAAACGTCTTTAGATGATATTGTCAACATCATACAATATCGTACTTCTAGCCTAATGAATAGTTGTAAACACTAAAGTACCGTGTGAAAAAATTGTAAAAAGAAATTCGTGAATCATAGACTAACATCTGCCGGTTTTATATCCAAACTAGCAGCCTGCCTGGTGTAGTAATATTATTTCACTCCTTTCACAGGAGACCACCAGTCATGCAGTCACCGCCACCAGGGTAGTTTAAGAGCCACGCAACCATACTCACGAATGAAAACGTACCTATCTATTCTACCAAGGAAACAGAGCATAACTGAAACATTGATGTGAATGACACTGCAGTTATTTACGAACTGTCTAATACTACACGTCATCACTACAGAAACAGTCTCAATGATGTCTTTGTAATTCTAAATTTATATGTAATGCTTGGTCAGATAGCATACAGCATTCCACTAAACTTACTAACACTTTTGGCTTTTTCATTCGAGCCATGAGTTGTTGTATCAAACAATGGTGTCCCTGTCCCACATTCATTTTCTTTATAGATCTTCCAATTATCATCACCACAAATCAACAAATTACATTATGAAAGGAGTACTAACATTGAAAAACTATGACTTCTATGATTCATACAAAAGAAAATAAAATACTTCTTAAACGACCACTTATAAAGTTTTAAAAGAAACAAGATAAGAACACTCCCTAGAAACAATCAGAGGCATATTTAAATTGTGTTAGGATGAGGCACGGTTGCGATGCAATATATTTACCCCTCTTTTGTCTATCTGTCTCAGTATAAAGCTTAGGTATGATAAACCAAAATTTCCCCACCCCCAAGACATTCCAACCATTCTACTGCAAAGACTATCAGACATGATGATTGTGATTTGCCAAGGTGATATACATAATTTTTTCCACATCCCATTGAATAAAATTGTGAAATCTTCCTTCAGAAAATAAATCTTCCCTCTTCTTCTGAGTATGTCACAGGAATCAATTAACCCAGCCATCATTAAAACTAAGAAAAATATGGCAGCTTTACATCTTCAATACCCCATCCCCCCAGAAAAAACCAAGATTGGGTCTCCTTACTTCAAAATACAGTTCAACTTCTATCTCCTAGCTTTCTTATACAACTCCTTCCTGGCACCTCCCAAAATCCATACCTCAGCACAAATCCGAGACTCGTGCCACTTCCAATTATAATTTTATTGATGCCCCAAATTCTGTGCACTTCTGGTTGTTTCATTACTAAACTTGAAGATTTAGTAAGTAATAGCGGAAGGATGATCTAATAAGATGTTTGGCAATACCAACAATTTCAATGGAATTCTTCCTTTAAAATTCAAGACATACAAATGCTTGTGCAGAATTTCATTGTGAATCAAAACAAGTATCTTTCAATTACTTTTAGGGATTGCATTTCTTCATACATACATTTGACACAAAAGGGTATTTGTATATCTCTTAAAAACTCAAACTCGAACATCCAAACGGGGAAAGATAGAAACTTTTTTTTTTGGAAAATAGAAACTTTGATACTGTCTCCCTATACAAAATGAAGCAGGAACCCTAGATTTAACCTAGTGAAATATATAAAGCATCTCTACATAGATATACGTAGATATATAAATGGAAAAAAAAAAAAAAACCATGGGTCGAACTTTGGAGCGAAAGCCAGAAAGAAGATATAATCTACAAATTGATTGGAACATTCAAATCGAGATAATAGAACTGTTCCACTAATACTTCCTACTTTGTTAAGTTTGTGAGACAGAGAGAGAGAGGCGAACCTGTGAGTAAAGAGAAGTGCAAGATTGAATCCGATCGATCTCATCGGAGAGAGAGAGGGAGCTAATAATCTGTGTGGATTTTGGGGTTGATTCAAGAGACAAGATGTGAGTTCCAAATTAGATACTTTGAGGTCAAGCCCATTTTTGAGGTTGAGAATAACCACACCCAATAGTTACGGAGTATGCAGGTCGGTTCGATTCGGTTCGATTTTAAATGAAAATTGTAATTAAATCAATTATTAGGTTTCCAACCGTTCGGGTTTAGCTAAGGGAATAAGGTTTTTGCAACTAGGTTGTGTCACCAAGGCGGATTACATGGTAAGGCTTACACGTACCTCGAAGATTTCGTTGTCCTCCCATATTATCCCACGCTTGCAAAAATTGGGGTTTTTAAGGATTTTCATAACGGAACTGAACTTGTGAGCAAAATGAACCCGACTTTAAACCTAGCCTAAATTCAACCAAAATTTCACCCTAAGATTGACTATAATCGAACCGACATGTTTCAAGAATTTAAAAAAAATCAAATTTTTTTTTTTTCTAATAATTTATGTCATTTATTAGTGAGTGTCTCATATACATAATGTTAATTATTACACGAGTATTAGTTTATATATATATTAGGGCTGGGCATTTAAGACCGAAAAACAGAATCAAACAAAAAATCGGATCGGTTTCAAGCCGATTTTTAATAGTATTTTAAAATTCGGTCCCAAAACCCGGATTGATCCGAAATTCTCGGTTCGGGCTCGGTTCCAATTCCCAGAGCCCACCGGTTCGGCTCGAGCATTTTAAACCATAATTAATGAGAAAGTATTTTCTGATTATATATCTCTCCAAACCTTTTGTCTTCATAACGATTTCATTTTTACAATTTATTTCTCTCCCTCTCCAACCCTATTCTTCAAATTCAACCAAAACCAAAGAACCACCTCCTCTTCCTCCTCCCCTATTATGGTTATGTCGGAATCGATTTGAAGGAACCCCAAGATGGTGGTCTTGGCGTTGGTTATTGTTGTTGTTCCCATTCAAATTCGAGAACCTAACTGGTGGCGGTGAAGGAGACTATGGGTCTCAGTAGGGGTAGTGGTGGGGGCGGTGGAAGGAGGAGGAGGTTCCAAGAAGAAGGTGACACTCATAGTTGGCACAAATGGTTGGGTTTTGCGGTGAATTTGATTTACAGAGTCTGGGAGGGGTGAGGTGTTGGGGTTTGGGGGTGAATTTGATTTATCGGGTTTGGGAGAATGGGGGAGGTGAAGGGAGAGGACAAGACTGTCTCATGTTGTCATGGGGGTGATGTTGATGTTGTCATGATGATGGAAATGTCATGGTGGTGATGTTGATGTTGTCATGGTGTGACGATGATGGAAAGGGACTCTCCAACATCCTTGAAATTGAAATTTGATTATGGGTTAAAAAAACAACTCAACTCGATAAAAGAACTGAATGGGGCTGAGACTAACCCGGCTCGGCCCGAAATGTCGGTTAAGCGGGATCCGGTTAACCAGCCTCATCCGATCAGGTTTCGGTTCCTGGAATTAAAATTTTTCTAGTCCCGGTTCGATTTGCGGTTTTGGCTATTCGGACCGATTAACCAGACCGACCCAACCCTACTTTTTTTTATTACAGACTGTAATAGTTTACAAACTTTTGAGTTTCGATACAGACTGTAATAGACTTTTGATTACAGAGTGTAATAGATTACAAACTGTTTCTAATAGACTTTAGAAACAAATGTAGTATACTTTAAATAGATTACAAATACAAATTGTATTAGATTATTGGACATGTTTTAGACACTGTAATAGAGGTGGACAAAATACATATGCATACAAAATCACAGATTACAGTTTGTGATCCAATTAAGATGCATAATTTGAGAAAATTAATAGGAGAACAAGATTGGGCTTTGGACCGAGACTGGCCCGACCCAAAATTCGATTAACCAGCCTAGTTCGGTCTGGTATCAGTCCTCAAAATCTCAGTTTTCAAAATGTCGGTTCGGGCTTTGGTCTATGGTTTTTGGGCCAGTTACCCAGACCGGCCCAGCCTTATATATATATATCTTACAATTCAAAGTGTTTTTTTTACTGTTCATGAATGTAATAGGCACAGCGTCTCCGAATTATTTGACTGAGCGAACAATTCTCTCAGCACGAAATGACGATGTCTGCGACATTAACAAAGCTGCATTGTCTGATTTTCCAGGAGAAATCATTGTTTATTTTGCCGCAGATAAAATGGCGGAACATTTTGAAAATGATCATTCCATTTATCCAACTGAGTATTTGAACTCGCTTAATCCTTTTGGATTACCGTCATTTAAATTAGAATTAAAAGTAGGTTGTCCAATTATGTTGCTGAGAAACATCGCACCTAAAGATGGACTTTGTAATGGAACACGTCTTATGGTTATGCGTTGTGCAAAGCGTATAATGGAAGAAAAAATCTTAAATGAGGATAAGGCTGGCAATTTAGTTTTCATTCCTAGAATCTCTTTAACGCCATCATCTTCCGAGTTTCCCTTCAAAATGAAAAGGCGTCAATTTCCAGTGCGGTTGGCATATGCAATGACGATAAACAAGTCGCCAGGTCAATCTGTGAAATACGTTGGAGTTGATTTACGAACACCGGTATTCAGCCATGGCCAACTTTATGTTGCATTATCTAGATGCACAACTTCTAATAGAATAAGTGTCCTTTTACCTCAAGATGGGCTGAATTCTACGACCAATATTGTTTATCCAGAAGTTTTGTTGTAAGATAGATTTTTTAAAGGTATGTTTTAATAAATTTTCTATTGATATTTATATTTTGCTTTCATACGATATGAATCTAATATTGATTATACATTTTTGTAGAATTAGGATATCATTGTCGAGGAGTTCAAAAAAACCATTAAAAAACAAAAGTATAATGGTGGGCGTCATTGGAAATTGGCAAATAAGGTAGTTTATCTCTAAAGATGATTGAAAATAGCTTATTTTATTAACATTTTTTTTTTCTAATATTGTGTGTGATAAATTTGTAGATTTTAGTCATATTCCCTCCTTGCTCAAAGTTGGTGCATATAGACGCCGAGTCATTTGATAATGTGATGCAGAAGATGTTTGGAGCAGTTGTTGATACATAGTTTTGATGTACATATGCAGTTTAACCCATTTTTGTATATTGTGGGTTCCTTTTGTTCTCATTTTTTGAAAAGAGAAATGGTGGAAACCATGCTTTTTAAATGCGTATAGGTATAAACAATGTATGGCTTTGATGTACTTAAATGTTTTTATATTATTTTGGCGTGTGGATATATTATTTAGTGTTCATGGCATTGATTGCCATTATAAATTTGTATGACAGGTTCATACAGGTTTCAATTATTGAAAAATACAAGGGACACTGTCGAAATTTTGAGTTTTTACTTCTTATGACATGTTCTGATAAATTACTTTATTCATAAAATTGACATTTTGGATATAATGATTTTGTGTGCGTGTCTCTTCGACCGCCAAAAAAACACTTTTAATATACTGAAAACGGTGAACATATATTGCGCTCAGGCAACAAGTTTTTTTGAATGCCAAATTATGTGAGGTACAAATGCTTATGACAAGTTTAAATAAAACCACATATTTGAGTATTCAACATAGCCGTTTAAGTATGATGTAATCTGCGATTGTGCCAACGGCACGGGTATTCCACTAGTCTATCTTACAATTCAAAGTGCTTTTTACTGTTCATGAACAGTAAACTGAGTCTGTTTGTCCTACGTGGCAACAACTTATGTTTATGGCTAACAACTTAAAAACTTAAAATCTCAAAACCTCTCCCCGCATACAAACTTCAAAGCTCAAAAACTCACAAACTCAAAAACTCTCCCGCGCTAACAAATCTCTCAAATCTCTCTCATCTTGCAAATCTCTCTCAAGTCTCTCTCCCACTGCATATCCCTCTCTCACGCAGCAGCTAATCCATCTCTCACGCAGTCAAACACAAACACTCTGTAAGTAACTCTCTCTCACGCAGTCTCTCTCACTCTGTCAAACACAAACACTCTGCCATATTTTGTTTTGGTTGAGTTATATGGTTGGTTGAGTCATCTCTGAGGGCAGAGTTTGAAGGAACAGAATTTGAAGAATCAGCATGACTTTGATTTATCAGCACTCTATCAAACACAAACACTGGCAAGCATGACTTTGATTTATGATGCAACGTATGTCAATGTTTGATTTATGACTTTGATTTAGATGGTTTCATAAGAAGAGAGTTACTGTTTGGATAGATGGTTGTATGCATCAGTTGTTGATCCTTCAAATTCTGTTTCTTCTTTATTTGAACTGAAAAAAAAAAAAAATTGTACATTACAGTAAAGGAAAAAAAATATCTCTTCAGCCCAGTTGTTTGAAATTAGATGGTTGTATACACTGAGTGTTTCAAATTGGGGTTGAATAATTGATTAAACAAGACGTTCAAATGCAGGCTTGAAGACTGTTTCACAAGTCCTTCATCATTGATCCTCCCTAACTTTTCTCTTATATTTGGAAGGTAAACATATTTGCCTTCATTTTATTTGTTGTTATAAAGTAGTAAAGCATTGATTTTATTTTTCTAAGGCTATAGTGTTGTAGATGCACAAAATATGTTTGATGAAATTCTTCTTTGAACAATTTCTGTTTCTTCATTATTTGAACAAACTCTGCTAAATTCTTCTTTATTTGAAATGTCCATTTTCTTTGATTAAGTAATGGTCGGGCTATAAGGGTATTATTGGGTTTGTAATCCTTCAAAGAAATGGTCTATCCTCATTGAGTGTTTGAACTGAAAAAAATATCAATTTACAGTACAGTAAAGGAAAAAAGAGATCTCTTCAGCCCAGTTATTTGTTTAATAATATAGAGTTTTTGTAATTTTTTAAGTTCTTTTGGTGCATGGAGTTTTTGTAATTATTAGGGCAATGTATGTCAATGCTAGACTTAATTCTCTAGGTTGTCATCTCTGAGGGCAGAGTTTGCACTCTGTCAAACACAAACACCTGCAAGCATGACTTTGATTTATGATGCAACGTATGTCAATGTGGGCTTTTTTTAATTTATGATTCATCATTGGTTCAGTTGCATTCTCATAAGAAGAGAGTACATGAAGTGCGGTGCCGATGGTTTTATGGATGACATCTGAGTGTTTGTGATTAGTATGTTATTACTGTTTGGATAGATGGTTGTATGCATCAGTTGGTGATCCTTCAAATTATGTTTCTTCTTTATTTGAACTGAAAAAAAAAATATTGTACATTTTAGTAAAGGAAAAAATATATCTCTTCAGCCCAGTTGTTTGAAATTGAGTGTTTGAAAAAATGTACATTGAGTGTTTCAAATTGTTTAAGTTCTTTTGGTGCATGGGGTTGAATAATTGATTAAACATGACGTTCAAAAGCAGGCTTGAAGACTGTTTCACAAGTCCTTCATCATTGATCCTCCCTCACTTTTCTCTTATCTTTGGAAGGTAAACATATTTGCCTTCATTTTATTTGTTGTTATAAAGTAGTAAAACATTGATTTTATTTGTCTAAGGCTGTAGTATTGTAGATGCACAAAATATGTTTGATGAAATTCCTCTTTGAGCAATTTCTGTTTCTTCATTATTTGAACAAACTCTGCTAAATTCTTCTTTATTTGAAATGTCCATTTTCTTTGATTAAGTAATGGTCGGGCTATAAGGGTATTATTGGGTTTGTAATCCTTCAAAGAAATGGTCTATCCTCATTAAGTGTTTGAACTGAAAATAATATCTATCTTCAGTACAGTAAAGGAAAAAAGAGATCTCTTCAGCCCAGTTGTTTGTTTAATAATATAGAGTTTTTGTAATTGTTTAAGTTCTTTTGGTGCATGGGGTTAAATAATTGATTCAACAAAACATGCAAATGCAGGCTTTTTCAGATCAGCTTCATCTTTTATGAATTTGTTGCTGGCAAGCTTGAAGATTGTTTCACAAGTCCTTCATCATTGATCCTCCCTCACTTTTCTCTTATCTTTGGAAGGTAAACATATTTGCCTTGATTTTATTTGTTGTTATAAAGTAGTGAAGAATTGATTTTATTTGTTGATTTTATTTCGTATTAGTTATCTTAGGCTGTACTGTTGTAGAGTTGTAACACATTAATAATTGAATATTTATTGAGTTCACCCACAAAAATGGTTAGGTTTAATTGGGTGTAGAATTTCTATGGCTTTGTTTATGTTTATGTTATTATAAAAGTGCCACCATCACATTACTGTTGTGATGAGTATTTGATTTCTATGGGTGTATTTGATTTCTATGGGTGATTTGATTTCTTTTGTTGCCTGGGTTTGGTGTTTTAGTAGTTTGAGAGATTGAGTATAGGATGTGATGTTGGTGGTATGTAAATTTGATAGTTAGTCCTATTGTTTATCGAGTTTAAAACATTGAGAAATTTCTTGCACGCGCCATGGAAATTATGTTCATATAAGGGTACACAATCCCCCGTCCTCTAATTTTTTCCCTAAAGTTGAGCATGTGCAACACACATTTTACAACTATGTGTGTGTTTGATTTTACAACTAGGATTTTTGTATGCTCTGGATTTTTGAGTTCAATGGAAGGTAAAAGACTTTTATGTTCAATGTCCCTTCAATGAAGTTGCTAAATCTTTTTAGTACTATATAAGTTCGTTAAAAAAAGGACCACTAAGCCTACATGCCTATTCAAGAATGTTGCAAGCAAGCAAGCTGTCTGCCTGCAAGCATCAGAACACTTCAATAGAAGGTAAAACACTTTTAAGTTCACTGTCCCTTCCATAAAGTTGCTAAATCTTTTTAGTACTATATAAGTTCGTTAAAAAAATGACTACTAAGCCAACCTGCCTTTTCATGCATGCTGCCTGCAAGCACGCAAACTACCTGCCTGCAAGCATGCTGCCTGCAAGCATGCTGCCTGCAAGCATGCTGCCTGCAAGCATCAGAACACTTCAATGGAAGGTAACAGACTTTTAAATTCACTGTCCCTTCCATGAAGTTGCTAAATTTTTTTAGTACTATATAAGTTCGTTAAAAAAATTACCACTAAGCCTACCTGCCTGTTCAAGCATGTTGCCTGCCAGCGAGCAAGCTTCCTGCCTGCCTGCCTGCAAGCATGTTGCCTGCAAGCATCAGAACACTTCAATGGAAGGTAAAAGACTTTTAAGTTCACTGTCCCTTCAATGAAGTTGCTAAATCTTTTTAGTACTATATAAGTTCGTTAAAAACATTACCACTAAGCCTACCTGCCTGATCAAGCATGCTGCAAGCAAGCAAGCTGCCTGCCTGCAAGCATCAGAACACTTCAATGGAAGGTAAAACACTTTTAAGTTCACTGTCCCTTCCATTAAGTTGCTAAATATTTTTAGTACTATATAAGTTTGTTAACTAAAGGACCACTAAGTCTACCTGCCTTTTCAAGCATGCTGCCTGCAAGCAAGCAAACTGCCTGCAAGTATGCTACCTGCAAGCAAGCAAGCTACCTGGCTGCCTGCAAGCATCAGAACACCTCAATGGAAGGTAACAGACTTTTAAATTCACTGTCCCTTCCATGAAGTTTTTAATTTTTTTTAGTACTATATAAGTTCGTTAAAAAAATTACCACTAATCCTACCTGCCAGTTCAAGCATGCTGCCTGCAAGCGAGTAAGCTTCCTACCTGCTTGCCTGCAAGTAAACAAGCTGCCTGCCTGCAAGCATCAGAACATTCAATGGAAGGTAAAAGACTTTTAAGTTCACTGTCCCTTCAATGAAGTTGCTAAATCTTTTTAGTACTATATAAGTTCGTTAAAAAAACGACCACTAAGCCTACCTGCCTTTTCAAGCATGCTGCCTGCAAGCAAGCAAACTGCCTGCCTGCCTGCAAGCAAGCTGTCTGCCTGCAAGCATCAGAACACTTCAATGGAAGGTAACAGACTTTTATATTCACTAGCCCTTCCATGAAGTTTCTCAATCTTTTTAGTACTATATAAGTTCGTTAAAAAAATGACCACTAAGCCTACCTTCATTTTCAAGCATGCTGCCTGCAAGCAAGCAAATTGCCTGCCTGCAAGCATGTTGCCTGCAAGCAAGCAAGCTGCCAGCCTGCCTGCCTGCAAGCATTAGAACACTTCAATGGAAGGTAACAGACTTTTATATTCACTGTCCCTTCCATGAAGTTGCTAAATTTTTGTAGCACTATATAACTTCGTTAAAAAAATTACCACTAAGCCTACCTGCCTGTTCAAGCATGCTGCCTGCCTGCCTGCAAGCATCAGAACACTTCAATGGAAGGTAAAAGACTTTTAAGTTCACTTTCCCTTCAATGAAGTTGCTAAATCTTTTTAGTACTATATAAGTTCGTTAAAAAAATGACCACTAAGCCTACCTGCCTGTTCAAGCATGCTGCCTGCAAGCAAGCAAGCTGCTTGCCTGCCTGCAACCATCAGAACACTTCAATGGAAGGTAACAAACTTTTAAATTCACTGTCCCTTCCACGAAGTTGCTAAAAATTTTTAGTGATATATAAGTTCATTAAAAAAATGTCCACTAAGTCTACCTGCCTGTTCAAGCATGCCGCAAGCAAGCAAGCTGCCTGCCTGCAAGCATCAGAACACTTCAATGGAAGGTAAAACACTTTTAAGTTCATTGTCCCTTCCATGAAGTTGCTAAATCTTTTTAGTACTATATAAGTTCGTTAAAAAAACGACCACTAAGCCTACCTGCCTGTTCAAGCATGCTGCCTGCAAGCAAGCAAACTGCCATTGAAGTGTTCTGATGCTACAAACTGCCAACTTGACATATTGGTATATTGATAAAGACTGAAAGTTTATTAAGATCCTTAAGTTAGATCTAGTTCATAAGATTTTTCAACTCGATTATCTTTGCACCATGAGCCATGTTAGCATAACTTGAAGTTGATGAGTGAAATATATACTAGAAAACCTTAGAATAATAGTGGAGACTTAACCCTGAAAGCTTTGAGCCTTTCTATTTTTCTGAGGGTTATACATAAACTCTGATTTTTCTTGAGTCTACATTATCTCGTTGATGATCTCATTATTTTCATTCTTTTGATCAATTGCTTTGGAAATGACATAAAAATTGAATTATTACACTAGAACTTCTTGGCTTATTCAATTGAGATGTCATAATACTGACCCGAACTTAGGAAATGATCTAGGCATTTTTTTTCTTTAAACCATTAACTAGCCTTTTAACTTACCCATAACATTAACTTTTTGTAGCCTTTTGAGCCATAGATTAACCTTTTATTTGTTAACCCATTAACCTTTACCCAATTTTTCTGGGAATGTGTACGGATGAATATACTTGGTGTAAAAAGGGCATAAAAGAGCAAAATATGAGATATTTCATAAATCCTCTATGAAAGAAAGAAAAAGAAAGAAAGAAAAAGAAAGAAAGAAAAAAAAAGAAAGAAAGAAAGAAAAGAAAGCAGAAGAAGAATGTGAATGAGGATAAAGATGTGAGAATGAAGAAAAAAATTGATGGTGCGCAACATTGATTTATTCTTGACAGCCCTAATTGTACGTATAATGGGTGTATACATTCCTAAGAAATTTTGTTAGAATCCTTTGACATCCCCCATTAACCATTACCCAAGCCCCATTACAACCCAACAAAGTCCTAGTTGATCTTAGGTAAAGGTTGGTTATGTAGATATGGAGATTTAATAACTAAGACCTATGGTGTTTGATTCAACATTTCCAAAAGTAATTGATATTCCTGTCCATGAGATCATGTTCATTCCATTCTTGAAAAGTTCGTTCTTCATATTACTATATGTGAGATGATTGTTTTCCATTATTTACTCTTTTCCTCACATATAAACTAAGTGAAATACCAAATCTCTGAGTGCTTTATTGTGAGTGACATGAGAGGTTTGAAGTCAAAACAAACTTTCTACAGGAGATTTAGTCATTGTTTTACTCTGAAATGAAAAGTTATGTTGACAGTGCTATCCACACACACACATTGAGTTGAGGATGATTATGAATTTTTTCTAACCTTTGGAGAATATTAAATTATTTGGAGATTTGTTGATACACTAAAATGACACTATTTGTTTCCTGCATTTCTTGAAGTCTTAAAATGAACACTATTTGACCAAGTTTTGATTGAGTCAGTAATGTTTGTGGGTAACATTTCTGGAAACCCTCACGAGACTATAACTCGTCCACTAGAGGTAATCTAGGGGTTTAAAGCCTTGTTGCACGTTTAAGGTAAGTGCAACCGATGATCCCTGCGAAAGTGAGTTAGGATTTTCTTTTTATTTTTTGCTCGAGGACTAGCAAAATATAGGTTTGGGGGTATTTGATATTCACATAATTATTACAGAATATATCCCTTAATTTGTACATGTTAGTGTTTCGATTATTATATTTTATAGTAATTATTTCGTTTTAATATCTTTGCAGGAATTTGAGCTTAAACGATGAATCCATATTAAGCAGTCACAAACGACAATTAGGCAATTTCAATGGTGGTATAAAACAAATCACAAACCTAAACCCATCACCTAGCTCACAACCTAAAATCCACAAACCTACACCCAACACCTATCTCTTAACCTAAAATCCACAAACCTACACCCAACACCTAGTTCATAACCTAAAACCCACAAACCTAAACCCGAAACCTAATCCATAACCTAAACCCCATCCATAACCTAATCCATAACCTAAAACCAAACCCAATCCTACCCTCATTGATGAATCTTCCCCTCATCTCATCCTTATTCATCTTGGCTATTTTTTATAAATAGAGGATAATGGGGGTGAGAAAAGGGGGAGAAAAGAGAAGGGAAAAGAAGCAAATTAGGAAGAAAAATTCAATCCTCTTTCTCTCAAATTCACCTCACCCTCACCACCACCACCTATCCCTCTTCCACTCATCCATCTCTCACTCACTCCACTCACTCAGCACACAGTCACCTCACCATCGCCACCACCGAGCTCCGCAACCGCAACCGTCACCACCTTGAAATAGGGGTGTGACAACCCTGTTTCACGTCCAATTTTCCCTCCACCACCACTCTCTGCTCCTCTCCCCTGTCCACACAACCGCCACCACCTCCGCACGAGTCCCACCACCACAACAGACCACGACTCGCCGCGACAGAACCACCGCAACCACGCTGCGAAACAGAGCCGCACCGCGACTCTGTTCCGCCTCGCAGACCCTGTTTCCCATCATTTCTCGGCCTCTCTTCGTCTCGAGCTTCTTCCTGACTCCCTCTCTCGCGACCACCGTCACGACCAGACCGAGCAATTCCGCCACCACTTCGCGAGACAGCGTTCGCAACTCAGAAACAGGGAGCTCCTGTCCTCGTTTTCATTCTCTGTTTTTGCGGTTTTATTGGTGTTTCCTCACCCTCTATTTTTCTTTTTCAGGTTCTGGAGATGATTTGAGGACGAGGAAGGCCGCGAGGAGCGAAGGAAAGCCGCGAGAACAGGCGCTGTCGCGCTGGAGAAGACGACCGGGCGAGGCAGTACTGTAGCAGTACTGTAGCGAGGGCGGGAGAAAGAGTCAAATTCGGTTATTCGGCTATTCACACCCCCGGTTTTGCTCTGTACCACCACAGAGCGTTTTGGGATCATTTCCTCGGGATTCGTGCACAACCACCTGCTGATTTGCTGAGTGCCACCACATCGAGTTTGTGACGAACTAAATGGGTTGTATAAATTAATTTGATTCATTTTACTGAATTGTGTACTTAATTGTTAATTGCAATTTATTTCTGAATTTTTGATAAATTGCTTTCACCTTGCATGTTCGAGTAATTAAACTTGATATGCTTGGTAGTTAGAATTACCCTTTATCAATATTCAAAGCATGTGCTAAAAAATATTAAGCTTAAACTTTGATTAAGTGTGCCCTAAAAAGACACTTAATACTTTGTAAAAGCGTATTTGCTTGAAATACTTTGTTAAGGTTTAAAAGAACATGATATAATTTAAATTGGATTTTAACGATCACATATTCGGTGTAAGCAAGGGATTTTCATCCCTAAAGCTTCTCGTAAATTCAGTAATTTAGATTAAATAATTTTGCTAACTCATTGGTGAGTCCAAGCCCACCAAACCCATCTCATTTCATCTATCTTTTATTTTTCCTATTTTTAATTTATTTTTAGTTTAGTTTTAAAAATGCTGTAACCCCATTTTCCATTTAAATTAGTTTAATTAAATTCTAAAATTTCAATTGCATCCACCTTCTTCGTGGGATCGACCTGTACTTGCCGTTGTCTACCAGTTAGGCACCGTGCACTTGCGGTTATTACAAGTGGGCTGAATTAACTTATTAATTTAGGTTAGTTAAACTCGCATCACCTGCCTACATGCCTGCAAGCATCAGAACACTTCAATGGAAGGTAACAGACTTTTAAATTCATTGTCCCTTCGATGAAGTTGCTAAAATTTTTTTAGTACTATATAAGTTCGTTAAAAAAATTACCACTAAGCCTACCTGCCTGTTCAAGCATGCTGCCTGCAAGCTAGCAAGCTTCTGCCTGCCTGCAAGCATGCTGCCTACAAGCAAGCAAGCATCAGAACACTTCAATGGAAGGTAAAAGACTTTTAAGTTCACTTTCCCTTCAATGAAGTTGCTAAATCTTTTTAGTACTATATAAGTTCGTTAAAAACATTACCACTAAGCCTACCTGCCTGTTCAAGCATGCTGCAAGCAAACAAGCTGCCTGCCTGCAAGCATCAGAACACTTCAATGGAAGGTAAAACACTTTTAAGTTCACTATCCCTTCCATGAAGTCGCTAAATCTTTTTTGTACTATATAAGTTCGTTAACTAAAGGACCAATAAGCCTACCTGCCTTTTCAAGCATGCTGCCTGCAAGCAAGCAAGCTGCCTGCCTACCTCCAAGCATCAGAACACTTAAATGGAAGGTAACAGACTTTTAAATTCACTGTCCCTTCCATGAAGTTTCTAATTTTTTTAGTACTATATAAGTTCGTTAAAAAAATTACCACTAATCCTACCTGCCTGTTCAAGCATGCTGCCTGCAAGCGAGCAAGCTTCTTGCCTACCTGCCTGCAAGCATGCTGCCTGCAAGCAAACAAGCTGCCTGCCTGCCTGCCTGCAAGCATCAGAACACTTCAATGGAAGGTAAAAGACTTTTAAGTTCACTGTCCCTTCAATGAAGTTGCTAAATCTTTTTAGTACTATATAAGGTCGTTAAAAAAATAACCACTCAGTCAACCTGCCTGTTCAAGCATGTTGCAAGCAAGCAAGCTGCCTGCCTGCAAGCATCAGAACACTTCAATGGAAGGTAAAACACTTTTAAGTTCACTGTCCCTTCCATGAAGTTGCTCAATCTTTTTAGTACTATATAAGTTCGTTAAAAAAACGACCACTAAGCCTACCTGCCTTTTCAAGCATGCTGACTGCAAGCAAGCAAATTGCCTGCCTGCCTGCAAGCATCAGAACACTTCAATGGAAGGTAACAGGCTTTTATATTCACTGTCCCTTCCACGAAGTTGCTCAATCTTTTTAGTACTATATAAGTTCGTTAAAAAAACAACCACTAAGCCTACATGCATTTTCAAGCATGCTGCCTGCAAGCAAACATCCTGCCTGCAAGCATGTTGCCTGCAAGCATCAGAACACTTCAATGGAAGGTAACAGACTTTTATATTCAATGTCGCTTCCATGAAGTTGTTAAATGTTTTTAGTACTATATAACTTCGTTAAAAAAATTACCACTAAGCCTACTAGCCTGTTCAAGCATGCTGCCTGCAAGCGAGCAAGCTTCCTGCCGGCAAGCATGCTGCCTGCCTGCCTGCAAGCATCAGAACACTTCGATGGAAGGTAAAAGACTTTTAAGTTCACTTTCCCTTCAATGAAGTTGCTAAATCTTTTTAGTACTATATAAGTTCGTTAAAAAAAGGACCACTAAGCCTACCTGCTCGTTCAAGCATGCTGCCTGCAAGCAAGCAAGCAAGCTGCCTGTTTGCCTGCCTGCCTGCAACCATCAGAACACTTCAATGGAAGGTAACAAACTTTTGAATTCACTGTCCCTTCCATGAAGTTGCTAAATTTTTTTAGTACTATGTAAGTTCGTTAAAGAAATGACCACTAAGACTACCTGCCTGTTCAAGCATGCTGCACGCAAGCAAGCTGCCTGCCTGCAAGCATCAGAACACTTCAATGGAAGGTAAAACAATTTTAAGTTCACTGTCCCTTCCATGAAATTGCTAAATCTTTTTAGTACTATATAAGTTCGTTAAAAAAACGACCACTAAGCCTACCTGCCTGTTCAAGCATGCTGCCTACAAGCAAGCAAACAGCCTGCCTGCCTGCAAGCATCAGAACACTTCAATGGAAGGTAACAGACTTTTATATTCACTGTCCCTTCCATGAAGTTGCTAAATTTTTGTAGCACTATATAACTTCGTTAAAAAAATTACCACTAAGCCTACCTGCCTGTTCAAGCATGCTGCCTGCCTGCCTGCAAGCATCAGAACACTTCAATGGAAGGTAAAAGACTTTTAAGTTCACTTTCCCTTCAATGAAGTTGCTAAATCTTTTTAGTACTATATAAGTTCGTTAAAAAAGGACCACTAAGCCTACCTGCCTGTTCAAGCATGCTGCCTGCAAGCAAGCAAGCTGCTTGCCTGCCTGCAACCATCAGAACACTTCAATGGAAGGTAACAAACTTTTAAATTCACTGTCCCTTCCACGAAGTTGCTAAACTTTTTTAGTGATATATAAGTTCATTAAAAAAATGACCACTAAGTCTACCTGCCTGTTCAAGCATGCCGCAAGCAAGCAAGTTGCCTGCCTGCAAGCATCAGAACACTTCAATGGAAGGTAAAACACTTTTAAGTTCATTGTCCCTTCCATGAAGTTGCTAAATCTTTTTAGTACTATATAAGTTCGTTAAAAAAACGACCACTAAGCCTACCTGCCTGTTCAAGCATGCTGCCTGCAAGCAAGCAAACTGCCTGCCTGCAAGCATGCTGCCTGCCTACATGCCTGCAAGCATCAGAACACTTCAATGGAAGGTAACAGACTTTTAAATTCATTGTCCCTTCGATGAAGTTGCTAAATTTTTTTATTACTATATAAGTTCGTTAAAAAAATTACTACTAAGCCTACCTGCCTGTTCAAGCATGCTACCTGCAAGCTAGCAAGCTTCTGCCTGCCTGCAAGCATGCTGCCTGCAAGCAAGCAAGCATCAGAACACTTCAATGGAAGGTAAAAGACTTTTAAGTTCACTTTCCCTTCAATGAAGTTGCTAAATCTTTTTAGTACTATATAAGTTCGTTAAAAACATTACCACTAAGCCTACCTGCCTGTTCAAGCATGCTGCAAGCAAGCAAGCTGCCTGCCTGCAAGCATCAGAACACTTCAATGGAAGGTAAAACACTTTTAAGTTCACTATCCCTTCCATGAAGTCGATAAATCTTTTTTGTACTATATAAGTTCGTTAACTAAAGGACCAATAAGCCTACCTGCCTTTTCAAGCATGCTGCCTGCAAGCAAGCAAGCTGCCTGCCTACCTGCAAGCATCAGAACACTTAAATGGAAGGTAACAGACTTTTAAATTCACTGTCCCTTCCATGAAGTTTCTAAATTTTTTTAGTACTATATAAGTTCGTTAAAAAAATTACCACTAATCCTACCTGCCTGTTCAAGCATGCTGCCTGCAAACGAGCAAGCTTCTTGCCTGCCTGCCTGCAAGCATGCTGCCTGCAAGCAAACAAGCTGCTTGCCTGCAAGCATCAGAACACTTCAATGGAAGGTAAAAGACTTTTAAGTTCACTGTCCCTTCAATGAAGTTGCTAAATCTTTTTAGTACTATATTAGGTCGTTAAAAAAATAACCACTCAGTCAACCTGCCTGTTCAAGCATGTTGCAAGCAAGCAAGCTGTCTGCCTGCAAGCATCAGAACACTTCAATGGAAGGTAAAACACTTTTAAGTTCACTGTCCCTTCCATGAAGTTGCTCAATCTTTTTAGTACTATATAAGTTCGTTAAAAAAACGACCACTAAGCCTACCTGCCTTTTCAAGCATGCTGCCTGCAAGCAAGCAAATTGCCTGCCTGCCTGCAAGCATCAGAACACTTCAATGGAAGGTAACAGGCTTTTATATTCACTGTCCCTTCCACGAAGTTGCTCAATCTTTTTAGTACTATATAAGTTCGTTAAAAAAACAACCACTAAGCCTACATGCATTTTCAATCATGCTGCCTGCAAGCAAACATCCTGCCTGCAAGCATGTTGCCTGCAAGCAAGCAAGCTGTCAGCCTGCCTGCCTGCAAGCATCAGAACACTTCAATGGAAGGTAACAGACTTTTATATTCACTGTCGCTTCCATGAAGTTGTTAAATGTTTTTAGTACTATATAACTTCGTTAAAAAAATTACCACTAAGCCTACTTGCCTGTTCAAGTATGCTGCCTGCAAGCGAGCAACCTTCCTGCCTGCAAGCATGCTGCCTGCCTGCCTGCAAGCATCAGAACACTTCAATGGAAGGTAAAAGACTTTTAAGTTCACTTTCCCTTCAATGAAGTTGCTAAATCTTTTTAGTACTATATAAGTTCGTTAAAAAAAGGACCACTAAGCCTACCTGCTTGTTCAAGCATGCTGTCTGCAAGCAAGCAAGCAAGCTGCCTGCAAGCAAGCAAGCAAGCTGGCTGTTTGCCTGCCTGCCTGCAACCATCAGAACACTTCAATGGAAAGTAACAAACTTTTAAATTCACTGTCCCTTCCATGAAGTTGCTAAATTTTTTTAGTACTATGTAAGTTCGTTAAAAAAATGACCACTAAGACTACCTGCCTGTTCAAGCATGCTGCAAGCAAGCAAGCTGCCTGCCTGCAAGCATCAGAACACTTCAATGGAAGGTAAAACAATTTTAAGTTCACTGTCCCTTCCATGAAATTGCTAAATCTTTTTAGTACTATATAAGTTCGTTCAAAAAACGACCACTAAGCCTACCTGCCTGTTCAAAAATGCTGCCTGCAAGCAAGCAAACTGCCTGCCTGCCTGCAAGCATCAGAACACTTCAATGGAAGGTAACAGACTTTTAAATTCACTGTCCCTTCGATGAAGTTGCTAAATTTTTTTAGTACTATTTAAGTTCTTTAAAAAAATTTCCACTAAGCCTACTTGCCTGTTCAAGCATGCTGCCTGCAAGCATCAGAACACTTCAATGGAAGGTAAAAGACTTTTAAGTTCACTTTCCCTTCAATGAAGTTGCTAAATCTTTTTAGTACTATATAAGTTCGTTTAAAAAAAGACCACTAAGCCTACCTGCTTGTTCAAGCATGCTGCCTGCAAGCAAGCAAGCTGCCTGCCTCCAAGCAAGCAAGCTGCCTGCCTGCTTGTAACCATCAGAACACTTCAATGGAAGGTAACAAACTTTTAAATTCACTGTCCCTTCCATGAAGTTGCTAAAATTTTTTAGTACTATATAAGTTCGTTAAAAAAATGACCACTAAGACTACCTGCCTGTTCAAGCATGCTGCAAGCAAGCAAGCTGCCTGCCTGCAAGCATCAGAACACTTCAATGGAAGGTAAAACAATTTTAAGTTCACTGTCCCTTCCATGAAATTGCTAAATCTTTTTAGTACTATATAAGTTCGTTAAAAAAACGACCACTAAGCCTACCTGCCTCTTCAAGCATGCTGCCTGCAAGCAAGCAAACTGCCTGCCTGCCTGCAAGCATGCTGCCTGCCTGCCTGCCTGCAAGCATGCTGCCTGTCTGCCTGCCTGCAAGCATCAGAACACTTCAATGGAAGGTAACAAACTTTTAAATTCACTGTCCCTTCGATGAAGTTGCTAAATTTTTTTAGTACTATATAAGTTCTTTAAAAAAAATTACCACTAAGCCTACTTGCCTGTTCAAGCATGCTGCCTGCAAGCGAGCAAGCTTCCTGCCTGCAAGCAAGCAAGATGCCTGCCTGCCTGCAAGCATCAGAACACTTCAATGGAAGGTAAAAGACTTTTAAGTTCACTTTCCCTTCAATGAAGTTGCTAAATCTTTTTAGTATTATATAAGTTCGTTAGAAAAAGGACCACTAAGCCTACCTGCCTGTTCAAGCATGCTGCCTGCCTGCAAGCATCAGAATACTTCAATGGAAGGTAACAGACTTTTAAATTCACTGTCCCTTCCATGAAGTTGCTAAATTTTTTTAGTACTATATAAGTTCGCTAAAAAAATGACCACTAAGCCTACCTGCCTGTTCAAGCATGCTGCCTGCAAGCGTGCAAGCTTTCTGCCTGCAAACATGCTGCCTGCAACCAAGCAAGCTGTCTGCTTGCCTGCAAGCATCAGAACACTTAAATGGAAGGTAAAAGACTTTTAAGTTCACTTTCCCTTCAATGAAGTTGCTAAATCTTTTTAGTACTATATAAGTTCGTAAAAAAAGGACCACTAAGCCTACCTGTCTGTTCAAGCATGCTGCCTGCAAGCAAACAAGCTGCCTGCCTGCCTGCAAGCATCATAACTCTTCAATGGACGATAACATACTTTTAAATTCACTGTCCCTTGCATGAAGTTGCTAAATTTTTTTAGTACTATATAAGTTCATAAAAAAATGACCACTAAGCCTACCTGCCTGTTCAATCATGCTGCTTGCAAGCGAGCAAGCTTCCTGCCTGCCTGCCTGCAACCCAGCAAGCTGTCTGCCTGCCTGCCTGCAAGCATCAGAACACTTCAATGGAAGGTAAAAGACTTTTAAGTTCGTTTGGAGGAGTTTTGGTTTCTTCTTCCCGCGTAACTCAGAACAAGGAGAGTGGCAGGTTTTTTGGTGCTGGACCAATGGCATACCGCGTACATCCGCCACGGGGAAGTGTAGAGGCAGACATGAGCTGGCTGAGTCTTCGCGGCAACGCGGGCATGGATCAGCTGCGCGAAACTGATTCTTCAAATTTTCTTCAAATAGTAGTTTCACGTGCCCTAATTGAAACAACGTTTGTAGGAGTTTGGTTTCTTCTTCTCGCGTAACTCAGAACAAGGAAACTTTTCACTTTAGTTCAATGATTCGCTCAAATGCACACTCTCTTCATCGAGGCAACCTTCAATCCATCCATGGCACAAGAGAGCAAAACTATGTTTAGTGGTTTGTTTAATAGAGGAAAGGATTTGTATTCAACCACCATGAAATTCCGATGTGTGTACCTGGATATCAGATTGTTGAGTTTAAGAAGTAGAACGATTATGGAAAGTGAAGGGACAGTCCTGATGAATATATTAATTTTCAAGGGTCACTATTTAGAGGCGGTTCTGGATCAAGGGGAATTGTTCCGACTTTAAGTTTGATCTTGAATAATCAATCAACAAAGTATGCATTTTGAATATGCATTTTCTCTAATGTGTTGGATCAAGGGGAATTATCAATGATGTACAATTCTTCTTTGTTATCAAAGGGTTAGGGTTTTGTTTACAACGTTTTTTCTTTTTTGAATATGCATTTTCTCTAATGTGTTGGATTAGGACAATGTGATAGTTAGTCCTATTGTTTATCCATTTTAAAACATTGAGAAATTTTTTGCTTGCTCCATGGAAATTATGTTAATAGAAGGGTACACAATCCCCCGTCCTCTTTCGATGGGACTGATTTTCCTAGGAGAGTGGCCGGCTTGATCATGGGGATGCGTAGAGATAGTTTTTTCGGGCATTCGCGGCTCTTCATGATCTTGCACACCGGCTGGGAGAAATGTAGAGGCATTCAGCTGGGGCGAGTATGCGGACTGTGGAACGTTTGCGTCCCGCTGCTCGCTGTGTCATGCTGCTGTTGGTTTGGACTGCAGGGACGCTCCCGTGTTATGGGATGCACTGCTGTTGCACCAAGCAATTCGCTGCTTTCACTCTGATGCTCTGCCATGGGGTGAGATTTCGGAGTGTGGTTTGGTTGGATTGCAGCACACTGCTATTTCAGTACTAAAAAGATTTGATGCGCACTGCTGTCAGAGTTTGTCCTATAGTGAAATCTGCTATCAGAGTTTTGAATACTCTGTGCTATTTCAGTCTGCGAAGCACACTGCAGCACTCTGTGCGCTGCTATTTTAGTCTGTGAAGCACACTGCAGCGCACTGCTATTTCAGTCTGCGAAGCACACTGCAGCACAGAGTGCGCTGCTAATTCAGCGTGGCCTGCTGTACGTGCTATTTTTGGCCGCAACGTGTTTTTCAGCGTGTGCGGTTAGCGCACCGGTTTTGATTTTGCTGAGGTTGCGGTCTATCAGTTGGGTCAGTCTATCAGTTGGGTCAGTGAACTGGAGATTGGACTGTCTTGCGCGCAAGACGAGTGCAGTCTGGGACCGGGTGTTGTATGGGACTGGGTGCTATCTGCAGGAACAGTATTTTTGCTCCCTGTTTTTCTGTAAAACAGTGGATGCTAGGCTGAGCCAGGCCCTGCGAATGGCCGGTTTTGGCTGGCGGTTCAGCTGCGAGGCAAGAGCAGCCAGCCTCGCCCTTGCAGTCTGGCTGAGGCAGGGAGCGGTGGGATGCTTGGTGCGGGAGGTGCTGCAGGCGCGAGGTTGCAGTCTGGACAGGGGGGTGCGGTGCTGCTTACCTTGTCTCAGTTTTGCTTGCTGTTTTTCTCTTTTTTCTTATGCAATTTGTGTTTTTCTTTTTGTTTTGTTTAAAGTACTGAGTAGTGGCTTTTTTTTTAAAATTACTGAGTAGTGGCTTATTAGTTCTCAAGTCCTGTTTCGAGGACAGTGTTGGGGTCTTTTTTGTTTGGGCAAAGTCCTTAACTTCGTTTGTTTTTTATACGGGTAAAGTCGTCATGTACCCCCGTTTTGATTGTAAATCATTTTTTTTTTAAAATCAACTTCCCATTGAAGAAATATATGTTGTTGATGATTTGTTGATGCTTATTGAATTGATGGTTGTTCCAAAAATATAGCTCAATTGTAAAGATTTTGTTGCAATATAAAAACATTTCATTTTTCTTTTCAGGGATCCCTAACCTTTCATTGTACTTGACTGTAATTATGGACCACTTAGTTCAAAATCCACCCTACTCCGAAATGGTGATTTTCGGACAGGTACTATAGTAGGTTGATACTACTACATCTTACTTCGAATTGGTTGTCTCATATATATGACACCTTTTTTGTTGGGGTGTGTACAACATTCTTAACTTTCAATGCGTGTGCTGATATATGTACTGCATTATTTATATTAATTGTTTTTACTGTCTTATGCTTATTTGCTTTAGTTTTTTATGCAATGGAAAGGAAAATGCCGGTTCTATTCAAAAGGGTAAACGAAAAGTTGTTTTTATTCAGGTATGTATAAGTGCGTAACTTTATTATTATTATTTCAAAGTATGTCATGTATGTGTTATAGGCCCCTTCTTATTTTCCCATTGTCTATGCACGTTTTCATTGTTTAGATTATATGCATGCCTTAATTTTTTTAGTGTGTAATCATTTACCATTTTAAATGTATTTTAGGATAACAACATTGTTCAGAATAATAATTCAAAACGTTCATCCGCACAACGTTTGCGTCGAGAAAAAGAGGGAATTTTATGTAGGACGCCTCCTGTTCAAATACATTTTTCTTCATTCACACCCAATGACCGCGCTATTCCACAAAAGCTGCGGCAACAATCACGAACGGCTGTGCTCAATATCATCTCTCCCCGATGCATGGATTATGAATTTTTTACTGTGTTAGATCAAAATGTGTTGCCACCACAACAACCAATGAGGTGTTCATTTTCTACGCCTAACGCATCCCCAAATGCACCAACAAACATGTATACTTCTTTTTTTCTATTTTCTCATATTATTTAACTTTATCAAGTTTTGTAAATTTTAACTCATTATCTATCTTACAATTTGTTTAGGCCAATTACAACTGACCGACTTCCTAATAACGATACTTCCCGTCATAGTGGTTTGGATTTCCGGCATGAAATTGACTCACAAGCTCATCAAGAAGAAACACGTCATTTCTTAGGCAAAATGAATTTTTTGTGTCCTCATTGCTCAGCACTACATTGGAATGATGAAAAATTGAAGGCATCTTCGCTAAGGAATCTTTTTTTCGGGACGTGTTGTTTGCAAGGAAAGGTGAAGTTGCCACTGTTATCTACCCCTCCACCATTGCTTCAAGTGTTGTATGAGGGAGATGATGTTCAATCAAATAATTTTCGTACACATATTCGCGAGTATAATGCTGCGAATGCATTTACGAGTCTTGGTACTAAATTTGAGCCAAGGATACTCAATGGGAGGGGTCCCACAAGCTTTATTATTCATGGAGAATTACGACATCAAACGGGAGCGTTAATTCCGCAACAAGGCCAAGATGCAGTTTATTCACAGCTTTACATTTATGATCCCGATTCAGCATTACATACCCGCAGTCGTCGAAATCCACGCTTGAGATTAGATGTGCTCAAAATCATTCAAGATGCTTTGTTGCAGTATAATGTGTTTGTGGAGAAATACCGTCAAGCATACGAGATTCTGAATCAAACAAATTCTGTTGACCAAAACATACCTGTGTATTTACACTATAGTTGTCATAAAGATCGGCGGCGTTACAATCTTCCTTCATCAAATGAAATAGCAATTATTTTGCCTGGAGATGTCCCTGAAGTAAACATAACCAGAGATATTGTCGTATATTTGCAGGAAATCAAGAGTTGATGAAAATTAATGAATGTCACCCAGCTTACTTACCGCTTCATTATGTGCTATTATTTCCGTATGGCGACTTAGGTTGGGAACCTGAATTAACTCAGTGGGATGTTACAACTAATAGGTGTTCAAATAAACGACTTGCTCAGATGGAGTTTTACAGTTATCGTTTGTTCGAACGACCAACTGAGTACTCAACAATTTTGAGATGTGGCAAATTGCTCCAGGAGTTTTTAGTAGATGCTTGGGCTTCAACAGAGCAAAATCGATTAATGTATGTGAGGAACAATCAAACAAAGCTCAGGGCTGAGCTCTATGAAAGTCTTACGGACATTGGGCCCGATGGGTTAAGACCAGATCAAGTTGGGAAGCGACTTATTTTGCCGTCATCCTATATTGGTAGTCCAAGACACATGTTTGAGATATTTCAAGATTCAATGGCTATCACACGTTACAACAATCATCCAGATGTTTTCTTAACCATGACTGCAAATCCAAAATGGCCTGAAATTATGGATGCTCTGTTGCCTCACCAAAAGCCTACGGATCGCCCAAATTTAGTATCTCGAGTTTTTGAGTTAAAAAGAAAATGTCTAATGGATAAGATTATCAAAAGAGGCACATTCGGTGATGTTGTAGCTCATGTCTTTACCATTGAATTCCAAAAGCGTGGGCTACCTCATATGCACGCACGTATATTCCTTCACCATTTACAAAAAATTCGCACTACCGCTCAAATTGATAAGATCGTGTGTGCAGAATTTCCTGACCCAGATAAAGATCCGATGTTATTTCAAACAGTTTTACATTGTATGGTGCATGGACCGTGTGGTGTTCGAAATTCTGGAGCACCGTGTATGGAGAATGGGAGGTGCACAAGAAGATATCCTCGCGAATATTCAGAAACAACAACAATGAGACAAGATGGATATCCTATTTATCGACGCCGCAATACTGGCCGAGTATATAATGTGAAGGGTCAACCAGTTGATAATAGAGATGTGGTGCCATATAATCCATATCTTTCAAGGATGTTTGATTGTCATATTAATGTGGAAGTGTGTGAGGGAATTAGATTTGTTAAATACATACACAAGTACATTTATAAAGGTCATGATAGAACAACAATGGTACTAGGGGGAGTAGATGAAATCCAGCAATATCTTGATGCTCGATATATTGGTCCGCCAGAAGCTGCTTGGCGGATATTTGGTCATCTTTTACACGAAGAAAATCCTACAGTGGTTCGATTGGCGCTTCATTTACCTGGAATGCATCATGTTGTGTTCAATCCTACAGATCAAGCACAATCAATTTTACTTAGAGCTAGACACCAAATGTCGACTTTAACTGCATTTTTTGCATGTTGTGCTGTAGATCCGTTTGCACGTACATTTACCTACCAACAATTCCCCCAACATTTTGTTTGGCAGAAATCACAAAAAATGTGGACAAAAAGAAAAATGGGCTATGCGATTGGAAGAATGTACTTTGCCAGTCCTCATGAAGGTGAAAGGTTTTATTTGCGACTGCTTCTAACGGTTGTAAAAGGGCCACAATCATTTGAACATTTGCGCACATATGACAATGTTTTACACGACACCTTCAAATTAGCTTGCACCTCACGAGGACTCCTAGAAGATGATGACGAATGGATTCAGTGCCTTGAAGAGGCTGCGATCATGAAAATTGGGAATCAGTTGAGAAGATTGTTTAGTGTGATTCTAATGGAATGTCATCCACTTCACCCAGATTTGCTATGGACAAGGTTCTCAATGAATATATGTGATGATCTTTCGCACCAACTTCGAACAAGGTTCGGTATTTCAAATCCAACAGATGCTCAGACTCTTGATTATGGTTTGTATCTCATAAATCAATTTCTTCAAGAAGGAGGAAAAAATTTAACGAAGTTCCCACCTATGCCCCTGCCAATTGAAAATTGGGACATGATAGTTGGTAACAGACTCATATGGGAACACCGACAACTTCAGTATGATGGTCAAGAATCCGATGCACAATCATCCGTCGATCGTCTTAATGAGGCACAACGTTCTGCTTATACTGCAATAGTAACTTCAGTTCTTGAAAATAAGGGAATTCATTTTTTTTTAATGGAGGTGCAGGAACAGGAAAAACTTTTTTATACAACGCCATTGCATCAAAATGTCACAGCCTTGGACACATTGTCATTACCGTTGCATCATCTGGTATTGCAGCGTTACTATTAGTGGGAGGTAGAACATCTCATTCAATGTTTCGTATTCCGTTGGATGTCATGGAAAATTCAGTGTGTGGGTTTAGTAAACAGTTATTGCACGCTGAGTTATTCAGGGAGACCAAACTAATTATATGGGATGAAGTTCCGATGCAACATAGATATTGTGTTGAAGTAGTTGATCATGCACTACAAGACATTTACAACACCAATAAGTCATTTGGTGGTATTACTGTTGTTCTTGAGGGTGATTTTCGACAGATATTGCCAGTGATGCCCAAAGGCGTCTGCGAGCAAATTGTGGCTGCATCTTTGAGGCGTTCTAAGCTTTGGTTAAACATACAAGTTCTGACTTTGAGTTTGAATATGCGGTTGAACAATGGGGTAGGTAATGACAGGTTTACGAAGTTTTTGACTGAGGTATTATTTTTGTGTAAACAATTCTACATTTTACTACATTGCTATTTTTTTAATTACTGATTATTTTTATTTTATATAGATTGGAAGCACCGCACAAGATGTTATTCGTATTCCAACAACGGTGCACAAGTTCAAAGATATAAGTGAACTAATTTCTTTGGTTTATCCTCAACTAAATGTAATAGGCACAGCGTCTCCGAATTATTTGACTGAGCGAACAATTCTCTCAGCACGAAATGACGATGTCTGCGACATTAACAAAGCTGCATTGTCTGATTTTCCAGGAGAAATCATTGTTTATTTTGCCGCAGATAAAATGGCGGAACATTTTGAAAATGATCATTCCATTGCCAACCGTTATCCAATTGAGTATTTGAACTCGCTTAATCCTTCTGGATTACCGCCATTTAAGTTAGAATTAAAAGTAGGTTGTCCAATTATGTTGCTGAGAAACATCGCACCTAAAGATGGACTTTGTAATGGAACACGTCTTATGGTTATGCGTTGTGCAAAGCGTATAATTGAAGCAAAAATCTTAAATGGGGATAAGGCTGGCAATTTAGTTTTCATTCCTAGAATCTCTTTAATGCCATCATCTTCCGAGTTTCCCTTCAAAATGAAAAGGCGTCAGTTTCCAGTGCGGTTGGCATATGCAATGATGATAAACAAGTCGCAGGGTCAATCTGTGAAATACGTTGGAGTTGATTTACGAACACCGGTATTCAGCCATGGCCAACTTTATGTTGCATTATCTAGATGCACAGCTTCTAATAGAATAAGTGTCCTTTTACCTCAAGATGGGCTGGATTCTACGACCAATATTGTTTATCCAGAAGTTTTGTTGTAAGATAGATTTTTTAAAGGTATGTTTTAATAAATTTTCTATTGATATTTATATTTTGCTTTCATACGATATGAATCTAATATTGATTATACATTTTTGTAGAATTAGGATATCATTGTCGAGGAGTTCAAAAAAACCATTAAAAAACAAAAGTATAATGGTGGGCGTCATTGGAAATTGGCAAATAAGGTAGTTTATCTCTAAAGATGATTGAAAATAACTTATTTTTTTTCTAATATTGTGTGTGATAAATTTGTAGATTTCAGTCATATTCCCTCCTTGCTCAAAGTTGGTGCATATAGACGCCGAGTCATTTGATAATGTGATGCAGAAGATGTTTGGAGCAGTTGTTGATACATAGTTTTGATGTACATATGCAGTTTAACCCATTTTTGTATATTGTGGGTTTCTTTTGTTCTCATTTTTTGAAAAGAGAAATGGTGGAAACCATGCTCTTTAAATGCGTATAGGTATAAACAATGTATGGCTTTGATGTACTTAAATGTTTTTATATTATTTTGGCGTGTGGATATATTATTTGGTCTTCATGGCATTGATTGCCATTATAAATTTGTATGACAGGTTCATACAGGTTTCAATTATTGAAAAATACAAGGGACACTGTCGAAATTTTGAGTTTTTACTTCTTATGACATGTTCAAATAAATTACTTTATTCATAAAATTGACATTTTGGATATAATGATTTTGTGTGCGTGTCTCTTCGACCGCCAAAAAAACACTTTTAATATACTGAAAACGGTGAACATATATTGCGCTCAGGCAACAAGTTTTTTTGAATGCCAAATTATGTGAGGTACAAATGCTTATGACAAGTTTAAATAAAACCACAAATTTGAGTATTCAACATAGCCGTTTAAGTATGATGTAATCTGCGATTGTGCCAACGGCACGGGTATTCCACTAGTATATATATATATATATATATCATTCTTGACAATACCCTCAATCATCTTAGAGATGCTCATAATGCTCCAATCGAACAGCCCCTGATGCTGTCCTGGCATTAGGGGCCTGGCTCTCTAGATTTTTTGATTCAATATAGATCTTCCAGTACAAATAATAGTCCTCATTTTAGTTGCGGAAGAACTCGAATTCTTACTAAACAAGAGTGCAATGGGAGTTGCATTCATATGTTGAACTCTCCAACAATTTAGGCTGGCCAAATAATCTCACTCACTCATAAGAATTGGATCAATGACCATCCTCGACTAGTCAGTTTCCCTTTTTACATTTCTTTGCTTGTTTCCGATACGAAAAAAAACTATAAAAGTTTTAGTTCCTTCCCACGAGTAATGAGGTGAGTGTATAACAGTTAATAAAAAATACGCCCCGAGTTCAGAGCATTCAAACTTTGGATAAATTAAATGCATCTCATTTATTTATTTTGCTCACACAGATTAGTATAAATAACACTAACACTACTTCAATACGCAAACAAGCTGGATAATCAAAATGAACAGAATTGACATACTGGTTCAGCTTGGAAGAGCCGCTGCTATACCTAAAATAGAAACTATACCAATAACCAAATCATCGACAGAAATCATAGATCAGCAACCTAATTATACAGGATGATAAACAGTGTTGTAAGAAGAACTCAGTTGACAGTTTGACACCATGGAAAACATCAAACATTAACCTCACTTTAGCACCTATTCTTCCTAAGTTGTGATGAAACCTGCAACATTTGTTATGAACAAATATGATCATATGGAAGAAGGGATCAACATGCTATAAAAACATCTACTTTTAACATGGATCCTCAAACTCTGACATCCACAAGCACTGAACTAAAGAACCATGTCGAGCAAGTGTTGAACACAGAATCTAACAGCTAAGCAGAAATTGCAAGTGCCAATGCAACTGCAACTTTGGGCTTGCAATACAAAGGGGACTATGAGCTCGACCCTAAGTAAAATGTATGTCACAGCTGTGCTGCAACTCATTTTCGCCTTCTGTTTGTTACCATGTCAGGGTTGCCTTTCCTCATCATTGCAGCAAACTCGTCATAATTAATTCGTCCATCCTGCAAAGAAATAGAGTAGATGTATAAAAGATCTATAATGTCATGTTGCAAAGCGACATGATTAGATATAATCACATAAAGGTAGAACAAGAAACTCGAGTAACACAGCTATCAGTGATTGTTTTACAAACAAGACATGACATTTATAATCCAGGTTCTCAGACTGTTGATGTAGGGTGGAGTATTGACTATCTGAGTTATCTGTGTCCAACACCATAGGATGATGCTCCAGTGTTACGTAAAAAATTATGTATCTCACTTCACATTGTCAATGCCTTTGAGAAGAACAAGATGATGTGGTATAAGTTCCGTTGTCTTTCTTTGGAGGACCATGGAAACTTCCGCACAATAAGTTGTCCAAATATGATCATGAGACAACAATCCTAAACAAGGTTATGGAGTAATGGAGATTCTCATAATTGGAAAAAATGCACTGTAAGACGCATGAAAATTGTCGAGGCATGGCACCATTCATTTGTTTCAGTACAAAAGATAGTCTAACTTTTAGATACAGATTCATAGGTGTCATCATCAGTGTTATCCAACTAAAATCACGAAAAACTAAAAGATGATTGGGTTCTCGATTTACAAAAAACAATGCGTTTGTGGTCCAAGGTTTAGGATGTTTGCCTAACAGGCAAGCTTTTGGAATCCAATGGTTAGGATAATTGCCTTCCAAGCAATAGACCTGGGTTCGACTGCCGGCAAACACATAAACCTTTTCATAAGGGAAGTTTGTGTGAAGGCTTTAAACACCATGACATTGGCATTGCAAAACCTTTTCAGAAGGGAAAGTTTGTATGAAGGCTTTAAACACCATGACATTGGCATTGCAAAAGGTAACGCTGAAACGACATCACTTTTTTAAAAAGAAATTTGAATCAATGGGGAAGCAGTTTATCTAGACGGGGGAGGAACATTATAAGGAGTTGGTCGTCAACTCCTCATCTATTTGTAAGAAGAGGTTTGAATCAATGGGAAAGCAGTTTATCTAGATGGGGAGGAATATTACAAGGAGTTAATCGCCAAACTCCTAATCTGTTTGTCCTCACTAACTCAACCTCACTCATCAGAGAATCAACAAGCTCCATGACTTAGTCAGATTAGACAAGTCCCTCTAGAACTGCTTTTCTACTTTAGACCACTTTTCATGGTATTTTTAGAATCTCTGCTCCTTCCACCCTTTCTTTCCTTCCTTGACCAGGCTGAGATTTGGAGTCCTCAAAGACAAATTGAAACTTTCTCACTTGGATTGTTGGGTTTGGGAAAGATTGCTTCATGCTTTTTCAGAGGGAAAGAAACAACAAAATCTTCATCAATACATGTAGATACCTTGTGGATAGACATCAAAGTGATCTTATAGATTTGAGGTGTTACATGGGGTATATTTATGGACACTAGCTACTCCACTTGCATGTTAGATTGAGGAAATACTGTGCATAATAGCAACACTTTATGTACTTTTGATGTTTGTGCTCAAAGTGTTCTTCCATCTCTGAGCTCTAGTTTTTTCTCCTTTATTGATTAAAAAGAAATTGTTTAGTAAAGGATGAGAAACATACATGGTCTGTATCAACTTCGGCAATGATCTCTTTTATTGTTTTTGAATCACCCATATTATACTTCTTGAGGGCTTGTTCCAATTCCTCCATTGTGATGTACCTAAATAAGGAAGAAAGAAAACACAAATGAACACAAAAAACTTGAGTAAATGCCAACAACAGATAAATATTTTTCTTTTTCAGTCTAGGGGGTTGAGAGTGTGCTGAGAAGAAGATATTACCCGCTCTTGTCCTTATCAAAATACTCAAAAGCAGTGAACAAGTGATCTTCTTTTTCCATTCTATTCATATGCATTGTAGCTGTTATAAACTCAATATAATCTAAGGTGCCATTTCCATCTACGTCAGCCTGAAAAGCAATCATTCAATTACTTCATGAGGAACATCACCTGTAAAACTGGAGACAACAATGCAGAATGGTGCTACAAGTATAAATTACAGAAGGTTCTGATATGGGGACCGGACAGAGTCCTGCCTGAAATACATTCAGACTGGCATATATAATAATCTGATGTTTACGACATAGAAATTAGGCCATAAAACAACATAGCTATCATGTTTTACCATTTGATGTGACACATATACTCCATAGTAGCTCCGATACACTGATAAAACATGCAGACTGCTACAGATTTTACAGTATCCTTCTTTCTTCACTGATTGGTAGTCAAACAATTTGCTATTAACTAAGGTCGTGAATAATACTAAATCTCTCTTTTTATGGGAGATGTTAAAGGCAGACCCATTTGGATTAGGCAACATGTGCTTTTTAAAATAAAAATCATTTGAGAAATATTCCTCTTGTGGGATTAAGGCACCCTCATTGACCCAACTTGAATTATTGATTGTCCTATTTACCCTTATACAACCCTTCTTCTCCAACTCTCTTATTTTGTTCCCTATTTCATTTCCTCCATTAAACCCTCGCCACTATTTGTAACTCTCAAATTTCTTTTTCTCTTATTTTTCTTCTGCCCACTGTTTTCATTTCCTCCATTAAACCCTCCATATTTCTCTCAAATTCTCAAATGCATGTTTCATCTTCTCCTCACTTCATTCATTTTTCTCCGTTAAAACCCCACTCCTTCTCTCCCTCACTGCTCACCTCTTCTCCTCACTCTCACCAAATTGATTTCTTACGAGAGCTTTGTTTGAGTTTATTTCTCTTCCCAACTTCCCAAACCAATAACGAAGTTTTTGAAAAGTTGTTGTCAGTTCACATGGTTGGCTCAAATCATGAGAATTAAAGTTTCAGGATTAGGCCAACCGAGTTACCTTGAAAACCACGGTTTGAGCCAACCATGTGGCTGCAATCAATTTTCCAGAGTAAGTTTTCGAAAAAATTGTTGGCAATTTTCATGGTTGGCTCAAACTGTGAGAATTCAAGTTTCACGATCAGGCCAAGCGTAAAATTTTCAGATTCACAATTAGGTCAACCATGTGAAGCTGAAAACCACGGTTTGAGTCAACCGCGTGGTTGCAAGAAGTTTTTTCAGAGAGCAAATTTTTTGAAAAGTTGCAGTAACACGGTTAGGTCAAACCGCAAGAATCCCAGTTTCACGATCAGACAAACCGTGTAACGTTGAAATCACGATTGATCCAACCGTAAGAACTGGCAACAACCTTTGATTTGGAGTTTGTTCATGATTATCACTAAATGTTCTTAAGAAACTCGGGAAGACACCGTACTCACCTCAATTAGTTAGCTAAGCTCCATCAACACAAAACCTTTTAGAAGAGTTGGGGGAATATATATATAGAGAGAGAAAGCAATGGTTTAATGGAGAAAATGAAGTAGGGAGAAGATGAGAGTTGAGGAAAAAAATGGAGAGACATTTGCGAAAGCATGGAAAAGGTTTAATGGAGGAAATACGTAGGAAGAAATGAGAATTGGGGAAGAAGAGAGATTTGAGAAAGAGTTGGGAAATAAGAGATAGTTTGAGGAAGGTTTAATGGAGGAAAAAGATGGAGTGTAGAAGAAGATGGGGTTAGAAGTGAAATATTTTATTTATTTTAGTCTACTAAATTTGACTAACATAAGTTGGGGTCAGTCATTTGTATTGGGTATCACTATCACTTTTGAAGTCTGCCATAACCCAAATAGGGTTTGCCTTTGCACCCTTTATATATATATATTTAATCGAAATCCACGTTTTTATCAAGCACTTGTAGCTACTACAAGAAAAGTTAACCTTGAAAGCTCAAATAGGCTCAGATGTAGTCCACCAGCGACAGTATCTTGTTCAACCACTTGCACTAAATCAGATTTTTCTAGTTGAACTGAGTTTAGGATAAATTACGATATGTGAAGATAACTTTGAGAATGGTTTAGAGGTTTTGGATTTTCCTGGGTTCTCTCAACCATAAGAAATTTCTATACGAAAAGTGAAACTATTGGTAGCGTGAAGATAACAATATCATTGAAACTATTGGTAGAGTGAAGATAACAATATCACTGAAACTCAGTACGGATGGATCAGTGCTTAACTCTTATGCTCAGATAGGTGGGATGATTCCCTGGCAGGACCAGATTCTAGTAGATGATGTTATTGTTATGAAAATCCGGTTGATCAATTTTAAAACTGACCACTACAGAACAAGGTAGCTGATGCTTTAGGCTTGATGATCCTGAATGTATCAACCGGTTTCTCCCCCCTTTTGATGCCACGTTAGATGCAGCTGTAAAACTAGATATTACAAATACTATGTATTTTAGATAATAGGGAGGGAGCATATGATAGACCTACCTAATAGGGATGTTTGGTTGTGTCTTGTAATACTTGTAGGTTCTCCCTCAATGGTTCGAGATGTTTGATCTCTAATCTTTATATGGGTAGGGATCACTCCAACCCCAGCTTGCTTTGCAAAAAAAAAAAAAACAATCACGATGTCTTAAATCATATATACATGTATGTATGTATGTATATATATTATTTTATTATTATAATTTTTTTTTTGCAAAGCAAGCTGGGGTTGGAGGGCCCCATACACATATTAAGAACAAAAAAACTATTATATACAAAAGGGCTAGCAAGGAACTAATGGCCATCCAAACCCTCTAGACAGGACCTACAAGCATAACAAGCAATACACTCAAACATCAATACTTGGTAGGCACCTAAGGGCCTATACTATGTTTCTCTCTATCATCTAAAATACATAGCATTACCCATATCAAGTTTAACATTCTCATCGATCTTCCTATCAAGAGGAGGAATAAACCAATTGAACCGTTCAAGACCCTTCTAAGCTAGCTAAGGCATCAGAACAAATGATCACTCTTGAAGGATATCAACTGGTTCTTCGTTTCTATAATATCATTACAGGAAGTTGATCTTGCCAATGAACAATCCATTGCCCTTGATAATCTCAACAACCTGTTTATTATCAACAACTACTTCGATCCTCTTAAATTCAAAACTCGTAGCCATCTTCAATCCCCATCTTAAAACTTGCAACTCAATGAATTGAATGGGGCCTTTAGGAATTGTTCCTAAAAAAGCACCCAGATTTCTGAGGACCCCTCCTATTTGTGTCATAGATATCATAACTGGTCCATCAGATGGGGGATGCTCTCCCACTGGATTTTTTTTATGCTCATGTTCATATTTTAAAATTACCATTATCTTGAATGCTCTCCACTTGGTCCTCAACTTTATGGTTGTACATACAAGATGTCTAGATCCTTGTCCACTTGGTTTAGTTATAATCTAACTGGTGGATATCATAGCATTTGGTATTGGTGCAAATTTGAATCAAGGGAAAGAAAGTTTGATAAGAAAATGATCTATTGCATACTCGGATTGTGTATTAAATCAGATTCCTGTAAGAATTTGAAGTGTTTCCAAGCAAAGCGTTGAATCATATGTAACAAATTAACAATGATATGGAATTCAATCTGAGGCATAAGGAACTATTTGCCGTAGAGAGTTTTTTTGCTCTTTTGAGATATAGTTCAACTATAAACACCCTTAAGTATGAATGGGAAAATCATATAATCAAGCTCCTCCTACCCCTAAACGTTGGGCTGCTTGTTGTTTTAGCATGAACCTTTTACAATGGTAAAGCTTTTACACTCAAATACTGATTACATCTTTTGGATATTCCTCATGTTGGGTTATTGGTGTTGGCTTGAATAGTATCACATCTCAAGAGGTGAAGTTGTCATGAAGGAATAAGGGAGTGGTCCACTCTCTAATAGGAACGAGGCCTTTTCGGTCGCTCGAGAAGGAGGTCTATTTCGATATGTTGCGGAGGATTGTAGGATGTGTGACAATTCGCCTCAAAGGTGAAATTTTTTGGGATATTGGTGTTGACTTGAATAGTTCTACATCTCAGTAGGTGGAGTTGTCATGAAGGAATATAAGGAATGGTTAACTCCCTATTCGATAAAACCCCACATCGGGAGGGAGGGGGCAATAGCAATGAGACCTTTTGGATAAAACCCCACACCGAGGGGGGCCAAGATTGGGCCAATGCTAGTGGTGTTAAAGTGTGCTATGTATAGCGGACCCACGGTGCTCGCGTGCACGGCGCACCAACACCTCACTCAAGAGGTAGCCCATCAATGAGGGTGTCATATTCATATGTATCCTCTACATTCTTTTAATTATTAATTTCTTATATTTTTCTAATGGAGTTATTAAAATGCCAGTATATAAATTCAGTTTCAGATTTTGAATAGAAGACTATATAGCTTACCGCCTCCATCAACTGCCTAACTTCAGACTCAGAAAGCTTGGTACCAAGTTTTGGAAGACCTGCTTTCAGTTCCTCATATGTGATTGTTCCATTGTTATCTGTATCCATGGATTTGAACATTTCCTTCAAGCCCATGATCTCTTCTTCTGAAAGATTTTCTGCAATAACCTGAGAAGGGGACAATTCAGAGATACATTAATTAAGTTTCAAGCAAACAACATATGAAAACCAATGGCCACAAAACGACCCTACCTTTAGAGCTAATTTTTTTAGCTTGTTCATTGCTCTGAACTGCTTCATTCTACTTAAGACAGCAGTATCAAGTGGCTTGTCAGGTGCATCTCCATCTTCCCTGATCCATGGATGATCTGCATTTTGTTTCAGAGGCAAAAGTTTAGGTCTCTAGAAAGGGACAAGAAAAACCTCAAATAAAGCCCCACACAGAGATTTGCAACTTACTGAGGACTTCAACGGCTGTAAGTCGTTCCTTTGGATCAGCCCTTAACATCTTCTTCACAAGTTCTTTGGCACTATTGGATATAGAAGGCCATGGATCAGAAGAGAAATCGACATGTCCACGTAGGACAGCTTCAAAAATACCCCGCTCATTCTCTGCATAAGCATGTTATATGAAAAGTAAAAAAGAAAGGTCCAAATGGCTGAGGCAGTCAAAATTTCAGTGATCGTTTAATTAAACTAATTGATGAATATGGTCAACAATGAACATATCAGATAAAATCAATTGAGTCGCCTACACATATGTTCCAAATTCTAATGTACTTTTTTCAATGTTAACGGGTGACTAAAAAATCAAATCAACAATACATTCATAAGTGTTGATAATTGAGTCGCCTAATATTCGCATCTCTTAAACCAGTGAGCCAAGATAATTACCAAATTAAGGTTGACCAGTATATTAGGCATGCTCTGTTGATATTGACCTAGGTACAACATAAGCAATTGCTTAAGCGCACTCTTTTGATTGTAATCATCGAGCATATCGGGGGTCCAATTTCAGTGTTTCCACAGATTGTGATCAATCTTCTTTAGCAACACCAATTAAACATACAACATAGGAAAATTTCCTCACTGATACTTGGCAGCAAGTAAAACTAATATGTTTGATAATAGAAGCTAATGATCAGGAGCATATTCTAATCATTTTCCTTGTTATTCTCAGTCCTAACTCTAGTTCAGAATGTTATCTCAAATTGTTTTTGCCAGTTATTGTCTACTGAATGTATAATACCTCCCCAAAAAGGTGGAACCCCACTAAGAAGAATGTAAAGTATCACGCCAGCACTCCAAATATCAGCCTCAACCCCATAGTTCCGTCGTAATACTTCAGGAGCCACATAATATGAACTTCCAACCATGTCTTTGAATACATCTCCTGCACACAAACAGAATGCACTTGAATCTTAAACATCTTATTAACATAAGAACCTATGAGAAGTGCTTTGTAATTAATTACAAAGCCCATGATATATGCTTTTGTTATGGGAAAGAATAAATGATATACAACTGTGATATTCAAAACCAAGGTGAATAATCAGAGATTATCATAATGCTAGTTAATAGGCATACAAAAGCAGGAAGCAATAGTTACAGGCATGTGGGCAACGCCTTCGCAAGGAACCTATTAATTCAATTACGAGGTAAATTAGTCTTTTAGAGCAATTTTGGCCCAACTTTTTGTGCTACTATTGATTAAAGTCCAACTTTTTCCATCTATTTGCTTATGGCGTTCTATACGTTATTGACCATCAAAGATTCACTCCATACTTGTTTTATTGATCAATAAAACAAGAGATTTCATTGAAACTGATAGCTAGCACAAAAATACATCAAGTGGTGCTATGATGTGCAACACCACTACCACCACCCCTGCTCGCGCGTACCAAATCAAACATCAAGGAGGTGAATTGGGAATCCTCAGATATTCCTATGTATTGACCAAAAGGCCGAAAGCCTAAATTGATTCCACAAAATACCTACATTCTTTTGTTCCTCTTTCTGAACCCAAGTCAAAGCATGGAGCATTCTCTTGCAAAAACAGTCAACTTCAGTTTAAATTTTCTGGAAGCACCCCATAATTCAGACCATGCTAAGAAAGAGGTGCCAGCTGGGCCATTGAATTTCAACTCGCAGTAAAACATTTCTCCAAATAGATTTGATGAAATCACGGGATAACATGATATCGTCAACTGTTTCCTCTGCATTTCCTCATAACACCGAGTGATGGGGATGATTAGCCACGTCTATTGATGCAATCAACCATGAGAATTTTGTCATTGATGATGCTTCATAGCAGAAAACAGGACCTAGGAGCCAGTTATTCAGATCAGGCTGCGTAGTTTGTGAATCCTCACTTCAGTTAAGTTGCAATCAGGGGGGGGAACATTTTTTTCACTGAGAATTGCTTGTCCATACCTCCCCAAAGCCATATGTCTTGATTCTCATCAAGATGCACTAATGCACTAACTTAGTTATATTTAGAAGAGCAGACATTTGTTAAAGCTCGGGCTTCCAATCATTGAGGTTCCTCCTTAAATTTTACAAAGAGTCCATATTTCGCTGACTGTATAGAACAAAGAACAGGATCTTAGATGGATGAACTAATTTAGACTTTACTAAACATGCAACTAAAATCAGACTAGTTCTGATTGTAATCCAACGGTTAGGATGAAAGTATTTCCACCAATGCGTTTGTAGTCCAAGATACTAGTATTTCCAAATTAGTCAAAATTAGTCAATTTCACATCAAATTCCTAAATTAAGCTTGAAATTAAAATTGTAAGTAAATCACACAAAACAAAACCCAAGAGTGAGTTAATTCACCTGGCTTAAAGAAGACGGACAATCCGAAATCAGTAGCCTTCAAGGGGGAATCCTCACGATCACTCAAGAACAAGAAATTCTCCGGCTTAAGATCACGATGCATAACACCCATAGAATGACAATAGTGCACAACAGCCAGTATCTGCCTACACAACGCAGCGGCAGCACGCTCCGAATAATGTCCTTTGGCAATGATCCGATCAAAAAGCTCACCACCAGCACAAACCTCCATGACGAGATTGACAGAGTGACGATCCTCATAAGCACCTTTGAGCTCGACAATGTTACGGTGGCCAGTCAAGTGGTGCATGATCTGGACTTCGCGACGGACATCTTCGATGTCGTCACGATTGATGAGCTTGCGAGTGGCGATGGATTTACAGGCGAATTTCTCCTTAGTTTCCTTGTGTGTGACGAGATACGTGATACCGAATTGACCTCTGCCTAGCTCGCGACCGAAAATGTAGGTCTCCCGGACGTCCTCCATCGGGCGACCCAGGACCCGACCCTGTCCGGATGGAGGGCGCGGTCGATTTAGTGGTGATGGTGGTGGTTTGGAATTGGAAGAGTGGCGCACGTTAAGGTCTGTGGGAGGTGGGTGATGTGCGCCATCGGTCGGCACGCGGTTGCAATTGCCCATGGCTTGGAAAGAGAGTGAGTGAAGTCTATCGAAAAAGAATCTCGTCGACACACGAGGAGGGTGCGGAGTTTTGTCTGAGAGAGGGAGTGGGAGTGAAGGAGGGAGAGTGGTTGGGGGAAATTCCTTAAATGACCCTGTGTTGGTTTTTGTTAGCTTTACTAGCAGTAAGAGCACCCACAGTCGACAATATTTGTCGATGTTTTATTTGAGGGGAATAAAGGTAGAAATTAGAAACACGTCTCTTAGAGAATATCAAAGAAGTGGAATTGTGAATGATAATGGAGAGGAAACTTCGCCCTTATCAACTAGGACGTTTGTATCATGTCATAAGTGGAGTGGAGATAAAGTTACAAATAATTTCTACCACGAACAAGCATACTATTCAGAGTAAACACTCAACACTTGAGACACTCTTATACACACGTCTATGCATTCATTACCATGAGTGAACAATCATTAAGGTGTAAAAAAGTAGTTAAAGTTCATCCACGTATTACATATAATAACCAAGGATCCTTATTGTTGGACCAAGATCATATGTAGTTAGCAAACTCAATTTATATTGAGCTAGACTATGGTTAAGTTAACGATACGACAATATCAATAAAAGCTCAACTCATTACGACCAAAGCAGAGTTAATGACTCCATTCATCACCAAAACAATATGACAATGTCTTTGTACTAGAACTAAAATTAAGTAGTTTAGACGGAACCGTTAAATTCACGTCATTAATCAGTCAAGATTAATTTTCAGACCCTTTTACCCTTACTTTAGATTAAACTAACGAATGAAATTTTACCTAAAATCACAAAAACATTTTTCGGAACCTCCTCCTCTTCCTCCATGCGATGCACATTGAGTCATGAAGTCTATAACATGATTGTCTCACAAAACTATTGTTGAAGCTCAATCATGACAGTTAACTTACTCTGGAAATAATCAATAAATGTGCCACGTGTAAGAAAGAAAAAGAATTCTGCATTTCTTTGACATGTTTGTTTATACAAATCAAAAAAATAAACTAAAAAATCTATCTGGTGAAATCAAAACCTTCAATCTATCATCTTCTGTGGTTATGTTGTGAAACTGAGGATTTTGTGCTTCCTTGTCTAACATTTAATCCACCTCTTTGTAGAACAATCCCACATAGGTCGAACTCTCGTCGCCAACTACAAAATCTGATCATCATCATTGTGAGAATCTTATCAGAACACCAAATGGAAGAACCCCATTGATTGACATCCGTAGCCATCGAAGACAATAGCGAACTCCAATGAGGGAATTCAAATGTGCTTATGGAGATGGTGTTCCAATGGAACAGTGACATTCCAATGGAACAGTGACATCGGCGACAAACAGGTGATTCAATAGCATCTCGACTGTCCATCTCTTTGTAGGATCTCTAACAAGGCAATTCGAACAGCAAGTTGCAGTGTCTTTGTCACAGCTGAGCAGGGAGCAGGTCGCAGCAGGGAGGAGGGAGATTATCGCAAGGAGGAGGAAGGAGGTTCATCACAGAGATGAGAAGGTTATGAAAAATGATTTTGTGATTTGGGTGAAATCTAATTCGTTGGTTTAACCTAGGGTGATCATACATTAAAATAGACTGATCATCTCGGACGTACACATGGCAGAGAACGTCCATATGACATCCAACCCGTTTGGCCAGCTTATGAAACCCAATAAGAATAAAGCCAGTTCCAGACAAGGCCCATTAGCGAAAAGATAAAAACGAAGTCTGAATCCAGACCCGAACGAAACAAAGCCCGAATTCAGGCCCGTCACGAGTTCTCCCATAAAGAAGGTGAGCGTTGTACCAAAAAGAGTCTTGGAGAGAGTTACGCCTCCACGGACGCATCTCCATCAAGAAGGAGATTATTACGAGAAACATATCCTTCCATTGCGCCTCACGTGCTTAAGTCACATAGAGAATTAACCGTGACTATTATAAAAGGTAAATGGAACATTCGACACAGATATGTAACTTTAATTGAGTTTTGTCCAGATTTACATCCTTTTTCCAACAGAGTTACTGATTTAAGCATCGGAGTGCCTTTAGCCACCAGAATGTAGTCATTGGCAGTCTAACAGTTGTTTTGCAGGTCAAACTCACAGGAATACGATTTTTTTGACGTATCAGTTTGGCATCGTCCGTGGGAAATGACGAGTTCCATTTTCTAAAAACAAAACACACAGTGACAGGGCTCACCATAACCTAACAAAATATCGACAAAGTCATCAGAGGAAATAATGCAGTCTACGGACCCCCAATCCAGTAATAATCATGACAATTCCCCCACCGACGTGTCACTGGCAGCTCAGGGAGAAGATGCAGCCCGAACTACCAAACCAATAACATCCGAGAGTGCCGATCTGCGGATCTATTGCACGCAGTAGTCCAAACAGCCCAAACAACCATCGACGCTACCATAGACCCTCGGGTAGATCACCCATGAACGAATTCAGCTGGCTAACCCTGCTCTACCACCACCTCAACAAAACTCCACTATCAGAACTCAAGGAAGCGACAAAGCTCTAGTGAAACCTCAGTAGGGAAACGTCGAGAGCAGTAAACTCCACCAAGACAAGACTCCACAATGCGGCGAAACGATCATTGATCCCGTTCAGGATCGGAGTCACAAATCCCAACGTACTGTATGAATTAGCCAAGCCACCATTTTTTTGACGCACTCATTAAGAAGGCAATGTCAAAAAAGTTGACTCCGCCAAAATTCGAAGTATATGATGGTACCAACGACCAAACTGACCACATAAAACACTTTCACCACATGATGGCTCTAAAAGAAACCACAGAGTCAATCCTGTGCAGAACGTTCCCAACCAGCCTCACATCCACAGTAATGAATTGGTTAAACAGCTTGCCGCCAATGTCAATAGATTATTTTCAGGCCTTAGCCACCGCTTTCATTACCAAATTCATAGGGAGCCAGCGGATGAAAAAGTGAGCCCACTACCTTCTGCATATCTGACAGAAGCCTGAAGAAATGATACGAAAATATGTCACTCGCTTCACCAACGAGTTAACGATGATCGATGGATGCAGTGACAACACAGTGCTGCAACTTTCGTCTGTGGGCTAAAAAGATGCCCCTTCTTCGATGCCCTCAACTAGAAACCTCCAAAGGCATGACAGTCCTGCTGAAAATAGCACAGAAACATATCTCCTTCAAAAAAATGAAAGTTGCAAGGAGAAAAAACGAGCAGGAGATGGAGAACCATTCAAGGAAATGAGAGAGGAAAGATGAAAGAAAGCGAGGTGACGGACAATGAGAGGACTACGGTCATTCAAAGAAATACTGGAGCGATGGAAGAACAAAGTCCAGCCAGGAGGGATCTAGGAAATTGCAATCGGCAGGGCCCAGTCATGAGCAAATAACCAGCATAATGAGGAAAGAGTACAAACCATACACAGCCTTAAAACACAAGCCGAACCGACATCTTAAAACACATATCAAACTGGGAGAATGTCAACTAGCCAACCAGGATGAAAGGAGACCCGAAAACACAAGACAATAACATGTACTGCTCTTTTCACAATGACCATGGACATGATACCGAGGACTACTACAAGTTAAAAGAAGAAATTGAACATTGGATCCAGAGAGGGCGGCTTAACGAGTTTGTTGGGGTACCAAACAAATGGTTCAAAGGTAAAAAAAAAAAAAAAAGCGGACGTTGTAGCCACAAGATCAAAAGAACGGTCAAGAGAATTGATATATGCTTTACACTACATCCGCCCATGGGAAATAAACATCTCCCCGAACAGACCTATATCAAAGTCAAAAGAACAACGCTTTGGAGGCGGCTACACAAACCAACAAAAAATCCTAGCAGTGGATACAAATTCAGCCAAAGTCGTTTATATTTTATAAAGAAATTAATAGCGATAAACTCTATTAGGCCCCAGCAAGCAATGCCAAACGGGAAGCAATAACGACCTGAGCAAATAAGGTAATAAATTAAAGGGAATGACAGAAGCACGAACGCCAACACGAGGATGGACCTTAGCGGCGCAAGAATAAAAGAAGAAACGCTCCACAATGTAACAGAGCCGCTCCAGAAATACGACCGCTAGGAATGGTAAAAAAATTAATAAAGTTTTATTTTCATAATTGAAACCTCGCAAAGGCGAACGACTTCATAGTGAATCTATACGAAACAATCTGCATAAAAAACACAAAAGGAATCAGGATGCAAGTCGAGTGTTCACAACAAAACTTTTGGTTTGATCAATCAAAGAAGTAAAAGTTGGACGAATGAGTCAATTAAATAAAATGACTTCGGGTCGACTAGAGTGTCGCACCAAACGAAATAAAAGTTGGACGAACGAGTCAACTAAGTAAAACGACTTCGGGGCAACTAGAGTGTCACGCCAAATGAAGTAAGAGTTGGACACCCGAGTCATACTAAACACAAAAGCTTCGAATCGACCGAGATGTGGAATTAACAAAGTAAAAGTTGGACAAATGAGTCAACTAAATAAAATGACTCCGAGTCGACTAGAGTGTCGCACCAAACAAAGTAAAAGTTGGACGAACGAGTCAACTAAATAAAATGACTTCGGGGCGACTAGAGTGTCACGTCAAACAAAGTAAGAGTTGGACACCCGAGTCAAACTAAACACATAAACTTCAAATCGACCAAGATGTCGAGTTAATAAAGTAAAAGTTGGATAACGAGTCAACTAAATAAAATGACTTCGAGTCAACTAGAGTGTAACACCAAACGAAGTAAAAGTTGGACAAACGAGTTAACTAAGTAAACCGACTTTGGACAACTAGAGTGTCGCGCCAAATGAAGTAAGAGTTGGACACCCAAGTCAAACTAAACACAAAAACTTCGAATCGATTGAGATGTCGAGTTAACGAAGTAAAAGTTTGACGAACAAGTAAACTAAATAAGATGACTTCGAGTTGACTAGAGTGTTACATCAAACGAAGTAAAAGTTGGACGAACGAGCCAATTAAGTAAAATGACTTCAGGTCGACTAGAGTTTCGCACTAAACGAAGTAAAAGTTGGACGAACGAATCAGCTAAGTAAAACGACTTTTGGTCGACTAGAGTGTCACACCAACGAAACAGATTGAACGAACGAGTCAGTTAAGTAAAACAACTCAGTGTCACGTCAAGTTAAGCAAAGTAAAGATCGAGCGGATAATTCAACAAAGTATAAGACAAGCAAACAAAACAAATTTCTATAAAAATTCGGAGACGACAAACACAAAATCAAGACATGCATGCTAAAACATAGGAAAATAAAGATTACAACAGCGATAGATGAACAAAGTCAACACGAAGAAAAATAAATGGACCAATTTCTGTCACCCAAAATCCATTCAATTACATTTGAAAGTAGCAATGGAAAACTAAAGGGAAATAACTATAGCAACCTCAACAATACCACTTGCAGGAGCCGGATCACCAACAGGGACTCTTTCCTCAGAAGGAGGAGGCGACTCTTCAGCCATTGGGTCACCCTAAGGAATTTCGGCGGCACTTTTTTCATATCGAAGGTCTGATAAACCAGATGATGATATTGAGACAAGTCAATACTGATACCCTCGATATAATCCAAAAGCTCAATCCGACCATCAGCAACGTGCTGCCAATCTTCTACCTCCATGACACAGAGTCTATCCTTAACAGAAGCAAGCTCACTTTTTACCGCGATGAGTTGGCCCTTGGCAGTAGTGAACATCGTGGAGGAATCAGCCTTGGCCTCGTCAAGCAAAAACAACAATTGCTCCACTCTTTTCAACAACGATGCAATTGTTAGAGTGTTCTATCATGGTGTCCACAACCTCGTCATGAAGCGCCTTCTCAGAGGAAAACTCTTTTTCCATTTGTGCAAACGTGTGCAGACGCCCTCCAGGTCAACCCTCAGGGATTCAAGCGGCGACAAATCGATCCTGCACACCCTCCAACTCGGCCAACGACGCCCGAGCAACCTCAGCCGCTTTGATCATTCAGAGCATTGTGATTTTAACGCGGCATACTGGTAAAGGACATGGGAGAATACCAACAACAGTACAAAGAGCTTCATCTCCAAAGAAATTACAAGATTGTGATTGACCTGGTGACCCAAGCCCATCATTCTCTCATAGGCAAGATGGGCCTTCCCATCCATGACAAGCCCGATACCTCCTCAAGATGAAGGTTCGTGTTCAGCACGAGCATCGAAGGCATCTCCACCGACCATTTGTGCCATTCATTTATCAGCCTGTGTGCGCCATCCTGCATGCCAAGACGAGATAACCAGCAAAACTTCCCATCCGATTTAACTCGAATTTCCTTAGGGGTAGGTTCCTTCCAACTGACCCGCGAATGAAGAATGCGAGGATCCAGTAGTACGGAAGAACCACCACCACCCAAGGTCGGGAGAGAAGAAGGAACGACGGGAGAACCTTCTATTGCCTTATCGACGTCTAACAAAAACGGAAATGGTGACAGCCCCAACAACAACAAGAGGGGAAGAAAGAGGACGAGACTGCAACTCAGGAACCCGATCACGCTTACCGAGCTCTTCAAATTGAACAACAACCAATTGTAGCATCTTGTCATCTAAGGACCGAGGATCCTCATTAGAATGTTTGACAACGTCAAGGCCGTTATAAGCAAAGCTAAGCTTCTTTTCCTCGTCGTCCAACGGGCGAACGATATCTTTCTCACTCCTTTCCAAAGCCAACCTCATATCTTCACCTCATGTAGATAACAACGGTCTTCCCTCGAAGGATCTCTATCAACAGTATCCGAATAAAGAGATATGCGACACACAGAATCAACAAGTCATTTCTTTTTCAGATACAGTCGGAAGACAGAAACAACCGCTTCGACGGACTAATGGGCCTCCATACTTTTCTCTTTATAAAATAAGGATCGGAAACACTACAGACATGAGCATTGAGATCCGTAGCACCCGAGCTCACTTTCCGATCACTTCTAACGACAGCAGCATAAGTAGGGCTGATCAAAAAATCGATCAAACCGATTAAACCGACCGACCCGATCTAAACCGAACCTATTGGTTCGGTTTAAATTCGGTTCGGATCGGTTTCGGTTTCAAAAAATTCAAAACCGAAGTGGTCGGTTCGGTTTTCGGTTTCTATGTGATTTCAACCGACCAAACCGAACAAATATATATAATAAATAATATATATTTTATATATAAATAATACAATAGGTTTAAAATAGTCGGTCGGTTCGGTTTTATTTCGGTTTTGGTTCGATTTTAGTCGGTTCGGTTCGGTTACGGTTTGCATAAATTAGAATCGGTTCGGTTTCGGATCGGTTTTGTTAATGGTCGGTTCGGTTTCGGTTTGAAAATTTTAAAACCGACCTAAGTCGGTTCGGTTCACGGTTTAGGTGAAAAACCGAACCGTCGGTTCGGTTTTCAGCCCTAAGCATAAGCAACAATATTCGCGGCCTGCCTCTCAGTCAACAAAGCCCGTTCAGTCTCACTCGTGGTATATAGACCACTGAGCTTTATTATATCATCAGTAAGAAAGGTGTCCAACGGGACTACCGGAAGCTCCAATAAGCGTTCACTGATAATCTACTCCTCAACAATCAATTTCAGATTCTAGCGCTCAATAGGAATTCGAAAAGACTTTACTATCTGAATAGCCCGCAAGTTGAAGTAGCTAGAACCGATAGACGCGTAAAACCAATCTCGTGACCAACCCCTGATGTCATCATTGAGGTTACCAAAACACGCAGGAGAATACAGGAAGCAGGTGGGTTGGGTTTTACACTAAACCGCACCAAAGAGTGCAAAATTCTAGGGGTTAAGGGGACAATAGATAAAATAACCCTAACATATGTGGAAACAATAACCTCCAGCCATTCGGACCCATTTGAGCAGGAGGAATACCCAAGAAGTCTAAATATGACCAGAACAATCCCGGGACTGGAAATTGAAGATCGACATAGAACATACGAGGATAAAACGCAATATACCCTTTCCTCGGGCAACAAAGACTGTCATTTTCGTGAGGAATAACGATTTCAAGGTCGTCAGGCAAATCATAGTTGGAACATACACTATCCAGAGTAGCTTGGAAAACTCTGTTTGGGGAAAAATTTGCTTCACAGACATAAAGCTGATCACCAACCAACATATCGCCAGCAGACATCGCGAATAAGGAATAAGGGACGTGGAAAAAGAAGCAATAGGGGAGAAGAAATAACACTGACTGCAAAAATGTCATAAAGGAAGGAGGTAGCCACGACACCCTTTATACTGCAGGATAACAAAGAGATCACTCACGGAGCGACATAATGACGCACCAAAACTCTCAAGAAATGCGCGCAAAATCGAAAGGCAACGAGGTAACCGAGACGATCAATAAGCTCAAAGTTATTAAACACATTAAATTTAGTACAATAGCACGATCGAGAGTCCAACCGCCATACAGTTAGTGGATACATAAACATACCCATTAACTAAGGGAGGGTAGCTGATGATACATCAAAATAGACTAATCATCTTGACCGTACATGTGGCAGAGAGCATCCATATGACATCCAACCCGTTGGGCTAGTTTATGAAACTCAAGAAGAATAAAGCCAGACACAGAGGCCCAGACAAGACCCATTAGCAAAAAGATGAAAATGAAGCTCGAATCCAGGCCCGAATGAAACAAAGCCCGAATCCAAACCCATCACAAGTTCTCCTATAAAGAAGATGAGCGTTGTACCAAAAAAAGTCGTGGATAAAGTTACATCTCCACGGACGCATCTCTATCAAGAAGGAGACTGTTACGAGAAACATCTTCTTCCATTGCGCCTCACATCCTTAAGTCACAGAAAATTAATCATGACTATTATAAAAGGTAAAATGAACATTCGACACATGTATGCAACTTTAACTGAGTTTTGTCCAATTTACATTATTCTTCCAATATAATTACTGACTTAAGCATCGAAGTGCCTTCGCCGCCAAAAAGATGGTCATTGACAGTCTAACGATTGTTTTGCATGTCAAACTCATAGGAGAACGATTTTTAGATGCACCACAAGATAAGGGCAAAAAAATTCAAAAATTAATCTTAACCAGTCAACGACGTGAACTTAATGGTTTTGTTAGAAAACATAAATTAAACTTGCTTAATTTTCAAAACGAGTATCAAACTCTAAAAGAAACGCTAACTAAAATTTTTCGCTTTACACCTGGAAATAGGGATGGTAGTGGGGCGGATTTTCACGGATATCCGCCCCACCCAATCCGTATGGGGCGGATACGAATATTCAAATAATATCCGTCGAATATTCGGGGCGGATACGGATTTGGCCATATCCGCCCCACGGATATCCGTTTAAGTATAGAATTTACTTAAATACCCCTGACTCTTTAAATAGAAAAAAAAAAAAAAACAAAAACAAACCTACCCATTCGATCTCTCAGACCCACTCGAAGAAACCCCTCACTCTCCACTCGAAGAAACCCTAACCCACTCGAAGAAGAAACCCCTCCCCTCACCCCGCTCTCGTCTCCAGTCTCTCAAAGCAGAGCGAAGGCCTTCGTCCCCCCTTCTTCGTCCCTTCGTCCCCCCTTTGTCCCTTCTTCTCTCTCAAAACAGCGAAGGGTGGCGGAGGCCGACCCTCCCTACTCTCTCACAGCGAAGGCCGCGAACGAAGATGAAGGCGACCCTTCTATCTCACGACCCTTCTTTCTCACAGTGAAGGCCGCGAAGGGACCTTTCTCTCTCACAGTGAAGCCGTGAAGGGTGCCGGTGATCTCAGATCTGATCAAGATCTCAGATCTCAGATCTGATCAAGATCAAGATCTGATATCATATCATCTTTAGATCGAAATTTAGTTTTTTTTTTTTTTGCAAATTTTTGTATTGTTTTTGTAATTAGATCTTTGATATCAGATCATTATTTAGATCGTTTTTTTTTGGTATGTTTTTTTGTAATATTTGTATGGATCCTTTGTAATTTTTTGTTGTTATAATTTTTGTTGTAATTTATGTTGTTATAATTTTTGTTATAATTTTTGTCGTAATATATAATTAGATGGATAAAATTAGGTTTTTTTTTTAAGATCTGTTTTTTCGGAAGACCTGTTTTTTTTCGGGTTAAATGGGCGGAGCGGATATCCGCCTATTTGTCCGGGTCGGGGATGGTTTTTAAAAAAAATAGCAAACGGATATGCGGGGCAGTTTCGGGAACCCGAAATTCCTTGCGGGGCGGGGATGGATTTGCTCAAATCCGCCCCGTTGCCATCCCTGCCTGGAAAGTGGAAACTGAGCTACAGCGAAACCAACGGTCCCATTTATCTACCTATCAAAATGGCGGGAGGTTTTCCCCTTCATCTTCGATCATTGCAAAAACCCTAACCGTTCCCAAATCTCAAAATCCACATTCGAAACCCTAAATTTTCATCAAATCTCCTCATTACCCCTCACGATTCTCTCAAATCGCCTCTCTCAACTCCGCATCAGATCTCTAATGGCGTCGTCGACGACGACGATCGTTGCTGAGTACGCCAAGTCGAACCGCTCGTCTTGCAAGAAATGTTCGGAAACCATCCCCGCCAAGTCTCTGAGGCTAGGTTTAGTGACCAAAGACCCGCGGGGGTTCGATGCGACCAAGTGGCACCACTTGAACTGCTTTTCTCACTCGATTCCCTCTCTCGAGAGTGTCGATGGGTTTTCTCACTTGCAGGTTTGCGCGTTTTCTTGATTTTGATTGTTCTTTGAGTTCGTGAATCTAATTTGGAGTGATTTTGGTGTTCTTGTTGTTGTTTCAGAGTGATGATCAAGAAGCGCTGAAGAAGCTCGCAGAATCTTTCGATGGTTTGGAGGAGAAAGAGGTTTGAAGTTTTGCTTTTGTTAATGTTTTTGTTGAATTAGTGATTCTGTAATTCAGTTTAGTATACTGTATCACGTGTGATGTGGTTTCGGGGAATTGCAGGGAAATGAGGAGGAGAAGGTTGAGGTCCAAGGAAAGAAAAAGAGTAGGAAGACAACTGAAGTAAGTGAAAATGCCGTTTCTTAGTATGATATTCTTTTTAACGCACATTCTTTAAGTAATAAAATATTTTGTTTGTTTCAGGTTTCGAAAGAAGATGAAGTTGAGGAGGTTGAAGACAAGGAGAAGAAGAGTTCGAAGAAATTAAAGGTAATCAATTTTTGTAGTGCAAGAAATACTGTTCTTGTGTATGAATTTGCTTCTTTATAGCATGTTCAAAGCTTTGATGATGACGATGACTGAAAAAACTAAGGTTATCCATTACTGTGCTGTTTATGATCCATTTGATTTGTGTTTGGCCACTGTGAATTTGTGAAATACTAGTTAGTGAATATTGTATGTCATTTTTCTGCATCCGAAGAAAAAGACTGATCCTTTTATTGAAATCAAACCAGTTGTCATCTGTTGAGAAAACTGAGGCAGAAATCTCCAGTTCCAAAGTAAAGGATGAGTACAAGGTACGTTTTTGTCCGGTCATAGTGTTGTATTTATTTTGTATCTATCTGCTACTATCTCTATTTAGAAGGTGACCAGAGTATTAACAGAGAGAGAGAGGGGTGGGGGGCGAGGGACCATTTTATTTATAGCAAATAAACTAAAAACAATGCTAGCCCAGAGGTAAACCAAAGTAAAAGCACAAAGGAACTTTTAAGGCAAAGCATAACTTATAAAGACAAAATCTGCGGCTAATGCCATCAAACACCAAATAAGCACATCACGTATTCAGTAACAACCTCTGTTTACATGGTCATTCTATTCGATAGTCATTGCCGTGAGGACACTTGAGTGAGGCATGCAATCTTGTTAGAATTTTCTTGATTGTTATTATTGTTGTTGTCGGTGTAGATTGTAGCAGAGTACGCCAAGTCGAACCGCTCGTCTTGCAAGAAATGTTCGGAAACCATTCCCGCCAAGTCTTTGAGGCTAGGTTTAGTGACCAGAGATCCGCGAGGGTTCGATGCGACAAAGTGGCACCACTTGAACTGCTTTTCGCAGCCGATTTGGTCCTTGGAGAGTATCAATGGGTTTTCTCTCTTGCAGGTTTGTATGTTTTTTTGGTTTTGACTGTTGTTTGAGTTTGTGAATGTAATTTGGAGTTGATTCTGGTTTTGTTGTCGTTGGTTCAGAGTGATGATCAGGACGCACTGAAGAATCTTGTGGCTGCTTCAGGTGATGGTTCGGAAGAGAAAGAGGTTTGAAGCTTTCCTTTTGTTATTGTTGTTGAATTAGAGATTCTGTAATTCAGTTTAGCATAATGTATCCTGTAATGTGGCACTGGAAAATTACAGAGAAATGAGGAGGAGAAGGTTGAGGTTAAGAATTAGAAAAAGAGTAGGAAGAGAAATAAGATAACAGAAATGTAGTTTCTAAATCACTTTTTTGTATGCGCTCTTCTTTTAGTATTAAACGATTTGGTTTGTTTCAGGTTCTGAAAGATGAAAAAATTGGGGATGGTGAAGCTGAGGATAGGAGTTCGAAGAAATTAAAGGTAACCAAGTTTTTTTATCAATATATCGCAAGAAATGCTGTTCTTGTCTGAATTTGTTTCTTTAGAGCATGTTCAAAATTTAGGTGTGACGATAATCAAACAATTTCGTTAGGCACCACGTCAAAACAAAGGCTATCTATTACTGTGCTCTGTCTGTGACTTGTTTTGTGTTTGGTCATTGTGAGTTTGTGAAATACTATTTAGAGAAGCTTGTAGGTCATTTTCTGAAATTTAATTTTGTATAGTATTGCCCTAGTGATCCTACGAAAAAAATCTGATCCTTCCATTGAAATCAAACCAGTTGTCATCTGTTGAGAAAACTGAGGCAGAATTATGTTTATCCAGCTCTGAAGTAAAGGATGAGTACAAGGTACGTTTTCCTCCAGTCTTAGTGTTGTATCTATTTTGTTTCTATTTGCTACTATCTCTATTTAGAAAGTAACCAGAGTATTAAGAGGTGGGGGGGGGGGGGGGGGGGGGGGGGCAATACAACGATATAGCCCAGAGGCAAGCCAAAGTAAAAGCTCAAAGGAACTCTTACGGCAAAGCTAACTTATAAACAAAATCTGTGACTAAGGCCATCGAACACCAAATAAGCACATTATGTCTTCAGTAGTTCAGTTACAACCTTTGTTTACATGTTCATTCTATTTCATAGTGATTTTTGTGGAGACACTTGAATTAGGCATGCAATCTTGTTAGATTTCTCGTGATTGTTATTATTGTCATTATTGGCGAAGATCGTAGCAGAGTACGCCAAGTCGAATCGCTCTTCTTGCAAGAAATGCTCTAAAGCCATTCCTGCCAAGTCTCTGAGGATAGGTTTAGTGACCAGAGACCCGCGAGGCTTCGAAGCGACGAAGTGGCACCACTTGAATTGCTTTTCACAGCCGATTCGGTCTCTGGAGAGTGTCAATGGGTTTTCTCTCTTGCAGGTTTGTTTGTTTTCTTGATTTCAATCGTTCTTTCAGTTGGTGTGTGTAATTTGGAGCTGATTCTGGTTTTGTTGTTGTTTCAGAGTGATGATCAGGAAACATTGAATAAGCTCGTGGCTCCAAGTGATGGTTCGGAGGAGAAGGAGGTTTGAAGATTTCCTTTGTTATTGTTGTTGTTAAATTAGCAATGCGCGATTGAGTTTAGTGTAATGTGGGTCCTGAAAATTGCATGGGAATGTGGAGGAGGAGGTTGCGGTTAACGATCAGAAAAAGAGTCTTTCTAAATATCATTTTTTTTTTGTATGCGTTCTTATTTTAGTATTAAACTATTTTATTTGTTTCAGGTTTTGGAAGAAGAAGAAATTGAGCATGGTGAAGGCAAGGAAAACAGTTCGAAGAAAGTAAAGGTAGAGAAACTAAATTTTTTTTTTAAATAAACAAAGAAATATTGTTAGTGTATGAATTTTTTTTTTGTTAGAGCACATTCACCGCTTTAGCGGTTAATATTGCCAAATGATTTTTCTTCCATTAAGGTGATCCATTACTGGCTTCTGTATGAGCAATTTTATTTGTATCTGGTATGGCATATTATTTAGAGAAGATTGTATGTCATTTTCTACAATTTATTTTGTATAATACTGCTCTACGGACCCAAAGAGAAAAACTGATCCTTTTATTGGAAACAAACCAGTTGTCACTTGTTGAGGAAACTGGGATAGAAATACATTTCTCCAGCTCCGAAGTAAAGGATGAGTACAAGGTATGTTTCGCCCTGTCTTAGTGTTGCATTTATTTAGTTTCTATCTGCTAATGGCTTCAAAAAAGGGGGATGGGCGGGGAAGGAAGCAATAGCGCACCTAGGCGAACAATACAATAAAGCAGCACTTGGCCATTGGTCTGTCGAATCGGGCAGGCCCAATGAAAGCGTCCCTTCTTTTTTGGAAGCAGGTCAGGGACCGTAGTCAAACTCCTCGCAGCTCCTGTCTGTCTGTTGAAGTCCCTGTCCCAGTTCTCAGCCATTGAAGAAAGATCAGTTTCCAATGAACAAGTAAGAATTGCCTCAACCAAAATGGATGGAATTGGACCTAAAAAAGCCATTCAAGTGCGATATAGATTAGGTATCAATGCTACTGGGGGGGGTGGGGGGGGGGGCTGATGCATTTAACAAATAACTGAAATACAACGTTTGCCCAGAGGCAAGCTGAATAAAAATCACAAAGGAACTTCTAAACACAAACACCGTGGCCATCCAACACCAAATAAGCACATTACATCTTCAGTATCAACCTCTGTTTACATAGTCATTCTGTCTCTTAGTTGCTGTGGGGGCACTTAGTTAGGCATACAATCTTGTTAGATTTTTCTTTATTGTTGTGTTGTTCTCGTTCTTGTTGTTTTTATTCGTCCTCGCTGTTGTTATTGGTAGCCAAGTTGTTGTTTGACCATTTGTCACAGGATTCCACACTATTGCCCAAATGGAAGGCATTCCAAACAATCATTTTTCTTGAGCGGGTGAGAACTTTGTTAATCATTTGATACTGTGTACAGATGTCTATATGTCACATATTTGTATTATCTTTGTGATTGATTCATGATCTCTGTTTTGTTGGCTTAGGATGAAGGCCTCCACGATTCAAACAAAATCGCAGCATTTGATTTTGATGGGTGTCTTGCAAAAACATCTCTAAAAAGGTAATGGTTTTGACTGGTTAAACACGTTAGCCTTATCGGCTGAAAATTTTGTTGTATCACCATATTTGTCTATTGCATCAACACACTGATGATTTACAAGGATAGTTGATCAAAGGTGACCAATATTTTCAATACATCCTTCTAGTGAAGCACTAGAGCAATTCTTCGCTGTTGTAATTGTCCTTTGTTATTAGTTTTTCCTTTGGCTTATCTGCAAGGTAAGTGTGATTGTAAAGTATGAAACACGAGGAAATGTGTTCACAATATCATTATAATTTTATAACTAATAGGAGTCACAAATAGATTAGATATGCTTGGTTGTGTTGGAAAGCTTTCATGGGAGAATACTTAAATGTTACTTGATTGCACGTGCGAATCCATATGGAAGGAAATAAAATTTGTAATGACTACCTGTGAGCATCTCATCCCTGAGATAAACTTATTTCCTGTGAATCAATTTTTATGAATGAGGGGGACTTACATGTGCAGTGGCAATTAAGTGAATATTAAGGATTTTCTGATGTAATATCCTAATGCAACCCAAACACAGTGTTAGTATAATCTGCTGATAATGGTGCTATTTTACAAAAGAATCTTCCCCTCGTGCTGGCTCGTATATTATATAATCAACTACGAAGTAACATGTCACCTGAATGATTGAATTTTGACAACTAAAAAGCTTGACAAATTTGAACTACTGCAGAACTGGTCCAGATGCATGGTCCCTTATGTATTCTTCCATACCGGAGAAGTTGAAGAGTTTATATGATGATGGCTACAAACAGGTTTGTTTCTTCACCAAAATTTAATTTTTGCAAATGTTGGTCATAGTTGCCTCCATGAATGTTATGGTTTCATTAAGCCGTGATTAGTTTTGTTCTGTCAGTGCATTAAATTTTTATTATTATTTTTTTAACGAAGTGTGGGAGCTTTCTATTTTTTCCCCTTCATTCTCAGGTAATTTTTACCAATGAATCCAACATCGATCGTTGGAAGAATAAGAGACAAGTAGCTGTTAACTCTAAGATTGGAAGGCTTAACAATTTCATTAAATGTGTCAATGTCCCTATTCAGGTGCGTGAACAATTCTTTTATGGTGCATGCTATCTTTTTGGATATATGGACTCGTAGTCGTGCTTGTGCATTACCGCAGTCATTCATCCACACTTTCAAAACCAAGATGATCAATGACATGAAACGTTAAGACATGGTTTCATAGGATCTGATATTGAATTGCAAAATGAGATGCCTCAAATAGCTGGGAGAAGGCATTTAACTGAATGCTTTTGGAATAAAAGTTGTTCATCATAAAATATAAATATACATATAGATGTACAATAAAGCTCACTCCCATTTCCCATGGGCCTAGACTCTTGAATAAGATCTGTCTTCTTTATCTTCTTTATCAGTTTAAGCTTTTAGAGACGACAATTATCAAAGCATTTTTCTTGAGATGGCATGCGTTTGATTATTGGCCAACACATTGCTAAGAGGGAATATTGTGTCTATTTGCTATATGATAGATTTCTCAATTATAATTGATGGGATGACAGTAGGTTGATCATATGAGTTATGAATAACTCTATAATAGAGTTACCTGCATCCAAATGCAGGTTTTCATAGCTTGTGGATATGGTCAGCAAGATCTCTTCAGAAAACCCAAACCTGGAATGTGGAGAATCATGGAGCGGCATTTCAACTCTGACATCACCATTGATATGGATCAGTGAGTTCATTCTTCTCCTTGTATTTAGGAAGTTGTTTGGTGTGTCTTTGGATGTGCTGCTTGTCAAGAGGACCCTAACCTTGTGTACTCATTTTTAGTCTAAATACGGACATGCAACTTTTTCAATATGACAAGTTTGCAAACTCATGCTAATATGTGCAAAATAATAATAATAATAATAATAATAATAATAATAATAATAAATATATGTTTAGAAGAGGATTTGGGTATTTATGCTTGATACATGTGTATCAAAACTAATCATTGGTTGGATATTTCTTAGTTAACTGTTTTTGCTTGAAAATGTTTTCTTTCTACGATTTTCTTTTCTATACAAGGTCATTTATCCAATTGAAAGTGGAGTGTCATGGTATGGTTTGCATGTGCATCATGGTTCTCATTTCTTTTCTGTCCCGATGACATCTTACAGATATTTTAACATCCATGCATGTGATAATATTATTTGTTTCAACCAGTTTCACTGCCAGCTGCTGAATCATAAGAGTATACTGTTAATGCTTACTATCGGAATTCTTAGATGGTCTAATCCAGGACCATTATGCATAATGATTTAGCAAAACAAATAATTTATCATCTCTCTCAGTTATTATGTATTTATTTTTATTTTCTGGTCTTATTTTTAATTAGCTGTTTACACTATATAATGTTTATGTTTCACATTATTCGTGAGTGTGTATATGTATGCACACAATAGTTTCCTCTTATATATGCACCATTTTGGGTATTCACTTAATCTTATTAGATTAGGTGCTTTTCTTCTAGTACTCAAGGCTCTTTATTTTGGGGGCGTATATGATACCTGGGCTCTTGAAGGAGGAAATGTAAGAAAAATAACCAACTTGACACTTAGCCCAAGTGCTATATTTGGTTATTTACTAAAATCCCCACTTGGAGGAGAAGAGTGGATTGTTAGTGTGGACGATTTAGAAGATATAATTGGAGGATTGCGTAAAGAGCTCTTCGAACGAATCAAGCGGATAGAATTGGAAAATCGTTAGGTATGAATATGTTAGATACCCGTGACTCGATCGTTGGAATAGCATCTCTCCGAAAGAACATTTTTTTTTTTTACAGACGCACATAAATTTTTTCGTTGCCAGTGAACATGATATTAAGGAATTGTCCATATGTAAGATCATAATTATTGATACGGGCCTTTTCCACATAAAAAGGGAATCTTTTGTTACAATAGAACTAGAAGTAATGTGGATTATTCAAGAATCAAAGTTGATTTGCTTTAAAAAAAGAAGATAACAATGTGAAATGGTTTCACAGGATTCATCCAATTGTCTCGATCGTGGAATAGCATTAAGAAATAGGAATCAATGTTATCAAAGGATTTTTTGCAATTTTTTCTAGTAAGAGTATGGAATGAGTCAATCGTCCACTTTGGTATGCACGCAATAGTTTCCACTTATATGTAATAAATGGGAAGTTCGTATATATATCACCTTTCTTTCCAAGCCGCACTGAAAGTAACCAAAATTTGTCACATTAGCAAGGACCAAGTTCAAGAAGGTTAGAGAAGGTAAACTGAAGAGAAAGAAGGGTTTCTTCAAGTGGATTTCTTCCACGCGCTTCTCTAAATGTTATACAAAGGACCTAAGCTATTGTTTTGTCTTTTCCCTTGCTAAGTTTTAGGGCTCTTCATCAGTGGAGATTAAAACTCATTAAAAGCAAACCAGCTACTTTTCCATCTACTAATTTCCTTTTTTATTTCTTTTCCATTTTGCCTAGTAATGGGTGAACTTGCTTACAATTGGTCATAGCCTCATAGGAAACAGATTTTATTCATAGATGAATACTAAACTTATCCAATCAAACCACAAATAATTGGAAAATGGAGGGCCCAGAAATGTGTAAATGTATTTGTCACAACCGTGTGTACCCTACTCTCATGATCCGATCACAATATATAGGGCCAGATGGTAGGACACCATTTTAATAAAAAAAAAACTTTGTGTTCCTAGTCAATCAGTTTTTCAAGTATCCAGCTACTTACAATGGCTGTTGACTCATGTAAAAACATCACGAGTTGGTGAACTCCAGGCAAATCCAAGAAATAAGTTTTTTTTTCGTCTCTTTGAAGACCTTGACCTTTATTTCTAGAGCTAAGAGATTTATCATTTTTGTAACTGTTTGTTAGAATTGTTAGATTGATTTGATAAGTTGTGTTTCGTATGTAATTTGCAAGATGAGATTTATTCAATTTGTTTGAGAATTAAATTCAATAAAAATCAATTTTCTATGACCAATTTAAGATGAACCCTTGCAAGCTGTCAGATGGAGAACCAACTGGATTCCTTTCAAAGGATTAGATCTGATTTACGTCAATGGAAACTTTTTGAGTGGCTGTCTCATATGTTCCCACCTGCATCCAACACCTCTTTTTCTACAGTAAAATCAATACAATACATTTTGTTTTTCTCATCATTTTTTTTAGTTGGACACAAGGAAAACATATGATCTGTTGAGTTCTAGCTGTGCTTCAATATCTTTGAAACGAGAAAACCAAATTCCTACTCTTTACCTTCAGCTCAAAACTTTTTTTTTTGAGTTCCCCGTAAAAGACCAAGCATGGAAGAGTATTAGGAGATGCACCAAGGGGCAAGAAATTACAATAAGTTGGGTCCCTTGGGATAACACAGAGAGGAGAGCTTGTGGAAGAAAGCCACTAGAAGAAAACTTGCTTTTCTCTTGCAATTTTCCTTTTCCTACTGTTGCGGACATGAAAATTTTTGATTTCTTTTCAGCTTGGAGCGTGACAGTGCTATATGTTTGATCTTCCTATTTCTCACGTGATAAAATAGGAAACTATTCTAAGTGGTTACATATTTGAAAAATGGGCAAAAGAGAAGGGTCCCTCCCATCTCTCTCTCTCCCCCCTCTTTTAATTCTAATTCAGTTTTAGAGACCTATTTGTGGAAGACAGGAGCAAAGAGTAATTGAATCACTCTTTCCACATTATATCACTATATATATATATATATATATATATATATATATATATATTTTTTTTTTTTTTTTTTTTTTTTTTTTTAATTTTAATTTTTTTTTATGGATTACATTGGGAGTGGAGGATATTTGTTCTCAATCAGGCAATTTTGATTTCTATTTGGTCCTAGAATATTTTGATGTAGATTAAGTTTGTGCTGTACTTATCCCCACGTAAAGATTTACGTTTCTGTTAATACAGCATAATTGTTTTCACTTCTTGAAATAATTAGGTCCTTCTATGTTGGAGACGCTGCCGGGAGAGCTGATGACCATAGTGATGCAGATATCAAATTTGCACAGGTATTGTATTAAGTTAACTTTACCTAATCTGTTCTCTCTCTCCCTCTCTCTTTTAAGCTTGATTTTCTGTGTAATTATTTCGGTAGGATCTTCACTGCAAAAGCACTACAGTAGCAAGACAAAGAAAGAGAGTATTTTATCAGCAACTGACTAATAAGACACACCCAGAAAGCATGTAAAACATCCTAAAAAGACCAAATCTTTTCCACACCATCAAAACATGATCAATTCAATTTTTCATTGTGTAAATTGATGCTTCCAAATCCTTTTCATTGAGGTGCCCATATAACCGGAAGGCAAACGTAAAAAAATTGAACCTGCATCTCTCTGTGATAAGATATTTATGTGAGATTTAATCGTTCATTGTTTTATTCCTTTAGAGGCTAATGGCATTGCACACTCACTGATCAAATTCCTGTGCTTGCAGGCCATTGGTTTGAAGTTCCATGTTCCTGAAGACTACTTTGCACTTTAAAAGATCATTACCCGGTGTTCCTGAATTCACGGTTGCATTCTAGGTTTGATTTCTCTAGTTTTTTGACTGAGTCTGTTTTCAGCTTAGTTAATGTAAAAATCTATGTTTCTGTTCACGCGGATTCTTACTATGTAATTAATGAATAACAAGTATCCCAAATGTTTGGGCGAAGGCATTTGAATGCAACAAACTGTTTAATCGGAGTCTTTTGAAACCTCAATTTCAGTAATGAGAATATTAGTCTTTTCATTTTCAAGAGCTATAACGACCCATTTAATTTTCCATTTCATGAATAACTAGTATGCCACAAATGATTTATGGTTGGACACTATATTTCCACAGAGCAGACAGAATAAATGGTACACCTTTAGGTTGAAGAGTGTCCGTTGATGGACCTCATAAAATCTCGATGTAAATCAACAACTACACTACAGCTTGTGTTACGAAAATACTAGTGGAAGTGCTCTTAGACAAAATATTTCATGAGATATGGAGAATATTTTGTATTTACATTTTCATCTATTGTCTGGGATTTAGTTGAGACTTACCCAACTATTTAGGATTATAAATAGATGAGATCAGGTATGCAGTTGGGCGTCATTGGATTTTACAGAGGTAAGAATTAGTCGAGCAACGATTTACCTAAAAATGAAGTATATTACTTGAGAATGTTTTGGTAAATCGCTGATCCGATTAGTTCTTCTATCTGCTACTGAAGTTTCGATATTATTGCTACAATGCTATGTCTTCAGAAGTCTAGCAAGAACAATTCATGAGTTGAATCCATGTTAATATCTGTTAAACGTAGTAACCAGTTGGTTGGCATGCCTCAGCTACTGCTCACCACTGCTTGCTTGTCCAACCATCTCGAGGAATACGAGGATCACCTCCACCAAACCAACTGTCAACCATCTCGAGGAACATGTGAAACACCTCTACCTAGATTATAAGGTAAACCTTTGGCAAGATCTACATCTTGAGGAGTTGTATCTCGAGAAAACTATTACCAAACTCCAGCCGAACCATCAGTTCTAATATCAATTTATTGGAATAAAAACAAACAAATACAAGGAAAATTTTACCAATGGAAGAATCAACTAATATTGCCAAACAAATATTAAATGCAAGCAAATAATCAATGTAAAAAAAAAAAAACACCAGGATATACGTGGAAAACCCTTCAATGTGAAGGGTAAAAAACCACGGGGCAAATCAAATCAGTCCACTAATCAATCAAAAGAAATACAATGTTCTTCTCAAGCCTTTAGCCCAAAGCTCGAGGAATACAAAAAACAATACCAGGGTAACCTCACAAGAGCTTCATTCAACTTCCCAATCAAAGGGAGAATACACCGAAAATATCGTTGTTATTAGAGAGTAGACCACTCCTTATATTCTTTAATGAAAACTCCACCTTAGTTGATGTGAGATTATTTAAGCCAATTTCATCCCAACAGCTTGTACAGTACAGTTTCAGCATTCTGTATTCTGATAGGAGGTGATCTACTTGATGTGGTAATCGGCCATTTCATGGGCTTTCGTCCTTGTTGTTGTGCTTATATCTTTTCTTGTACTGTTATTGCAGATCGAGCTTCGACTTGTTCCAGGGCATAACTTGGTCAGTAATTCAGTTTGATCACCAGGCCCTGTGACCAATTTGGGTGTAACAAACACAACCAGCATTTTCAAAGGTGATGCATGACCTGGACTTGCAGTCCTTGATGCCATTTTGTGGAAGTTTCTTGGGCCCTCCGAATTTTCCAGCATTCTGGCCATGCATTCTTCAATGTCTTGCAACACGGTACATAATTTGAGCAGCAGCCTAGTGGCTTGGATAATGCTGTATTACCAAGGGAATGGAAGACGGGGGGATGCCATCACCTCCAAACTTCACATAAGAGGCATCCACTGGAGATTGTGGCTGCAATTGTAAAATCAATGTAATTAATCTGCAAAGAGACCAAACTTGGGTGTTTGAATTTTGATATGATATTTCAGAAGATTTCTTAATGAATTTTTGCCTTTAAATTGGACTGCAATGAAGTTCATACCTTTGATGTGTGTAATGTTTCCTTTGGTCATTGATGTCATTCCGTACCGTACGTGGAAGTTTCATGGCACATCTGAATTTTCCAGCATTCTGGCTTTGCGCTATTCAATGTCTTGCAATATGGTAGAGATTTTGAGCAGAAACCCAGTAGCTTGGAGAATCCACAGCTGCCATTAAAAGCAGTCAGAGCAATAAGAAGTATAACTGTATAAATATATTATCAAAGGAATGGAAGACAAGGGGATGTGATCACCATCAAACTTCACATAAGAGGCACCAACTGGCGATCCCGCTCCAGCTCACGTCAGGGAGAAAGCAATAGAGTAAGCGTCATCCAATGGACAATATTGTTCCCAAGATCAAGGTATTGGAGAGCACCAAGGAGTTGTCAATTAAAACTTTGTTGTCCAGCTTGATCACTTTGTTGAAGTAGCTAAATTCAAACACGAAATTGCAAGGAAAAAAAAAATCTATAGTACAGAGGCTTCCCTTCATGAATGCTATACTAGAATGGATAATAAATCATTTCTAGTAGATAAACACTCCAGTGGGGAGGGGAGTTAGGCAAACCTGACCAGTACATTAACAACCGTAAATAGAAGAAATTGTTACAAGGGGAACCTTGCCCAGAATACGATGCAGCCTAATTACAAATTCTAATACATAATGTTGCTCAACCTGAAGGAGGGCCAAATTCTTGCTGTGTTGTAACCTGAGGAAGCAAAATAATTGCTATAAATATTGATCGCTTTTCATATAAACAAAATCATCAACAATAATTGGTTTTACAGCGAGAAAGCTAACATCATGCCATGTATAAGATATATGTATAGAAAGAGTACCTTGATGGATATGCAAGAATTCACTAATTTCCAAACTTCCTCTGCAGCTTTCTTGCATTAACGATCAGAACCACGTAAAACCAATCGTGCACTTCCTCGACGTAGCGGAAACAAACTTTCCTCCAAGATCGATTGAATAACAGAAAACCACATGCTATCCAAAATCCTACGATGTATCCCATTGCCATGCCGATATAAAACCATGGAATATCTATTCCATCTTCATTTCTGGTGGAATGATGATCGTGACCTTGAGGAGAAGACGTGTCATTTGTTGTACAATTGGCTGAAAGTGGAGGACCACAGAGTCCAGAATTCTCCATATATGATGACGCATTAAAGCTTTGGAGCTGTGTGCTTAGTGGTATTGTTCCAGAAAAGTTGTTAAATGACAGGTCCAAGGTACCCAAAAAACTTAAATTCGCCATACTCACTGGAAGAACGCCTGAAAGATGGTTTCTTGAAAAATCAAGAGATTCTAAATTTCTCAAGTTACCAATGTTGCCAGGAATCTTTCCAACCAAGTTGTTTCTCGATAAGTTCAGAAAAAGTAATCCTACAAGATTCATCATTTCTCTCGGGATTTCTCCGGATAAGCTATTACTTGAAAGGTCGATACTCTTGACGTCTGCAATATTCCAGTGGTATTCAAGTTCTAACCCTTTCGATACAACCATGTCGGTTTCAATGCCAAAACTAATCCCGAAACAGGTACTAGTGTTAGACATGCATGTAATATTAATGAAGCATCTTGGAATGAATCCTTGCAAATTATTATGAGCGAGGTCTAGGATTTGAAGACTTGTGATTTGGCACAGTTGAGAAGGAATATTCCCAGTGAATCCATTTGAGTGTAAGCGAAGAATATGTAACCGTGCTAGGTTTTCACCAATCCATGGTGGAATCTCACCGGAAAACATATTTTCTCCGACATCTAATACCACCAATGATGTGCAATTTTTTAATGACAAAGGCAATACTCCAGAAAAGTTATTGCCATTGAAATGTATATAGCCCAGGTCATACATGTAACCTATCGAGTTAGGGATTTCCCCTGAAAAATTATTCTTTCTCAAGTATAAAAACCGCATACCTCGCCAGTGCTTCAAACAGTCTGGAATCAGCCCTGCTAATTGATTTTCTGATAGATCAAGAGTGTTTAGAGAATTTGGGATGTTGGACACATTGCATAAGAGATCGGAAAGAGTTCCTGAAAAGGAGTTGTTGGAGAGATACAATTCCCGTGTATTAGGAGAAATTCCAGGTATTGAGCCATCGAGAAAATTGGAACTGAGATCAATTTTGGATATCGTTTTTATTAGTGCTAGGGATAAAGTTGGAAGTTGTCCATGAATATGGTTGGAAGAAAGATACATCTCCTGCACATTTGAAGAAAAGTTCCAAAACCAGCTGGGGATTGTATCACTGATTCCAGTGTCAGATAGGTCGAGGTAGGATATGTTCTTTTGCATTCGAAGCCACAAAGGAAATCGTGGGCCCAACCGACAAGAACCCAAAGATGCTTTTTCTAGTTGAAAAGGAGGTGTCCAATCAAAGCTCAATTTTAATCTAAATGAGTTGGATGATAGGTCTAATGAACGTAATTTAGAGAAAGGAGATAAATGGGTTTCAGAGATGACTCCCTCCAAAGAATTTTCAGATAAATCCATACTCTCTAAAGAGTTACTGATGCACCCAGCCCAAAACTCATCTGCTACATCTCCACTCAGATTATTGAGACGCAAATTTAATGTTTCTAGGTTGCACAACTTCCCCAAATTGCTTGGTATCCCTCCTTCAAGGTGAAACTGATTGTCTAAACTTAGGTAAGAAAGAGAAGTGATATTCCCAAGGAAATTCGGTATAGGACCATTTAAATTATTATCATGGAAACCCAAAAAAGAAAGAGAATAGAGATTGGCAAGGACATTCGGTATAGGACCATTCAATTTATTAAAAGATAAATCAAGATGTTCAAGGGATCTCATTTGTCCAAGAAGGCTTGGAATTGAACAATTCAATGAGTTCCCTGATAGGTCAAGATACAAAAGAGATGTTGCATTTCCAAGAGTTTTAAAAATTGTGGATGACAAATCATTCCCAGACAAATCAATGTACTTGATAGATGTTAAATTAGCATGGCCCCAGTTAAGATATGAAGAAGAATAAATCTTATCAAGTCCACACCCACTCAAATCCAAATGCTTAAGAGATGGGAGACCGTACAGGTTATTGGACAAATCAGAAATGAGACTTAAGTTTGTTCCACTCATATCGAGATATATCAATGAGCTAAGGTGGGAAATCCAATCAAGGTTGTTTACAAATAAACTTGGAGGATAATAGATGTCTTTCAGATCAAGATAGTTCAGGTTGGAGAGATTTCCAATCTGGTGAGGAATTTGACCGCCAAAATTAGCATAAGAGAGATTCAATGAACGTAATTGAACAAGTGAGCCGAAGAATTCCGGGATGGGATTAAAATTAAAATTGTTGGAGCTCAAATCCAAGTGTTGTAAATATTGCAAATCAAGTAAAGAAGAACTTATCTCACCTCCTAGACTTGTGGTGTAATTCGGAAAAATGAAATCATCATAGTCCGTAACATATGGATTGTGAAGATCAAGCGTAACAACATGACCTGTTTTGTTGTTACACTTAACCCCTCTCCATTGACAACAGTTCACTTCCTCCACCCATGAAGAAAGGCGGTGTGAAGGATCTAGGAGACCCTTCTTAACATTTAGAAGAACTTGTCTCTCCTTCTCTATACAGAGGACCTCCATTACAGGACTATTCCCTTTGCGAACATCGAATGCAGTGGATTGCATGCAAAGAGAAAGTCTAAGAACAACCAACAAAGAAAGAAGAAGATGGAGAGGAGGGAACATGATTCACAATGAACTCAGATTGAGCTTGTAAATGATTATAGGAGGAAAAATAAGGGAAGGGCTTGGTGGTGAGAAATGCCTAACGAACACACTTGCTTTTATATGCTAAAAAAATAATTGAACCATTTGAAAACTCCATTCAAGGTTTTGACATGCTTTGCATTTCAGGCCACTGGAATGTTATCATTCTATTTCAATGGCCAGATTTCCTTTAATAATTCAAAGACTAGTCTTCACAATTACTTAAAGTTGTGTGTCGAATTCAAAATATCACTCTTAAATCTTAAGAGGTCCCAATTTGTGAAGAAAATATCAATAATGTATGACTTGGGGCCATTATGGGGTCATTGATTCTTACTTGTGGAAGACTAATAGGAAATCTAGCGAGTCTTTCACCATACACCTTGACATGTCTGTTATGAAGAATCAGAATTCCGACTTTTCCACAAATCAGACATCAACGACTCCTTATTTTCCACATAATGGACCTACAGAGTATGACTTTGTTTGTTATGAAGAACCAGAATTCCGACTTTTTTACAAATCAGACATCAACGACTCCTTATTTTCCACATAATGGACCTACAGAGTATGACTTTGCCAATGGCATGACAGCTTAATGGTTAAAACTTGACGGATGGTACCACTAAGTCATGGGTTCGAACCCAGCGGCATGTTTATTAGTTTATGGTGTATTGAACAGTTTTGGTCTTTGATAGATTATGGGATCCTGAAAACCTAGCTCGCCTTCCAAAAAAAAAAAAACCTACACTAACCTCCGTCGACAATAAATAGATAACCAAATAAAGGAATCTACATAACAAACCCAGAGAAAATGGCTCGCTTGTTCTGTTGCAACTCTAAACAAGCACATGGACAATTTTAGGCCCATGAATAATTAGAGTGTGTTTAATATTCTAACAGTAGTGGGAAAGACCTCAATTTCCATAGCAGAAACCACTAATTCATGAAGGTGTTGGTGAAAAAAACAGCATTGAAATGATATCGATTCTCGTAAAAGTTTATATTGCTTATATTGGGGTCTTCTGTGTAAGGCTGGGCACGTGACGGGATAGACATTATCCCGATCCCATCTCGTTCTTTTGGAATCGGTACGGGATGTGATGAATAGGTAGTAAAGAAAAACAGACCTTGCAAAATAAAAAAAAGGCAAAACAAAACAGTATTGAGGGCATAAACATCTCCTCTTCCATCTTCTTACTTTGGTTCACCTATATCTCTTCTCAAATTTATGATCCAGTACCAAGTAATTGATTAAATATCAGATTTAATGATTCAAATAATAGATTTAAGACAACTAATATTCTCGAAGGCCTTAGTAACAGATAAAAGTTCTTGAATTTTTTTTTTTTTTTTTGGCACTTAGGCCAATTATCATAGTATTTTTTTTGACATGCTTTGCATTTTAGGCCACACTTATCATTCTATTTCAATGGTCAAATTTCCTTTAATATTTCGAAGTCTAGTCTTCACAATTACTTAAAGTCGTATTTGGTGTTAATCAAAGCCGTTGAGTGGTTATCCCACGACACACTAACCCGAATTTGAGTTAAATATTATATCAAACCCATGTACAACATTTTTAGATTTGGTTCAGGTTGAACTTGGATGGCCCTATTTAATGTGTTGTTTTTACTAAAAATAGTTTTTTGTTCAAATTTCATCAACTTTGCATAAAAACTATCAAGCAACACCTCTATATAGGTATATGTACATACTCCCACATGTCTTCCTCATTGCTCAGCCCCAACAATTGGATCTTCTCCGGTTGACAATCATACTCTACATAACTACTCATTTTCTTCAATGAGACTCCATATAAACCGAAACTCATAAGAACTATTCTCCACGAAGATTTTCAGGTTTTTTGATATAAATGTATCTATAGAACTTGTGGGGTTTTTGAAAGGGGATGGTGGTTGAAATTTGAAGGCGATCTCTCTGCAGGATTCTTTACAGAACAAAGCAGCATTGGCAGCTTTGAACCTCACATATCAGGATGCGCCCCGATCCTATTCCAACTCATATGGAATGCTACCATCAATGAGAAAGCAATGAAAAGGCTTTATTTACAGCAGTTGCATGAATGATGTTGAAGGTGCTAACTGGACAATATCTATTGTCAATGCAGCAGTTACATCATTATTCTTAAATTACTTGGTTGGAGAATGAGACTACTAAAATATATGAACTACTGTCATCAATGAAATCCTCAAAAACCAAGAATCAATAGCACCTAAGAGAATTAAATTTGAGCTTCTTAGGCCACTTGAACTTGTCAGATAACAATTTTTCGGGAAATTTTCCAACTGGGACACAGCTCCCAGGGCTTTGATGCATCCAGTTATATGGGAAATTCAGAACTCCGTGGTCTTCCACTTTTAGCCTATTGTACTACAAATGAAACATCTGGCCAAGGCCCTCATCATGTACGGAGAAATGAAGATGGCAATGGGGTATTGTAGGATGCTCGATGGTATTTGGCACTTTGCTACTCAAGCGATCTTGAAGGAATGCTTGTTTCTGCTTTGTTGAGGAAGTATATGATGGGTTGTTCGTGATTGTAGTCATTAATGGGAGAAAGCTGAGGAGGAGGCTTGCAGACTAATGTAAGTCATGGATGAACTCACACGTCAAGGTATACTCTTCTTTTATCCTTGTAATCTTTCTCAGCAAATCATCAAATGGTGTTTGAAAAACAATCTCTTTAGTTGTTATTATCTAATGACCTTTTTTTGGAGGGGGTGGGGGATTGATTATGTAGGTATTACAGGATGATGTGTTCATATGAATACCGATGTTTGCGATAACTTTTTTGTAGCACCCCGTAATTTTTCTACTTACTGAAAATATTTATATTTTTGTGTGATTGTCTTCATTAAGTTATGGGCATACGTATGAGCTATTTATTTGTCCATGTGATGTGTAGTTGTTTATTTAAGAATTAATTTTCTACTTACCTTCCTCTACCGAATCTCGGGACGAGATTCTTTTGAGTTGTATATATTGTAATACCCGCCTAATTAAATAAATATAAAATTTCTTTTGTAAACCCTAATGTTGATGGGTTGTTACTAAATTGAATTTGGACTTGGTTTTGGGCTTTCATAAACTAAGGATTAGGGTTTTATTTTGTGAAGATTAAGGGCGAACTGTTTTTAGAATTTTAGTGGGGGCGAATAGCCACCCACCATTTATATAAAAAAAAAAAAAAAAAAAAAAAGCAAAACCTTTTTCCTTAAGTTTTTTTTTTTTTTTTTTTTTTTTTTTTCTTTCTTCTTCTCGTTTCCTTCCTAATGGCGGCTGAAATTGGTGAGGGGATGAAGATGGGAAGAAGATGCGGTGGAGAAAGAAAGCTCGAGGGGGGAAGTAATGGCGTGAAGAGCGACGATGGATTGGCAAGAGATAAGGTTTTCTCTGCGTGAAACGGTTTGTCTCTGCGTGGTGGCGATGTTGTGTGTGTGCGAGGGCTGTGGTAGGTTGCGAGGAGAGGCGGTTAGATCTGAGCGGAAGCGGAGGCGGCGATGGTTGTGGTGGTGGAGGAGAGGCCTTCGCCGCCGTGCTCGCTGTTTCCTCATCTGATGGTTTGGCAGATCTCGAAGTTGAGGTGGGTGGAGCACCAAAGAGGAGGACTTTCAGGAAGTTCTCTTCCAGGGGTGTGGATCGGGACTTGCTCCTTGACATGGGTACCGAGGAGTTGGTTTTGAGGATGCAGGAGGATGGGAAACGGCCTGATTTGGTTACGATTGTGGTTGTTTGGCCTGCGTGAGGGGATCCTGCATCGTTGAAGATTGGGAAGGGGATTCATGCGTATGTTATTAGAGCTGTTTGGGGCCATTTGTGAATGCTTCGACTGCCTTGATGAATATGTACTCCAAATGCTGGGTGATTGAGAATGCAAGATTGGTTTTTGATAAGATGAGGTCAATGAATGTGGTTTCGTGGAATTCTAAGATCGATGGAGTTTGATCGCAAGAAAACTTCTGTGGAGATTGATGAAGTTCGATTGCAATTCTCAATAAAGACTCTGTGAAGATCGACTTCAAAGACCCTGTGGAAGAAGTGGTAGTGCGTGGTGATGGTGTTGGTGTTACTCGTTTGCTGAATGCGACTTTGGTTCTGCCGAAGTTTGAAGTTGCTGCTTATTGGAACGAATCCAGTGAGTTTTCTTCCTCTCCTCTACTTTTACTGTGAGTTTTCTCCATTCCTTTTTGTATGTGAGTTTGATCTTATGTCTTGTTTGTTCCTTCTAACTGTGTGTGCATGATTGTTGTCTTGATCTTATGTCTTTTAACTCCTGTACATAGACATCTTTTGCTTTTCTTTTAGCTTGGGTCAGTGACTTAATATTTATGATCATATCATGCCACTATTGTTCGCATAACTGACTTCCTGTTGGGCATATGTCTATGCAACAAAAGTATGCAACCTATATTATTGTTTATGTGTCTTATAAGCTTAGCTACACAATGTAATTTGTAATTGAAATGGGTGCTCCAATTGTGGCGTAGACTAATGTACCTCATGGTAGAAATAGATAAACACTTAAACAAAAAGGTTGAGGGGGGGGGTAGTGTACATGCACATTTATAATCTTAACATTGTTGAAGATTATGGCTTGTGGCGTTAGATAAACTGATTTATCAAAGATTTACATAATGAATTAGAAAGCAAGTTGCTGTAAGACAGCTTTGTTGTCACGCCCTGTCATTCTCTGCAACTTGTTAGAAGTGGTAGCTTAAGGGATAGTGTCTTGTCTGTATTAGTTGTATGTATGATTAAACTCTTATTTAGTTTAGGGTTAGAAGAAAATTTCCTAGTAATAGATATTGACTGGAATTCAACTGAGCCATTGTTTTAGCTTGAGTATTTGTATTGTTAGGTGAATTTTGTGCATATTGTTTTCATATGATGAAAAGAAATGAGATATGTGAACTGGCAATGTGTCAAATATTACTTGTTCCCCAAAAGAATGGTGGATACTGTGATTGATTTATTTATGGTTGACAAAGCGTCACCATAAAAGAGTTTTGAGGATTTAATTATTTTTATGCTCTTTTCCACAACTCCGAGAAAAAAAAAAAAAAGAATGTGAAATTTTTGTATACAGACTTGCTTGTATACATGTGATATTATGGGTATGCAGACTTGCTTGCATATCGGTGCACCGTTCCATGTGTGTTCGGTTGTACGTGTAGATTTAGGAAGAATACTTGCCATGGATCGGACTTCGGGTGTGATGACATGTTCCTCGAGGTGGCACCCCACTTGGAACATGTACGCTCCGAGTGGTTTCGAAGGCAAGGGAGGCACACTTGGGTGAGGTGTGTTCGGCACAGGAGGAGAGTGCGATTGTGGAAAAGTAGCGAGATTTCTTTTTGTGTATGTGCGTGATTACCTTAAAGGAAGAAACTAAATGCTCATTCAACCATTGAATGAGAACTACACGTCTTCCTAAAGGTAGAAAAATGTGTTTGTTTAATATTCCAATAATAGTCTAATATGAGTATGAATTGTATTGTTGTTGCATTTATGAGGATTGATAACTCATAAATTTTATTTATTAGTGATAAATGATGCATATTTATTTATTAGGATAATAACACCATTGCCTCATTGAGGAACTACCTGATGGTGTGGTTATTAATTGTTGGGTTTATTTTAATGTTATCATGTGCGGATTTATTGATTTTTGGGATGAAGTTTTCTCACACCAGCTTTATTGCTGACCCGAGTGAGCTTTTGCTTCTTGGGTACATTCCTTTTGGAATGTAGCCGAGTAGTCTTTCAGGTTTAGAGATTTTGAGCTGCATTACTGGAGTTCCGCTAGTGAGCTAGCCATGCCAGTCTTCTCCGGGGTAGATTTTTATTTGTTTCAGATGTTTAGTTCATGCTGTTATTTGTTTCTGTTATTATTGAATTCTCACGTCCCGAGTTTTGGGGGAAACGGATAATCCTACGTGGCTTTTTGGGATTTTCGTTTCCTTCGAAAATCGGGGCGTGACATTTTTCTTTTTACTTCTCAGCAGGTACACCTTGCATAAGGACTTAGCAAAACAAATAATTTATCATCTCTCTCAGTTATTATGTATTTATTTTTATTTTCTGGTCTTATTTTTAATTAGCTGTTTACACTAAATAATGTTTATGTTTCACATTATTCGTGAGTGTATATGTATGTACACAATAGTTTCCTCTTATATATGCACCATTTTGGGTATTCACTTAATCTTATTAGGTATAGGTGCTTTTATTCTAGTACTCAAGGCTCTTTATTTTGTTAGTGTGGACGATTTAGAAGATATAATTGGAGGATTGCGTAAAGAGCACTTCGAACGAATCCAGCGGATAAAATTGGAAAATCGTTAGGTATGAATATGTTAGATACCTGTGACTCGATCGTTGGAATAGCATCTCTCCGAAAGAACATTTTTTTTTTTTTTTTTACAGACGCACATAAATTTTTTTGTTGCCAGTGAACATGATATTAAGGAATTGTCCATATGAAAGATCATAATTATTGATACGGGCCTTTTCTACATAAAAAGGGAATCTTTTGTTACAATAGAACTAGAAGTAATGTGGATTATTCAAGAATGAAAGTCGATTTGCTTTAAAAAAAAAAAAGATATCAATGAACTTCTGTGAAATGGTTTCACAGGATTCATCCAATTGTCTCGATCGTGGGATAGCATTGAGAAATAGGAATCAGTGTTATCAAAGGATTTTCTGCAATTTTTTCTAGTAAGAGTATGGAATGAGTCAATCGTCCACTTTGGTATGCACGCAATAGCTTCCACTTATATGTAATAAATGGGAAGTTCGTATATATATCACCTTTCTTTCCAAGCCGCACTGAAAGTAACCAAAATTTGTCACATTAGAAAGGACAAGTTCAAGAAGGTTAGAGAAGGTAAACTGAAGAGAAAGAAGGGTTTCTTCAAGTGGATTTCTTCCACACGCTTCTCTAAATGTTATACAAAGGACCTAAGCTATTGTTTTGTCTTTTCCCTTGCTAACCGTTTTAGGGCTCTTCATCAGTGGAGATTAAAACTCATTAAAAGCAAACCAGCTACTTTTCCATCTACTAATTTCCTTTTTTATTTCTTTTCCATTTTGCCTAGAAATGGGTGAACTTGCTTACAATTGGTCATAGCCTCATAGGAAACAGATTTTATTCATAGATGAATACTAAACTTATCCAATCAAACCACAAATAATTGGAAAATGGAGGGCCCAGAAATGTGTAAATGTATTTGTCACAACCGTGTGTACCCTACTCTCATGATCCGATCACAATATATATATATAGGGCCAGATGGTAGGACACCATTTATAAAAAAAAAAAACTTTGTGTTCCTAGTCAATCAGTTTTTCAAGTATCCAGCTACTTACAATGGTTGTTGACTCATGTAAAAACATCACGAGCTGGTGAACTCCAGGCAAATCCAAGAAATAAGTTTTTTTTTTTTTTCGTCTCTTTGAAGACCTTGACCTTTATTTTTAGAGCTAAGAGGTCCCAATTTGTGAAGAAAATATCAATAATGTATGACTTGGGGTCATTGTTTCTGACTTGTGGAAGACTAATAGGAAATCTAGCGAGTCCTTCACCATACACCTTGACATGTCTGTTATGAAGAACCAGAATTCTGACTTTTCCACAAATCAGACATCAACGACTCCTTATTTTCCACATAATGGACCTACAGAGTATGACTTTTTCTGTTATGAAGAACCAGAATTTCGACTTTTCCACAAATCAGACATCAATGACTCATTATTTTTCACATAATGGACCTACAGAGTATGACTTTGGTAATGGCATGACAGCTTAATGGTTAAAGCTTGACGGATGGTATCACTAGGTCATGGGTTCGAATCCAGCGGCATGTTTATTAGTTTATGGTGTATTGAGCAGTTTTGGTCTTTAATAGATTATGGGATCTTGAAAACCTAGCTCGCCTTCAAAAAAAAAAAAAAACTACACTAACCTTCGTCGACAGTAAATAGATAACCAAACAAAGGAATCTACATAACAAGCCCAGAGAAAATGGCTCGCTTGTTCTGTTGCAACTCTAAACAAGAGCTATCCAGAGTGAAATAGAGATGGAGGAAGAAAGCGTGATCTGGATAAGCACATGGACAATTTTAGGCCCATGAATAATTAGAGTGAGTTTAATATTCTAACAGTAGTGGGAAAGACCTCAATTTCGATAGCAGAAACCACTAATTCATGAAGGTGTTGGTGAAAAAAACAGCATTGAAATGATATCGATTCTCGTAAAAGTTTATATTGCTTATATTGGGGTCTTCTGTGTAAGGGTGGGCACGTGACGGGATAGACCTCATCAGGATCCCATCTCATTCTTTTGGAATCGGTACGGTATGTGATGAATAGGTAGTAAAGAAAAACAGACCTTGCAAAATAAAAAAAGCAAAACAAAACAATATTGAGGGCATAAACATCTCCTCTTCCATCTTCTTACTTTGGTTCACCTATATCTCTTCTCAAATTTATGATCCAGTACCAAGTAATTGATTAAATATCAGATTTAATGATTCAAATATTAGATTTATGACAGCTAATATTCTCCAAGGCCTTAGTAACAGATAAAAGTTCTTGAAATTTTTTTTTTTTTTTTTTTGGCACTTAGGCCATTTATCATAGTATTTTTTTTTTAACATGCTTTGCATTTTAGGCCACTGGAAACTTATCATTCTATTTCAATGGTCAGATTTCCTTTAATATTTCGAAGTCTAGTCTTCACAATTACTTACAGTCATATTTGGTTTTAAAAATATCATTCTTAAATCTTAAGAGGTCCCGTTTGTGAGGAAAATATCGATAACGTCTGACTTGGGGTCATTGACGTAATCTTTTTAGGACGAGACGACGATGAGGACCAAATACGAACTACCCTTTCCATATTCTTGGGAGAAGTATCAACCAATTCATGTTAACCAGAAGGATCATAGTATCAAAACCCAAAACCAGAAGTTGTGAAGGGCAAAAAGCCCAGAAGATTAAAACCAGTTAGAGAAGAGAAATGGAACTAGAAACTCCAATTTCATTGTTTCTATAGAAGTGAGTTAGTATTGTGATCAACTAAGAAGTTGCTTTTTTAATCTTTGGAAAGTTTTTGAATAAAGGAAAGTTTTATTAAAAGAAAGAAGTAGCTAATTGAATCTAGTTGAATAAAGGAAACATTGAGAATTTCATCATTCTTTCAAGATCATATCACGTCATTCCGATTGTAAAATCTGGTTTTCTAGTATTTTCGCTATTTTTTAGTCACTGCAATACACATACAGGAGATGCACGCGCACGCACACGCACACGCACATACAATAAGCCAAACAAAATAAACCCGTGGACTCATGTTTGCCCCTTTGTCTTCTCATTACTCATGTTTCATATAGTCTCTCTGCTTAGAAGATAAACACAACACTACTTATCCTCCCCAAACACATAAATGTAGAGTACCCAAAACAAATGGTTTCCTTTAGTAAGCAACACAAAAATCAATAACTAAGAGGTGTATCGAAAACTTATAAGCTTAAATTAGGGTGTGACTCAGGCGGGTTGAGCAATGTAAGGGTCAATCAAAGCCGTTGAGTGGTTATCCCACGACACACTAACCTGAATTTGAGTTAAATATTATATCAAACCCATGTACAACATTTTTAGATTTGGTTCAGGTTGAACTTGGATGGCCCTATTTAATGTGTTGTTTTTACTAAAAATAGTTTTTTGTTCAAATTTCATCAACTTTGCATAAAAACTATCAAGCAACACCTCTATATAATTATATGTACATACTCCCACATGTCTTCCTCATTGCTCAGCCCCAACAATTGGATCTTCTCCGGTTGACAATCATACTCTACATAACTACTCATTTTCTTCAATGAGACTCCATATAAACCGAAACTCATAAGAACTAGCCTCCACGAAGATTTTCAGGTTTTTTGATATAAATGTATCTATAGAACTTGTGGGGTTTTTGAAAGGGGATGGTGGTTGAAATTTGAAGGCGATCTCTCTGCAGGATTCTTTACAGAACAAAGCAGCATTGGCAGCTTTGAACCTCACATATCAGGATGCGCCCCGATCCTATTCCAACTCATATGGAATGCTACCATCAATGAGAAAGCAATGAAAAGGGTTTATTTACAGCAGTTGCATGAATGATGTTGAAGGTGATAACTGGACAATATCTATCACCAATGCAGCAGTTACATCATTATTTTGGAGTGATTTTGATTTTGATTGTTCTTTGAGTTCGTGAATCTAATTTGGAGTGATTTTGGTGTTCTTGTTGTTGTTTCAGAGTGATGATCAAGAAGCGCTGAAGAAGCTCGCAGAATAAAAATCACAAAGGAACTTCTAAACACAAACTCCGTGGCCATCCAACACCAAATAAGCACATTACATCTTCAGTATCAACCTCTGTTTACATAGTCATTCTGTCTCTTAGTTGCTGTGGGGGCACTTAGTTAGGCATACAATCTTGTTAGATTTTTCTTTATTGTTGTGTTGTTCTCGTTCTTGTTGTTTTTATTCGTCCTCGCTGTTGTTATTGGTAGCCAAGTTGTTGTTTGACCATTTGTCACAGGATTCCACACTATTGCCCAAATGGAAGGCGTTCCAAACAATCATTTTTCTTGAGTGGGTGAGAACTTTGTTAATCATTTGATACTGTGTACAGATGTCTATATGTCACATATTTGTATTATCTTTGTGATTGATTCATGATCTCTGTTTTGTTGGCTTAGGATGAAGGCCTCCACGATTCAAGCAAAATCGCAGCATTTGATTTTGATGGGTGTCTTGCAAAAACATCTCTAAAATGGTAATGGTTTTTACTGGTTAAACACGTTAGCCTTGTCGGCTGAAAATTTTGTTGTATCACTATATTTGTCTATTGCATCAACACACTGATGATTTACAAGGATAGTTTATCAAAGGTGACCAATATTTTCAATACATCCTTCTAGTGAAGCACTGGAGCAATTCTTCGCTGTTGTAATTGTCCTTTGTTATTAGTTTTTCCTTTGGCTTATCTGCAAGGTAAGTGTGATTGTAAAGTATGAAACACGAGGAAACTGATAGCTAGCACAAAAATACATCAAGTGGTGCTATGATGTGCAACACCACTACCACCACCCGTGCTCGCGCGTACCAAATCAAACATCAAGGAGGTGAATTGGGAATCCTCCGAAATTCCTATGTATTGCCCAAAAGGCCGAAAGCCTAAATTGACTCCACAAAATACCTACATTCTTTTGTTCCTCTTTTTGAACCCAAGTCAAAGCATGGAGCATTCTCTTGCAAAAACAGTCAACTTCAGTTTAAATTTTCTGGGAGCACCCCATAATTCAGACCATGATCTTAGATGGATGAACTAATTTAGACTTTACTAAACATGCAACTAAAATCAGACTAATTCTGATTGTAATCCAACGGTTAGGATGATAGTATTTCCACCAATGTGTTTGTAGTCCAACGGTTAGGATACTAGTATTTCCCAATTAGTCAAAATTAGTCAATTTCACATCAAATTCCTAAATTAAGCTTGAAATTAAAATTGTAAGTAAATCACACAAAACAAAACCCAAGAGTGAGTTAATTCACCTGGCTTAAAGAAGACGGACAATCCGAAATCAGTAGCCTTCAAGGGGGAATCCTCACGATCACTCAAGAACAAGAAATTCTCCGGCTTAAGATCACGATGCATAACACCCATAGAATGACAATAGTGCACAACAGCCAGTATCTGCCTACACAACGCAGCGGCAGCACGCTCCGAATAATGTCCTTTGGCAATGATCCGATCAAAAAGCTCACCACCAGCACAAACCTCCATGACGAGATTGACAGAGTGACGATCCTCATAAGCACCTTTGAGCTCGACAATGTTACGGTGTCCAGTCAAGTGGTGCATGATCTGGACTTCGCGACGGACATCTTCGATGTCGTCACGATTGATGAGCTTGCGAGTAGCGATGGATTTACAGGCGAATTTCTCCTTAGTTTCCTTGTGTGTGACGAGATACGTGACACCGAATTGACCTCTGCCTAGCTCGCGACCGAAAATGTAGGTCTCTCGGACGTCCTCCATCGGGCGACCCATGACCCGACCCTGTCCGGATGGAGGGCGCGGTCGATTTAGTGGTGATGGTGGTGGTTTGGAATTGGAAGAGTGGCGCACGTTAAGGTCTGTGGGACGTGGGTGATGTGGGCCATCGGTCGGCACGCGGTTGCAATTGCCCATAGCTTGGAAAGAGAGTGAGTGAAGTCTATCGAGAAAGAATCTCGAGGAGGGTGCGGAGTTTTGTCTGAGAGAGAGTGGGAGTGAAGGAGGAGGGACTGAGGGAGAGTGGTTGGGGGAAATTCCTTAAATGACCCTGTGTTGGTTTTTGTTAGCTTTACTAACAGTAAGAGCACCCATAGTCGACAATATTTGTCGATGTTTTATTTGAGGGGAATAAAGGTAGAAATTAGAAACACGTCTCTTAGAGAATATCAAAGAAGTGGAATTGTGAATGATAATGGAGAGGAAACTTCGCCCTTATCAACTAGGACGTTTGTATCATGTCACAAGTGGAGTGGAGATAAAGTTACAAATAATTTCTACCACGAACAAGCATACTATCCAGAGTAAACACTCAACACTTGAGACACTCTTATACACACGTCCATGCATTCATTACCATGAGTGAACAATCATTAAGGTGTAAAAAAGTAGTTAAAGTTCATCCACGTATTACATATAATAACCAAGGATCCTTATTGTTGGACCAAGATCATATGTAGTTAGCAAACTCAATTTATATTGAGCTAGACTATGGTTAACGATACGACAATATCAATAAAAGCTCAATTCATTACGACCAAAGCACAGTTAATGACTCCATTCATCGACAATGTCTTTGTACTAGAACTAAAATTAAGTAGTTTAGACGGAAACCGTTAAATTCACGTCATTAATCAATTAAGATTAATTTTCAGACCCTTTTACCCTTACTTTAGATTAAACTAACGAATGAAATTTTACCTAAAATCACAAAAACATTTTTCGGAACCTCCTCCTCCTCCTCCATGCGATGCACATTGAGTCATGAAGTCTATAACATGATTGCCTCACAAAACTATTGCTGAAGCTCAATCATGACAGTTAACTTACTCTGGAAGTAATCAATAAATGTGCCAAGTGTAAGAAAGAAAAAGAATTATGCATTTCTTTGACATGTTTGTTTATACAAATCAAAAAAATAAACTAAAAAATCTATCTGGTGAAATCAAAACCTTCAATCTATCATCTTTTGTGGTTATGTTGTGAAATAGAGGACTCTGTGCTTCCTTGTCTAACATTTAATCCACCTCTCTGTAGAACAATCCCACATAGGTGGAACTCTCGTCGCCAACTACAAAATCCGATCATCATCATTGTCAGAATCTTAATCAGAACACCAAATTGAAGAACCCCATTGATTGACATCCGTAGCCATCGAAGACAATAGCGAACTCCAATGAGGGAATTCAAATGCGCTTATGGAGATGGTGTTCCAATGGAACAGTGACATCGGCGACAAACAAGTGATTCAATAGCATCTCGACTGTCCATCTCTTTGTAGGATATCTAACAAGGCAATTCGAACAGCAAGTTGCAGTGTTTTTGTCACAGCTGAGCAGGGAGCAGGGAGCAGGTCGCAGCATGGAGGAGCATGCGCCTTCGTCACAGCAGGGAGGAGGGAGATTATCGCAAGGAGGAGGAAAGAGGTTCATCGCAAAGAGGATAAGGTTATGAAAAATGATTTTGTGATTTAGGCGAAATCTAATTCGTTAGTTTAACCTAAGGTGATCATACATTAAAATGGACTGATCATCTCGGCCGTACACGTGGCAGAAAATGTCCATATGACATCCAACCCGTTTGGCCAGCTTATGAAACCCAAGAAGAATAAAGCCAGTTCTAGACAAGGCCCATTAGCGAAAAGATAAAAACGAAGTCTGAATCCAGACCCGAACGAAACAAAGCCCGAATTCAGGCCCGTCACGAGTTCTCCCATAAAGAAGATGAGCATTAATTGTACCAAAAAGAGTCGTGGAGAGAGTTACGCCTCCACGGACGCATCTCCATCAAGAAGGAGATTATTACTAGAAACATCTCCTTCCATTGCACCTCACGTGCTTAAGTCACGTAGAGAATTAACCGTGACCATTATAAAAGGTAAATGGAACATTCGACACAAATATGTAACTTTAACTGAGTTTTGTTCAGATTTACATCATTTTTTCCACCAGAGTTACTGACTTAAGCATCGGAGTGCCTTTAGCCACCAAAATGTGGTCATTGGCAGTCTAACAATTGTTTTGCAGGTCAAACTCACAGGAATACGATTTTTTGACGCATCAGTTTGGCATCGTCCATGGGAAATGACGAGTTCCATTTTCTAAAAACAAAACACACAGTGACAGGGCTCACCATAACCTAACAAAATATCGACAAAGTCATCAGAGGAAATAATGCAGTCTAAGGACCCCCAATCCAGTAATAATCATGACAATTCCCCCACCGACGTGTCACTGGCAGCTCAGGGAGAAGATGCAGCCCGAACTACCGAACCAATAACATCCGAGAGTGCCGATTTGCGGATCTGTTGCACGCAGTAGTCCAAACAGCCCAAACAACCATCGGCGCTACCATAGACCCTCGGATAGATCACCCATGAACGCATTCAGCTGGCTAACCCTGCTCTACCACCACCTCAACAAAACTCCACTATCAGAACTCAAGGAAGCGACAAAGCTCTAGCGAAACCCCAGCAAGGAAACGTCGAGAGCAGCGAACTCCACCAAGACAAGACTCCACAATGTGGCGAAACGATCATTGGTCTTGTTCAGGATCGGAGTCACAGATCCCAACGTACTGTACGAATTAGCCAAGCCACCATTTTTTTGACGCACTCATGAAGAAGGCAATGCCAAAAAAGTTGACTCCGCCAAAATTCGAAGTATATGATGGTACCACCGACCCAACTGACCACCTAAAACACTTTCACCACATGATGGCTCTAAAAGAAACCACAGAGTCAATCCTGTGCAGAACGTTCCCAACCAGCCTCACATCCACAGTAATGAATTGGTTCAACAGCTTGCCGCCAATGTCAATAGATTATTTTCAGGCCTTAGCCACCGCTTTCATTACCAAATTCATAGGGAGCCAGCGGATGAAAAAGTGACCCCACTACCTTCTACATATCTGACAGAAGCCTGAAGAAATGATACGAAAATATGTCACTCGCTTCACCAACGAGTTAACGATGATCGATGGATGCAGCGACAACACAGCGCTGCAACTTTCGTTTGTGGGCTAAAAAGATGCCCCTTATTCGATGCTCTTAACTTGAAACCTCCAAAGGCATGACAGTCCTGCTGAAAATAGCACATAAACATATCTCCTTCGAAAAATGAAAGCTGCAAGGAGAAAAAACGAGCAGGAGAGGGATAACCATTCAAGGAAATGAGAGAGGAAAGATGAAAGAATGCGAGGTGACGGACAACGAGAGGACTACGGTCATTCAAAGAAATACTTGAGCGATGGACGAACAAAGTCTAGCCAGGGGGAATCCAGGAAATCGAAATCGGCACGGCCCAGTCACGAGCGAATAACCAGCATAATGAGGAAAGAGTACAAACCATACACAACCTTAAAAACAAGCCGAACCGACATCTTAAAACACATATCAAACTGGAAGAATGTCAACTAGCCAACCAGGATGAAAGGAGACCCGAAAACACGAGACAAGAACAGGTACTGCTCTTTTCACAATGACCACGGACGTGATACCGAGGACTACTACAAGTTAAAAGAAGAAATTGAACATTGGATCCATAGAGGGCGACTTAACGAGTTTGTTGGGGTACCAAACAAACGGTTCAAAGGTAAAGAAAAAGCGGACGTTGTAGCCACAAGATCAAAAGAACGATCAAGAGAATTGATATATGCTTTACACTAAATCCGCCCATGGGAAATAAACATCTCCTACCCGAACAGACCTATATCAAAGTCAAAAGGACAACGCTCTGGAGGCGGCTACACAAACCAACCCAAAAATCCTAGCAGTGGATACGAATTCAGCCAAAGTCGTTTATAAAGAAATTAATAGTGATAAACTCTATTAGGCCCCAGTAAGCAATGCCAAATGGGAAGCAATAACGGCCTGAGCAAAGAAGGTCATAAATTAAAGGGAACGACAGAAGCACGAACGCCAACACGAGGATGGACCTTAGCGACGCAAGAATAAAAGAAGAAACACTCCACAATGTAACAGAGCCACTCCAGAAAGACGATCGCTAGGAATGGTCAAAAAATTAATAAAGTTTTATTTTCAGAATTGAAACCTTGCAAAGGCGAACGACTTCATAGTGAAGCTATACGAAACAATCTGCATAAAAAACACAAAAGGAATCAGGATGCAAGTCGAGTGTTCACAACAAAACTTCTGGTTTGATCAATCAAATAAGTAAAAGTTGGACAAATGAGTCAATTAAATAAAATGACTTCGGGTCGACTAGAGTGTCGCACCAAACGAAGTAAAAGTTGGACGAACGAGTCAACTAAGTAAAACGACTTCGGGGCAACTAGAGTGTATCGCCAAATGAAGTAAGAGTTGGACACCCGAGTCATACTAAACACAAAAAGCTTCGAATCGACCGAGATGTCGAATTAACAAAGTAAAAGTTGGACAAATGAGTCAACTAAATAAAATGACTCCGAGTCGACTAGAGTGTCGCACCAAACAAAGTAAAAGTTGGACGAACGAGTCAACTAAGTAAAATGACTTCGGGGCGACTAGAGTGTCACGTCAAACGAAGTAAGAGTTGGACACCCGAGTCAAACTAAACACATAAACTTCGAATCGATCGAGATGTCGAGTTAGTAAAGTAAAAGTTGGACAAATGAGTCAATTAAATAAAATGACTTCGGGTCAACTAGAGTGTAGCACCAAACGAAGTAAAAGTTGGACAAACGAGTTAACTAAGTAAACTGACTTTGGGGCGACTAGAGTGTCGCGCCAAATGAAGTAAGAGTTGGACACCCAAGTCAAACTAAACACAAAAACTTCGAATCGACTGAGATGTCGAGTTAACGAAGTAAAAGTTTGACTAACAAGTCAACTAAATAAGATGACTTCGGGTTGACTAGAATGTTACATCAAACGAAGTAAAAGTTGGATGAACGAGCCAACTAAGTAAAATGACTTCAGGTCGACTAGAGTTTAGCACCAAACGAAGTAAAAGTTGGACGAACGTCAAGGCCGCTATAAGCAAAGATAAGCTTCTTTTCCCCGTCGTCCAACGGGCGAACGATATATTTCTCACTCCTTTCCAAAGCCAACCTCATATCTACCACCTCCTGTAGATAACAACGGTCTTCCCTCGAAGGATCTCTATCAACAGTATCCGAATAAAGAGATATGCGACACACAGAATCAACAAGCCATTTCTTTTTCAGATACAGTCGGAAGACAGAAACAACTACTTCGACGGACTAATGGGCCTCAATACTTTTCTCTTTCTAAAAGAATGATAAAAAACACTACAGACATGAGCATTGAGATCCGTGGCACCCGAGCTCACTTTTCGATCACTTCTAACGGCAGCAGCATAAGCAACAATATTCGCGGCCTGCCTCTCAGTCAATAGAGCCCGTTCAGTCTCACTCGTGGTATATAGACCACTGCGCTTTATTATATCATCAGTAAGAAAGGTGTCCAACGGGACTATCGGAAGCTCCAATAAGCGTTCACTGATAATCTACTCCTCAACAATCAATTTCATATTCTAGCGCTCAATAGGAATTCGAAAAGACTTTACTATCCGAACAACCCGCAAGTTGAAGTAGCCAGAGCCGACAGACGCGTAAAACCAATCTCGCGACCAACCCCTGATGTCATCATTGAGGTTACCAAAACACGCAGGAGAATACATGAAGCAGGTGGGTTGGGTTTTACACTAAATCGCACCAAAGAGTGCAAAATTCTAGGGGTTAAGGGGACAATAGAGAGAATAACCCTAACATACGTGGAAACAATAACCTCCAACCATTCAGACCCATTTGAGCAGGAGGAATACCCAATAAGTCTAAATATGACCAGAATTATCCCGGGATTGGAAATTGAAGATCGACATAGAACATACGAGGATAAAACACAATATACCCTTTCCTCGGGCAACAAATACTGTCATTTTCGCGAGGAAGAACGATTTCAAGGTCGTCATGCAAATCATAGTTGGAACATACACTATCCAGAGTAGCTTGGAAAGCTATGTTTGGGGGAAAATGTGCTTCACAGACATAAAGCTGATCACCAACCAACATATCGCCAGCAAACATCGCGAATAGGGAATAAGGGACGAGGAAAAAGAAGCAATAGGGGAGAAGAAATAACACTGACGGCAAAGAGGTCATAAAGGAAGGAGGTAGCCACGACACCCTTTATACTGCAGGGTAACGAAGAGATCACTCACGGAGCGACATAATGACGCACCAAAACTCTCAGAAAATGCGCGCAAAATCGAAAAGGCAACGAGGTAACCTAGACGATCAATCAGCTCAAAGTTATTAAACACATTAAATTTAGTACAATAGCACGATCGAGAGTCCAACCGCCACACAGTTAGTGGATACGTAAACATACCCATTAACTAGGGGGGTAGCTGATGATACATCAAAATAGACTAATCATCTCGACCGTACACGTGGCAGAGAACATCCATATGACATCCAACCCGTTGGGCTAGCTTATGAAACTCAAGAAGAATAAAGCCAGACACAGAAGCCCAGACAAGGCCCATTAGCAAAAAGATGAAAATGAAGCTCGAATCCAGGCCCGAACGAAACAAAGCCCGAATCCAAACTCCTCACAAGTTCTCTTATAAAGAAGATGAGCGTTGTACCAAAAAAAGTCGTGGATAGAGTTACGCCTCCACGGACGCATCTCCTTTTATCAAGAAGGAGACTGTTACGAGAAACATCTCATTCCATTGCGCCTCACATGCTTAAGTCACGCAAAGAATTAACCATGACTATTATAAAAGGTAAAGGGAACATTCGACACATGTATGCAACTTTAACTGAGTTTTGTCCAATTTACATTTTTCTTCCAATATAATTACTGACTTAAGCATCGAAGTGCTTTCGGCCGCAAAAAAGGTGGTCATTGGCAGTCTAACGATTGTTTTGCATGTCAAAGTCACAGAAGAATGATTTTTAGACGCATCACAAGATAAGGGCAAACAAATTCAAAAATTAATCTTAACCCGTCAAAGACGTGGACTTAATGGTTTTGTTAGAAAACATAAATTAAACTTGCTTAATTTTCGAAACGAGTGCCAAACTAAAAAACAAACGCTAACTAAAATTTTTCGCTTTACACCTGGAAAGTGGAAGCTGCGCTACAGCGAAACCGACGGTCCCATTTATCTACCTATCAAAATGGCGGGAGGTTTTCCCCTTCATCTTCGATCATTGCAAAAACCCTAACCGTTCCCAAATCTCAAAATCCACATTCGAAACCCTAAATTTTCATCAAATCTCCTCATTACCCCTCACGATTCTCTCAAATCGCCTCTCTCAACTCCGCATCAGATCTCCAATGGCGTCGTCGACGACGACGATCGTTGCTGAGTACGCCAAGTCGAACCGCTCGTCTTGCAAGAAATGTTCGGAAACCATCCCCGCCAAGTCTCTGAGGCTAGGTTTAGTGACCAAAGACCCGCGGGGGTTCGATGCGACCAAGTGGCACCACTTGAACTGCTTTTCTCACTCGATTCCCTCTCTCGAGAGTGTCGATGGGTTTTCTCACTTGCAGGTTTGCGCGTTTTATTGATTTTGATTGTTCTTTGAGTTCGTGAATCTAATTTGGAGTGATTTTGGTGTTCTTGTTGTTGTTTCAGAGTGATGATCAAGAAGCGCTGAAGAAGCTCGCAGAATCTTTCGATGGTTTGGAGAAGAAAGAGGTTTGAAGTTTTGCTTTTGTTAATGTTTTTGTTGAATTAGTGATTCTGTAATTCAGTTTAGTATACTGTATCACGTGTGATGTGGTTCGGGGAATTGCAGGGAAATGAGGAGGAGAAGGTTGAGGTCCAAGGAAAGAAAAAGAGTAGGAAGACAACTGAAGTAAGTGAAAATGCCGTTTCTAAGCATGATATTCTTTTTAACGCACATTGTTTGAGTATTAAATTTTTTTGTTTGTTTCAGGTTTCGAAAGAAAATGAAGTTGAGGAGGTTGAAGACAAGGAGAAGAAGAGTTCGAAGAAATTAAAGGTTATCATTTTTTGTAGTGCAAGAAATACTGATCTTGTGTATGAATTTGCTTCTTTATAGCATGTTCAAAGCTTTGATGACGATGATGACTGAAAAAACTAAGGTTATCCATTACTGCACTGTCTATGATCCATTTGATTTGTGTTTGGCCACTGTGAATTTGTGAAATACTAGTTAGTGAATATTGTATGTCATTTTTCTGCATCCGAAGAAAAAGACTGATCGTTTTATTGAAATCAAACCAGTTGTCATCTGTTGAGAAAACCGAGGCAGAAATCTCCAGTTCCAAAGTAAAGGATGAGTACAAGGTACGTTTTTGTCCGGTCTTAGTGTTGTATTTATTTTGTATCTATCTGCTACTATCTCTATTTAGAAGGTGACCAGAGTATTAATAGAGAGAGAGAGGGGTGGGGGGTGAGGGACCATTTTATTTATAGCAAATAAACTAAAAACAACGCTAGCCCAGAGGTAAGCCAAAGTAAAAGCACAAAGGAACTCTTAAGGCAAAGCATAACTTATAAAGACAAAATCTGCGGCTAATGCCATCAAACACCAAATAAGCACATCACGTATTCAGTAACAACCTCTGTTTACATGGTCATTCTATTCGATAGTCATTGCCGTGAGGACACTTGAGTGAGGCATGCAATCTTGTTAGATTTTTCTTGATTGTTATTATTGATGTTGTCGGTGTAGATTGTAGCAGAGTACGCCAAGTCGAACCGCTCGTCTTGCAAGAAATGTTCGGAAACCATTCCCGCCAAGTCTTTGAGGCTAGGTTTAGTGACCAGAGATCCGCGAGGGTTCGATGCGACAAAGTGGCACCACTTGAACTGCTTTTCGCAGCCGATTTGGTCCTTGGAGAGTATCAATGGGTTTTCTCTCTTGCAGGTTTGTATGTTTTTTTGGTTTTGACTGTTGTTTGAGTTTGTGAATGTAATTTGGAGTTGATTCTGGTTTTGTTGTCGTTGGTTCAGAGTGATGATCAGGTCGCACTGAAGAATCTTGTGGCTGCTTCAGGTGATGGTTTGGAAGAGAAAGAGGTTTGAAGCATTCCTTTTGTTATTGTTGTTGAATTAGAGATTCTGTAATTCAGTTTAGCATAATGTATCCTGTAATGTGGCACTGGAAAATTACAGAGAAATGAGGAGGAGAAGGTTGAGGTTAAGAATTAGAAAAAGAGTAGGAAGAGAGATAACATAACAGAAATGTAGTTTCTAAATCACTTTTTTGTATGCGCTCTTCTTTTAGTATTAAACGATTTGGTTTGTTTCAGGTTCTGAAAGATGAAAAAATTGGGGATGGTGAAGCTGAGGATAGGAGTTCGAAGAAATTAAAGGTAACGAAGTTTTTTTTATCAATATATCGCAAGAAATGCTGTCCTTGTCTGAATTTGTTTCTTTAGAGCATGTTCAAAGTTTAGGTGTGACGATAATCAAACAATTTCGTTAGGCACCACGTCAAAACAAAGGCTATCTATTACTGTGCTCTGTCTGCGACTTGTTTTGTGTTTGGTCATTGTGAGTTTGTGAAATACTATTTAGAGAAGCTTGTAGGTCATTTTCTGTAATTTAATTTTGTATAGTATTGCCCTAGTGATCCTACGAAAAAAAATCTGATCCTTCCATTGAAATCAAACCAGTTATCATCTGTTGAGAAAACTGAGGCAGAATTATGTTTCTCCAGCTCCGAAGTAAAGGATGAGTACAAGGTATGTTTTCCTCCAGTCTCATTGTTGTATCTATTTTGTTTCTATCTGCTACTATCTCTATTTAGAAAGTAACCAGCAAGCCAAAGTAAAAGCTCAAAGGAACTCTTAAGGCAAAGCTAACTTATAAACAAAATCTGTGACTAAGGCCATCGAACTCCAAATAAGCACATTATGTCTTCAGTAGTTCAGTTACAACCTTTGTTTACATGTTCATTCTATTTCATAGTCATTATTGTGGAGACACTTGAATTAGGCATGCAATCTTGTTAGATTTCTCTTGGTTGTTATTATTGTCGTTGTTGGCGAAGATCGTAGCAGAGTACGCCAAGTCGAATCGCTCGTCTTGCAAGAAATGCTCTAAAGCCATTCCTGCCAAGTCTCTGAGGATAGGTTTAGTGACCAGAGACCCGCGAGGCTTCGAAGCGACGAAGTGGCACCACTTGAATTGCTTTTCACAGCCGATTCGGTCTCTGGAGAGTGTCAATGGGTTTTCTCTCTTGCAGGTTTGTTTGTTTTCTTGATTTCAATCGTTCTTTCAGTTGGTGTGTGTAATTTGGAACTGATTCTGGTTTTGTTGTTGTTTCAGAGTGATGATCAGGAAGCATTGAATAAGCTCGTGGCTCCAAGTGATGGTTCGGAGGAGAAGGAGGTTTGAAGATTTCCTTTGTTATTGTTGTTGTTAAATTAGCAATGCGCGATTGAGTTTAGTGTAATGTGGGTCCTGAAAATTGCATGGGAATGTGGAGGAGGAGGTTGCTGTTAACGATCAGAAAAAGAGTCTTTCTAAATATCATTTTTTTTGTATGCGTTCTTATTTTAGTATTAAACTATTTTATTTGTTTCAGGTTTTGGAAGAAGAAGAAATTGAGCATGGTGAAGGCAAGGAAAACAGTTCGAAGAAAGTAAAGGTAGAGAAACTAATATATATATATATATATATATATATATATATTTTTTTTTTTTTTTTAAAATAAACAAAGAAATACTGTTAGTGTATGAATTTTTTTTGTTAGAGCACATTCACCGCTTTAGCGGTTAATATTGCCAAATGATTTTTCTTCCATTAAGGTGATCCATTACTGGCTTCTGTATGAGCAATTTTATTTGCATCTGGTATGGCATATTATTTAGAGAAGATTGTATGTCATTTTCTACAATTTATTTTGTATAATACTGCTCTACTGACCCAAAGAGAAAAACTGATCCTTTTATTGGAAACAAACCAGTTGTCACTTGTTGAGGAAACTGGGATAGAAATACATTTCTCCAGCTCCGAAGTAAAGGATGAGTACAAGGTATGTTTCGCCCTGTCTTAGTGTTGCATTTATTTAGTTTCTATCTGCTACTATCTCTATTTAGAAGACAATAAGGACAAAGCAAAGTAATGGCTTCAAAAAAGGGGGGTGGGCGGGGAAGGAAGCAATAGCGCACCTAGGCGAACAATACAATAAAGCAGCACTTGGCCATTGGTCTGTCGAATCGGGCGGGCCCAGTGAAAGCGTCCCTTCTTTTTTGGAAGCAGGTCAGGGACCGTAGTCAAACTCCTCACAGCTCCTGTCTGTCTGTTGAAGTCCCTGTCCCAGTTCTCAGCCATTGAAGCCATTGAAGAAAGATCAGTTTCCAATGAACAAGTAAGAATTGCCTCAACCAAAATGGATGGAATTGGACCTAAAAAAGCCATTCAAGTGCGATATGGATTAGGTATCAATGCTACTGGGGGGGGGGGGGTGGCTGACGCATTTAACGAATAACTGAAATACAACGTTTGCCCAGAGGCAAGGCGAATAAAAATCACAAAGGAACTTTTAAACACAAACTCCGTGGCCATCCAACACCAAATAAGCACATTACATCTTCAGTATCAACCTCTGTTTACATAGTCATTCTGTGTCCCTTAGTTGCTGTGGGGGCACTTAGTTAAGCATACAATCTTGTTAGATTTTTCTTTATTGTTGTGTTGTTCTCGTTCTTGTTGTTTTTATTCGTCCTCGCTGTTGTTATTGGTAGCCAAGTTGTTGTTTGACCATTTGTCACAGGATTCTACACTATTGCCCAAATGGAAGGCGTTCCAAACAATCATTTTTCTTGAGCGGGTGAGAACTTTGTTAATCATTTGATACTGTGTACAAATGTCTATATGTCACATATTTGTATTATCTTTGTGATTGATTCATGATCTCTGTTTTGTTGTCTTAGGATGAAGGCCTCCACGATTCAAGCAAAATCGCATCATTTGATTTTGATGGGTGTCTTGCAAAAACATCTCTAAAAAGGTAATGGTTTTGACTGGTTAAACATGTTAGCCTTATCGGCTGAAAATTTTGTTGTATCACCATATTTGTCTATTGCATCAACACACTGATGATTTACAAGGATAGTTGATCAAAGGTGACCAATATTTTCAATACATCCTTCTAGTGAAGCACTGGAGCAATTCTTCGCTGTTGTAATTGTCCTTTGTTATTAGTTTTTCCTTTGGCTTATCTGCAAGGTAAGTGTGATTGTAAAGTATGAAACACGAGGAAATGTGTTCACAATATCGTTATAATTTTATAACTAATAGGAGTCACAAATAGATTAGATATGCTTGGTTGTGTTGGAAAGCTTTCATGGGAGAATACTTAAATGTTACTTGATTGCACGTGCAAATCCATATGGAAGGAAATAAAATTTGTAATGACTACCTGTGAGCATCTCATCCCTGAGAGAAACTTATTTCCTGTGAATCAATTTTTATGAATGAGGGGGACTTACATGTGCAGTGGCAATTAAGTGAATATTAAGGATTTTCTGATGTAATATCCTAATGCAGCCCAAACACAGTGTTAGTATAATCTGCTGATAATGGTGCTATTTTACAAAAGAATCTTCTCCTCGTGCTGGCTCGTATATTATATAATCAACTACGAAGCAACATATCACCTGAATGATTGAATTTTGACAACTAAAAAGCTTGACAAATTTGAACTACTGCAGAACTGGTCCAGATGCATGGTCCCTTATGTATTCTTCCATACCGGAGAAGTTGAAGAGTTTATATGATGATGGCTACAAACTGGTTTGTTTCTTCACCAAAATTTAATTTTTGCAAGTGTTGGTCATAGTTGCCTCCATGAATGTTATGGTTTCATTAAGCCGTGATTAGTTTTGTTCTGTCAGTGCATTAATTTATTATTATTATTTTTTTAACGAAGTGTGGGAGCTTTCTATTTTTTCCCCTTCATTCTCAGGTAATTTTTACCAATGAATCCAACATCGATCGTTGGAAGAATAAGAGACAAGTAGCTGTTAACTCTAAGATTGGAAGGCTTAACAATTTCATTAAATGTGTCAATGTCCCTATTCAGGTGCGTGAACAATTCTTTTATGGTGCATGCTATCTTTTTGGATATATGGACTCGTAGTCGTGCTTGTGCATTACTGCAGTCATTCATCCACACTTTCAAAACCAAGATGCTCAATGACATGAAACGTTAAGACATGGTTTCATAGGATCTGATATTGAATTGCAAAATGAGATGTCTCAAATAGCTGGGAGAAGGCATTTAACTGAATGCTTTTGGAATAAAAGTTGTTCATCATAAAATATAAATATACATATAGATGTACAATAAAGCTCACTCCCATTTCCCATGGGCCTAGACTCTTGAATAAGATCTGTCTTCTCTATCTTCTTTATCAGTTTAAGCTTTTAGAGACGACAATTATCAAAGCATTTTTCTTGAGATGACATGCATTCGATTATTGGCCAACACATTGCTAAGGGGGAATATTGTGTCCATTTGCTATATGATAGATTTCTCAATTATAATTGATGGGATGACAGTAGGTTGATCATATGAGTTATGAATAACTCTATAATAGAGTTGCCTGCATTTGGATGCAGGTTTTCATAGCTTGTGGATATGGTCAGCAAGATCTCTTCAGAAAACCCAAACCTGGAATGTGGAGAATCATGGAGCGGCATTTCAACTCTGACATCACCATTGATATGGATCAGTGAGTTCATTCTTCTCCTTGTATTTAGGAAGTTGTTTGGTGTGTCTTTGGATGTGCTGCTTCTCAAGAGGACCCTGACCTTGTGTACTCATTTGTAGTCTAAATAAGGACATGGAACTTTTTCAATATGATAAGTTTGCAGACTCATGCTAATATGTGCAAAATAATAATAATAAATATATGTTTAGAAGAGGATTTGGGTATTTATGCTTGATACATGTGTATCAAAACTAATCATTGGTTGGATATTTCTTAGTTAACTGTTTTTGCTTGAAAATTTATTCTTTCTACGATTTTCATTTCTATACAAGGCCATTTATCCAATTGAAAGTGGAGTGTCATGGTATGGTTTGCATGTGCATCATGGTTCTCATTTCTTTTCTGTCCCGATGACATCTTACATATATTTTAACATCCATGCATGTGATAATATTATTTGTTTCAACCTGTTTCACTGCCAGCTGCTGAATCATAGGAGTATACTGTTGATGCTTACTATCGGAATTCTTAGATGGTCTAATCTAGGACCATTATGCATAATGATTTAGCAAAACAAATAATTTATCATCTCTCTCAGTTATTATGTATTTATTTTTATTTTCTGGTCTTATTTTTATTTAGCTGTTTACACTATATAATGTTTATGTTTCACATTATTCGTGAGTGTGTATATGTATGCACACAATAGTTTCCTCTTATATATGCACCATTTTGGGTATTCACTTAATCTTATTAGGTATAGGTGCTTTTCTTCTAGTACTCAAGGCTCTTTATTTTGGGGGCGTATATGATACCTGGGCTCCTGGAGGAGGAAATGTAAGAAAAATAACCAACTTGACACTTAGCCCAAGTGCTATATTTGGTTATTTACTAAAATCCCCACTTGGAGGAGAAGAGTGGATTGTTAGTGTGGATAATTTAGAAGATATAATTGGAGGATTGCGTAAAGAGCTCTTCGAACGAATCAAGCGGATAGAATTGGAAAATCGTTAGGTATGAATATGTTAGATACCCGTGACTCGATCGTTGGAATAGCATCTCTCTCCGAAAGAACAAATTTTTTTCTTACAGACGCACATAAATTTTTTTGTTGCCAGTGAACATGATATTAAGGAATTGTCCATATGTAAGATCATAATTATTGATACGGGCCTTTTCTACATAAAAATGGAATCTTTTGTTACAACAGAACTAGAAGTAATGTGGATTATTCAAGAATCGAAGTCGATTTGCTTTAAAAAAAGAAGATATCAATGAACTTTTGTGAAATGGTTTCACAGGATTCATCCAATTGTCTCGATCGTGGGATAGCATTGAGAAATAGGAATCAGTGTTATCAAAGGATTTTCTGCAATTTTTTCTAGTAAGAGTATGGAATGAGTCAATCGTCCACTTTGGTATGCACGCAATAGTTTCCACTTATATGTAATAAATGGGAAGTTCGTATATATGTCACCTTTCTTTCCAAGCCGCACTGAAAGTAACCAAAAATTGTCACATTAGCAAGGACCAAGTTCAAGAAGGTTAGAGAAGGTAAACTGAAGAGAAAGAAGGGTTTCTTCAAGTGGATTTCTTCCACGCGCTTCTCTAAATGTTATACAAAGGACCTAAGCTATTGTTTTTTCTTTTCCCTTGCTAACCGTTTTAGGGCTCTTCATCGGTGGAGATTAAAACTCATTAAAAGCAAACCAGCTACTTTTCCATCTACTAATTTCCTTTTTTATTTCTTTTCCATTTTGCCTAGAAATGGGTGAACTTGCTTACAATTGGTCATAGCCTCATAGGAAACAGATTTTATTCATAGATGAATACTAAACTTATCTAATCAAACCACAAATAATTGGAAAATGGAGGGCCCAGAAATGTGTAAATGTATTTGTCACAACCGTGTGTACCCTACTCTCATGATCCGATCACAATATATAGGGCCAGATGGTAGGACACCATTTTAATAAAAAAAAACTTTGTGTTCCTAGTCAATCAGTTTTTCAAGTATCCAGCTACTTACAATGGTTGTTGGTTCATGTAAAAACATCACGAGCTGGTGAACTCCAGGCAAATCCAAGAAATAAGTTTGTTTTTTTTTTTTTTTCGTCTCTTTGAAGACCTTGACCTTTATTTCTAGAGCTAAGAGATTTATCATTTTTGTAACTTGTTAGAATTGTTAGATTGATTTGATAAGTTGTGTTTTGTATGTAATTTGCAAGATGAGATTTATTCAATTTGTTTGAGAATTAAATTCAATAAAAATCAATTTTCTATGACCAGTTTAAGATGAACCCTTGCAAGCTCTCAGATGGAGAACCAACTGGATTCCTTTCAAAGGATTAGATCTGATTTACGTCAATGGAAACTTTTTGAGTGGCTGTTTCATATGTTCCCACCTGCATCCAACACCTCTTTTTCTACAGTAAAATCAATACAATACATTTTGTTTTTCTCATCATTTTTTTTAGTTGGACACGAGGAAAACATATGATCTGTTGAGTTCTAGCTGTGCTTCAATATCTTTGAAACGAGAAAACCAAATTCCTACTCTTTACCGTCAGCTCAAAACTTTTTTTTTGAGTTCCCCGTAAAAGACCAAGCATGGAAGAGTATTAGGAGATGCACCAAGGGGCAAGAAATTACAATAAGTTGGGTCCCTTGGGGTAACACAGAGAGGAGAGCTTGTGGAAGAAAGCCACTAGAAGAAAACTTGCTTTTCTCTTGCAATTTTCCTTTACCTACTGTTGCGGACATGAAAATTTTGATTTCTTTTCAGCTTGGAGTGTGACAGTGCTATATGTTTGATCTTCCCATTTGTCACGTGATAAAATAGGAAACTATTCTAAGTCGTTACATATTTGAAAAATGGGCAAAAGAGAAGGGTCCCTCCCTTCTCTCTCCCCCCCTCTTTTAATTCTAATTCAGTTTTAGAGACCTATTTGTGGAAGACGAGCAAAGAGTAATTGAATCACTCTTTCCACATTATATCACTATTTTTTTTTATTTTTTTATTTTTTTTTATGGATTACATTGGGGGTGGAGGATATTTGTTCTCAATCAGTCAATTTTGATTTCGATTTGGTCCTAGAATATTTTGATGTAGATTAAGTTTGTGCTGTACTTATCCCCACGTAAAGATTTACGTTTCTGTTAATACAGCATAATTGTTTTCACTTCTTGAAATAATTAGGTCCTTCTATGTTGGAGACGCTGCCGGGAGAGCTGATGACCATAGTGATGCAGATATCAAATTTGCACAGGTATTGTATTAAGTTAACTTTACCTAATCTGTTCTCTCTCTCTCTCTCTTTTTAAGCTTGATTTTCTGTGTAATTATTTCGGTAAGATCTTCACTGCAAAAGCACTACAGCAGCAAGACAAAGAAAGAGAGCCTTTTATCAGCAACTGAATAATAAGACACCCAGAAAGCATGTAAAACATCCTAAAAAGACCAAATATTTTCCACACCATCAAAACATGATCAATTCAATTTTTCATTGTGTAAATTGATGCTCCCAAATCCTTTTCATTGAGGTGCCCATATAACCGGAAGGCAAAGGTAAAAAAATTGAACCTGCATCTCTCTGTGATAAGATATTTATGTGAGATTTAATCGTTTATTGTTTTATTCCTTTAGAGGCTAATGGCATTGCACACTCACTGATCAAATTCCTGTGCTTGCAGGCCATTGGTTTGAAGTTCCATGTTCCTGAAGACTACTTTGCAGTTTAAAAGATCATTGCCCGGTGTTCCTGAATTCACGGTTGTATTCTAGGTTTGATTTCTCTAGTTTTTTTACTGAGTCTGTTTTCAGCTTAGTTAATGTAAAAATCTATGTTTCTGTTCACGCGGACACTACTTTCATAGTATGTCCTTCTTACTATGTAATTAATGAATCACAAGTATCCCAAATGTTTGGGCGAAGGCATTTGAATGCAACAAACTGTTTAATCGGAGTCTTTTGAAACCTCAATTTCAGTAATGAGAATATTAGTCTTTTCATTTTCAAGAGCTATAACGAACCATTTAATTTTCCATTTCATGAATAACTAGTATGCTGATGATGCCACAAATGATTTATGGTTGGACACTATATTTCCACAGAGCAGACAGAATAAATGGTACACCTTTAGGTTTAAGAGTGTCCGTTGATGGACCTCATAAAATCTCGATGTAAATCAACAACTACGCTTCAGCTTGTGTTACGAAAATACTAGTGGAAGTGCTCTTAGACAAAATATTTCATGAGATATATTGTCTGGGATTTAGTTGAGACTTACCCAACTATTTAGGATTATAAATAGATGAGATCAGGTAAGCAGTTGGGCGTCATTGGATTTTACAGGTAAGAATTAGTCGAGCAACGATTTACCTAAAAATGAAGTATACTACTTGAGAATTTTTTGGTAAATCGCTGATCCGATTAATTCTTCTATCTGCTACTGAAGTTTCGATATTATTGCTACAATGCTATGTCTTCAGAAGTCTAGCAAGAACAATTCATGAGATGAATCCGTGTTAATATCTGTTAAACGTAGTAACCAGTTGGTTGGCATGCGTCAGCTACTGCTCGCCACTGCTTGCTTGTCCAAATCCTGCTTAGATGATGATCTAGTTGATGTGGTAATTGACCATTTCATGGGCTCTTGTTGTGGCTTGTATTGTTTTTCATTTTGTTATTGGAGATTGAGCTTCAACTTCTTCCAGGGTATAACCTGGTCAGTAATTTCAGTTTGATCACCAGGCCTTGTTACCGATTTGCGTGTAACAAACATAACCACCGTTTTCAACAGTGATGTCTGACCTGACTTGCGGTCCTTGGTGCTAGTCTGTGGAAGTTTTCTGGGCCATCTGAGTTTTCCAGCATTCTGACTTTGATCTTTTCAAGTTCTTGCAATATGGTACAGAGTTTGAGCAGCTGCCATGAAGGGAAGTCAGAGCAATGAGACATATATAAACAATACTACCAAGGGATTGGAAGACAAGGGGATGCCATCACCTCCAAGGCGATGCCATCCACTGGCGTGCGTTCCACTGGCTTGCGATCCACTGGTGATCACTTAGTTGAAGACAAGGGGAAGCGATCCATGTGCTTCGCCGAAACATGAAATTGCAAACAAAATCTAGAATACAGTTGCTTCCCTTCCATGAATGCTCTATAGAATGGATAAGATGTCATCTACAGTTAATAAACACTCCAGTATATTAACAACCGTAAATATAAGAAATTGTTACAAGGGGAACACCTTGCCCAGAATACAATACAGCCTAATCACAAATTCTAATACTGAAACTTGATTAACATAATGTTGCTCAACCTGAAGCATGGCCAAATCCTTGTTGTGTTGTAACCTGAGGAAGGAAAATAATTGCTATAAATATTGATCGATTTTCAAATAAATAAAAGCTAACATCATGCCACGTCTAAGATATTATGTATAGAAAGAGTACCTTGATGGATATGCAAGAATTTACTAATTTCCAAACTTCCTCTGCAGCTTTCTTGCATGAACGATCAGAACCACGTAAAACCAATCGTGCACTTCCTCGACGTAGCGGAAACAAGCTTTCCTCCAAGATCGATTGAATAACAGAAAACCACATGCTATCCAAAATCCTACGATGTATCCCATTGCCATGCCGATATAAAACCACTTAGATGATGACACCAAATTGAATAATGTAGGAGGTGATCTACTTGATATGGTAATGGACCATTTCATGGGCTCTGTTCATTGCTGTTGTGGCTTGTATCGTACAGTTTCAGCATTCTCTGTTCTGGTAGGAGGTGATCTACTTGATGTGGTAATCGGCCATTTCATGGGTTCTTGATCATTGTTGTTGTGGCTTGTACCTTTTCTCATATTGTTATTACAGACACAAGACAACCAGCATTTTCAAAGGTGATGCATGACCTGGACTAGCAGTCCTTGATGCCATTTTGTGGAAGTTTCTTGGGCCATCTGAGTTTTCCAGCATTCTGGCCATGCACTCTTCAATGTCTTGCAATATGGTAAAGAATTTAAGCAGCAGCCTAGTAGCTTGGATATGCGCAGCTGCCATGAAAAACAGTCAGCAATAAGAAGTATAAATTCAACTCATTCCATGGAAGGCCAACATAGACAAGCGAGGTTGAATTAACAAGGGCATAAAAAATTGCACATGACATTGAGTTGTAAGAAAAATCAATGAACTCGAGAGATGTGAATTAGTAAGGTCCTTAAGAAATGAAGAACAAATCTGATCACCAAGTCCAGACCATTTCAATTTCAATTCCTTGAGAGATGGGAGATGGTTAATCTTATGCAACCAATCAAAAACATGGCTTAAGTCCGTTCCACACATATCGAGATATCTCAAAGAACGAAGCTCAAAAAGCCAATCAAGGTTTGTTTACAGATAAACTTGGTGGTGCAGCATAATCGTATACATGAATATAGTTGGACAGAGCAAAATATATAGTTTAGATCAAGATAGTGCAGATGGGAAAGAATTCCAATATGACAAGGAATTTTCAACACAACGAGTGTTGAATGCAGAGGTTTGCATGTAATGAGGAAACCCGATGACAACAACATACAAAGGAAAAAGAAGAAGAATTAATGATAATGGAGAAGACGAAGAGGAAGAAACATGATTACAGATCCAAGATAAACACAAAAATTAAGCATACAAAAAACTTACTATTTGAGGGATGAGTAGTGGAGCTGAATCGATTTTGATAATAAGTAAGCATGTTGCATTTTTTTTTTTTTGATAATAAGCTAAACATCAACATGTTACTTGGAAGTCAGATTTCCATAATATTCGAACCATCAACATGTTAAGTTCTGGATGTGAGGTATTGACTACAACGTGAGCTATCCTCTTGGGAGGAGAATTAGTTGGTTCAGGATCATGGAAAGTTCAACTGGTAGGCACGCCTCAGCTTCTTCTCACCATCGTTTACTTGTTCAAATCCCGTTGGTTGTTGTTGTGGCTTGTGTTGACGCGTTAGGCATGTGCGTGACCAACCACAATTATGGCATTCATCCCGGGCTTATGTGACGTGAGGTTTTCTCTAAAAGGCCTTGTTGCTATTAGAGAGGGGACCATTCCACCTTAGTTGATGTGAAACCATTCAAGCCACAATATCCCGAGGAAACCATCGCGCCCAACCGAACCATTGGACAATGATTTTGGGCCCTCATCTCGGGCTTCTGTGGTGTGAGGTTTTCTCCAAAAGGTCTCGTTGCTATTAGGGAGTGGATCACTCGTTATATTGTTAGATGACAACTTCACCTTAGTTGATGTGGGAATATTCAAGCCAATTTCATCCCAACAATCTCCTCATTGGCCTGAATTGTCACATCTTACAATCCATCCATCTTCAACCGTCTCGAGGAACTTCGGACCGGTCTTCAACCATCTCGAGGAATACGAGGAACACCTCCACCAAACCAACTTTCAACCATCTCGAGGAACATGTGAAACACCTCCACCTAGATTATAAGGTAAACCTTTGGCAAGATCAAGATCTTGAGGAGTTGTATCTCGAGAAAACTATTACCAAGCTCTAGCCGAACCATCGATTTTGATATCAATTTGTTGGAATAAAAACAAACAAATACAAAGAAAATTTTACCAATGGAAGAATCAACTAATATCGCCAAACAAATATTAAATGCAAGCAAATAATCAATGTAAAAAAAAAAAAAAACCCAGGATATACGTGGAAAACCCTTCAATGTGAAGGGTAAAAAACCACGGGGCAAATCAAATCAGTCCACTAATCAATCAAAAGAAATACAATGTTCTTCTCAAGTCTTTAGCCCAAAGCTCGAGGAATACAAAAATCAATACCAAGGTAACCTCACAAGAGCTTCATTCAACTTCCCAATCAAAGGGAGAATACACCAAAAATACCATTGTTATTAGAGAGTAGACCACTCCTTATATTCTTTAATGAAAACTCCACCTTAGTTGATGTGGGATTATTTAAGCCAATTTCATCCCAACAGCTTGTACCGTACAGTTTCAGCATTCTGTATTCTGATAGGAGGTGATCTACTTGATGTGGTAATCGGCCATTTCATGGGCTTTCGTCCTTGTTGTTGTGCTTGTATCTTTTCTTGTATTGTTATTGCAGATCGAGCTTCGACTTGTTCCAGGGCATAACTTGGTCAGTAATTCAGTTTGATCACCAGGCCATGTGACCAATTTGGGTGTAACAAACACAACCAGCATTCTCAAAGGTGATGCATGACCTGGACTTGCAGTCCTTGATGCCATTTTGTGGAAGTTTCTTGGGCCATCCGAGTTTTCCAGCATTCTGGCCATGCATTCTTCAATGTCTTGCAATACGGTACATAATTTGAGCAGCAGCCTAGTGGCTTGGATAATGATGTATTACCAAGGGAATGGAAAACAAGGGGATGCCATCACCTCCAAACTTCACATAAGAGGCATCCACTGGAGATTGTGGTCGCAATTGTAAAATCAATGTAATTAATCTGCAAAGAGACCAAACTTGGGTGTTTGAATTTTGATATGATATCTCAGAAGATTTCTTAATGAATTTTTGCCTTTAAATTGGACTGCAACGAGGTTCATACCTTTGATGTGTGTACTGTTTCTTTTGGTCATTGATGCCATTCCGTACGTGGAAGTTTCATGGCACATCTGAATTTTCCAGCATTCTGGCTTTGCGCTATTCAATGCCTTGCAATATGGTAGAGATTTTGAGCAGAAACCCAGTAGCTTGGAGAATCCTTAACAGCTGCCATTAAAAGCAGTCAGAGCAATAAGAAGTATAACTGTATAAATATATTATCAAAGGAATGGAAGACAAGGGGATGTGATCACCATCAAACTTCACATAAGAGGCACCAACTGGCGATCCCGCTCCAGCTCACGTCAGGGAGAAAACAATAGAGTAAGCTTCATTCATGGGCTATGACGGGTGTTTTTGAAAATGTTGAAATGGACAATATTGTCCACAAGATCAAGGTATTGGAGAGCACCAAGGAGTTGTCAATTAAAACTTTGTTGTCCAGCTTGATCACTTTGTTGAAGCAGTCATGATGTACTTGCTGAAGTAGCTAAATTCAAACACGAAATTGCAAGGAAAAAAAATCTATAGTACAGAGGCTTCCCTTCATGAATGCTATACTAGAATGGACAATAAATCATTTCTAGTAGATAAACACTCCAGTGGGGAGGGGAGTTAGGCAAACCTGACCAGTACATTAACAGTAAATAGAAGAAATTGTTACAAGGGGAACCTTGTTCAGAATACGATGCAGCCTAATTACAAATTCTAATACATAATGTTGCTCAACCTGAAGGAGGGCCAAATTCTTGTTGTGTTGTAACCTGAGGAAGCAAAATAATTGCTATAAATATTGATCGCTTTTCATATAAAAAAAATCATCAACAATAATTGGTTTTACAGCGAGAAAGCTAACATCATGCCATGTATAAGATATATGTATAGAAAGAGTACCTTGATGGATATGCAAGAATTTACTAGCTAGTTTCCAAACTTCCTCTGCAGCTTTCTTGCATTAACGATCAGAACCACGTAAAACCAATCGTGCACTTCCTCGACGTAGCGGAAACAAGCTTTCCTCCAAGATCGTTTGAATAACAGAAAACCACATGCTATCCAAAATCCTACGATGTATCCCATTGCCATGCCGATATAAAACCATGGAATATCTATTCCATCTTCATTTCTGGTAGAATGATGATCGTGACCTTGAGGAGAAGATGTGTCATTTGTTGTACCACAGAGTCCAGAATTCTCCATATATGAAGACGGATTAAAGCTTTGGAGCTGTGTGCTTAGTGGTATTGTTCCAGAAAAGTTGTTAAATGACAGGTCCAAGGTACCCAAAAAATTTAAATTCGCCATACTCACTGGAAGAACGCCTGAAAGATGGTTTCTTGAAAAATCAAGAGATTCTAAACTGCTCAAGTTACCAATGTTGCCAGGAATCTTTCCAACCAAGTTGTTTCTCGATAAGTTCAGAAAAAGTAATCCTACAAGATTCATCATTTCATCTGGGATTTCTCCGGATAAGCTATTACTTGAAAGGTCGATACACTTGAAGTAGCGAAGAGTAGCTTTCTGTCCCAATTGGTATTCAAGTTCCATGTTTTTAAATACAACCATAACACTTTCAGATGAATAAGCCTCTGTAAAACTGCTATCATTGTTAGACATCGATGTAATATTATTGAAGCATCTTGGAATGAACCCTTGCAAATTATTATGAGCGAGGTCTAGGATTTGAAGGATTGTGATTTGGCACAGTTGAGAAGGAATGTTCCCAGTGAATCCATTTGAGTGTAAGCGAAGAATACGTAACCGTGCTAGGTTTCCACCAATCCATGGTGGAATCTCACCGGAAAACATATTTTCTCCGACATCAAATACCTCCAATGATGTGCAATTTTTTAGTGACAAAGGCAATACTCCAGAAAAGTTATTGCCATTGAAATGTATTGAGTGCAGGTCATACATGTAACCTATCGAGTTAGGGATTTCCCCTGAAAAATTATTCTTTCTCAAGTTTAAAAAGTTCACACCTCGCCAGTACTTCAAACAGTCTGGAATCAGTCCTGCTAATTGGTTTCCTGATAGATCAAGATAGAATAGAGAATTTGGGATACTTGACACATTGCATAAGAGATCTGAAAGAGTTCCTGAAAAGGAGTTGTTGGAGAGACTCAAAACCACTGTATTAGGAGAAATTCCTGGTATTGAGCCCTCGAGGAGATTGGATCCGAGATAAATAAAGCAATTTTTTTTTTTTAGTAATGCTAGGGATAAAGTTGGAAGTTTTCCATAAATATGGTTGGAAGAAAGATCCATTTCCTTCACATTTGAAGAAAAGTTCCAAAACCAGCTGGGATTGTATCACTGATTTCATTATGAGATATGTCGAGGTAGGATATGTTCTTTTGCATTCGAAGCCACAAAGGAAATCGTGGGCCCAACCGACAATAACCCAAAGATGCGATTTCTAGTTGAAAAGGAGGTGTCCAATCAAAGCTCAATTTTAATCTAAATGAGTTGGATGATAGGTCTAATGAACGTAATTTAGAGAAACGAGATAAATGGGTTTCAGAGATGACTCCCTCCAAAGAGTTGTGAGATAAATCCATACTCTCTAAAGAGTTACTGATGCACCCAGCCCAAAACTCATCTGCTACATCTCCACTCAGATTATTGTAACGCAAACTTAACGTTTGTAGGTTGCACAACTTCCCCAAATGGCTTGGTATCCCACCTTCAAGGTGAATCTGATTGTCTAAACTTAGGTAAGTAAGAGAAGTGATATTCCCAAGGAAATTCGGTATAGGACCATTTAAATTGTTAAATTGGAAATCCAAAAAAGAAAGAGAAGAGAGATTGGCAAGGGAACCGATTGAGAAACCTTTCAATTGATTATCAGATAGATCAAGATGTTCAAGGGATCTCATTTGTCCAAGAAGGCTTGGAATTGAGATATGACCTTTCAATTGATTACTAGATAGATCAAGATGTTCAAGGGATTTCATTTGTCCAAGAAGGCTTAGAATTGAACATTTCAATGAGTTCCCTGATAGGTCAAGATACAAAAGAGATGTTGCATTCCCAAGAGGTTTAAAAATTGTGGATGACAAATCATTCCCAGACAAATCAATGTACTTGATAGATGTTAAATTAGCATGGCCCCGGTTAAGATATGAAGAAGAAGAAATCTTATCAAGTTCACACATACTCAAATACAAATGCTTAAGAGATGGGAGATGGTACAGGTTATTGGACAAATCAGAAATGAGACTTAAGTTTGTTCCACTCATATCGAGATATATCAATGAGCCAAGGCGGGAAATCCAATCAAGGTTGTTTACAAATAAACATAGAGGATATAAGCCTTTCAGATCAAGATAGTTCAGGTTGGAGAGATTTCCAATCTGTTGAGGAATTTGACCGCTAAAATTAGCATAAGAGAGATTCAATGAACGTAATTGAACAAGTGAGCCGAAGAATTCCGGGATGGGATTAGAATTAAAATTGTTGGAGCTCAAATCCAAGTGTTGTAAATATTGCAAATCAAGTAAAGAAGAACTTATCTCACCTCCTAGACTTGCGGTGTCATCCGAATCACCATTGTCCGTAACATATGCATTGTGAAGATCAAGCGTAACAACATGACCTGTTTTATTGTTACACTTAACCCCTCTCCATTGACAACAGTTCACTTCCTCCACCCATGAAGAAAGGCGGTGTGAAGGATCTAGGAGACCCTTCTTAACATTTAGAAGAACTTGTCTCTCCTTCTCTATACAGAGGACCTCCATTACAGGACTATTCCCTTTGTGAACATCGAATGCAGTGATTTGCATGCAAAGAGAAAGTCTAAGAACAACCAACAAAGAAAGAAGAAGATGGAGAGGAGGGAACATGATTCACAATGAACTCAGATTGAGCTTGTAAATGATTATAGGAGGGAAAATAAGGGAAGGGCTTGGTGGTGAGAAATGCCTAACTAACACACTTGCTTTTATATGCTAAAAAAATAATTGAACCATTTGAAAACTCCATTCAAAGTTTTGACATGCTTTGCATTTCAGGCCACTGGAATGTTATCATTCTATTTCAATGGCCAGATTTCCTTTAATATTTCAAAGACTAGTCTTCACAATTACTTAAAGTTGTGTGTCGAATTCAAAATATCACTCTTAAATCTTAAGAGGTCCTAATTTGTGAAGAAAATATCAATAATGTATGACTTGGGGCCATTATGGGGTCATTGATTCTGACTTGTGGAAAACTAATAGGAAATCTAGCGAGTCCTTCACCATACACCTTGACATGTCTGTTATGAAGAATCAGAATTCCGTCTTTTCCACAAATCAGACATCAACGACTCATTATTTTCCACATAATGGACCTATAAAGTATGACTTTGTTGTTATGAAGAACCAGAATTCCGACTTTTCCACAAATCAGACATCAACGACTCCTTATTTTCTACATAATGGACCTACAGAGTATGACTTTGCCAATGGCATAACAACTTAATGGTTAAAGCTTGACGGATGGTACCACTAGGTCATGGGTTCGAACCCAACGACATGTTTATTAGTTTATGGTGTATTGAGCAGTTCTGGTCTTTAATAGATTATGGGATGCTGAAAACCTAGCTCGCCTTCCAAAAAAAAAAAAAACTACACTAACCTCCGTCGACAGTAAATAGATAACCAAACAAAGGAATCTACATAACAAGCCCAGAGAAAATGGCTTGCTTGTTCTGTTGCAACTCTAAACAAGAGCTATCCAGAGTGAAATAGAGATGGAGGAAGAAAACATGATCTGGATAAGCACATGGACAATTTTAGGCCCATGAATAATTAGAGTGAGTTTAATATTCTAACAGTAGTGGGAAAGACCTCAATTTCCATAGCAGAAACCACTAATTCACGAAGGTGTTGGTGAAAAAAACAGCATTGAAATGATATCGATTCTCGTAAAAGTTTATATTGCTTATATTGGGGTCTTCTGTGTAAAGGTGGGCACGTTACGGGATAGACCTCATCCCGATCCCATCTCATTCTTTTGGAATCAGTACGGGATGTGATGAATAGGTAGTAAAGAAAAACAGACCTTGCAAAATAAAAAAAGGCAAAACAAAACAGTATTGAGGGCATAAACATCTCCTCGTCCATCTTCTTACTTTGGTTCACCTATATCTCTTCTCAAATTTATGATCCAGTACCAAGTAATTGATTAAATATCATATTTAATGATTCAAATAATAGATTTAAGACGACTAATATTCTCCAAGGCCTTGGTAACAGATAAAAGTTCTTGAATTTTTTTTTTTTTTTTGGCACTTAGGCCAATTATCATAGTATTTTTTTTGACATGCTTTGAATTTTAGGCCACTGGAAACTTATCATTCCATTTCAATGGTCAGTTTTCTTTTAAAATATTTGGTGTTAAAGTCGGATTTTTTGGGTGTTAAATAGTATTTTTTTTACATGCTTCACAATTACTTAAAGTCGTATCTGGTGTTAAAAATATCATTCATAAATCTTAAGAGGTCCCGTTTGTCAGGAAAATATCGATAACGTCTGACTTGGGGCCATTATGGGGTCATTGATGTAATCTTTTTAGGACGAGGCGACGATGACGACCAAATACGAACTACCCTTTCCATATTCTTGGGAGAAGTATCAACCAATTCATGCTAACCAGAAGGATCATAGTTGATGCAGAAACTGCACCAAGCCGCCCACGCGCCGCTTCGCCCAAAAGAGTGTCAAAAGTCAACGACCTGCATGTATTTTTCCTTGTATTCTCTGCAACAATTCATGTATAAATACCAGCTCAATTGGATCTGTAGGCATCAAGTTTTCAAATAAAAAAAACCTAAGTATCTATTTCTCTTTGTGAGAATTTTACCTTTCTTCTCCTTGTGAGTTCTCAAGTTAGGGCGCACCTAGCAACCCCGCTGCGTCAATTGGTCTCAGAGCCTTCCTCTGATCCAAGCGAAGCTTTCCCGACCACTCCAACACAACCACCGACGACCCAAAATCCGCCACCACCGCCATCCAGTAACCCTGAACCCCAACCAAAAAAAAAAATAGCCAAGACCGATACCCAAACACCGCCATACCCAAAACCCATCTTCATCACCACCGACCAGAAAATCCAAATTCCCAGAGTACTAAACTCAAAGTTTCAGTACCAAAAAACAAAAAAAACAAAAAAAACAAACTCACCACCAGATCTGCCCTGTTCTTATCACATATCTCTTCGATCTCGATCAGATCGCCACCCTCGGCACCACCAAAGGCACCCTCGCACCACCAAAGGCTCCCTCACCACCCTCGGCACCACCAAAGGCACCCTCGCCACCACCCAGGGCCACTGAGATCCAAAAAAAAAAAAAGTTTCTGGAAAAAGAAGGGGATGAAGATGTGAGTAGAAGAAGAGAGTTCTGGAAGAAGAAAGAGGAGAAGGGAGTTTGTAGAGGAGAAGATTTGTAGAGTCCAAGAAACAAGAACTTCCTGGAAGGAGAAGAAAGAGGGGAGAGGAAAAGGTTTGCATTTGTGAGTGAATGTGAGTGAGTGTGCGTGAGGTGTAAGGAGAAAAAACAAAGAAAAAAAAAAGAGAAGGGGTAGGTGGGGACGAGTGAAAAAATAAAATAAAATTTGAGAGTGAGTGTGCGTGAGGTGTTTCAAGAAAAAAAAAAAAAGGGGTCATTAAAAAGGTAGGTGGGGTAGTTGGCATTTGTTGAGTGGGTTTAAAAAAAAAGTCAAAGAAGGGGGAAGAGAAAGAGAAAAGGACAGGTAAGAGAAAAGAAAAAAAAAGAGTGAGGCTAGGAAACTATGTTTTGCAACCAGGATGATGTGGCATCGTTAGAGTGGAATTTTTACAACTTTGAGATACACATAAAATCTTTGGGGATTTCATCATTCTTACGAGATCATGACATGTCATCATGGTTGCCAAACATGTTTACAAAACATGGTTTCCTAGCATTATTCAAAAAAAAAAATGGGTGAGATAGGGAGAGAGAAAAGAAAAGAGGAAGTTTTTTTTGCGTGTTTTTCTTTTGAAAGTAAAATTTAGTGCGCGGGGACGGCGCCAAAAATAATAAAAAATAAAATTGTACTTTGTATTTTGTGCTTGTATTTGTTAAAAAAAAAAGGGAGTCTGTGGAAGCAGTTGAAAGAAGGTTACAAAATCTAGAGGCAATGATCGAGAATTTGACTCAACTCATTGGCGGACGAAACAACAATCTTCGACAGCAGAGACGAGACGAAACCAATCGATGGAGAGAACCCAATAATCACCGTGACAATTTCAGGCTCAGAAATGAGTTTGATCCAGAACAGGATACAAGTAGTGATGATGAAGTACCAACCACTCCTGGGCCCGACCAAGGAAGACGACAGGACAACTATCGTATGAAGATCGAAATTCCATATTTCGATGGTCTGTTCGCGATTGAAGAATTTCTTGATTGGCTAGCTGAAGTGGAGAAATTCTTTGACTATTGGGAGACTGAAGAATACATGAAGGTCAAGTTGGTAGCCTATCGACTTAAAGGAGGCGCGTTAGCTTGGTGGGACCAACTACAAACCACACGCATCCGACAAGGGAAGAACAAAGTCCGAACTTGGAGGCGTATGAAGCAATTGATGAAGGAGCACTTTCTACCTCCAGATTATGAGCAAACACTCTTTAGTCGCTATCAGCATTGTCGGCAAGCATACCGGACTGTGTCGGAGTATGTTACCGAATTTCACAAGCTTGCAGCTCGTGTGGACATTCGAGAATCTGAAAGTCAGAAAATTTCCAGATTTGTCGATGGACTTCGTGCCAACATACAAGACGAAGTCTTCAAACAGTCACACAACACACTTTCCAGTGCCATTCAACTTGCCTTGAAGATTGAAACACAGCTTGGTAAAAGGGGATTGCGCAATCCAGTGTCGAATTCAGTGTCATCCCAATCTTCAGCACCTCAAAGACCTGACCTAAGCAAAGGGAAGGCAATGGTGAGACCACAAGTTGAGGCGCCTAAGCCAAACCAGCCTAAAAAACAACCGGTAGCACTACCGCAAAGGGAGGCAGCAAACAAGCCCAATTCCAACAACCCTTATGTCGTTTCGAGAGGCCACAAATGTTACCGTTGTGGGCAAACAGGGCATTATTCTAATCAATGTCGTCAGAACAAATCAGTCAATTTAGCCACACATGATGATGACGTTGAAGGAGGCGAAGATTATCCAAAGGACGAGTCCGAGGAGGAAGCAGAACCAGAAGAACTCACTTATGAAGATGAGGGTGTATCCTTAGTAATAAGGCGACTAATGTACATCCAGCGGCACAACATCTTCAAAACCCGGTGCACTGTTAATCAACGCGTATGTGATCTTATCATTGACAGTGGCAGTAGAGAAAATATTGTTTCCAAAACTATGGTGGGCAAACTGCAGCTGCCAACTCAACCTCATCCATCTCCGTACCGTATTGGGTGGATCAAAGATGTTAGTGAAACAAGAGTAACGGAGCAATGTCACATACCTTTCTCTATCGGCAAGTACCAAGATGAGGTATTGTGCGATGTTGTCGATATGGATGCATGTCATATGCTACTTGGTCGACCGTGGCAGTTCGACTTGAAAACGATGCATGATGGTAGGAGATACCTACACATTCTACAAGGACCGTGTGAAGATTATTCTCGCCCCAATGAGGCAGCCAGACAATCCGACATGTTCGAAGGCCAAGACCAATTTCCTTTTAGTACCGTAAGAGACAACTACCTCGCAAAACATGCCAGAACCAGTTCAGCCTCTACTAGCAGAGTTCAGCGATATCGTTCCCAATGAACTACCTGCTGGACTTCCACCATTGAGAGATATTCAGCACCATATTGATCTTGTCCCAGGAGCAAGCTTGCCTAACTTGCCACACTACCGCATGAGTCCCAAAGAATATGAGATTTTGCAAGGACAAGTAGAAGATCTTCTTAAGAAGGGCTTGGTTCGTGAAAGCATGAGTCCCGTAGCCGTACCTGCACTCCTAACACCGAAGAAAGATGGAAGCTGGAGGATGTGCGTTGATAGTCGAGCTATTAACAAAATCACGGTACGATATCGGTTTCCCATTCCTCGACTGGATGACATGTTGGATAGATTAGGAGGGTCAAAAATATTTTCTAAGATTGATCTACGAAGTGGGTATCATCAGATTCGTGTTCGTCCTGGAGATGAATGGAAGACGGCGTTCAAAACACACGAAGGACTATACGAATGGTTAGTTATGCCCTTTAGGTTATCCAATGCCCCGAGTACCTTCATGAGGCTAATGAATCAGGTACTTCACATTTCATTGGAAAGTTCGTTGTCGTCTATTTTGACGATATCCTTATCTATAGCCGTAGTGAGGAAGAACATTTGCAGCATTTGAAGGAGGTTTTTGAAGCATTGCGGGCCAACATGTTGTATGTTAATCTGAAAAAGTGTAGCTTTATGACAGATAGGTTAATATTCTTGGGCTTTGTCGTAAGCTCTGATGGAATCAAGGTTGATCAGGAAAAGGTGAAAGCTATCCGAGAGTGGCCAACACCGAGAACAATTACAGAAGTTCGGAGTTTCCATGGATTAGCATTTTATCGAAAGTTCGTGAAGAATTTCAGTACTATCGCCGCACCTCTCACGGATTGTTTAAAGCAGAAACAATTCGCTTGGACAGATCAAGCAGAACAAAGCTTTGCAGTTTTAAAGGAAAAATTGACAAATGCACAAGTTCTTGTACTTCCCGACTTTGAGAAGATGTTCGAAGTCGATTGTGATGCTTCAGGGGTAGGCATTGGAGCTGTTCTATCCCAGGAGATGAAACCAATAGCTTTTTTTAGTGAGAAACTTAGCGACTCAAGAAAGAAATGGTCGACATATGATCAAGAGTTGTATGCGGAATGGGAGTCATACCTAGTGCAGAAGGAATTCATCCTCAACACGGACCATCAGGCTCTTAAGTATCTCAACAATTCTTCCAAAGCAAATCGGATGCATGCACGATGGATTGGCTACATCCAGAAGTTCATTTTTTCACTCAGGCACAAGTCAAGACAGTTGAACAAAGTCGCTGATGCATTGAGTCGCCGAGTCATGTTGCTGACATCTGTTCGAGGTGAAATCATCGGATTTGATTATTTGAAAGACTTGTACGCGGAGGATGAAGACTTCAAAGATGAATGACAAAAGTGCACTAATGGAACCACTGAAAAACACCAAATACATGATGGTTTCCTATTCTTTGAAAATCGTCTATGTATTCCCCGAGGGTCCCTTAGGGAGCACATCATTTAAGAACTACACAGTGGAGGACTCAGTGGACACATGGGACGAGATAAGACCATTTCACTAGTGGAAGCTCGATACTACTGGCCACATTTCAGGCGTGACGTGGAAAGGTTTGTCAAACGATGCTATACATGTCAGACTGCCAAAGGACAAGCTCAAAATACTGGACTCTATACGCCACTTCCAATTCCTAATGCCCCTTGGGAAGATTTATCAATGGATTTCATCCTGGGTTTGCCGCGTACAAAAAAAGGTTCAGATTCTATCTTTGTTGTGATTGATCATTTTTCTAAAATGGCCCATTTTATTCCATGCAAGAAGACTTCAGATGCTACCCATATTGCTCAATTATTCTTTCGAGAAGTCGTTCGTCTACATGGGTTACCAAAGACCATAGTTTCTGATTGTGATAGCAAATTTCTCAGCCATTTTTGGTGTACCTTGTGGAGAAGGCTTGACACATCATTACAGTATAGCAGCACGTGTCATCCGCAAACTGATGGGCAGACAGAAGTTACAAATCGTACCTTGGGAAATATGCTGCGATGCTTGATTAAGGAAAATCCAAGGCAATGGGAAAATGTGTTACCACAAGCTAAATTCGCCTACAACAACGTACCAAATTGTTCAAGTGGTAAATCTCCTTTTGAAGTTGTTTACATTAGGCCCCCGTTACATACTCTAGACTTGGTTCCTTTACCAAAGCTTCCAGGAATGAGCATCATTGCTGACCATATGATTGAAAGGGTAACCAACATTCATGGAGAAGTCAAAAAGAAGTTGGAAGAATCTGCCGCGAAGTACAAAGCTGCCGCTGACAAACACAGGAGACACAAATCATTTCATGAAGGGGATCTTGTGATCCATTTGCGCAAAGAACGGCTTCTAGCTGGAGAATACAACAAGCTTAAAGAAAAGAAGATAGGTCCATTTCAAATCCTTCACAAGATTAATGATAATGCATATGTCATTGATCTTCCAGACGCATATACGATCTCAAAGACCTTCAATGTTCAAGATCTGTACGAGTACCATGGTCCCTTATGTATTCTTCCATACCGGAGAAGTTGAAGAGTTTATATGATGATGGCTACAAACTGGTTTGTTTCTTCACCAAAATTTAATTTTTGCAAGTGTTGGTCATAGTTGCCTCCATGAATGTTATGGTTTCATTAAGCCGTGATTAGTTTTGTTCTGTCTGTGCATTAAATTTTTATTATTATTTTTTTAACGAAGTGTGGGAGCTTTCTATTTTTTCCCCTTCATTCTCAGGTAATTTTTACCAATGAATCCAACATCGATCGTTGGAAGAATAAGAGACAAGTAGCTGTTAACTCTAAGATTGGAAGGCTAAACCATTTCATTAAATGTGTCAATGTCCCTATTCAGGTGCGTGAACAATTCTTTTATGGTGCATGCTATCTTTTTGGATATATGGACTCGTAGTCGTGCTTGTGCATTACTGCAGTCATTCATCCACACTTTCAAAACCAAGATGCTCAATGATATGAAACGTTAAGACATGGTTTCATAGGATCTGATATTGAATTGCAAAATGAGATGCCTCAAATAGCTGGAAGAAGGCATTTAACTGAATGCTTTTGGAATAAAAGTTGTTCATCATAAAATATAAATATACATATAAATGTACAATAAAGCTCACTCCCATTTCCCATGGGCCTAGACTCTTGAATAAGATCTGTCTTCTTTATCTTCTTTATCAGTTTAAGCTTTTAGAGATGACAATTATCAAAGAATTTTTCTTGAGATGGCATGCATTCGATTATTGGCCAACACATTGGTAAGGGGGAATATTGTGTCCATTTGCTATATGATAGATTTCTCAATTATAATTGGTGGGATGACAGTAGGTTGATCATATGAGTTATGAATAACTCTATAATAGAGTTGCCTGCATTTGGATGCAGGTTTTCATAGCTTGTGGATATGGTCAGCAAGATCTCTTCAGAAAACCCAAACCTGGAATGTGGAGAATCATGGAGCGGCATTTCAACTCTGACATCACCATTGATATGGATCAGTGAGTTCATTCTTCTCCTTGCATTTAGGAAGTTGTTTGGTGTGTCTTTGGATGTGCTGCTTGTCAAGAGGACCCTAACCTTGTGTACTCATTTTTAGTCTAAATACGGACATGCAACTTTTTCAATATGATAAGTTTGCAAACTCATGCTAATATGTGCAAAATAATAATAATAATAATAATAAATATATGTTTAGAAGAGGATTTGGGTATTTATGCTCGATACATGTGTATCAAAACTAATCATTGGTTGGATATTTCTTAGTTAACTGTTTTTGCTTGAAAATGTATTCTTTCTACGATTTTCATTTCTATGCAAGGCCATTTATCCAATTGAAAGTGGAGTGTCATGGTATGGTTTGCATGTGCATCATGGTTCTCATTTCTTTTCTGTCCCGATGACATCTTACAGATATTTTAACATCCACGCATGTGATAATATTATTTGTTTCAACCAGTTTCACTGCCAGCTGCTGAATCATAAGAGTATACTGTTGATGCTTACTATCGGAATTCTTAGATGGTCTAATCCAGGACCATTATGCATAATGATTTAGCAAAACAAATAATTTATCATCTATCTCAGTTATTATGTATTTATTTTTATTTTCTGGTCTTATTTTTAATTAGCTGTTTACACTATATAATGTTTATGTTTCACATTATTCGTGAGTGTGTCTATGTATGCACACAATAGTTTCCTCTTATATATGCACCATTTTGGGTATTCACTTAATCTTATTAGGTATAGGTGTTTTTCTTCTAGTACTCAAGGCTCTTTATTTTGGGGGCGTATATGATACCTGGGCTCCTGGAGGAGGAAATGTAAGAAAAATAACCAACTTGACACTTAGCCCAAGTGCTATATTTGGTTATTTACTAAAATCCCCACTTGGAGGAGAAGAGTGGATTTTTTTTTTTTTTTGGAAAGCGAGCTGGGTTTTGAGGACCCCAAAACCTTTAGACAAATGAAACAAAAGCACAAAAAAAAAAAAAAAACAAACTCTCACAAGAAAGAGAATTCTAGTGAGAGTGAACATGGTTACTAGGCCTATAGAAATCTGCAACTAGCATCGGCCAAAGAAGAAACCTGTTATTTTTTTTTTATCTATGTCTCCTTTGTTAAGGAGGAAATGATTCAACCTTTGTACTTTTTGTTTGCTTTCTTAGCTCTAGAGGATCTTCGAGGGCAGAGACTAAAATCTTTAGTGCAAGATTTTGAAAACAAATCGCTTGCAACCTCTTCACTAGAAGGATCTTGCTCATGTTCCTCGTTACTACTCTGCTCATCTGTTGTGGTGTTCTCTTTGTCCTGAGTCGGTGTGTGTTCACTTGCCTCCACATTAGCACTACGCTCAAGCATTGGGTTGATAAGAATCAATGGTTGTGGACTCGGCGTTATGGCATCACTCTGGTCATCATTTATGTTATGCTCTGCCACATTGGCAGCCTCTATACTGGTCACATTCCCTGTTTTTCCTGTGACAGGCCCTGGACTCCCCTCTAAACTGGGTGGAGTCTTTGACTTGAATGTATGTCTACCCTTGGCGATCGTCCAACCATCGAAGTTTTGTCTTTCTAGTGGTTGGGTCCTACCCGTAGCTTGCCATACCATATGGCCTGGAGTATTAATTTCTTTGCTCTTTGAACACTGCTGTTTTGTATGGCCAAAAACTGCACAAGAATTGCATTTAACAGGAATCCATGCATACTCAACTTCAACTATTTTTTTCTTATCTCCATTGATAACCACAGGGATGTCTTTAGGTAATTGGTTGTTTACATCCACCTCCACACACACCCTCGCATACGCTAATCTTGTCCTTTCTTCAGTAGCTTTGTCAAGCATGATAGACACTCCAATAAAACTAGCAATCCTTTGAATACCCTCTGGATTCCATAGGAATAAAGGAATTTTCTTCAGTGTAACCCAAATAGGTAACGAGGTAAGCACCTCGGCATTCTCGTCCATAGAAGGTGACCAGGCCCTGAGGATGAACAACCTGCTTGCAATATGCAGAGGTCCCATTTCCAATACCTTACTTCTATCTTCTTCCTTCTTGAATTTGAATACAAAATTCTTATCTCCGTGTATGCTCATATCAAAATCTCGCTTTAGTGTGAACGATTTAGAAGATATAATTGAAGGATTGCGAAAGAGCTCTTCGAATGAATCAAGCGGATAGAATTGGAAAATCGTTAGGTATTATTGTGTTAGATACCCGTGACTCGATCGTTGGAATAACATCTCTCTCCAAAAGAACAAATTTTTTTTTTACAGACGCACATAAATTTTTTTGTTGCCAGTGAACATGATATTAAGGAATTGTCTATAAGTAATATCATAATTATTGATACGGGCATTTTCTACATAAAAAGGGAATCTTTTGTTACAACAGAACTAGAAGTAATGTGGATTATTCAAGAATCGAAGTCGATTTGCTTTAAAAAAAGAAGATATCAATGAACTTCTGTGAAATGGTTTCACAGGATTCATCCAATTGTCTCGATCGTGGGATAGCATTGAGAAATAGGAATCAGTGTTATCAAAGGATTTTCTGCAATGTTTTCTAGTAAGAGTATGGAATGAGTCAATCGTCCACTTTGGTATGCACACAATAGTTTCCACTTATATGTAATAAATGGGAAGTTCGTATATATGTCACCTTTCTTTCCAAGCCGCACTGAAAGTAACCAAAAATTGTCACATTAGCAAGGACCAAGTTCAAGAAGGTTAGAGAAGGTAAACTGGAGAGAAAGAAGGGTTTCTTCAAGTGGATTTCTTCCACGCGCTTCTCTAAATGTTATACAAAGGACCTAAGCTATTGTTTTGTCTTTTCCCTTGCTAACCGTTTTAGGGCTCTTCATCAGTGGAGATTAAAACTCATTAAAAGCAAACCAGCTACTTTTCCATCTACTAATTTCCTTTTTTATTTCTTTTCCATTTTGCCTAGAAATGGGTGAACTTGCTTACAATTGGTCATAGCCTCATAGGAAACAGATTTTATTCATAGATGAATACTAAACTTATCCAATCAAACCACAAATAATTGGAAAATGGAGGGCCCAGAAATGTGTAAATGTATTTGTCACAACCGTGTCTACCCTACTCTCATGATCCGATCACAATATATAGGGCCAGATGGTAGGACACCATTTTAATAAAAAAAAACTGTGTTCCTAGTCAATCAGTTTTTCAAGTATCCAGGTACTTACAATGGTTGTTGATTCATGTAAAAACATCACGAGCTGGTGAACTCCAGGCAAATCCAAGAAATAAGTTTTTTTTTTTTTTTTTTTTCGTCTCTTTGATGACCTTGACCTTTATTTCTAGAGCTAAGAGATTTATCATTTTTGTAACTTGTTAGAATTGTTAGATTGATTTGATAAGTTGTGTTTTGTATGTAATTTGCAAGATGAGATTTATTCAATTTGTTTGAGAATTAAATTCAATAAAAATCAATTTTCTATGACCAGTTTAAGATGAACCCTTGCAAGCTCTCAGATGGAGAACCAACTGGATTCCTTTCAAAGGATTAGATCTGATTTACGTCAATGGAAACTTTTTGAGTGGCTGTTTCATATGTTCCCACCTGCATCCAACACCTCTTTTTCTACAGTAAAATCAATACAATACATTTTGTTTTTCTCATCATTTTTTTTAGTTGGACACAAGGAAAACCATATGATCTGTTGAGTTCTAGCTGTGCTTCAATATCTTTGAAACGAGAAAACGAAATTCCTACTCTTTACCTTCAGCTCAAAACTTTTTTTTTGAGTTCCCCGTAAAAGACCAAGCATGGAAGAGTATTAGGAGATGCACCAAGGGGCAAGAAATTACAATAAGTTGGGTCCCTTGGGATAACACAGAGAGGAGAGCTTGTGGAAGAAAGCCACTAGAAGAAAACTTGCTTTTCTCTTGCAATTTTCATTTTCCTACTGTTGCGGACATGAAAAATTTTGATTTCTTTTCAGCTTGGAGTGTGACAGTGCTATATGTTTGATCTTCCCATTTGTCACGTGATAAAATAGGAAACTATTCTAAGTCGTTACATATTTGAAAAATGGGCAAAAGCTCTCCCCCCCTCTTTTAATTCTAATTCAGTTTTAGAGACCTATTTGTGGAAGACGAGCAAAGAGTAATTGAATCACTCTTTCCACATTATATCACTATTTTTTTATTAATTTTTTTATGGATTACATTGGGGGTGGAGGATATTTGTTCTCAATCAGTCAATTTTGATTTCTATTTGGTCCTAGAATATTTTGATGTAGATTAAGTTTGTGCTGTACTTATCCCCACGTAAAGATTTACGTTTCTGTTAATACAGCATAATTGTTTTCACTTCTTGAAATAATTAGGTCCTTCTATGTTGGAGACGCTGCCGGGAGAGCTGATGACCATAGTGATGCAGATATCAAATTTGCACAGGTATTGTATTAAGTTAACTTTACCTAATCTGTTCTCTCTCTCTCTCTTTTAAGCTTGATTTTCTGTGTAATTATTTCGGTAAGATCTTCACTGCAAAAGCACTACAGCAGCAAGACAAAGAAAGAGAGCCTTTTATTGTGTAAATTGACTAATAAGACACCCAGAAAGCATGTAAAACATCCTAAAAAGTCCAAATCTTTTCCACACCATCAAAACATGATCAATTCAATTTTTCATTGTGTAAATTGATGCTCCCAAATCCTTTTCATTGAGGTGCCCAAATAACCGGAAGGCAAAGGTAAAAAAATTGAACCTGCATCTCTCTGTGATAAGATATTTATGTGAGATTTAATCTTTCATTGTTTTATTCCTTTAGATGCTAATGCATTGCACACTCACTGATCAAATTCCTGTGCTTGCAGGCCATTGGTTTGAAGTTCCATGTTCCTGAAGACTACTTTGCAGTTTAAAAGATCATTGCCTGCTGTTCCTGAATTCACGGTTGCATTCTAAGTTTGATTTCTCTAGTTTTTTGACTGAGTCTGTTTTCAGCTTAGTTAATGTAAAAATCTATGTTTCTGTTCACGCTTTCATAGTATGTCCTTCTTACTATGTAATTAATGAATAACAAGTATCCCAAATGTTTGGGCGAAGGCATTTGAATGCAACAAACTGTTTAATCGGAGTCTTTTGAAACCTCAATTTCAGTAATGAGAATATTAGTCTTTTCATTTTCAAGAGCTATAACAAACCGTTTAATTTTCCATTTCATGAATAACTAGTATGCTGATGATGCCACAAATGATTTATGGTTGGACACTATATTTCCACAGAGCAGACAGAATAAATGGTACACCTTTAGGTTGAAGAGTGTCCGTTGATGGGCCTCATAAAATCTCGATGTAAATCAACAACTACGCTTCAGCTTGTGTTACGAAAATACTAGTGGAAGTGCTCTTAGACAAAATATTGCATGAGATATGGAGAATATTTTGTATTTACATTTTCATCTATTGTCAGGGATTTAGTTGAGACTTACCCAACTATTTAGGATTATAATAGATGAGATCAGGTAAGCAGTTGGGCGTCATTGGATTTTACAGAGGTAAGAATTAGTCGAGCAACGATTTACCTAAAAATGAAGTATATTACTTGAGAATTTTTTGGTAAATCGCTGATCCGATTAATTCGTCTATCTGCTACTGAAATTTCGATATTATTGCTATAATGCTATGTCTTCAGAAGTCTAGCAAGAACAATTCATGAGATGAATCCATGTTAACATCTGTTAAACGTAGTAACCAGTTGGTTGGCACGCCTCAGCTACTGCTCACCACTGCTTGCTTGTCCAAATCCTGCTTAGATGATGATCTAGTTGATGTGGTAATTGACCATTTCATGGGCTCTTGTTCTTTGTTGTTGTGGCTTGTATCGTTTTTCATTTTGTTATTGGAGATTGAGCTTCAACTTCTTCCAGGGTATAACCTGGTCAGTAATTTCCGTTTGATCACCAGGCCTTGTTACCGATTTGCGTGTAACAAACATAACCACCATTTTCAACAGTGATGTCTGACCTGGCTTGCGGTCCTTGGTGCTAGTTTGTGGAAGTTTTCTGGGCCATCTGAGTTTTCCAGCATTCTGACTTTGATCCTTTCAAGTTCATGCAATATGGTACAGAGTTTGAGCAGCTGCCATGAAGGGAAGTCAGAGCAATGAGACATATATAAACAATACTACCAAGGGATCGGAAGACAAGGGGATGCCATCCACTGGTGTGCGTTCCACTGGCTTGCGATCCACTGGTGATCACTTAGTTGAAGACAAGGGAAAGCGATCCATGTGCTTCGCTGAAACATGAAATTGCAAACAAAATCTAGAATACAGTTGCTTCCCTTCCATGAATGCTCTATAGAATGGATAAGATGTCATGAGGAAGGAAAATAATTGCTATAAATATTGATCGATTTTCAAATAAATAAAAGCTAACATCATGCCATGTCTAAGATATTATGTATAGAAAGAGTACCTTGATGGATATGCAAGAATTCACTAATTTCCAAACTTCCTCTGCAGCTTTCTTGCATTAACGATCAGAACCACGTAAAACCAATTGTGCACTTCCTCGACGTAGCGGAAACAAGCTTTCCTCCAAGATCATTTGAATAACAGAAAACCACATGCTATCCAAAATCCTACTATGTATCCCATTGCCATGCCGATATAAAACCACTTAGATGATGACACCAAATTGAATGATGTAGGAGGTGATCTACTTGATATGGTAATGGACCATTTCATGGGCTCTGTTCATTGCTGTTGTGGCTTGTATCGTACAGTTTCAGCATTCTCTGTTCTGGTAGGAGGTGATCTACTTGATGTGGTAATCGGCCATTTCATGGGTTCTTGATCATTGTTGTTGTGGCTTGTACCTTTTCTCATTTTGTTATTGCAGATTGAGCTTCAACTTGTTCCAGGGCATAACCTGGTCAGTAATTTCAGCTTGATCACCAAGCCTTGTGACCAATTTGGGTGTAACAGACACAAGACAACCAGCATTTTCAAAGGTGATGCATGACCTGGACTAGCAGTCCTTGATGCCATTTTGTGGAAGTTTCTAGGGCCATCCGAGTTTTCCAGCATTCTGGCCATGCACTCTTCAATGTCTTGCAATATGGTACAAAATTTAAGCAGCAGCCTACTAGCTTGGATATACGCAGCTGCCATGAAAAACAGTCAGCAATAAGAAGTATAAATTCAACTCATTCCATGGAAGGCCAACATAGACAAGCGAGGTTGAATTAACAAGGGCATAAAAAATTGCACATGACAATGAGTTGTAAGAAAAATCAATGAACTCGAGAGATGTGAATTAGTAAGGTCCTTAAGAAATGAAGAAGAACAAATCTGATCACCAAGTCCAGACCATTTCAATTTCAATAAAAAACATGGCTTAAGTCCGTTCCACACATATCGAGATATCTCAAAGAACGAAGCTCAAAAAGCCAATCAAGGTTTGTTTACAGATAAACTTGGTGGTGCAGCATAATCGTATACATGAATATAGTTGGACAGAGCAAAATATATAGTTTAGATCAAGATAGTGCAGATGGGAAAGAATTCCAATATGACAAGGAATTTTCACCACAACGAGTGTTGAATGCAGAGGTCTGCATGTAATGAGGAAACCCGATGACAACAACATACAAAGGAAAAAGAAGAAGAAAATGATAATGGAGAAGACGAAGAGGAAGAAACATGATTACGGATCCAAGATAAACACAAAAATTAAGCATATTTGAGGGATGAGTAGTGGAGCTGAATTGGGAATGATGCGTTTTATATACCCTGATCGATTTTGATAATAAGTAAACATGTTGCATTTTTTTTTTTGGATAATAAGCTAAACATCAACATGGTACTTGGAAGTCAGATTTCCATAATATTCGAACCATCAACATGTTAAGTTCTGGATGTGAGGTATTGACTACAACCTGAGCTATCCTCTTGTGAGGAAAATTTTACCAATGGAAAAATCAACTAATATCGCCAAACAAATATTAAATGCAAACAAATAATCAATATAAAAAGAAAAAAGAACACCAGGATATACGTGGAAAACCCTTCAATGTAAAGGGTAAAAAACCACGGGGCAAATCAAATCAGTCCACTAATCAATCAAAAGAAATACAATGTTCTTCTCACAAAAACCAATACCAGGGTAACCTCACAAGAGCTTCATTCAACTTCCCAATCAAAGGGAGAATACTACGAAAATATTGTTGTTATTAGAGAGTAGACACTCCTTATATTCTTTAATGAAAACTCCACCTTAGTTGATGTGAGATTATTTAAGTCAATTTCATCCCAACAGCTTGTACTGTACAGTTTCAGCATTCTGTATTCTGATAGGAGGTGATCTACTTGATGAGGTAATCGGCCATTTCATGGGCTTTCGTCCTTTTTGTTGTGCTTGTATCTTTTCTTGTACTGTTATTGCAGATCGAGCTTGGACTTGTTCCAGGGCATAACTTGGTCAATAATTCAGTTTGATCACCAGGCCCTGTGACCAATTTGGGTGTAACAAACACAACCACCATTTTCAAAGGTGCTGCATGACCTGGACTTGCAGTCCTTGATGCCATCCGAGTTTTCCAGCATTCTGGTCATGCATTCTTCAATGTCTTGCAATACGGTACATAATTTGAGCAGCAGCCTAGTGGCTTGGATAATGCTGTATTACCAAGGGAATGGAAGACGGGGGGATGCCATCACCTCCAAACTTCACATAAGAGGCATCCACTGGAGATTGTGGATGCAATTGTAAAATCAATGTAATTAATCTGCAAAGAGACCAAACTTGGGTGTTTGAATTTTGATATGATATCTCAGAAGATTTCTTAATGAATTTTTGCCTTTAAATTGGACTGCAATGAGGTTCATACCTTTGATGTGTGTACTGTTTCTTTTGGTCATTGATGCCATTCCGTACCGTACGTGGAAGTTTCATGGCACATCTGAATTTTCCAGCATTCTGGCTTTGCGCTATTCAATGTCTTGCAATATGGTAGAGATTTTGAGCAGAAACCCAGTAGCTTGGAGAATCCACAGCTGCCATTAAAAGCAGTCAAAGCAATAAGAAGTATAACTGTATAAATACATTATCAAATGAATGGAAGACAAGGGGATGTGATCACCAGCTCACGTCAAGGAGAAAGCAATAGAGTAAGCTTCATTCATGGGCTATGACGGGTGTTGTTACTTTGTTGAAGCAGTCATGATGTACTTGCTGAAGTAGCTAAATTCAAACACGAAATTGCAAGGAAAAAACAAAATCTATAGTACAGAGGCTTCCTTTCATGAATGCTATACTAGAATGGATAATAAATCATTTCTAGTAGATAAACACTCCAGTGGGGAGGGGAGTTAGGCAAACCTGACCAGTACATTAACAACCGTAAATAGAAGAAATTGTTACAAGGGGAACCTTGCCCAGAATACGATGCAGCCTAATTACAAATTCTAATACATAATGTTGCTCAACCTGAAGGAGGGCCAAATTCTTGCTGTGTTGTAACCTGAGGAAGCAAAATAATTGCTATAAATATTGATCGATTTTCATATAAACAAAATCATCAACAATAATTGGTTTTACAGCGAGAAAGCTAACATCATGCCATGTATAAGATATATATGTATAGAAAGAGTACCTTGATGGATATGCAAGAATTCACTAATTTCCAAACTTCCTCTGCAGCTTTCTTGCATTAACGATCAGAACCACGTAAAACCAATCGTGCACTTCCTCGACGTAGCGGAAACAAGCTTTCCTCCAAGATCGTTTGAATAACAGAAAACCACATGCTATCCAAAATCCTACGATGTATCCCATTGCCATGCCGATATAAAACCATGGAATATTTATTCCATCTTCATTTCTGGTAGAATGATGATCGTGACCTTGAGGAGAAGACGTGTCATTTGTTGTACAATTGGCTGAAAGTGGAGGACCACAGAGTCCAGAATTCTCCATATATGAAGACGCATTAAAGCTTTGGAGCTGTGTGCTTAGTGGTATTGTTCCAGAAAAGTTGTTAAATGACAGGTCCAAGGTACCCAAAAAATTTAAATTCGCCATACTCACTGGAAGAACGCCTGAAAGATGATTTCTTGAAAAATCAAGAGATTCTAAATTGCTCAAGTTACCAATGTTGCCAGGAATCTTTCCAACCAAGTTGTTTCTCGATAAGTTCAGATTTTGTAATCCTACAAGATTCATCATTTCATCTGGGATTTCTCCGGATAAGCTATTACTTGAAAGGTCGATACTTGTTGGTATCTCAAGAAGAAATTTCTGTCCTTGTTGGTATTCAAGTTCCAGGTTTTTAAATACAACCATAACACGAAATTTCTCTCCTTGTAGGTATTCAAGTTGCAACTGTTGCATGTTTTTAAATACAACCTCAACACTTCCAAAACTGCTATAAGCCTCTATAAAACTGCTATCACTGTTAGACATTAGGCATCTTGGAATGAACCCTTGCAAATTATTATGAGCGAGGTCTAGGATTCGAAGACTTGTGATTTGGCACAGTTGAGAAGGAATGTTCCCAGTGAATCTATTTGAGTGTAAGCGAAGAATACTTAACCGTGTTAGGTTTTCACCAATCCATGGTGGAATCTCACCGGAAAACATATTTTCTCCGACATCAAATACCTCCAATGATGTGCAATTTTTTAATGACAAAGGCAATACTCCAGAAAAGTAATTGCCATTGAAATGTATTAAGCGCAGGTTATACATGTAACCTATCCAGTTAGGGATTTCCCCTGAAAAATTATTATGAGCGAGGTCTAGGATTTGAAGGCTTGTGATTTGGCACAGTTGAGAAGGAATGTTCCCAGTGAATCTATTTGAGTGTAAGCCAAGAATCCTTAACGGTGCTAGGTTTTCACCAATCCATGGTGGAATCTCACCGGAAAACATATTTTCTCCGACATCAAATACCTTCAATGATGTGCAATTTTTTAATGACAAAGGCAATACTCCAGAAAAGTTATTGCCATTGAAATGTATATAGCGCAGGTCATACATGTATCCTATCGAGTTAGGGATTTCCCCTGCAAAATTATTCTCTCTCAAGGATAAAAAGTGCATACCTCGCCAGTACTTCAAACAGTCTGGAATCAGCCCTGCTAATTGATTTTCTGATAGATCAAGACTCCTTAGAGAATTTGGGATACTTGACACATTGCATAAGAGATCTGAAAGAGTTCCTGAAAAGGAGTTGTTGGAGAGATACAATTCCCATGTACTAGGAGAAATTCCTGGTATTGAGCCATCGAGAAGATTGGAACTGAGATCAATATACCATATCTTTTTTTGTAATGCTAGGGATAAAGTTGGAAGCTTTCCATAAATATGGTTGGAAGAAAGATCCATGTGCTCCACATTTGAAGAAAAGTTCCAAAACCAGCTGGGGATTGTGTCATTGATTCCAGTGTAAAATAGGTCGAGGTAGGATATGTTCTTTTGCATTCGAAGCCACAAAGGAAATCGTGGGCCCAACAGACAAGAACCGAAAGATGCTCTTTCTAGTTGAAAAGGAGGTGTCCAATCAAAGCTCAATTTTAATATAAATGAGTTGGATGATAGGTCTAATGAACGTAATTTAGAGAAACGAGATAAATGGGTTTCAGGGATGACTCCCTCCAAAGAGTTGTCAGATAAATCTATACTCTCTAAAGAGTTACTGATGCACCCAGCCCAAAACTCATCTGCTACATCTCCACTCAGATTATTGTAACTCAAACTTAACGTTTGTAGGTTGCACAACTTCCCCAAATTGCTTGGTATCCCTCCTTCAAGGTGAAACTGATTGTCTAAACTTAGGTAAGTAAGAGAAGTGATATTCCCAAGGAAATTCGGTATAGGACCATTTAAATTGTTATCATGGAAATCCAAAAAAGAAAGAGAAGAGAGATTGGCAAGGAAATTCGGTATAGGACCATTTAAATTGTTCTCATGGAAATCCAAAAAAGAAAGAGAAGAGAGATTGGCAAGGGAACCGATTGAGATATGACCTTCCAATTCATTTTCAGATAGATCAAGATGTTCAAGGGATTTCATTTGTCCAAGAAGGCTTGGAATTGAACAATTCAATGAGTTCCCTGATAGGTCAAGATACAAAAGAGATGTTGCATTTCCAAGAGTTTTAAAAATTGTGGATGACAAATAATTCGCAGACAAATCAATGTACTTGATAGATGTTAAATTAGCATGGCCCCAGTTAAGATATGAAGAAGAAGAAATCTTATCAAGTCCACACCCACTCAAATCCAAATGCTTAAGAGATGGGAGACGGTACAGGTTATTGGACAAATCAGAAATGAGACTTAAGTTTGTTCCACTCATATCGAGATATATCAATGAGCCAAGGCGGGAAATCCAATCAAGGTTGTTTACAAATAAAGGTGCATCATAGAAGCATGTCAGATCAAGATAGTTCAGGTTGGAGAGATTTCCAATCTGGTGAGGAATTTGACCGCTAAAATTAGCATAAGAGAGATTTAGTGAACGTAATTGAACAAGTGAGCCGAAGAATTCCGGGATGGGATTAGAACTAAAATTGTTGGAGCTCAAATCCAAGTGTTGTAAATATTGCAAATCAAGTAAAGAAGAACTTATCTCACCTCCTAGATTTGCGGTGTCATCTAGTCCAATGAAATCATCATTGTCTATAACATATGGATTGTGAAGATCAAGCGTAACAACATGACCTGTTTTGTTGTTACACTTAACCCCTCTCCATTGACAACAGTTCACTTCCTCCACCCATGAAGAAAGGCGGTGTGAATGATCTAGGAGACCCTTCTTAACATTTAGAAGAGCTTGTCTCTCCTTCTCTATACAGAGGACCTCCATTACAGGACTATTCCCTTTGCGAACATCGAATGCAGTGGTTTGCATGAAAAGAGAAAGTCTAAGAACAACCAACAAAGAAAGAAGAAGATGGAGATGAGGGAACATGATTCACAATGAACTCAGATTGAGCTTGTAAATGATTATAGGAGGGAAAATAAGGGAAGGGCTTGGTGGTGAGAAATGCCTAACTAGCACACTTGCTTTTATATGCTAAAAAAATAATTGAACCATTTGAAAACTCCATTCAAGGTTTTGACATGCTTTGCATTTCAGGCCACTGGAATGTTATCATTCTATTTCAATGGCCAGATTTCCTTTAATATTTCAAAGACTAGTCTTCACAATTACTTAAAGTTGTGTGTCGAATTCAAAATATCACTCTTAAATCTTAAGAGGTCCCAATTTGTGAAGAAAATATCAATAATGTATGACTTGGGGCCATTATGGGGTCATTGATTCTGACTTGTGGAAGACTAATAGGAAATCTAGCGAGTCCTTCACCATACACCTTGACATGTCTGTTATGAAGAACCAGAATTCCGACTTTTCCACAAATCAGACATCAACGACTCCTTATTTTCCACATAATGGACCTACAGAGTATGACTTTGTCTGTTATGAAGGACCAGAATTCCAACTTTTCCACAAATCAGACATCAACGACTCATTATTTTCCACATAATGGACCTACAGAGTATGACTTTGCTAATGGCATGACAACTTAATGGTTAAAGCTTGACGGATGGTACCACTAGGTCATGGGTTCGAACCGAGCGGCATGTTTATTAGTTTATGGTGTATTGAGCAGTTTTGGTCTTTAATTAATTATAGGATCCAGAAAACCTAGCTCGCCTTCCAAAAAAATAAAAAATACACTAACCTCCGTCGACAGTAAATAGATAACCAAACAAAGGAATCTACATAACAAGCCCAGAGAAAATGGCTTGCTTGTTCTGTTGCAACTCTAAACAAGAGCTATCCAGAGTGAAATATATCTCTTCTCAAATTTATGATCCAGTACCAAGTAATTGATTAAATATCAGATTTAATGATACAAATAATAGATTTAAGACAACTAATATTCTCCAAGGCCTTAGTAACAGATAAAAGTTCTTGAATTTTTTTTTTTTTTTTTTTTTTTTTGGCACTTAGGCCAATTATCATAGTATTTTTTTTTTACATGCTTTACATTTTAGGCCACTGGAAACTTATCATTCTATTTCAATGGTTAGATTTCCTTTAATATTTCGAAGTCTAGTCTTCACAATTACTTAAAGTGTATTTGGTGTTAAAAATATCATTCATAAATCTTAAGAGGTCCCGTTTGTGAGGAAAATATCGAAAACGTCTGACTTGGGGACTACAACACAATTGCCCTTTAATAACGTTTCAAAAACGCTATAGTAGGATACCATTGCGTTTTCTAAAACGCTATGTCTACCGGAGCTATAATAGACCCAGGGTCTATTATAGCGTTTTTAAAACGCTATCGTAAGTTGGCCTATTATAGTGTTTCAAAAACACTATGGTAGAGTCGACCATAGCGTTTCTGAAACGTTATGGTAGACTCTACAATAGCATTTCTGAAACGCTATGATAAGTATACATAGCAAATTTTATTTATTTATTTATTTTTGCTATCAAATGACTTTTTATTACATCTTATAAGTTTTATTTCTAGAAAATAAAAATTTAAATGTGCAAAACTTAAACATTTTCATGAATGGAGGCAAAGTAATGCAATTAATGAGATAATGTATTAAATGTGCAAAACTTAAACATTTCCATGAATGGAGTCACAAAATCTATCAAAGCATTATTAAAATAATCTATACACCGATCCTCATCTTATAGCCAAGGAGAAATGATCTATATGATGGTTCCACTGGGTACCAAAGCATCCTTGATTATGGTAACAATTCCGCTCTTGATGAAGTAACCGTCTGTTTCGCGTGCTGCTTCTTGAACATTGTCGGCATTAATAATCTGACAACAGTATGCCACAATTAGTCACTCATAGGCAGTGTCGTGTTTTTATGGTTGTGTAATATAAAATATCAAGGAATACTTTCATAGGTTCAGAAAGAGATATACCTTCACCTGCTCTTCAATTTGAGCATTTTTATCAATAATTGCTCTCCTGACATGAGACTCCCTCCCAATGCCAATTGGTACACTACCTTTCGCAGCTAAAAATCTCATATCTGCGTCAGTCTGGCATGGCAATAGCAGAAAGATAACATTATTATATGGTCTTGAACAAAGACTAGTATAATTAATCTTTGATCTGTCAAAACATGGAACCAAGTATAAACAAATAGGATATCAGTTGAATAGGTCGAGATAGATCACCTCATAGTAATCTGCTCCCATCAGTAATGTGTCTTCTATTATTGCACCTTCTGAGATGCAAGATCGAAGCCCAACCACAGAATGGTGAATCTTACAATTCTGCACACAGGAAAAAATGCTCACTCTCTATATTTGATATTACAACACACTTCTGGGTCTTAATACAAGGTCATCATACAATCAGTGTCGACATTTACCAACTTAATCCTAATTAGACTCTTCAAAGGTATCGTACCTTAATCACACAACCTTCACCGATGACACTGTCTGTTACATCAGCATCAAGCATCTTGGAAGGCGGCAAGTATCGAGGTTGTGTATAGATTGGAGAAGACCGATCATAAAAGCTGCATACTTGAATGAATTGCATGTTAGGAATCAAGCAGGATAGCAGACTTGTAAAATGTCGGGTAAATAATGTGCTCAAAGTTTGAAAAATCCGTAAGTACTACCTGAAATCTGGGATCGGCTTCTTGGTGATCCCCAAATTTGCATTGTAGAATGCCTCTGTTGTACCAATGTCTTCCCAGTAACCATCATACAAGTAGGCTTGCACCTAAAGGAACATTCAGCAAATCGGAAACTTTTAGCATGTTAATACATGATGCATTTAAACAAACACGCACACACAACACAACACAATACAATACAACACAACACAACACAACACTCACACACCAGAAGAGAGTGGTACAATGACTATCGGTTTGCTATATAATTTGCTATAAACTGCTTCACAGATACATGGTTCATTATTCTAGGAGACTAAAGCCATCTATAAATTATCCCAACTCACATCCTGTTGGATTTATGCAATCAAACCAAAGAAAGGGATGGTTATTTGTTAATCCTGCCTAGGAAATGCCACAGACTACAGTCAAATCATAGGATGATTACGTTTACCTGGCCTAATGCATCCTCTAAATGGCCGCTAACTGAATGGGGAAAATAAGGTTGGAATCATGTGATTGATCTGGTGTATAGGTTGTTTAACAGTTTGGTTTGATCAATGGACCATGGTTGGTCTAGAGTTACATGAAACTTAGAATATGAATGAGGATGGCTACTCCCGTCATCCCTGTCTTAATTTATCTTGAGTAATTAAGTGGTTTCAGAACATAGCAACAAATGAGATGAAGTAAGCAAAGCATACCCTCATTCCAATGGAGGTTGCACCTGGAATGACTTCACTTCCGAAATCATTGGCTCCAGGAAATTTCTAACGAAGTAAATTCAACATGACATCTTTACTGACGACATATATACCCATACTTGCAATAAATGGCATCTCTTTTACTCTCTCATCATCAAGGCCTAAAATGGTAGTATCAACCTGAAACGATTGTACATATAAAAAGAAATTAGAGTCGCTATATGAGCCAATTGGGTTACTGCATTGAGGACGGACTCCATAAGATCACAATCGTGTTTACTGTTTCTACCTGCATTGCTTTCAACTGCTCCCCTTTTGGGTTTTCAGCAAATTCAATAATGTGCCGTTCTTCGTCAATTTTCATCAGACCAAATGCAGTGGCACGTTGTTCATCCATTGGCAGCGCAGCAACAGTGATGTCAGCATTTGTTTCTCTATGAGCTTGAATAAAGTTCTCATAGTCCATACGGTATAGATGATCTCCAGCAAGAACCAAAAACTCCATCACATTGTGCTCTTCAAAGAGTCATAAATACTGTCTTACAGCATCAGTTGTTCCCTATAAATCATTAAAAACATGAATAAGATGGGGCTTCAATCATGAAGGACGTTTCAGATTGAGATTGCGCTCATAATGAAAGTTTAATTGACTGAAGTAAGATACTCATTATAAATTTATAATAAACAAACCCCAAGAGAGTGCTAGCCATAGTACCACTGCCGCTATTCTCAAAGAAAAAGTAAATTGTAATCCACTGTGTTACATGAAGTAAATGACATTCAGTAGCAAATTACTCAAATCTCGTGATACAACAACCAAGTCGGGAATGCATGATAGGACCTCCCAGACGAAGACATATAACTTTGGGTACTTATGCGACCCTGGAAACTCGGGAGGCCCACCATATGATATTTCAAACATTGGAGCTCTCAATCATTTAGAACAGAGCTGATGTAGCACGTGACACCATAACTCATAAGGAGGGCCGAGCCCATGTATGGCATGGGTTAACATTACCATTTATAATCAGTAAATGAATCTAAACAACCAAGGCCATATGCACTCAAGCAAGAGCGAAGGAAAAATATGCAACCTCAGTAGTAAGATTTACCTATAAGTTGCATTTTTATGTTAGTTTAGAAAACATAAACCACAGAAAGAAAGTATAGTTCATGTTCATTACCTAGAACCAGTTTGGGTTTTCAGGGCTTTGTTGAGCGGCAAGAACTTCTACAAATCCTTCGTTCTTGTATCCTCCCATGTTGCTAGCGTATGCCCTTGAAAGATGACGATTAAGAGAGGCAGAATTGAATTGCGTAAGGACATTGATCTTTGAAACATTACTGTTCAAACAGTTGCTCACGGGAATATCAATCAGCCTATAGTTGGCTCCCAAAGGAACAGCGCGCTTTGCTCTCTTCTTGGTGAGAGGGTATAGACGAGTACCAGCTCCACCTCCCAATATAATTCCTAGAACACTCTGCAACAAATTTCATAGACCAAATTCAGTTCACTGCTCACCATAAACCACCCTATACTCATGACTTAAACTTAAACAGACATTGCAGATACTAAAAGTAAGCCAACAACACAAGTAGCACAAAGTGCAAGGGCAACATGTTAGAGAATGGTTATGACATGCAGCTGCTCGTCTTCATCTGTTCATGGTTATGCATGCTGATCATTCGTGCTTCTCAAGTGACCTTAATTTAACTGGACTTTACATATTGAGGCCTTATATCTGTGCCAACATGTTAGAGAATGGTACTTAGGAGCTACTTCAAAGGACAAATCATATACAAACAATCCTAGCAGTAAATGTTAATTATCAAAAGCAAAGAAGGGGTCCTTTCTTTGTTTTAAGCCACAATGATGTCCGACGGGCAAAAATAAGCAGCAATAATTTGCAAACGAATGCATATGCATTTTGTATTTTTAACACAATCTAACTACATCTTCAGCTTAAAAGAAAATTTGTTACTTAAAAAAACACATGAGATAGACTACAAGAAAAAGGCATAAAAATAAACTGACCAGAATAACAAACTAAATACTTAAATGGGCAATTCCTCTGTTGTAGCAAGAGGAATGAAGATGGAAGCACATTGTAAGCTAGACTGAGAAGATCAGAGAACTCGTAAGCTAGGCGGGCTAAGCCCTTAACTGCAGCACTAATCATCTGAGGCGTTCCACCACAAAGACTTTCAGCTACCTGAGGACATGAACAATTTTGAGGTACTATAAGCATTTTCTGCAGAGTCCAGGCAGTCCACGGACCATACTTGCATAAGGGAGTGAAATATTAAGCGCACAAGCATAGACAGAAAAACACATTTAAAAACAGAGTTAAATAACGGAAAGAAAGGAACTGTGTACCATGTTTAAAAATTGTTGTAACTGCTCCATTTCACCACCTTGTTCTTCATCTCCGCATGCATGACCAATTTGGACAAGTATTTCATAAGCTTTATTTCTTGTTTTCTTATTAGCCTGTAAACAAAATGGTTTAATTATTCACCAAACTATTTTCCCTAAAACTAAAAATAGAAAAATGATGCATTGAGTATTAAATGGACATCTGATTGAACAGGTCTAGAATGAATAAGCAACACTGACAATGAAAGCCGCTACGCAGAAAAAGTAAATAAACAAAGTAACGAAACACAATTCCTATCACTCCACTATTACAAAATAGGTATGAAATGCCCATTAGAAGTGGAAAAATTAGACCTAAGCAACATTTTGTGGGAGGGATGTGCCTTTAGGTTGGACTTAGATCAAGCATTTGAACATTCATAAAATGAGAACTATGAGCATAATTGATCTGAAGTACTTTTTTAAGGACCATTCTCCAACCTGAAGCACAGTAAGCATAATACAAAACAACCTCCCCGTAACTTCCACAACCAGATTCCACAAGTCTATAATTGATTCTTGTCTCCCAAGCGATCTCAATTAAATGCAAGGTAAGACATTCCAATATAGAAGCTCCCAATTAATTACCTCCATTTTAAATAAACTTACCACCAAAGAATGATGTTTCAAGCACTGGCAATGTAATATTCCTTCTCACTGGCAATGGCAATGTAATATAGTTCTGAGCAAGCAGTGGCAATGTAATATTCCTTCTCACGACAAACAAGGACATATGCCACAATGAATTTACCTACAAGGGAAAAGATTAGAGTTATCGCTGCCAAAGTCAAGAAATATTAACTAAAAGCAAGTTGAGGTGGTGGTATGTGAAGCAATGCTTAGTAATTAGCAATATGGAATACTTAAATCATTGTTAGCTCTCCAATCTCACTGTCATTTCTTCACAGTAAGAAACTTGTTGATGAACCATTGCTGGTGACCAGAAATCAGTTCCATTGCTACTTGTCACTTGTTGTGTGTATTCCACTGGACCAAACACAGTCCTCTGCTCCTCAAAGAATTTTGTTTTATGTCCAAACATGTTCGTATGAAACTCGATTATTCTTGCTGACAAAAATAAGCGACCCTGCAATGAATCAAAATTAAATGGATAAGATCACGACATACATGCCTTGTAGACTCAAAACCATACATCATAAGATCCAATGCTTGCTAGGTGTTAAGAGTTATAATGTTGCCCTAAGATTTTTATCTATATACAAAATGTTATTGGCTTTGTAGTTTGGTTTTCATGTAATTGTGTAGCTGAATTATTTATATGTTGAGTTATTAGCACTTGCAGTGGCATCTTGCGCTTCAAGCAGTGACATGTAAAATCATTGATGAGAAACTCTTCTGGGGGGGAGCCCAAATAGTTTCTGGAATGCTGAATTTGTTTGAGGTGATCGTTCATTTAACTGTGTCAGTATGACAGAAGCAAGAGATCAGAAAAACATAATGCATTACTGAAAAGAAACTGAAACCAAAACAGAAATTCACCTTCTTTCCAACCTCCTTTTCCATCTTTGCTAAGTACTCCTTAACAACATTATTACCTCTTGTGTTATTCAAGAAAATTCTTAAGTGCACCTTAGACAGGCAAGCCTGAGCTAATTTTCCATTGAGAGGTATCCATACATCCGAAAGTTCAGATACATTAGCTTTCAAGAAGTTTATTTCAGCATGTCCTAGAATACAGCTTCATCAAAAGGTCCATCAAAATCAAATACTTCAATCTCCAACATAGATGGAGGCTCATTCATCGCATCAAATTCAAATATTTTTGCATAGTTGACAAGGGTTTGAAAGGTCTGTACATGGAATATGTAATCATGCAGAAATTCTAATAAAATTGTTATTCCGCAGATTGTAAGCTAATATGTACAAGCTAAAATCTAGTGTGAAATGGCACATTTCCACCAGAAAGTAGAAATTCAAGAAAAGGGAGCTGACCATTCCACTGATGATTAGATTTCTGAAACTTGATTGAACTTGTTTAGTTTAAACGTGTCATCTTTTAGCAATCACAACTAAACTTGATTTCTATATAATGCCAAGAAGTAGCAATCAAAAGTCACATTGCCATTGACAATGATTGTGGATGCTCTGATGGTCACAAGATATGATTGCTTGCTCTTGAAGGAATTGCAACCCAAATTCTACACCCTAATATAAACAATACTTCCAAACAATTGTCAACCAAACAATTGTTATTTGCTCTTTAAATTTCTCTTTTAATTATTTTCCTGTAAATTTGGTATCTTATAATTGAATTTTCACGATGCAATCTAGAGGAAGGATAGAGCTGGATTACAAATTGGATTAAGAGCAATTACGGCTACATTCAATTTTTTTCTATAGAGATTGTCCTTAATCTTTGAAAATTTATATTACCATATTGTTTTCCAGTAAAATTGGTATCTTTTTTTTTTTGGAAAGTATAAAATTGGTATCTACTATCTTATAACACCCATGCTTCACAATGCAATCTAGAGAATGGATAGAGTAGGATTACAAATTGGATTAAGTGAAATTACACTCATATGAGATTATTTCTATAGAGGTCGTACTTAACTTCAAAACTACTAATATTAACATCTTTGCATCAGATCAATTTTCCCTTCCTCGTGTTATGTTGTGTGATACAATAACAACACTACACACAACACCATAACTATAAAAATTCCACTAAATTGTAAAACAAATCAAACAAAGTGGTTTTGTTTACTAACCTTTTCATGAACCCAAACCAAATCAGCAAGAAACTTCTTATGCTCATCCGGAACAACATTCCTCAATTCTGCAAAATCTCAAAAACTCCAATCAAACAAAAAAACCCTGTATTCACAAAACCAATTGCAACACAAACAATTCATCAAACACTTTACCTGCAGAACCATGAGCAAACCCATAGGACTCAAACGCCGGCCCAACATCATAAATTGAGCCCTGATGCTCCGTCCCTTTCGCCTAATTAAACCTCTCCTTAATCACCCCAGCCCACCTCCTCCCCTGAAGATGCATCTCCTCATACCCATCCCCCTTGTACCACCCCTCCCTCTCCTCATGCTGGTCATACTCCTTCCATGTGGCAGAGAAAGGCGACCCATCTGGTGGTGGAGGGAGGAGACCCAAGAAGGCCGCGAAGGCGAGGTCGTGATTGCCGCAGAGGAAGACATGGGTCTGGTGCAGATACTTTGAAGGGAGAGATATCAAGAAGTCGAGGACCTTAAAAAAAATCAATTACTGAACTCATCCCTTGGCTTGATCACTTCATTGAAGTCGTCAATGTGCTTGCTGAAATGGCTATAGAAAACAAGGGAAATAAACCTACCTCATAAGAATATATGTATAATCTAATGCCTATGAAGTAGAGTTTATGATGAAATATATACAAGCATCTCATATATCTACTCGAATAGAGAAACACTCCAGTGGGGAGGGGGGTTAGGCAGTGAAGTAACTTAGGCACTCAAGAAACCTACGTCAATTTAAAACTGCACAAGGTTGAAAATGATGGATGTAGGAGAAAATAGCTTATCTGGAAAGCTACCAACATGGATTCGTGAAAGCCTATCAAGCTTGAGATTTCTTCGCTTGCACTCAAATCGCTTTAATGGAATATTCCTTATCAATTATGTCAACTTACACAGCTTCAACTCCTAGACCTCGCTCACAATAATCTGTGGAGAAACATTCCATAATGCTTCAGTAACTTTAGTTCCATGGTGTCTAATCCCGAAACTCCTTTTCCTTTTCTACCTTTTGGGGCTTATAAAGAGTGGGCTATGGTGGTGTCAAAAGGATTGGAACTTGAATACCAAAAGAGAAATTCTAAATGTCGAGGGTTTGGGCGAGGAAAACAGCGAGGGAAATGAGGTGGAGTGGGTGGAAACCGTCCACCCTCTTCGGGATGTGCGCGTGAAAAGTCAATGCTCACATCCCGAGGAGGGTGGACGGTTTCCACCCCCTCCACCTCATTTCCCTCGCTGTTTTCCTCGCCCAAACCCTCGACAGCTAGCAAAGCTCATACCAAAAAGAGTACTCTTCAGTTATTCACAAGAGAAATTCTAAATGGCGAGGAAGTGGGCGAGGAAATCAGCGAGGGAGGGAGAGAGGGGACCGTCCATCCCCCTTGGGATGCGCACATGAAAAATGATGGCACGTATCCCAAAGGGATGGGCGGTTCCCTCTCTCCCTCCTTCGCTGATTTCCTCGCCTGCTTTCTCGCGGTGCAGAACAGCTCTACAAGAGAAATTCTAAATGGCGAGGAAGTGGGCGAGGGAGGGAGAGAGGGGACCGCCCATCCCCCTTGGGATGCGCACATAAAATATGATGGCACGCATCCTGAGGGGGATGGGCGGTCCCCTCCCTCGCTAATTTCCTCGCCCGCTTCCTCGCTGTGTAGAACAACTCTATTCACAATTATCGACCTTTCAAGTACACCTTCACTGGAAAAATTCCTCAAGAAGTGATGAATCTTGTAGGATTGCATTCCTTAAAAGTTAAACCTATCAAGAAATTATTTAGCTGGAAAATTTCCTGATAACATCGGTAACTTGAGCAATTTAGAATCTCTTGATTTCTCAAAAAACCATCTTTCAAGTGCCCTTCCAGTGGTCGGGCATGTGTGAAGCACCCTCCTTGGCACATGCCAGGGAGCCTCCCAGGCGGCCACCCAGGCGCTCGACCCAGGCCAGCTAGAATCGTTGATAGTTCTGTGACTTGACAGCAAATTACAATTATGCTCAACATTTCAACCAAATATTTCCAGGTGAAATACATTCTAGTGGATTGAAGACGACTTCACACAAAGTAACAAGAAAACTACTTGACAGTGACAGTTTGCATAATCACAAACAAAAGAAAAAGTGCAAACAGAACTAGTAAGTAATGTGAAATATCTTGGGGTTATGAAGATAATAACAATGGGCAACAAAATGGTAATTCATATAAGATCCATCTGTATAGATGTGATCGCAGTAGGGTTCACGAAAAATCAAAGAAAGTCAGAAAAGATGAAAATGAAAGGAAGCATCAAATACTCCAAACTCACATCTGGGGAATGGGAATTAGAGACCCACCCTAGTACCACATGTGGATTCATGATAATGGTAAACTGATCAGTCCAATCCAATCAAATCAATAGAGGCTGGATGGATTTCTCTGTTTCAGAGTCTCTTACAAGAAGAATAAGAAGACAGGTTGGATGGATTTTTCCTCATGGATGTTTCGGGGGCATCTGTAAATATTCTTCTCCGTTCTTATTTTCAATCATTTTCCATTCTCTCTCTCTCTCTTCACCTTGCCTGCAACTCCAAACATCACACAAGAACCCCGAGAGTTCATCAAATATAATTTCTGATACCTTTGACACCTCGTTGAAGGTTCAATTCTAGTGGGTGGCTGTGCGCAATTTCTCATTCCATTAGCAGAGATGAGAAAACCATCTATCTCTGTTAATTCTCTTTGTTCTGCTCTTGGGGTTTCAGTTTCACCATCAAATAACAAAAACAAAATAGAATTCAGGTTCATGAGTTGATTTTTCAAGGGATTTTCGGGTTTTGAAAAGAGAGAAATCGAATAAATGGAGAATACTGAAAGCAGCAACACGTGTATGGTAAGAGGAGAAATAGGGCTCATAGCCACCTGCTTCCACCACCCCAAAACCTCAAATTGGCGGAATCAACATATTGCTCTACAAGACCATACTTCAATATCCGAACCCTAACCAGCCTCAGTATATTATTATTATACTATTGTTATGTTTTGAATAACATACAAAAACAAATAAAGAAAAAGGGAAAAAATGTTGGAAACATACCTGGAGATAAAGATCGAAGAACTTGGAGTTCAAGGAGACACAGTGTTGGTGGGAGAGGGGAAGGAGAGAAAATGAAATCCCTGGAAAAGAGGCTGGATTTGAAAAAGGCTTTGATATTTATACCTTTCACACATAAATCCTTCAAAGTCCATCAAGTCAACAAATCCACTAATGTTTGAATACCCCTTAATTTTGGTGGATTTTTGAAAATCCATGATTGAATACCCCATGATTTTAACGGATTATAAAACAATCATTTAAAATCTATATTTGAATACCCCTAGATTTCATTGTATTGTTTTAAATCCTTAATTGAATACCCCTATATTTTAATGGAGTTTAAAATCTTTCACAATCTGTTAAAATCCATGATTGAATACCCCCTGTCCAAAGACCCGCGGGGGTTCGATGCGACTAAGTGGCACCACTTGAACTGCTTTTCTCACTCGATTCCCTATCTCGAGAGTGTCGATGGGTTTTCTCACTTGCAGGTTTGCACGTTTTCTTGATTTTGATTGTTCTTTGAGTTCGTGAATCTAATTTGGAGTGATTTTGGTGTTGTTGTTGTTGTTTCAGAGTGATGATCAAGAAGCACTGAAGAAGCTCGCAGAATCTTTCGATGATTTGGAGGAGAAAGAGGTTTGAAGTTTTGCTTTTGTTAATGTTTTTGTTGAATTAGTGATTTTGTAATTCAGTTTAGTATACTGTATCACGTGTGATGTGGTTTCGGGGAATTGCAGGGAAATGAGGAGGAGAAGGTTGAGGTCCAAGGAAAGAAAAAGAGTAGGAAGACAACTGAAGTAAGTGAAAATGCCGTTTCTAAGTATGATATTCTTTTTAACACACATTCTTTGCGTATTAAAATATTTTGTTTGTTTCAGGTTTCGAAAGAAGATGAAGTTGAAGACAAGGAGAAAAAGAGTTCGAAGAAATTAAAGGTAATCAATTTTTGTAGCGCAAGAAATACTGTTCCTTTTTTTTTTTTTTTTTGGAAAGCGAGCGGGGTTATTTAGGATCCCCGAACCTTAGAAATGAAACTAAGGTTATCCATTACTACGATGTGTATGAATTTGCTTCTTTATAGCATGTTCAAAGCTTTGATGATGATGACTGAAAAAACTAAGGTTATCCATTACTGCGCTGTCTATGATCCATTTGATTTGTGTTTGGCCACTGTGAATTTGTGAAATACTAGTTAGTGAATATTGTATGTCATTTTTCTGCATCCGAAGAAAAAGACTGATCCTTTTATTGAAATCAAACCAGTTGTCATCTGTTGAGAAAACTGAGGCAGAAATCTCCAGTTCCAAAGTAAAGGATGAGTACAAGGTACATTTTTGTCCGGTCTTAGTGTTGTATTTATTTTGTATCTATCCGCTACTATCTCTATTTAGAAGGTGACCAGAGTATTAACAGAGACCATTTATTTATAGCAAATAAACAGGTTTTCTCTCTTGCAGGTTTGTATGTTTTTTTGGTTTTGACTGTTGTTTGAGTTTGTGAATGTAATTTGGAGTTGATTCTGGTTTTGTTGTCGTTGGTTCAGAGTGATGATCAGGACGCACTGAAGAATCTTGTGGCTGCTTCAAGTGATGGTTCGGAAGAGAAAGAGGTTTGAAGCTTTCCTTTTGTTATTGTTGTTGAATTAGAGATTATGTAATTCAGTTTAGCATAATGTATCCTGTAATGGCACTGGAAAATTACAGAGAAATGAGGAGGAGAAGGTTGAGGTTAAGAATTAGAAAAAGAGTAGGAAAAGAAATAAGATAACAGAAATGTAGTTTCTAAATCACTTTTTTGTATGCGCTCTTCTTTTAGTATTAAACGATTTGGTTTGTTTCAGGTTCTGAAAGATGAAAAAATTGGGGATGGTGAAGCTGAGGATAGGAGTTCGAAGAAATTAAAGGTAACCAAGTTTTTTATCAATATATCGCAAGAAATGTTGTCCTTGTCTGAATTAGTTTCTTTAGAGCATGTTCAAAGTTTAGGTGTGACGATAATCAAACAATTTCGTTAGGCACCACGTCAAAACAAAGGCTATCTATTACTGTGCTCTGTCTGCGACTTGTTTTGTGTTTGGTCATTGTGAGTTTGTGAAATACTATTTAGAGAAGCTTGTAGGTCATTTTCTGTAATTTAATTTTGTATAGTATTGCCCTAGTGATCCTACGAAAAAAATCTGATCCTTCCATTGAAATCAAACCAGTTGTCATCTGTTGAGAAAACTGAGGCAGAATTATGTTTCTCCAGCTCTGAAGTAAAGGATGAGTACAAGGTACGTTTTCCTCCAGTCTTAGTGTTGTATCTATTTTGTTTCTATCTGGGGGGGTGGCACTGCAATACAACGATAGCCCAGAGGCAAGCCAAAGTAAAAGCTCAAAGGAACTCTTAAGGCAAAGCTAACTTATAAACAAAATCTGTGACTAAGGCCATCGAACACCAAATAAGCACATTATGTCTTCAGTAGTTCAGTTACAACCTTTGTTTACATGTTCATTCTATTACATAGTCATTATTGTGGAGACACTTGAATTAGGCATGCAATCTTGTTAGATTTTTCTTGATTGTTATTATTGTCGTTGTTGGCGAAGATTGTAGCAGAGTACGCCAAGTCGAATCGCTCGTCTTGCAAGAAATGCTCTAAAGCCATTCCTGCCAAGTCTCTGAGGATAGGTTTAGTGACCAGAGACCTGCGAGGCTTCGAAGCGACGAAGTGGCACCACTTGAATTGCTTTTCACAGCCGATTCGGTCTCTGGAGAGTGTCAATGGGTTTTCTCTCTTGCAGGTTTGTTTGTTTTCTTGATTTCAATCGTTCTTTCAGTTGGTGTGTGTAATTTGGAGCTGATTCTGGTTTTGTTGTTGTTTCAGAGTGATGATCAGGAAGCATTGAATAAGCTCGTGGCTCCAAGTGATGGTTCGGAGGAGAAGGAGGTTTGAAGATTTCCTTTGTTATTGTTGTTGTTAAATTAGCAATGCGCGATTGAGTTTAGTGTAATGTGGGTCCTGAAAATTGCATGGGAATGTGGAGGAGGAGGTTGCGGTTAATGATCAGAAAAAAGAGTCTTTCTAAATATCATTTTTTTTGTATGCGTTCTTATTTTAGTATTAAACTATTTTATTTGTTTCAGGTTTTGGAAGAAGAAGAAATTGAGCATGGTGAAGGCAAGGAAAACAGTTCGAAGAAAGTAAAGGTAGAGAAACTAATTTTTTTTTTTTTTTTTTAAAATAAACAAAGAAATACTGTTAGTGTATGAAATTTTTTTGTTAGAGCACATTCACCGCTTTAGCGGTTAATATTGCCAAATGATTTTTCTTCCATTAAGGTGATCCATTGCTGGCTTCTGTATGAGCAATTTTATTTGTATCTGGTATGGCATATTATTTAGAGAAGATTGTATGTCATTTTCTACAATTTATTTTGTATAATACTGCTCTACTGACCCAAAGAGAAAAACTGATCCTTTTATTGGAAACAAACCAGTTGTCACTTGTTGAGGAAACTGGGATAGAAATACATTTCTCCAGCTCCGAAGTAAAGGATGAGTACAAGGTATGTTTCGCCCTGTCTTAGTGTTGCATTTATTTAGTTTCTATCTGCTACTATCTCTATTTAGAAGACAATAAGGACAAAGCAAAGTAATGGCTTCAAAAAAGGGGGGGTGGGCGGGGAAGGAAGCAATAGCGCACCTAGGCGAACAATACAATAAAGCAGCACTTGGCCATTGGTCTGTCGAATCGAGCAGGCCCAGTGAAAGCGTCCCTTCTTTTTTGGAAGCAGGTCAGGGACCGTAGTCAAACTCCTCGCAGCTCCTGTCTGTCTGTTGAAGTCCCTGTCCCAGTTCTCAGCCATTGAAGAAAGATCAGTTTCCAATGAACAAGTAAGAATTGCCTCAACCAAAATGGATGGAATTGGACCTAAAAAGGCCATTCAAGTGCGATATAGATTAGGTATTAATGCTACTGGGGGGGGGGGGGGGGGGGGGGGGGGGGGGGGGTTGGCTGATGCATTTAACAAATAACTGAAATACAACGTTTGGCCAGAGGCAAGCCGAATAAAAATCACAAAGGAACTTCTAAACACAAACTCCGTGGCCATCCAACACCAAATAAGCATATTACATCTTCAGTATCAACCTCTGTTTACATAGTCATTCTGTCTCTTAGTTGCTGTGGGGGCACTTAGTTAGGCATACAATCTTGTTAGATTTTTCTTTATTGTTGTGTTGTTCTCGTTCTTGTTGTTTTTATTGTCCTCGCTGTTGTTATTGGTAGCCAAGTTGTTGTTTGACCATTTGTCACAGGATTCCACACTATTGCCCAAATGGAAGGCGTTCCAAACAATCATTTTTCTTGAGCGGGTGAGAACTTTGTTAATCATTTGATACTGTGTACAAATGTCTATATGTCACATATTTGTATTATCTTTGTGATTGATTCATGATCTCTGTTTTGTTGGCTTAGGATGAAGGCCTCCATGATTCAAGCAAAATCGCAGCATTTGATTTTGATGGGTGTCTTGCAAAAACATCTCTAAAAAGGTAATGGTTTTGACTGGTTAAACACGTTAGCCTTATCGGCTAAAAATTTTGTTGTATCACCATATTTGTCTATTGCATCAATACACTGATGATTTACAAGGATAGTTGATCAAAGGTGACCAATATTTTCAATACATCCTTCTAGTAAAGCACTAGAGCAATTCTTCGCTGTTGTAATTGTCCTTTGTTATTAGTTTTTCCTCTGGCTTATCTGCAAGGTAAGTGTGATTGTAAAGTATGAAACACGAGGAAATGTGTTCACAATATCGTTATAATTTTATAACTAATAGGAGTCACAAATAGATTAGATATGCTTGGTTGTGTTGGTAAGCTTTCATGGGAGAATACTTAAATGTTACTTGATTGCACGTGCAAATCCATATGGAAGGAAATAAAATTTGTAATGACTACCTGTGAGCATCTCATCCCTGAGAGAAACTTATTTCATGTGAATCAATTTTTATGCATGAGGGGTACTTACATGTGCAGTGGCAATTAAGTGAATATTAAGGATTTTCTGATGTAATATCCTAATGCAACCCAAACACAGTGTTAGTATAATCTGCTGATAATGGTGCTATTTTACAAAAGAATCTTCCCCTCGTGCTGGCTCGTATATTATATAATCAACTACGAAGTAACATATCACCTGAATGATTGAATTTTGACAACTAAAAAGCTTGACAAATTTGAACTACTGCAGAACTGGTCCAGATGCATGGTCCCTTATGTATTCTTCCATACCAGAGAAGTTGAAGAGTTTATATGATGATGGCTACAAACAGGTTTGTTTCTTCACCAAAATTTAATTTTTGCAAATGTTGGTCATAGTTGCCTCCATGAATGTTATGGTTTCATTAAGCCGTGATTAGTTTTGTTCTGTCAGTGCATTAAATTTTTATTATTATTTTTTTAACGAAGTGTGGGAGCTTTCTATTTTTTCCCCTTCATTCTCAGGTAATTTTTACCAATGAATCCAACATCGATCGTTGGAAGAATAAGAGACAAGTAGCTGTTAACTCTAAGATTGGAAGGCTCAACAATTTCATTAAATGTGTCAATGTCCCTATTCAGGTGCGTGAACAATTCTTTTATGGTGCATTGCTATCTTTTTGGATATATGGACTCGTAGTCGTGCTTGTGCATTACCGCAGTCATTCATCCACACTTTCAAAACCAAGATGCTCAATGACATGAAACGTTAAGACATGGTTTCATAGGATCTGATATTGAATTGCAAAATGAGATGCCTCAAATAGCTGGGAGAAGGCATTTAACTGAATGCTTTTGGAATAAAAGTTGTTCATCATAAAATACAAATATACATATAGATGTACAATAAAGCTCACTCCCATTTCCCATGGGCCTAGACTCTTGAATAAAATCTGTCTTCTTTATCAGTTTAAGCTTTTAGAGACGACAATTATCAAAGCATTTTTCTTGAGATGGCATGCATTCGATTATTGGCCAACACATTGCTAAGGGGGAATATTGTGTCTATTTGCTATATGATAGATTTCTCAATTATAATTGATGGGATGACAGTAGGTTGATCATATGAGTTATGAATAACTCTATAATAGAGTTGCCTGCATTTGGATGGAGGTTTTCATAGCTTGTGGATATGGTCAGCAAGATCTCTTCAGAAAACCCAAACCTGGAATGTGGAGAATCATGGAGCGGCATTTCAACTCTGAAATCACCATTGATATGGATCAGTGAGTTCATTCTTCTCCTTGTATTTAGGAAGTTGTTTGGTGTGTCTTTGGATGTGCTGCTTGTCAAGAGGACCCTAACCTTGTGTACTCATTTTTAGTCTAAATACGGACATGCAACTTTTTCAATATGATAAGTCTGCAAACTCATGCTAATATGTGCAAAATAATAATAATAATAAATATATGTTTAGAAGAGGATTTGGGTATTTATGCTTGATACATGTGTATCAAAACTAATCATTGGTTGGATATTTCTTAGTTAACTGTTTTTGCTTGAAAATGTATTCTTTCTACGATTTTCATTTCTATACAAGGCCATTTATCCAATTGAAAGTGGATTGTCATGGTATGGTTTGCATGTGCATCATGGTTCTCATTTCTTTTCTGTCCCGATGACATCTTACAGATATTTTAACATCCATGCATGTGATAATATTATTTGTTTCAACCAGTTTCACTGCCAGCTGCTGAATCATAAGAGTATACTGTTGATGCTTGCTATCGGAATTCTTAGATGGTCTAATCTAGGACCATTATGCATAATGATTTAGCAAAACAAATAATTTATCATCTCTCTCAGTTATTATGTATTTATTTTTATTTTCTGGTCTTATTTTTAATTAGCTGTTTACACTATGTAATGTTTATGTTTCACATTATTCGTGAGTGTGTATATGTATGCACACAATAGTTTCCTCTTATATATGCACCATTTTGGGTATTCACTTAATCTTATTAGGTATAGGTGCTTTTCTTCTAGTACTCAAGGCTCTTTATTTTGCGGGCGTATATGATACCTGGGCTCCTGGAGGAGGAAATGTAAGAAAAATGACCAACTTGACACTTAGCCCAAGTGCTATATTTGGTTATTTACTAAAATCCCCACTTGGAGGAGAAGAGTGGATTGTTAGTGTGGACGATTTAGAAGATATAATTGGAGGATTGCGTAAAGAGCTCTTCGAACGAATCAAGCGGATAGAATTGGAAAATCGTTAGGTATGAATATGTTAGATACCCGTGACTCGATCGTTGGAATAGCATCTCTCCGAAATAACTTTTTTTTTTTTTTACAGACGCACATAAATTTTTTGTTGCCAGTGAACATGATATTAAGGAATTGTCCATATGTAAGATCATAATTATTGATACGGGCATTTTCTACATAAAAAGGGAATCTTTTGTTACAATAGAACTAGAAGTAATGTGGATTATTCAAGAATCGAAGTCGATTTGCTTTAAAAAAAGAAAGTATCAATGAACTTCTGTGAAATGGTTTCACAGGATTCATCCAATTGTCTCGATCGAGGAATAGCATTGAGAAATAGGAATCAGTGTTATCAAAGGATTTTCTGCAATTTTTTCTAGTAAGAGTATGGAATGAGTCAATCGTCCACTTTGGTATGCACGCAATAGTTTCCACTTATATGTAATAAATGGGAAGTTCATATATATATCACCTTTCTTTCCAAGCCGCACTGAAAGTAACCAAAATTTGTCATATTAGCAAGAACCAAGTTCAAGAAGGTTAGAGAAGGTAAACTGAAGAGAAAGAAGGGTTTCTTCAAGTGGATTTCTTCCACGCGCTTCTCTAAATGTTATACAAAGGGCCTAAGCTATTGTTCTGTCTTTTCCCTTGCTAACCGTTTTAGGGCTCTTCATCAGTGGAGATTAAAACTCATTAAAAGCAAACCAGCTACTTTTCCATCTACTAATTTCCTTTTATTTTTTAATTTCTTTTCAAAAAAAATAAAGCTATTTTTTTATGGGATCCTGAAAACCTAGCTCGCCTTCCAAAAAAAAAAACTACACTAACCTTCGTCGACAGTAAATAGATAACCAAACAAAGGAATCTACATAACAAGCTCAAAGAAAATGGCTCGCTTGTTCTGTTGCAACTCTAAACAAGAGCTATCCAGAGTGAAATATAGATGGAGGAAGAAAGCAGGATCTGGATAAGCACATGGACAATTTTAGGCCCATGAATAATTAGAGTGGGTTTAATATTCTAACAGTAGTGGGAAAGACCTCAATTTCCATAGCAGAAACCACTAATTCATGAAGGTGTTGGTGAAAAAAACAACATTGAAATGATATCAATTCTCGTAAAAGTTTATATTGCTTATATTGGGGTCTTCTGTGTAAGGGTGGGCACGTGACGGGATAGACCTCATCCCGATCCCATCTCATTCTTTTGGAATCGGTACGGGATGTGATGAATAGGTAGTAAAGAAAAACAGACCTTGCAAAATAAAAAAGGCAAAACAAAACAGTATTGAGGGCATAAACATCTCCTCTTCCATCTTCTTACTTTGATTCACCTATATCTCTTCTCAAATTTATGATCCAGTACCAAGTAATTGATTAAATATCAGATTTAATGATTCAAATAATAGATTTAAGACAGCTAATATTCTCCAAGGCCTTGGAAACAGATAAAAGTTCTTGAATTATTTTTTTTGGCACTTAGGCCAATTATCATAGTATTTATTTTGACATGCTTTGCATTTTAGGCCACTAGAAACTTATCATTCTATTTCAATGGTCAGATTTCCTTTAATATTTCGAAGTCTAGTCTTCACAATTACTTAAAGTCGTATTTGGTGTTAAAAATATCATTCTTAAATCTTAAGAGGTCTCGTTTGTGAGGAAAATATCGATAACGTCTGACTTGGGGTCATTGACGTAATCTTTTTAGGACGAGGCGACGATGACGACCAAATACGAACTACCCTTTCCATATTCTTGGGAGAAGTATCAACCAATTCATGCTAACCAGAAGGATCATAGTATCAAAACCCAAAACCAGAAGTTGTGAAGGGCAAAAAGCCCAGAAGATTAAAACTAGTTAGAGAAGAGAAATGGAACTAGAAACTCCAATTTCATTGTTTCTATAGAAGTGAGTTAGTATTGTGATCAACTAAGAAGTTGCTTTTTTAATCTTTGGAAAATTTTTGAATAAAGGAAAGTTTTATTAAAAGAAAGAAGTAGCTAATTGAATCTAGTTGATCAACATTCTTATTCATGAATAAAGAAAATATTGAGAATTTCATCATTCTTTCAAGATCATGTCATGTCATTCTTATTGTAAAATCTGGTTTTCTAGTATTTTCGCTATTTTTTAGTCACTGCAATACACATACAGGAGATTCCATGGTTTTATATTGGCATGGCAATGGGGTATTGTAGGATGCTGGATGGTATTTGGCACTTTGCTACTCAAGCGATCTTGGAGGAATGCTTGTTTCTGCTTTGTTGAGGAAGTATATGATGGGTTGTTCGTGATTGTAGTCATTAATGGGAGAAAGCTGAGGAGGAGGCTTGCAAACTAATGTAGTCATGGATGAACTCACACGTCAAGGTATACTCTTCTTTTATCCTTGTAATCTTTCTCAGCAAATCATCAAATGGTGTTTGAAAAACAATCTCTTTAGTTGTTATTATCTAATGACCTTTTTTTGGAGGGGGTGGGGGGTTGATTATGTAGGTATTACAGGATGATGTGTTCATATGAATACCAATGTTTGCGATAACTTTTTCTTTTTACTTCTCAGCAGGTACACCTTGCATAAGGACTTCTCAATGTATCACATCTCTTAGAGTATAAAATTTGCGTCGTCTTGTATGCAGATAAAAGCAGGAAAGTTGAGTGTTCGGACTTGACTGGTAACAATATATTGGATGTCATAGATGTTATAAACGAAACAAACCTTTTTACTCGCAATGATGATGAAACTGAATTAATTGAACATATACTACACAGATATATAGCTACATTCACTAGATAGTATAGGACAATGAAAATTAAAAGAGGCAACTTTATTCTATGGTTTTGAGAATTTCATGATAATCTCTGCTTCTTTAACATTAGATCCATATATTTTGTTCTAAAGGGAGATTCAAGGTTGGTTCCCTTGGTTTTATACAATCTCATGCTTGAAGTTAGCCATTTCAGCAAGTGCATTGACTGCCTCAACTAAGTGATCAAGACGAGCAACGAAATCAATAAGCAATGATGTAAAAGTCGCAAGTGACATGGCTGCAGTGCTCTCCAATGCCTTCATCTTTGGGAGAATATTGTCCATTTCAACACCTTCAAAATCATCCACCTCCCTTGATGGCTATGAATGGAGTCTTCTTTGTTGCCTTCTCATTGATTCATGGTAAGATTCCGAACAAGCTGGAGCTGGAACAGGAATGGGATCACCAGAAGGAACATCCTGATATGTGAGGTTCGGAGGTGGATCAAGGCTGCCACTTCCTTGCTTCATCAAGAAGCCAGAGAGGTCGCTTAGGTTAGTCGAGAAAGTATGGGAAAGTCGACTTGGTGGCTTTGATGAGTTGTCTATGAGGTCATGGTTTGAAGTGAAGAGGTAGGAGTGCGTGTCTATAGCACGTTGCAGGCGTTCCGTCGAGATGTGGACCTTCTTCAATAAGCTTGTTTGGAGGTTACGCTTCATGCTGTTTATGTCTTTGCCCAAACTCCTTACAAGTTGTGCAGCGTGGTTGCTAGCATCTTGGATCTCTGATTGGAACGTCATCCGGAGGTTATATGGTGCCTGAAAATTGATCAACTGAGTCAGCCATTGCCATCATTGTTTTGATCATAGATACTACGTTTTGTAATAATACATAGAATTAGGCCCGGTGCGTGGTCAAAGACATAATGTTATCTTGTGTTTATCTTTTTGATGCTGATAAATCTCAGACAATATCTTTATCATCGCTTCGCTTCACTAATACATGACATCTGACACTTCATATTCTGCAATGTAAATGAGAGTTTGACAAGGAAGAGAAGAAAACCTGTATCTCGGAGTGTAGGACGCCATGGAGTGCCATCACCTCATAGGCACAACACCTGAGGACAGCTCCAACTTTAACGTACTCTGACCATGGGTAGAAGAAATGACAGAATCTCCCATGTGGCGGCTCCCATTTAGCGGAACTTGCCTACAACAAGTCATATAACCCATAACCCTATCAACCCTCAGCATCCAATATACTCATCTAATATAAGTTATAACTAGCTAGTCAATAGCAAGCAGATGCATACCAAAGTTTCAAGTTTTGCTGATGAGTTAAGAGTTGCGCGGCACCTCCTGTATGCTGGTTCATCAGGGAACTCGTCCATGACAGTCTTGGAGAACTCAGGGTGATCAGAACCATCGTCCTCTAAATATTTCTCAACACATTCTGCATAAAAAGCCAGAACCATTTAGTAAGAGTTTTCGAAATAAAGAAGCGATACTAATACTAATGATTATAGGTAGCTAACCTTCAAGAGAATCAGCAACAGAGTCGAAGTTTTTTACTAGTTCATTATGTAACTGTTCCCCAGCCCATATAGGGAAAACAAGCACATTGACAAGCACAGCTACAAATGCTCCTATAGCGATTGAATACAACCGATCCATGGCAGTTTTCTTGATTTTGATTGTTCTTTGTGTTCGTGAATCTAATTTGGAGTGATTTTGGTGTTCTTTTTGTTGTTTCAGAGTGATGATCAAGAAGCGCTGAAGAAGCTCGCAGAATCTTTCGATGGTTTGGAGGAGAAAGAGGTTTGAATGAGGCATGAAATGAAGATCACCAACCAACATATCGGCATAGAACATCCGAGGATAAAACGCAATATACCCTTTCCTCGGGCAACAAAGACTGTCATTTTCGCGAGGAATAACGATTTCAAGGTCGTCAGGCAAATCATAGTTGGAACATACACTATCCAGAGTAGCTTGGAAAGCTCTGTTTGGGGAAAAATGTGCTTCACAGACATAAAGCTGATCACCAACCAACATATCGCTAGCAGACATCGCGAATAAAGAATAAGGGACGAGGAAAAAGAAGCAATAAGGGAGAAGAAATAACACTGACGACAAAGAGGTCATAAAGGAAGGAGGTAGCCACGACACTCTTTATACTGCAGGGTAACGAAGAGATCACTCACGGAGCGACATAATGACGCACCAAAACTCTCAGGAAATGCGCGCAAAATCGAAAAGGCAACGAGGTAACCGAGACGATCAATCAGCTCAAAGTTATTAAACACATTAAATTTAGTACAATAGCACGACCGAGAGTCCAACCGCCACACAGTTAGTAGATACGTAAACATACCCATTAACTAAGGGGGGGGGGGGTAACTGATGATACATCAAAATAGACTAATCATCTCAACCGTACACGTGGCAGAGAACATCCATATGACATCCAACCCGTTGGGCTAGCTTATGAAACTCAAGAAGAATAAAGCCAGACACAGAGACCCAGACAAGGCCCATTAGCAAAAAGATGAAAATGAAGCTCGAATCCAGGCCCGAACGAAACAAAGCCCGAATCCAAACCCGTCACAAGTTCTCTTATAAAGAAGATGAACGTTGTACAAAAAAAAGTTGTGGATAGAGTTACGCCTCGACGGACGCATCTCTATCAAGAAGGAGACTGTTACGAGAAACATCTTCTTCCATTGCGTCTCACACGCTTAAGTCACGCAGAGAATTAACCATGACTATTATAAAAGGTAAATGGAACATTCGACACATGTATGCAACTTTAACTGAGTTTTGTCCAATTTACATTTTTCTTCCAATTAGGGGTGGGCAAACGGGTTGAGGAACCATGGATCCAAACCGAACCGGACCGTTTTACTCCAAACGGTTCAGTTTTTATTTTTAGAATTATGAAACGATTCGGTTCGGTTCCGGAACCGTTCTTAAATGGTTTGGTTCGAGTTCCTAAATATTTGTTTAAAACGGTTCGGTTGCGATCCGATAATTAAACAGTTAGATAATAAATTTAAAACCATAGCTAGTCTCACAACAATGTCTATATGGCCGAGTGGTTAAGGAGATAGATATGAAATTTGTTGGGCTACGCTAGTGCAGGTTCGAACCCAGTCGACGTTTTTATTTTTTACTTTTTTTTTTCTTCATTAACATAAGTCATGCATTTTGGTTTTTTGCATTTTCCATTGAAACTGAAAGACACCCTCACAAGCAATGGATTAGTTGCAGCCCAAAGACATCCAACTTGCTCGTCGAATCATGGGTGAACGTGCTTGATTGCTTGTAAAATGAGTTATGTATTGTTAAGATGTTATTAAGTTTGATTTCACTTTAAGAATTATATGTAACTTTATCCTATTGAGATAGATAGATATCCATTAATGAATTGTTGTTTATCGAATTTGACATTTTTTATCTTTCACATGTTGTGTGAGATGAATGAGTTGTTGTTTATCAAATTTGACACTTCACTACTTGTGCAGTTGTGCTAGGGTGGCCTAATATTGAAACATTCCACATCTAGTGGGGGAATAAAAATAATTTTTAGTTTATCACCAACTCTTACTCGCGGTGGGATGTATCTTCAAGATTGCATAATATTATACAGGAACCGTTTGGAACCGAACCGTTGTAAACGGTTCGAGTTAGGTTCGGTTCCAACGTTCAAAATGGAGGAACCGATCCGAATCGGAACCGTTAAAATTTAAACGGTTTGAGTTAGGTTCCTCAAAATTTGGAACCGATCTGAACCGTGCTCACCCCTACTTCCAATATAATTACTGACTTAAGCATTGAAGTGTCTTTGACCGCCAGAAAGGTGGTCATTGACAGTCTAACGATTGTTTTGCATTTCAAACTCACAGGAGAACAATTTTTAGACGCATCACAAGATAATGGCAAAAAAATTCAAAAATTAATCTTAACCAGTCAAAGACGTGGACTTAATTGTTTTGTTAGAAAACATAAATTAATCTTGCTTAATTTTCGAAACGAGTGTCAAACTCTAACAAAAACGCTAACTAAAATTTTTCGCTTTACACCTGAAAGTGGAAACTGCGCTACAGCGACACCAACGGTCCCATTTATCTACCTATCAAAATGGCGGGAGGTTTTCCCCTTTATCTTCGATCATTGCAAAAACCCTAACCGTTCCCAAATCTCAAAATCCACATTCGAAACCCTAAATTTTCATAAAATCTTGTTGTCGTTGGTTCAGAGTGATGATCAGGACGCACTGAAGAATCTTGTGGCTGCTTCAGGTGATGGTTCGGAAGAGAAAGAGGTTTGAAGCTTTCCTTTTGTTATTGTTGTTGAATTAGAGATTCTGTAATTCAGTTTAGCATAATGTATCCTGTAATGTGGCACTGGAAAATTACAGAGAAATGAGGAGGAGAAGGTTGAGGTTAAGAATTAGAAAAAGAGTAGGAAGAGAAATAATATAACAGAAATGTAGTTTCTAAATCACTTTTTTGTATGCGCCCTTCTTTTAGTATTAAACGATTTGGTTTGTTTCAGGTTCTGAAAGATGAAAACATTGGGGATGGTGAGGCTTCGAAGTGGCACCACTTGAATTGCTTTTCACAGCCGATTCGGTCTCTGGAGAGTGTCAATGGGTTTTCTCTCTTGCAGGTTTGTTTGTTTTCTTGATTTCAATCGTTCTTTCAGTTGGTGTGTGTAATTTGGAGCTGATTCTGGTTTTGTTGTTGTTTCAGAGTGATGATCAGGAAGCATTGAATAAGCTCGTGGCTCCAAGTGATGGTTCGGAGGAGAAGGAGGTTTGAAGATTTCCTTTGTTATTGTTAAATTAGCAATGCGCAATTGAGTTTAGTGTAATGTGGGTCCTGAAAATTGCATGGGAATGTGGAGGAGGAGGTTGCAGTTAACGATCAGAAAAAGAGTCTTTCTAAATATCATTTTTTTTGTATGCGTTCTTATTTTAGTATTAAACTATTTTATTTGTTTCAGGTTTTGGAAGAAGAAGAAATTGAGCATGGTGAAGGCAAGGAAAACAGTTCGAAGAAAGTAAAGGTAGAGAAACTAATTTTTTTTTTTTTTAAATAAACAAAGAAATACTGTTAGTGTATGAATTTTTTTTGTTAGAGCACATTCACCGCTTTAGCGGATAATATTGCCAAATGGTTTTTCTTCCATTAAGGTGATCCATTACTGGCTTCTGTATGAGCAATTTTATTTGTATCTGGAATGGCATATTATTTAGAGAAGATTGTATGTCATTTTCTACAATTTATTTTGTATAATACTGCTCTATTGACCCAAAGAGAAAAATTGATCCTTTTATTGGAAACAAACCAGTTGTCACTTGTTGAGGAAACTGGGATAGAAATACATTTCTCCAGCTCCGAAGTAAAGCATGAGTACAAGGTATGTTTCGCCCTGTCTTAGTGTTGCATTTATTTAGTTTCTATCTGCTACTATCTCTATTTAGAAGACAATAAGGACAAAGCAAAGTAATGGCTTCAAAAAAGGGGGGTGGGCGGGGAAGGAAGCAATAGCACACCTAGGCGAACAATACAATAAAGCAGCACTTGGCCATTGGTCTGTCGAATCGGGCGGGCCCAGTGAAAGCGTCCCTTCTTTTTTGGAAGCACATCAGGGACCGTAGTCAAACTCCTCGCAGCTCCTGTCTGTCTGTTGAAGTCCTTGTCCCAGTTCTCAGCCATTGAAAAAAGATCAGTTTCCAATGAGCAAGTAAGAATTGCCTCAACCAAAATGGATGGAATTGGACCTAAAAAAGCCATTCAAGTGCGTTATAGATTAGGTATCAATGCTACTGGGGGGGGGGGGGGGGGGGGGGGGGGTGGCTGATGCATTTAACAAATAACTGAAATACAACGTTTGCCCAGAGGCAATGTTTTAAAAAGCGTTTTTAAGCCTCGAGGCGGTCAAACTTTTTCCGAGGCGAAGCGTAGCCTCGAGGCGTAACGAGGCGTTTTTTGTAAAAAATATATATAAAAAATTCAAACAAATAAAAAAACAAAATCAATTATCAAGTGAAATAGCAATATAGCATTATACTGAAAGAAATTAAATAACACCATTATCACCTTATGTATTTCAGTATTTTATCATTGAAAGTACCACTTCTTTTCGGGGTTGAACTCACAAAAGCCAACTTTTTTATTTTTTATTTTTTTATTTTTGACGTTACGATTTCATCACAATGTGATAAATCTAAGAGGAAATGCGAGTGCAAATAGTGCAACACAAGTGTCATTCCCATGACTTCTCATCAGTTCTAATGAAATGACCAAAATACCCATAAACACGAGGAGACAGTTGAACCATATATTTCCTGCCAACAAAGCGACAGTACATTATGGGAACGAACACACAAAGTGTCTCTTCTCTCTTCACCTCACACTTTCTCGATGATCGCTCTCAAAGCTTCTTCTTCGTCACACTTCACATCTCCTTATTCTCTTCATCTCACTCAGAACACAAACCCTAGAAATCTCTGCTTCTTTTCATCAAACACTTCATTTGGTAACAACAAATGCAGAGTGTTGTCGAGACGAATAAGCACTGGTAGTAGAAGTAACAGGAGTAAGTATAGAAGAAGAGATGATGAGCTCGTCGACGAATACGAAGACAAATAGCGAAAGGTGCATTGCGAAGTGGACGTCATTTCATGGCGGGAAAGGAGAATCAAAGCTACTAATGAAAAACGGCTTTAATCGACCGTGGTTCCTGGTTCGATCGGTCGATCGGTGGTTCCTGGTTCGATCTACTCTTCTTCTCTTCTTCAGTTCTTCCGCTGTTCCCCTCTTCTCTGTCTGCAAATGAAACGAGGAAATCAATTAGGTTATGTTTTTGCAAATGAAAGTATAATGTCAGCCGTTGGATCTGTTTAAAGATCTGAAGCAAATAAGATGATCCCGAATTATAAAAGTGTGCGCCTCATTACGATTCAAGGCGTACGCTTCGAGGTGTATGAGTCGAGACATAAAGGCGATCGCCTTGAATTAGCACCTCAACTCGTACGCCCAGAGGCGATTTCTGTGCCCCCTGCCTCGACTCGGGCCTCAAAGCGTACGCCACAATCGCCTTTTAAAACATTGCCTAGAGGCAAGCCGAATAAAAATCACAAAGGAACTTCTAAACACAAACTCCGTGGCCATCCAACACCAAATAAGCACATTACATCTTCAGTATCAACCTCTGTTTACATAGTCATTCTGTCTCTTAGTTGTTGTGGGGGCACTTAGTTAGGCATACAATCTTGTTAGATTTTTCTTTATTGTTGTGTTGTTCTCGTTCTTGTTGTTTTTATTTGTCCTCGCTGTTGTTATTGGTAGCCAAGTTGTTGTTTGACCATTTGTCACAGGATTCTACACTATTGCCCAAATGGAAGGCGTTCCAAACAATCATTTTTCTTGAGCGGGTGAGAACTTTGTTAATCATTTGATACTGTGTACAGATGTCTATATGTCACATATTTGTATTATCTTTGTGATTGATTCATGATCTCTGTTTTGTTGGCTTAGGATGAAGGCCTCCACGATTCAAGCAAAATCGCAGCATTTGATTTTGATGGGTGTCTTGCAAAAACATCTCTAAAAAGGTAATGGTTTTGACTGGTTAAACACGTTAGCCTTATCGGCCGAAAATTTTGTTGTATCACCATATTTGTCTATTGCATCAACACACACTGATGATTTACAAGGATAGTTGATCAAAGGTGACCAATATTTTCAATACATCCTTCTAGTGAAGCACTGGAGCAATTCTTCGCTGTTGTAATTGTCCTTTGTTGTTAGTTTTTCCTTTGGCTTATCTGCAAGGTAAGTGTGATTGTAAAGTATGAAACACGAGGAAATGTGTTCACAATATCGTTATAATTTTATAACTAATAGGAGTCACAAATAGATTAGATATGCTTGGTTGTGTTGGAAAGCTTTCATGGGAGAATACTTAAATGTTACTTGATTGCACGTGCAAATCCATATGGAAGGAAATAAAATTTGTAATGACTACCTGTGAGCATCTCATCCCTGAGAGAAACTTATTTCCTGTGAATCAATTTTTATGAATGAGGGGGACTTACATGTGCAGTGGCAATTAAGTGAATATTAAGAATTTTCTGATGTAATATCCTAATGCAACCCAAACACAGTGTTAGTATAATTTGCTGATAATGGTGCTATTTTACAAAAGAATCTTCCCCTCGTACTGGCTCGTATATTATATAATCAACTACGAAGCAACATATCACCTAAATGATTGAATTTTGACAACTAAAAAGCTTGACAAATTTGAACTACTGCAGAACTGGTCCAGATGCATGGTCCCTTATGTATTCGTCTATACCGGAGAAGTTGAAGAGTTTATATTATGATGGCTACAAACTGGTTTGTTTCTTCACCAAAATTTAATTTTTGCAAGTGTTGGTCATAGTTGCCTCCATGAATGTTATGGTTTCATTAAGCCGTGATTAGTTTTGTTTTGTCAGTGCATTAATTTTTTATTATTATTTTTTTAACGAAGTGTGGGAACTTTCTATTTTTTCCCCTTCATTCTCAGGTAATTTTTACCAATGAATCCAACATCGATCGTTGGAAGAATAAGAGACAAGTAGCTGTTAACTCTAAGATTGGAAGGCTTAACAATTTCATTAAATGTGTCAATGTCCCTATTCAGGTGCGTGAACAATTCTTTTATGGTGCATGCTATCTTTTTGGATATATGGACTCGTAGTCGTGCTTGTGCATTACCGCAGTCATTCATCCACACTTTCAAAACCAAGATGCTCAATGACATGAAACGTTAAGACATGGTTTCATAGGATCTGATATTGAATTGCAAAATGAGATGCCTCAAATAGCTGGGAGAAGGCATTTAACTGAATGCTTTTGGAATAAAAGTTGTTCATCATAAAATATAAATATACATATAGATGTACAATAAAGCTCACTCCCATTTCCCATGGGCCCAGACTCTTGAATAAGATCTGTCTTCTTTATCTTCTTTATCAATTTAAGCTTTTAGAGACGACAATTATCAAAGCATTTTTCTTGAGATGGCATGCATTCGATTATTGGCCAACACATTGCTAAGGGGGAATATTGTGTCCATTTGCTATATGATAGATTTCTCAATTATAATTGATGGGATGACAGTAGGTTGATCATATGAGTTATGAATAACTCTATAATAGAGTTGCCTGCATCCAAATGCAGGTTTTCATAGCTTGTGGATATGGTCAGCAAGATCTCTTCAGAAAACCCAAACCTGGAATGTGGAGAATCATGGAGCGGCATTTCAACTCTGACATCACCATTGATATGGATCAGTGAGTTCATTCTTCTCCTTGTATTTAGGAAGTTGTTTGGTGTGTCTTTGAATGTGCTGCTTGTCAAGAGGACCCTAACCTTGTGTACTCATTTTTAGTCTAAATACGGACATGCAACTTTTTCAATATGATAAGTTTGCAAACTCATGCTAATATGTGCAAAATAATAATAATAATAATAATAATAAATATATGTTTAGAAGAGGATTTGGGTATTTATGCTTGATACATGTGTATCAAAACTAATCATTGATTGGATATTTCTTAGTTAACTGTTTTTGCTTGAAAATGTATTCTTTCTACGATTTTCATTTCTATACAAGGCCATTTATCCAATTGAAAGTGGAGTGTCATGGTATGGTTTACATGTGCATCATGGTTCTCATTTCTTTTCTGTCCCGATGACATCTTACAGATATTTTAACATCCATGCATGTGATAATATTATTTGTTTCAATCAGTTTCACTGCCAGCTGCTGAATCATAAGAGTATACTGTTGATGCTTACTATCGGAATTCTTAGATGGTCTTATCCAGGACCATTATGCATAATGATTTAGCAAAACAAATAATTTATCATCTCTCCCAGTTATTATGTATTTATTTTTATTTTCTGGTCGTATTTTTAATTAGCTGTTTACACTATATAATGTTTATGTTTCACATTATTCGTGAGTGTGTATATGTATGCACACAATAGTTTCCTCTTATATATGCACCATTTTGGGTGTTCACTTAATCTTAATCTTTTAGGGCTCTTTTCCATCTACTAATTTCCTTTTTTATTTCTTTTCCATTTTGCCTAGAAATGGGTGAACTTGCTTACAATTGGTCATAGCCTCATAGGAAACAGATTTTATTCATAGATGAATGCTAAACTAGTCCAATCAAACCACAAATAATTGGAAAATGGAGGGCCCAGAAATGTGTAAATGTATTTGTCACAACCGTGTGTACCCTACTCTCATGATCCGATCACAATATATAGGGCCAGATGGTAGGACACCATTTTAATAAAAAAAACTTTGTGTTCCTAGTCAATCAGTTTTTCAAGTATCCAGCTACTTACAATGGTTGTTGACTCGTGTAAATACATCACGAGCTGGTGAACTCCAGGCAAATCCAAGAAGTCTCTTTGAAGACCTTGACCTTTATTTCTAGAGCTAAGAGATTTATCATTTTTGTAACTTGTTAGAATTGTTAGATTGATTTGATAAGTTGTGTTTCGTATGTAATTTGCAAGATGAGATTTATTCAATTTGTTTGAGAATTAAATTCAATAAAAATCAGTTTCCTATGACCAATTTAAGATGAACCCTTGCAAGCTCTCAGATGGAGAACCAACTGGATTCCTTTCAAAGGATTATATCTGATTTATGTCAATGGAAACTTTTTGAGTGGCTGTTTCATATGTTCCCACCTGCATCCAACACCTCTTTTTCTACAGTAAAATCAATACAATACATTTTGTTTTTCTCATCATTTTTTTTAGTTGGACACAAGGAAAACATATGATCTGTTGAGTTCTAGCTGTGCTTCAATATCTTTGAAACGAGAAAACCAAATTCCTACTCTTTACCTTCAGCTCAAAACTTTTTTTTTCAGTTCCCCGTAAAAGACCAAGCATGGAAGAGTATTAAGAGATGCACCAAGGGGCAAGAAATTACAATAAGTTGGGTCCCTTGGGATAACACAGAGAGGAGAGCTTGTGGAAGAAATCCACTAGAAGAAAACTTGCTTTTCTCTTGCAATTTTGCTTTTCCTACTGTTGCAGACATGAAAATTTTGATTTCTTTTCAGCTTGGAGCGTGACAGTGCTATATGTTTGATCTTCCTATTTGTCACGTGATAAAATAGGAAACTATTCTAAGTGGTTACATATTTGAAAAATGGGCAAAAGAGAACTGTCCCTCCCTTCTCTCTCTCCCCCCTCTTTTAATTCTAATTCAGTTTTAGAGACCTATTTGTGGAAGACAGGAGCAAAGAGTAATTGAATCACTCTTTCCACATTATATCACATATAATTTTTTTTTTTTTATTTTAATTTTTTTTATGGATTACATTAGGAGTGGATATTTGTTCTCAATCAGGCAATTTTGATTTCTATTTGGTCCTAGAATATTTTGATGTAGATTAAGTTTGTGCTGTACTTATCCCTGCGTAAAGATTTACGTTTCTGTTAATGCAGCATAATTGTTTTCACTTCTTGAAATAATTAGGTCCTTCTATGTTGGAGACGCAGCCGGGAGAGCTGATGACCATAGTGATGCAGATATCAAATTTGCACAGGTATTGTATTAAGTTAACTTTACCTCATCTGTTCTCTCTCTCTCTTTTATAGCTTGATTTTCTGTGTAATTATTTCGGTAGGATCTTCACTGCAAAAGCACTACAGTAGCAAGACAAAGAAAGAGAGTCTTTTATCAGCAACTGACTAATAAGACACTCAGAAAGCATGTAAAACATCCTAAAAAGACCAAATCTTTTCCACACCATCAAAACATGATCAATTCAATTTTTCTTTGTGTAAATTGATACTTCAAAATCCTTTTCATTGAGGTGCCCATATAACCGGAAGGCAAAGGTAAAAAAAAATTGAACCTGCATCTCTCTGTGATAAGATATTTATGTGAGATTTAATCGTTCATTGTTTTATTCCTTTAGAGACTAATGGCATTGCACACTCACTGATCAAATGCCTGTGCTTGCAGGCCATTGGTTTGAAGTTCCATGTTCCTGAAGACTACTTTGCAGTTTAAAAGATCATTGCCCGGTGTTCCTGAATTCCGGTTGCATTCTAGGTTTGATTTCTCTAGTTTTTTTACTGAGTCTGTTTTCAGCTTAGTTAATGTAAAAATCTATGTTTCTGTTCACGCGGACACTACTTTCATAGTATGTCCTTCTTACTATGTAATTAATGAATAACAAATATCCCAAATGTTACAAGTATCCCAAATGTTTGGGCGAAGGCATTTGAATGCAACAAACTGTTTAATCGGAGTCTTTTGAAACCTCAATTTCAGTAATGAGAATATTAATTAGTCTTTTCATTTTCAAGAGCTATAACGAACCATTTAATTTTCCATTTCATGAATAACTAGTATGCTGATGATGCCACAAATGATTTATGGTTGGACACTATTTCCACAGAGCAGACAGAATAAATGGTACACCTTCAGGTTGAAGAGTGTCCGTTGATGGACCTCATAAAATCTTGATGTAAATCAACAACTACGCTTCAGCTTGTGTTACGAAAATACTAGTGGAAGTGCTCGTAGACAAAATATTTCATGAGATATGGAGAATATTTTGTATTTACATTTTCATCTATTGTCTGGGATTTAGTTGAGACTTACCCAACTATTTAGGATTATAAATAGATGAGATCAGGTAAGCAGTTGGGCGTCATAGGATTTTACAGAGGTAAGAATTAGTCGAGCAACGATTTCCCTAAAAATGAAGTATATTACTTGAGAATTTTTTGGTAAATCGCTGATCCGATTAATTCTTCTATCTGCTACTGAAGTTTCGATATTATTGCTACAATGCTATGTCTTCAGAAGTCTAGCAAGAACAATTCATGAGATGAATCCATGTTGATATCTGTTAAACGTAGTAACCAGTTGGTTGGCATGCCTCAGCTACTGCTCACCACTGCTTGCTTGTCCAAATCCTGCTTAGATGATGATCTAGTTGATGTGGTAATTGACCATTTCATGGGCTCTTGTTCTTTGTTGTTGTGGCTTGTATCGTTTTTCATTTTGTTATTGGAGATTGAGCTTCAACTTCTTCCAGGGTATAACCTGGTCAGTAATTTCAGTTTGATCACCAGGCCTTGTTACCGATTTGCGTGTAACAAACATAACCACCATTTTCAACAGTGATGTCTGACCTGGCTTGCCGTCCTTGGTGCTAGTTTGTGGAAGTTTTCTGGGCCATCTGAGTTTTCCAGCATTCTGACTTTGATATTTTCAAGTTCTTGCAATTTGGTACAGAGTTTGAGCAGCTGCCATGAAGGGAAGTCAGAGCAATGAGACATATATAAACAATACTACCAAGGGATTGGAAGACAAGAGGATGCCATCACCTCCAAGGCGATGCCATCCACTGGCGTGCGTTCCACTGGCTTGCGATCCACTGTTGATCACTGTTGAAGACTAGGGGAAGCAATCCATGTGCTTCGCTGAAACATGAAATTGCAAACAAAATCTAGAATACAGTTGCTTCCCTTCCATGAATGCTCTATAGAATGGATAAGATGTCATCTACAGTTAATAAACACTCCAGTATATTAACAACCGTAAATATAAGAAATTGTTACAAGAGGAACACCTTGCCCAGAATACAATACAGCCTAATCACAAATTCTAATACTGAAACTTGATTAATATAATGTTGCTCAACCTGAAGCATGGCCAAATCCTTGTTGTGTTGTAAACTGAGGAAGGAAAATAATTGCTATAAATATTGATCGATTTTCAAAGAAATAAAAGCTAACATCATGCCATGTCTAAGATATTATGTATAGAAAGAGTACCTTGATGGATATGTAAGAATTCACTAATTTCCAAACTTCCTCTGCAGCTTTCTTGCATTAACGATCAGAACCACGTAAAACCAATTGTGCACTTCCTCGACGTAGCGGAAACAAGCTTTCCTCCAAGATCGATTGAATAACAGAAAACCACATGCTATCCAAAATCCTACGATGTATCCCATTGCCATGCCGATATAAAACCACTTAGATGATGACACCAAATTGAATAATGTAGGAGGTGATCTACTTGATATGGTAATGGACCATTTCATGGGCTCTGTTCATTGCTGTTGTGGCTTGTATCGTACAGTTTCAGCATTCTCTGTTCTGGTAGGAGGTGATCTACTTGATGTGGTAATCGGCCATTTCATGGGTTCTTGATCATTGTTGTTGTGGCTTGTACCTTTTCTCATATTGTTATTGCAGATTGAGCTTCAACTTGTTCCAGGGCGCGCATAATCTGGTCAGTATTTTCAGCTTGATCACCAGGCCTTGTGACCAATTTGGGTGTAACAGACACAAGACAACCAGCATTTTCAAAGGTGATGCATGACCTGGACTAGCAGTCCTTGATGCCATTTTGTGGAAGTTTCTTGGGCCATCTGAGTTTTCCAGCATTCTGGCCATGCACTCTTCAATGTCTTGCAATATGGTACAGAATTTAAGCAGCAGCCTAGTAGCTTGGTTATAATAAGCTAAACATCAACATGTTAAGTTCTGGATGTGAGGTATTGACTACAACGTGAGCTATCCTCTTGGGAGGAAAATTTTACCAATGGAAAAATCAACTAATATCGCCAAACAAATATTAAATGCAAGCAAATAATCAATGTAAAAAGAACACCAGGATATACGTGGAAAACCCTTCAATATGAAGGGTAAAAAACCACGGGGCAAATCAAATCAGTCCACTAATCAATCAAAAGAAATACAATGTTCTTCTCAAGCCTTTAGCCCAAAGCTCGAGGAATACAAAAACCAATACCAGGGTAACCTCACAAGAGCTTCATTCAACTTCCCAATCAAAGGGAGAATACACCAAAAATATCATTGTTATTAGAGAGTAGACCACTCCTTATATTCTTTAATGAAAACTCCACCTTAGTTGATGTGGGATTATTTAAGCCAATTTCATCCCAACAGCTTGTACTGTACAGTTTCAGCATTCTGTATTCTGTATTCTGATAGGAGGTGATCTACTTGATGTGGTAATCGGCCATTTCATGGGCTTTCGTCCTTGTTGTTGTGCTTGTATCTTTTCTTGTACTGTTATTGCAGATCGAGCTTCGACTTGTTCCAGGGCATAACTTGGTCAGTAATTTAGTTTGATCACCAGGCCATGTGACCAATTTGGGTGTAACAGACACAACCAGCATTTTCAAAGGTGATGCATGACCTGGACTTGCAGTCCTTGATGCCATTTTGTGGAAGTTTCTTGGGCCATCCGAGTTTTCCAGCATTCTGGGCATGCATTCTTCAATGTCTTGGAATACGGTACATAATTTGAGCAGCAGCCTAGTGGCTTGGATAATGCTGTATTACCAAGGGAATGGAAGACGAGGGGATGCCATCACCTCCAAACTTCACATAAGAGGCATCCACTGGAGATTGTGGCTGCAATTGTAAAATCAATGTAATTAATCTGCAAAGAGACCAAACTTGGGTGTTTGAATTTTGATATGATATCTCAGAAGATTTCTTAATGAATTTTTGCCTTTAAATTGGACTGCTATGAGGTTCATACCTTTGATGTGTGTACTGTTTCTTTTGGTCATTGATGCCACTCCGTACGTGGAAGTTTCATGGCACATCTGAATTTTCCAGCATTCTGGCTTTGCGCTATTCAATGTCTTGCAATATGGTAGAGATTTTGAGCAGAAACCCAGTAGCTTGGAGAATCCACAGCTGCCATTAAAAGCAGTCAGAGCAATAAGAAGTATAACTGTATAAATATATTATCAAAGGAATGGAAGACAAGGGGATGTGATCACCATCAAACTTCACATAAGAGGCACCAACTGGCGATCCCGCTCCAGCTCACGTCAGGGAGAAAGCAATAGAGTAAGCTTCATTCATGGGCTATGACGGGTGTTTTTGAAAATGTTGAGAGCACCAAGGAGTTGTCAATTAAAACTTTGTTGTCCAGCTTGATCACTTTGTTGAAGCAGTCATGATGTACTTGCTGAAGTAGCTAAATTCAAACACGAAATTGCAAGGAAAAAAAAAATCTATAGTACAGAGGCTTCCCTTCATGAATGCTATACTAGAATGGATAATAAATCATTTCTAGTAGATAAACACTCCAGTGGGAAGGGGAGTTAGGCAAACCTGACCAGTACATTAACAACCTTAAATAGAAGAAATTGTTACAAGGGAAACCTTGCCCAGAATTACAAATTATAATACATAATGTTGCTCAACCTGAAGGAGGGCCAAATTCTTGCTGTGTTGTAACCTGAGGAAGCAAAATAATTGCTATGAATATTGATCGCTTTTCATATAAACAAAATCATCAACAATAATTAGTTTTACAGCGAGAAAGCTAACATCATGCCATGTATAAGATATATGTATAGAAAGAGTACCTTGATGGATATGCAAGAATTCACTAATTTCCAAACTTCCTCTGCAGCTTTCTTGCATTAACGATCAGAACCACGTAAAACCAATCGTGCACTTCCTCGACGTAGCGGAAACAAGCTTTCCTCCAAGATCGATTGAATAACAGAAAACCACATGCTATCCAAAATCCTACGATGTATCCCATTGCCATGCCGATATAAAACCATGGAATATCTATTCCATCTTCATTTCTGGTAGAATGATGATCGTGACCTTGAGGAGAAGACGTGTCATTTGTTGTACAATTGGCTGAAAGTGGAGGACCACAGAGTCCAGAATTCTCCATATATGAAGACGGATTAAAGCTTTGGAGCTGTGTGCTTAGTGGTATTGTTCCAGAAAAGTTGTTAAATGACAGGTCCAAGGTACCCAAAAAATTTAAATTCGCCATACTCACTGGAAGAACGCCTGAAAGATGGTTTCTTGAAAAATCAAGAGATTCTAAACTGCTCAAGTTACCAATGTTGCCAGGAATCTTTCCAACCAAGTTGTTTCTCGATAAGTTCAGAAAAAGTAATCCTACAAGATTCATCATTTCATCTGGGATTTCTCCGGATAAGCTATTACTTGAAAGGTCGATACACTTGAAGTAGCGAAGAGTAGCTTTCTGTCCCAATTGGTATTCAAGTTCCATGTTTTTAAATACAACCATAACACTTTCAGATGAATAAGCCTCTGTAAAACTGCTATCATTGTTAGACATCGATGTAATATTATTGAAGCATCTTGGAATGAACCCTTGCAAATTATTATGAGCGAGGTCTAGGATTTGAAGGATTGTGATTTGGCACAGTTGAGAAGGAATGTTCCCAGTGAATCCATTTGAGTGTAAGCGAAGAATACGTAACCGTGCTAGGTTTCCACCAATCCATGGTGGAATCTCACCGGAAAACATATTTTCTCCGACATCAAATACCTCCAATGATGTGCAATTTTTTAGTGACAAAGGCAATACTCCAGAAAAGTTATTGCCATTGAAATGTATTGAGTGCAGGTCATACATGTAACCTATCGAGTTAGGGATTTCCCCTGAAAAATTATTCTTTCTCAAGTTTAAAAAGTTCACACCTCGCCAGTACTTCAAACAGTCTGGAATCAGTCCTGCTAATTGGTTTCCTGATAGATCAAGATAGAATAGAGAATTTGGGATACTTGACACATTGCATAAGAGATCTGAAAGAGTTCCTGAAAAGGAGTTGTTGGAGAGACTCAAAACCACTGTATTAGGAGAAATTCCTGGTATTGAGCCCTCGAGGAGATTGGATCCGAGATAAATAAAGCAATTTTTTTTTTTTAGTAATGCTAGGGATAAAGTTGGAAGTTTTCCATAAATATGGTTGGAAGAAAGATCCATTTCCTTCACATTTGAAGAAAAGTTCCAAAACCAGCTGGGGATTGTATCACTGATTTCATTATGAGATATGTCGAGGTAGGATATGTTCTTTTGCATTCGAAGCCACAAAGGAAATCGTGGGCCCAACCCACAATAACCCAAAGATGCGATTTCTAGTTGAAAAGGAGGTGTCCAATCAAAGCTCAATTTTAATCTAAATGAGTTGGATGATAGGTCTAATGAACGTAATTTAGAGAAACGAGATAAATGGGTTTCAGAGATGACTCCCTCCAAAGAGTTGTGAGATAAATCCATACTCTCTAAAGAGTTACTGATGCACCCAGCCCAAAACTCATCTGCTACATCTCCACTCAGATTATTGTAACGCAAACTTAACGTTTGTAGGTTGCACAACTTCCCCAAATTGCTTGGTATCCCACCTTCAAGGTGAATCTGATTGTCTAAACTTAGGTAAGTAAGAGAAGTGATATTCCCAAGGAAATTCGGTATAGGACCATTTAAATTGTTAAATTGGAAATCCAAAAAAGAAAGAGAAGAGAGATTGGCAAGGGAACCGATTGAGAAACCTTTCAATTGATTATCAGATAGATCAAGATGTTCAAGGGATCTCATTTGTCCAAGAAGGCTTGGAATTGAGATATGACCTTTCAATTGATTACTAGATAGATCAAGATGTTCAAGGGATTTCATTTGTCCAAGAAGGCTTAGAATTGAACATTTCAATGAGTTCCCTGATAGGTCAAGATACAAAAGAGATGTTGCATTCCCAAGAGGTTTAAAAATTGTGGATGACAAATCATTCCCAGACAAATCAATGTACTTGATAGATGTTAAATTAGCATGGCCCCGGTTAAGATATGAAGAAGAAGAAATCTTATCAAGTTCACACATACTCAAATACAAATGCTTAAGAGATGGGAGATGGTACAGGTTATTGGACAAATCAGAAATGAGACTTAAGTTTGTTCCACTCATATCGAGATATATCAATGAGCCAAGGCGGGAAATCCAATCAAGGTTGTTTACAAATAAACATAGAGGATAGAAGCCTTTCAGATCAAGATAGTTCAGGTTGGAGAGATTTCCAATCTGTTGAGGAATTTGACCGCTAAAATTAGCATAAGAGAGATTCAATGAACGTAATTGAACAAGTGAGCCGAAGAATTCCGGGATGGGATTAGAATTAAAATTGTTGGAGCTCAAATCCAAGTGTTGTAAATATTGCAAATCAAGTAAAGAAGAACTTATCTCACCTCCTAGACTTGCGGTGTCATCCGAATCACCATTGTCCGTAACATATGCATTGTGAAGATCAAGCGTAACAACATGACCTGTTTTATTGTTACACTTAACCCCTCTCCATTGACAACAGTTCACTTCCTCCACCCATGAAGAAAGGCGGTGTGAAGGATCTAGGAGACCCTTCTTAACATTTAGAAGAACTTGTCTCTCCTTCTCTATACAGAGGACCTCCATTACAGGACTATTCCCTTTGTGAACATCGAATGCAGTGATTTGCATGCAAAGAGAAAGTCTAAGAACAACCAACAAAGAAAGAAGAAGATGGAGAGGAGGGAACATGATTCACAATGAACTCAGATTGAGCTTGTAAATGATTATAGGAGGGAAAATAAGGGAAGGGCTTGGTGGTGAGAAATGCCTAACTAACACACTTGCTTTTATATGCTAAAAAAATAATTGAACCATTTGAAAACTCCATTCAAAGTTTTGACATGCTTTGCATTTCAGGCCACTGGAATGTTATCATTCTATTTCAATGGCCAGATTTCCTTTAATATTTCAAAGACTAGTCTTCACAATTACTTAAAGTTGTGTGTCGAATTCAAAATATCACTCTTAAATCTTAAGAGGTCCTAATTTGTGAAGAAAATATCAATAATGTATGACTTGGGGCCATTATGGGGTCATTGATTCTGACTTGTGGAAAACTAATAGGAAATCTAGCGAGTCCTTCACCATACACCTTGACATGTCTGTTATGAAGAATCAGAATTCCGACTTTTCCACAAATCAGACATCAACGACTCATTATTTTCCACATAATGGACCTATAAAGTATGACTTTGTTGTTATGAAGAACCAGAATTCCGACTTTTCCACAAATCAGACATCAACGACTCCTTATTTTCTACATAATGGACCTACAGAGTATGACTTTGCCAATGGCATAACAACTTAATGGTTAAAGCTTGACGGATGGTACCACTAGGTCATGGGTTCGAACCCAACGACATGTTTATTAGTTTATGGTGTATTGAGCAGTTCTGGTCTTTAATAGATTATGGGATGCTGAAAACCTAGCTCGCCTTCCAAAAAAAAAAAAAACTACACTAACCTCCGTCGACAGTAAATAGATAACCAAACAAAGGAATCTACATAACAAGCCCAGAGAAAATGGCTTGCTTGTTCTGTTGCAACTCTAAACAAGAGCTATCCAGAGTGAAATAGAGATGGAGGAAGAAAACATGATCTGGATAAGCACATGGACAATTTTAGGCCCATGAATAATTAGAGTGAGTTTAATATTCTAACAGTAGTGGGAAAGACCTCAATTTCCATAGCAGAAACCACTAATTCACGAAGGTGTTGGTGAAAAAAACAGCATTGAAATGATATCGATTCTCGTAAAAATTTATATTGCTTATATTGGGGTCTTCTGTGTAAAGGTGGGCACGTTACGGGATAGACCTCATCCCGATCCCATCTCATTCTTTTGGAATCAGTACGGGATGTGATGAATAGGTAGTAAAGAAAAACAGACCTTGCAAAATAAAAAAAGGCAAAACAAAACAGTATTGAGGGCATAAACATCTCCTCGTCCATCTTCTTACTTTGGTTCACCTATATCTCTTCTCAAATTTATGATCCAGTACCAAGTAATTGATTAAATATCATATTTAATGATTCAAATAATAGATTTAAGACGGCTAATATTCTCCAAGGCCTTGGTAACAGATAAAAGTTCTTGAATTTTTTTTTTTTTTTTGGCACTTAGGCCAATTATCATAGTATTTTTTTTGACATGCTTTGAATTTTAGGCCACTGGAAACTTATCATTCCATTTCAATGGTCAGATTTTCTTTTAAAATATTTGGTGTTAAAGTCGGATTTTTTGGGTGTTAAATAGTATTTTTTTTACATGCTTCACAATTACTTAAAGTCGTATCTGGTGTTAAAAATATCATTCATAAATCTTAAGAGGTCCCGTTTGTCAGAAAAATATCGATAACGTCTGACTTGGGGCCATTATGGGGTCATTGATGTAATCTTTTTAGGACGAGGCGACGATGACGACCAAATACGAACTACCCTTTCCATATTCTTGGGAGAAGTATCAACCAATTCATGCTAACCAGAAGGATCATAGTTGATGCAGAAACTGCACCAAGCCGCCCACGCGCCGCTTCGCCCAAAAGAGTGTCAAAAGTCAACGACCTGCATGTATTTTTCCTTGTATTCTCTGCAACAATTCATGTATAAATACCAGCTCAATTGGATCTGTAGGCATCAAGTTTTCAAATAAAAAAAACCTAAGTATCTATTTCTCTTTGTGAGAATTTTACCTTTCTTCTCCTTGTGAGTTCTCAAGTTAGGGCGCACCTAGCAACCCCGCTGCGTCAATTGGTCTCAGAGCCTTCCTCTGATCCAAGCGAAGCTTTCCCGACCACTCCAACACAACCACCGACGACCCAAAATCCGCCACCACCGCCATCCAGTAACCCTGAACCCCAACCAAAAAAAAAAATAGCCAAGACCGATACCCAAACACCGCCATACCCAAAACCCATCTTCATCACCACCGACCAGAAAATCCAAATTCCCAGAGTACTAAACTCAAAGTTTCAGTACCAAAAAACAAAAAAAACAAAAAAAACAAACTCACCACCAGATCTGCCCTGTTCTTATCACATATCTCTTCGATCTCGATCAGATCGCCACCCTCGGCACCACCAAAGGCACCCTCGCACCACCAAAGGCTCCCTCACCACCCTCGGCACCACCAAAGGCACCCTCGCCACCACCCAGGGCCACTGAGATCCAAAAAAAAAAAAAAGTTTCTGGAAAAAGAAGGGGATGAAGATGTGAGTAGAAGAAGAGAGTTCTGGAAGAAGAAAGAGGAGAAGGGAGTTTGTAGAGGAGAAGATTTGTAGAGTCCAAGAAACAAGAACTTCCTGGAAGGAGAAGAAAGAGGGGAGAGGAAAAGGTTTGCATTTGTGAGTGAATGTGAGTGAGTGTGCGTGAGGTGTAAGGAGAAAAAACAAAGAAAAAAAAAAGAGAAGGGGTAGGTGGGGACGAGTGAAAAAATAAAATAAAATTTGAGAGTGAGTGTGCGTGAGGTGTTTCAAGAAAAAAAAAAAAAAGAGTCATTAAAAAGGTAGGTGGGGTAGTTGGCATTTGTTGAGTGGGTTTAAAAAAAAAGTCAAAGAAGGGGGAAGAGAAAGAGAAAAGGACAGGTCAGAGAAAAGAAAAAAAAAAGAGTGAGGCTAGGAAACTATGTTTTGCAACCAGGATGATGTGGCATCGTTAGAGTGGAATTTTTACAACTTTGAGATACACATAAAATCTTTGGGAATTTCATCATTCTTACGAGATCATGACATGTCATCATGGTTGCCAAACATGTTTACAAAACATGGTTTCCTAGCATTATTCAAAAAAAAAAAATGAGTGAGATAGGGAGAGAGAAAAGAAAAGAGGAAGTTTTTTTTGCGTGTTTTTCTTTTGAAAGTAAAATTTAGTGCGCGGGGACGGCGCCAAAAAAAATAAAAAATAAAATTGTACTTTGTATTTTGTGCTTGTATTTGTTAAAAAAAAAAGGGAGTCTGTGGAAGCAGTTGAAAGAAGGTTACAAAATCTAGAGGCAATGATCGAGAATTTGACTCAACTCATTGGCGGACGAAACAACAATCTTCGACAGCAGAGACGAGACGAAACCAATCGATGGAGAGAACCCAATAATCACCGTGACAATTTCAGGCTCAGAAATGAGTTTGATCCAGAACAGGATACAAGTAGTGATGATGAAGTACCAACCACTCCTGGGCCCGACCAAGGAAGACGACAGGACAACTATCGTATGAAGATCGAAATTCCATATTTCGATGGTCTGTTCGCGATTGAAGAATTTCTTGATTGGCTAGCTGAAGTGGAGAAATTCTTTGACTATTGGGAGACTGAAGAATACATGAAGGTCAAGTTGGTAGCCTATCGACTTAAAGGAGGCGCGTTAGCTTGGTGGGACCAACTACAAACCACACGCATCCGACAAGGGAAGAACAAAGTCCGAACTTGGAGGCGTATGAAGCAATTGATGAAGGAGCACTTTCTACCTCCAGATTATGAGCAAACACTCTTTAGTCGCTATCAGCATTGTCGGCAAGCATACCGGACTGTGTCGGAGTATGTTACCGAATTTCACAAGCTTGCAGCTCGTGTGGACATTCGAGAATCTGAAAGTCAGAAAATTTCCAGATTTGTCGATGGACTTCGTGCCAACATACAAGACGAAGTCTTCAAACAGTCACACAACACACTTTCCAGTGCCATTCAACTTGCCTTGAAGATTGAAACACAGCTTGGTAAAAGGGGATTACGCAATCCAGTGTCGAATTCAGTGTCATCCCAATCTTCAGCACCTCAAAGACCTGACCTAAGCAAAGGGAAGGCAATGGTGAGACCACAAGTTGAGGCGCCTAAGCCAAACCAACCTAAAAAACAACCGGTAGCACTACCGCAAAGGGAGGCAGCAAACAAGCCCAATTCCAACAACCCTTATGTCGTTTCGAGAGGCCACAAATGTTACCGTTGCGGGCAAACAGGGCATTATTCTAATCAATGTCGTCAGAACAAATCAGTCAATTTAGCCACACATGATGATGACGTTGAAGGAGGCGAAGATTATCCAAAGGACGAGTCCGAGGAGGAAGCAGAACCAGAAGAACTCACTTATGAAGATGAGGGTGTATCCTTAGTAATAAGGCGACTAATGTACATCCAGCGGCACAACATCTTCAAAACCCGGTGCACTGTTAATCAACGCGTATGTGATCTTATCATTGACAGTGGCAGTAGAGAAAATATTGTTTCCAAAACTATGGTGGGCAAACTGCAGCTGCCAACTCAACCTCATCCATCTCCGTACCGTATTGGGTGGATCAAAGATGTTAGTGAAACAAGAGTAACGGAGCAATGTCGCATACCTTTCTCTATCGGCAAGTACCAAGATGAGGTATTGTGCGATGTTGTCGATATGGATGCATGTCATATGCTACTTGGTCGACCGTGGCAGTTCGACTTGAAAACGATGCATGATGGTAGGAGATACCTACACATTCTACAAGGACCGTGTGAAGATTATTCTCGCCCCAATGAGGCAGCCAGACAATCCGACATGTTCGAAGGCCAAGACCAATTTCCTTTTAGTACCGAAAGAGACAACTACCTCGCAAAACATGCCAGAACCAGTTCAGCCTCTACTAGCAGAGTTCAGCGATATCGTTCCCAATGAACTACCTGCTGGACTTCCACCATTGAGAGATATTCAGCACCATATTGATCTTGTCCCAGGAGCAAGCTTGCCTAACTTGCCACACTACCGCATGAGTCCCAAAGAATATGAGATTTTGCAAGGACAAGTAGAAGATCTTCTTAAGAAGGGCTTGGTTCGTGAAAGCATGAGTCCCGTAGCCGTACCTGCACTCCTAACACCGAAGAAAGATGGAAGCTGGAGGATGTGCATTGATAGTCGAGCTATTAACAAAATCACGGTACGATATCGGTTTCCCATTCCTCGACTGGATGACATGTTGGATAGATTAGGAGGGTCAAAAATATTTTCTAAGATTGATCTACGAAGTGGGTATCATCAGATTCGTGTTCGTCCTGGAGATGAATGGAAGACGGCGTTCAAAACACACGAAGGACTATACGAATGGTTAGTTATGCCCTTTAGGTTATCCAATGCCCCGAGTACCTTCATGAGGCTAATGAATCAGGTACTTCACATTTCATTGGAAAGTTCGTTGTCGTCTATTTTGACGATATCCTTATCTATAGCCGTAGTGAGGAAGAACATTTGCAGCATTTGAAGGAGGTTTTTGAAGCATTGCGGGCCAACATGTTGTATGTTAATCTGAAAAAGTGTAGCTTTATGACAGATAGGTTAATATTCTTGGGCTTTGTCGTAAGCTCTGATGGAATCAAGGTTGATCAGGAAAAGGTGAAAGCTATCCGAGAGTGGCCAACACCGAGAACAATTACAGAAGTTCGGAGTTTCCATGGATTAGCATTTTATCGAAAGTTCGTGAAGAATTTCAGTACTATCGCCGCACCTCTCACGGATTGTTTAAAGCAAAAACAATTCGCTTGGACAGATCAAGCAGAACAAAGCTTTGCAGTTTTAAAGGAAAAATTGACAAATGCACAAGTTCTTGTACTTCCCGACTTTGAGAAGATGTTCGAAGTCGATTGTGATGCTTCAGGGGTAGGCATTGGAGCTGTTCTATCCCAGGAGATGAAACCAATAGCTTTTTTTAGTGAGAAACTTAGCGACTCAAGAAAGAAATGGTCGACATATGATCAAGAGTTGTATGCGGAATGGGAGTCATACCTAGTGCAGAAGGAATTCATCCTCAACACGGACCATCAGGCTCTTAAGTATCTCAACAATTCTTCCAAAGCAAATCGGATGCATGCACGATGGATTGGCTACATCCAGAAGTTCATTTTTTCACTCAGGCACAAGTCAAGACAGTTGAACAAAGTCGCTGATGCATTGAGTCGCCGAGTCATGTTGCTGACATATGTTCGAGGTGAAATCATCGGATTTGATTATTTGAAAGACTTGTACGCGGAGGATGAAGACTTCAAAGATGAATGACAAAAGTGCACTAATGGAACCACTGAAAAACACCAAATACATGATGGTTTCCTATTCTTTGAAAATCGTCTATGTATTCCCCGAGGGTCCCTTAGGGAGCACATCATTTAAGAACTACACAGTGGAGGACTCAGTGGACACATGGGACGAGATAAGACCATTTCACTAGTGGAAGCTCGATACTACTGGCCACATTTCAGGCGTGACGTGGAAAGGTTTGTCAAACGATGCTATACATGTCAGACTGCCAAAGGACAAGCTCAAAATACTGGACTCTATACGCCACTTCCAATTCCTAATGCCCCTTGGGAAGATTTATCAATGGATTTCATCCTGGGTTTGCCGCGTACAAAAAAAGGTTCAGATTCTATCTTTGTTGTGATTGATCATTTTTCTAAAATGGCCCATTTTATTCCATGCAAGAAGACTTCAGATGCTACCCATATTGCTCAATTATTCTTTCGAGAAGTCGTTCGTCTACATGGGTTACCAAAGACCATAGTTTCTGATTGTGATAGCAAATTTCTCAGCCATTTTTGGTGTACCTTGTGGAGAAGGCTTGACACATCATTACAGTATAGCAGCACGTGTCATCCGCAAACTGATGGGCAGACAGAAGTTACAAATCGTACCTTGGGAAATATGCTGCGATGCTTGATTAAGGAAAATCCAAGGCAATGGGAAAATGTGTTACCACAAGCTAAATTCGCCTACAACAACGTACCAAATTGTTCAAGTGGTAAATCTCCTTTTGAAGTTGTTTACATTAGGCCCCCGTTACATACTCTAGACTTGGTTCCTTTACCAAAGCTTCCAGGAATGAGCATCATTGCTGACCATATGATTGAAAGGGTAACCAACATTCATGGAGAAGTCAAAAAGAAGTTGGAAGAATCTGCCGCGAAGTACAAAGCTGCCGCTGACAAACACAGGAGACACAAATCATTTCATGAAGGGGATCTTGTGATCCATTTGCGCAAAGAACGGCTTCTAGCTGGAGAATACAACAAGCTTAAAGAAAAGAAGATAGGTCCATTTCAAATCCTTCACAAGATTAATGATAATGCATATGTCATTGATCTTCCAGACGCATATACGATCTCAAAGACCTTCAATGTTCAAGATCTGTACGAGTACCATGGTCCCTTATGTATTCTTCCATACCGGAGAAGTTGAAGAGTTTATATGATGATGGCTACAAACTGGTTTGTTTCTTCACCAAAATTTAATTTTTGCAAGTGTTGGTCATAGTTGCCTCCATGAATGTTATGGTTTCATTAAGCCGTGATTAGTTTTGTTCTGTCTGTGCATTAAATTTTTATTATTATTTTTTTAACGAAGTGTGGGAGCTTTCTATTTTTTCCCCTTCATTCTCAGGTAATTTTTACCAATGAATCCAACATCGATCGTTGGAAGAATAAGAGACAAGTAGCTGTTAACTCTAAGATTGGAAGGCTAAACCATTTCATTAAATGTGTCAATGTCCCTATTCAGGTGCGTGAACAATTCTTTTATGGTGCATGCTATCTTTTTGGATATATGGACTCGTAGTCGTGCTTGTGCATTACTGCAGTCATTCATCCACACTTTCAAAACCAAGATGCTCAATGATATGAAACGTTAAGACATGGTTTCATAGGATCTGATATTGAATTGCAAAATGAGATGCCTCAAATAGCTGGGAGAAGGCATTTAACTGAATGCTTTTGGAATAAAAGTTGTTCATCATAAAATATAAATATACATATAAATGTACAATAAAGCTCACTCCCATTTCCCATGGGCCTAGACTCTTGAATAAGATCTGTCTTCTTTATCTTCTTTATCAGTTTAAGCTTTTAGAGATGACAATTATCAAAGAATTTTTCTTGAGATGGCATGCATTCGATTATTGGCCAACACATTGGTAAGAGGGAATATTGTGTCCATTTGCTATATGATAGATTTCTCAATTATAATTGGTGGGATGACAGTAGGTTGATCATATGAGTTATGAATAACTCTATAATAGAGTTGCCTGCATTTGGATGCAGGTTTTCATAGCTTGTGGATATGGTCAGCAAGATCTCTTCAGAAAACCCAAACCTGGAATGTGGAGAATCATGGAGCGGCATTTCAACTCTGACATCACCATTGATATGGATCAGTGAGTTCATTCTTCTCCTTGCATTTAGGAAGTTGTTTGGTGTGTCTTTGGATGTGCTGCTTGTCAAGAGGACCCTAACCTTGTGTACTCATTTTTAGTCTAAATACGGACATGCAACTTTTTCAATATGATAAGTTTGCAAACTCATGCTAATATGTGCAAAATAATAATAATAATAATAATAAATATATGTTTAGAAGAGGATTTGGGTATTCATGCTTGATACATGTGTATCAAAACTAATCATTGGTTGGATATTTCTTAGTTAACTGTTTTTGCTTGAAAATGTATTCTTTCTACAATTTTCATTTCTATACAAGGCCATTTATCCAATTGAAAGTGGAGTGTCATGGTATGGTTTAGCAAAACAAATAATTTATCATCTCTCTCAGTTATTATGTATTTATTTTTATTTTCTGGTCTTATTTTTAATTAGCTGTTTACACTGTATAATGTTTATGTTTCACATTATTCGTGAGTGTGTATAGGTATGCACACAATAGTTTCCTCTTATATATGCACCATTTTGGGTATTCACTTAATCTTATTAGGTATATGTGTTTTTCTTCTAGTACTCAAGGCTCTTTATTTTGGGAGCGTATATGATACCTGGGCTCCTGGGGGAGAAAATGTAAGAAAAATAACCAACTTGACACTTAGCCCAAGTGCTATATTTGGTTATTTACTAAAATCCCCACTTGGAGGAGAAGAGTGGATTGTTAGTGTGGACGATTTAAAAGATATAATTGGAGGATTGCGTAAAGAGCTCTTCGAACGAATCAAGCGGATAGAATTGGAAAATCCTTAGGTATGAATATGTTAGATACCCGTGATTTGATCGTTGGAATAGCATCTCTCCGAAAGAACATTTTTTTTTTTTTTTTTTTACAGACGCACATAATTTTTTTTGTTGCCAGTGAACATGATATTAAGGAATTGTCCATATGTAAGATCATAATTATTGATACGGGCCTTTTCTACATAAAAGGGAATCTTTTCTTACAATAGAACTAGAGGTAATGTGGATTATTCAAGAATCGAAGTCGATTTGCTTTAAAAAAAGAAGATATCAATGAACTTCTGTTTAATGGTTTCACATGATTCATCTAATTGTTTCGATCGTGGGATAGCATTGAGAAATAGGAATCAGTGTTATCAAAGGATTTTCTACAATTTTTTCTAGTAAGAGTATGGAATGAGTCAATCGTCCACTTTGGTATGCACGCAATAGTTTCCACTTATATGTAATAAATGGGAAGTTCGTATATATATATCACCTTTCTTTCCAAGCCGCACTGAAAGTAACCAAAATTTGTCACATTAGCAAGGACCAAGTTCAAGAAGGTTAGAGAAGGTAAACTGAAGAGAAAGAAGGGTTTCTTCAAGTGGATTTCTTCCACGCGCTTCTCTAAATGTTATACAAAGGACCTAAGCTATTGTTTTGTCTTTTCCCCTGCTAAGTTTTAGGGCTCTTCATCAGTGGAGATTAAAACTCATTAAAAGCAAACCAGCTACTTTTCCATCTACTAATTTCCTTTTTTATTTCTTTTCCATTTTGCCTAGAAATGGGTGAACTTGCTTACAATTGGTCATAGCCTCATAGGAAACAGATTTTATTCATAGATGAATACTAAACTTATCCCATCAAACCACAAATAATTGGAAAATGGAGGGCCCAGAAATGTGTAAATGTATTTGTCACAACCGTGTGTACCCTACTCTCATGATCCGATCACAATATATATATGTATCAACGACTCATTATTTTCCACATAATGGACCTACAGAGTATGACTTTGGTAATGGCATGACAACTTAATGGTTAAAGCTTGACGGATGGTACCACTAGGTCATGGGTTCGAACCGAACGGCATGTTTATTAGTTTATGGTGTATTGAGCAGTTTTGGTCTTTAATAGAATATGGGATCCTGAAAGCCTAGCTCGCCTTCCAAAAAAAAAAAACTACACTAACCTCCGTCGACAGTAAATAGATAACCAAACAAAGGAATCTACATAACAAGCCCAGAGAAAATGGCTTGCTTGTTCTGTTGCAACTCTAAACAAGAGCTATCCAGAGTGAAATAGAGATGGAGGAAGAAAACATGATCTGGATAAGCACATGGACCCATGAATAATTAGAGTGGGTTTAATATTCTAACAGTAGTGGGAAAGACCTCAATTTCCATAGCAGAAACCACTAATTCATGAAGGTGTTGGTGAAAAAAACAGCATTGATTAGATATTGATTTTTGTAAAAGTTTATATTGTTTATATTGGGGTCTTCTGTGTAAGGGTGGGCACGTGACGGGATAGACCTCATCTCGATCCCATCTCATTCTTTTGGAATCCGTACGGGATGTGATGAATAGTTAGTAAAGAAAAACAACCCTTGCAAAAAAAAAAAAAGGCAAAACAAAACAGTATTGAGGGCATAAGCATCTCCTCTTCCATCTTCATACTTTGGTTCACCTATATCTCTTCTCAAATTTATGATCCAATACCAAGTAATAGATTAAATATCAGATTTAATGATTCAAATAATAGATTTAAGACAGCTAATATTCTCCAAGGCCTTAGTAACAGATAAAAGTTCTTGAAATTTTTTTTTTTTTTTGGCACTTAGGCTAATTATCATAGTATTTTTTTTTACATGCTTTGCATTTTAGGCCACTGGAAACTTATCATTCTATTTCAATGGTCAGATTTCCTTTAATATTTTGAAGTCTAGTCTTCACAATTACTTAAAAACTTATCCAATATCAGTTTTTCAAGTAACCAGCTACTTACAATGTAACCAGCTACTTACAATGGTTGTTGACTCATGTAAAAACATCACGAGCTGGTGAACTCCAGGCAAATCCAAGAAATAACCTTTATTTCTAGAGCTAAGAGATTTATCATTTTTGCAACTTGTCAGAATAGTTAGATTGATTTGATTAGTTGTGTTTCGTATGTAGTTTGCAAGATGAGATTTATTCAACTTGTTTAAGAATTAAATGCCTACTAACACACTTGCTTTTATATGCTAAAAAAATATTTGAACCATTTGAAAACTCCATTCAAAGTTTTGACATGCTTTGCATTTCAGGCCACTGGAATGTTATCATTCTATTTCAATGGTCAGATTTCCTTAAATATTTCAAAGACTAGTCTTTTCAATTACTTAAAGTTGTGTGTCGAATTCAAAATATCACTCTTAAATCTTAAGAGGTCCCAATTTGTGAAGAAAATATCAATAATGTATGACTTGGGGCCATTATGGGGTCATTGATTCTGACTTGTGGAAGACTAATAGGAAATCTAGCGAGTCTTTCACCATACACCTTGACATGTCTGTTATGAAGAACCAGAATTCCGACTTTTCCACAAATCAGACATCAACGACTCCTTGTTTTCCACATAATGGACCTACAGAGTATGACTTTGTCTGTTATGAAGAATTAGAATTCCGACTTTTCCACAAATCAGACATCAACGATTCATTATTTTCCACATGGACCTACAGAGTATGACTGCTAATGGCATGACAACTTAATGGTTAAAGCTTGACGAATGGTACCACTAGGTCATGGGTTCGAACCGAGCGGCATGTTTATTAGTTTATGGTGTATTATGGGATCCAGAAAACCTAGCTCGTCTTCCAAAAAAATAAAAAATACACTAACCTCCGTCAACAGTAAATAGATAACCAAACAAAGGAATCTACATAACAAGCCCAGAGAAAATGGCTTGCTTGTTCTGTTGCAACTCTAAACAAGAGCTATCCAGAGTGAAATAGAGATGGAGGAAGAAAGCGTGATCTGGATAAGCACATGGACAAATTTAAGCCCATGAATAATTAGAGTGGGTTTAATATTCTAACAGTAGTGGGAAAGACCTCAATTTCCATAGCATAAACCACTAATTCATGAAGGTGTTGGTGAAAAAAACAGCATTGAAATGATATCGATTCTCGTAAAAGTTTATATTGCTTATATTGGGGTCTTTTGTGTAAGGGTGGACACGTGACGGGATAGACCTCATCCCGATCCCATCTCATTCTTTTGGAATCGGTACGGGATGTGATGAATAGGTAGTAAAGAAAAACAGACCTAGCAAAATAAAAAAAAGGCAAAACAAAACAGTATTGAGGGCATAAACATCTGTTGTTCCATCTTCTTACTTTGGTTCACCTATATCTCTTCTCAAATTTATGATCCAGTACCAAGTAATTGATTAAATATCAGATTTAATGATACAAATAATAGATTTAAGACAACTAATATTCTCCAAGGCCTTAGTAACAGATAAAATTTCTTGAATTTTTTTTTTTTTTTTGGCACTTAGGCCAATTATCATAGTATTTTTTTTTTTTTACATGCTTTGCATTTTAGGCCACTGGAAACATATCATTCTATTCCAATGGTTAGATTTCCTTTAATATTTCGAAGTTTAGTCTTCACAATTACTTAAAAAGTCGTATTTGGTGTTAAAAATATCATTCATAAATCTTAAGAGGTCCCGTTTGTGAGGAAAATATCAATAACGTCTGACTTGGGGACTACAACACAAACGCCCTTTAATAGCGTTTCAAAAACGCTATAGTAGGATACCATTGCGTTTTCAAAAACGCTATGTCTGCCGGAGCTATAATAGACCCAAGGTCTATTATAGCGTTTTTAAAACGCTATAGTAAGTTGGCCTATTATAGCGTTTCAAAAACGCTATGGTAGAGTCGACCATAGCATTTCTGAAACGCTATGGTAGACTCTACAATAGTATTTCTGAAACGCTATGGTAAGTATACATAGCAAATTTTTTTTATTTATTTATTTTTGCTATCAAATGACTTTTAGTTACATCTTATAAGTTTTATTTCTAGAAAATAAAAATTTATATGTGCAAAACTTAAACATTTCCATGAATGGAGGCAAAGTAATATAATTAATGAGATAATGTATTAAATGTGCAAAACTTAAACATTTCCATGAATGGAGTCACAAAATCTATCAAAGCATTATTAAAATAATCTATCAAACCAGCATAAATACCGAATGACCATTACGAAGGAGATTGAGGGAATCACTCCATCTCAATGAATGATGAAACCATTACAATAAACATCCCCCTTCATTGCGCCAACCAAACTTAAGTCATGCATACAATTAAATGCCTTCATCAATGCACTCATTATAATTAAGTAAAAAGACGTAGAATACTGTCTTACAGCATCAGTTGTTCCCTATAAATCATTAAAAACATGAATAAGATGGGGCTTCAATCATGAAGGTCGTTTCAGATTGAGATTGCGCTCATAATGAAAGTTTAATTGACTGAAGTAAGATACTCATTATAAATTTATAATAAACAAACCCCAAGAGAATGCTAGCCATAGTACCACTGACGCTATTCTCAAAGAAAAAGTAAATTGTAATCCACTGTGTTACATGAAATAAATGACATTCAGTAGCAAATTACTCAAATCTCTTGATACAACAACCAAGTCGGGAATGCATGATAGGACCTCCCAGACGAAGACATATAACTTTGGGTACTTATGCGACCCTGGAAACTCGGGAGGCCCACCATATGATATTTCAAACATTTGAGCTCTCAATCATTTAGAACAGAGCTGATGTAGCACGTGACACCATAACTCATAAGGAGGGCCGAGCCCATGTATGGCATGGGTTAACATTACCATTTATAATCAGTAAATGAATCTAAACAACCAAGGCCATATGCACTAAAGCAAGAGCGAAGGAAAAATATGCAACCTCAGTAGTAAGATTTACCTATAAGTTGCATTTTTATGTTAGTTTAGAAAACATAAACCACAGAAAGAAAGTATAGTTCATGTTAATTACCTGGAACCAGTTTGGGTTTTCAGGGCTTTGTTGAGCGGCAAGAACTTCTACAAATCCTTCGTTCTTGTATCCTCCCATGTTGCTAGTGTATGCCCTTGAAAGATGACGATTAAGAGAGGCAGAATTGAATTGCGTAAGGACATTGATCTTTGAAACATTACTGTTCAAACAGTTGCTCACGGGAATATCAATCAGCCTATAGTTGGCTCCCAAAGGAACAGCGGGCTTTGCTCTCTTCTTGGTGAGAGGGTATAGACGAGTACCAGCTCCACCTCCCAATATAATTCCTAGAACACTCTGCAGCAAATTTCATAGACCAAATTCAGTTCACTGCTCACCATAAACCACCCTATACTCATGACTTAAACTTAAACAGACATTGCAGATACTGAAAGTAAGCCAACAACACAAGTAGCACAAAGTGCAAGGGCAACTTGTTAGAGAATGGTTATGACATGCAGCTGCTCGTCTTCATCTGTTCATGGTTATGCATGCTGATCATTCGTGCTTCTCAAGTGACCTTAATTTAACTGGACTTTACATATTGAGGCCTTATATCTGTGCCAACATGTTAGAGAATGGTACTTAGGAGCTACTTCAAAGGACAAATCATATACAAACAATCCTAGCAGTAAATGTTAATTATCAAAAGCAAAGAAGGGGTCCTTTCTTTGTTTTAAGCCACAATGATGTCCGACGGGCAAAAATAAGCAGCAATAATTTGCAAACGAATGCATATGCATTTTGTATTTTTAACACAATCTAACTACATTTTCAGCTTAAAAGAAAATTTGTTACTTAAAAAAACACATGAGATAGACTACAAGAAAAAGGCATAAAAATAAACTGACCAGAATAACAAACTAAATACTTAAATGGGCAATTCCTCTGTTGTAGCAAGAGGAATGAAGATGGAAGCACATTGTAAGCTAGACTGAGAAGATCAGAGAACTCGTAAGCTAGGCGGGCTAAGCCCTTAACTGCAGCACTAATCATCTGAGGCGTTCCACCACAAAGACTTTCAGCTACCTGAGGACATGAACAATTTTGAGGTACTATAAGCATTTTCTGCAGAGTCCAGGCAGTCCACGGACCATACTAGCATAAGGGAGTGAAATATTAAGCGCGCAAGCATACACAGAAAAACACATTTAAAAACAGAGTTAAATAACGGAAAGAAAGGAACTGTGTACCATGTTTAAAAATTGTTGTAACTGCTCCATTTCCCCACCTTGTTCTTCATCTCCGCATGCATGACCAAAAATTGTTGTACCTAAGATTTTTATCTATATACAAAATGTTATTGGCTTTGTAGTTTGGTTTTCATGTAATTGTGTAGCTGAATTATTTATATGTTGAGTTATTAGCACTTGCAGTAGCATCTTGCGCTTCAAGCAGTGACATGTAAAATCATTGATGAGAAACTCTTCTGGGGGGGAGCCCAAATAGTTTCTGGAATGCTGAATTTGTTTGAGGTGATCGTTCATTTAACTGTGTCAGTATGACAGAAGCAAGAGATCAAAAAAACATAATGCATTACTGAAAAGAAACTGAAACCAAAACAGAAATTCACCTTCTTTCCAACCTCCTTTTCCATCTTTGCTAAGTACTCCTTAACAACATTATTACCTCTTGTGTTATTCAAGAAAATTCTTAAGTGCACCTTAGACAGGCAAGCGTGAGCTAATTTTCCATTGAGAGGTATCCATACATCCGAAAGTTCAGATACATTAGCTTTCAAGAAGTTTATTTCAGCATGTCCTAGAGATACAGCTTCATCAAAAGGTCCATCAAAATCAAATACTTCAATCTCCAACATAGATGGAGGCTCATTCATCGCATCAAATTCAAATATTTTTGCATAGTTGACAAGGGTTTGAAAGGTCTGTACATGGAATATGTAATCATGCAGAAATTCTAATAAAATTGTTATTCCGCAGATTGTAAGCTAATATGTACAAGCTAAAATCTAGTGTGAAATGGCACATTTCCACCAGAAAGTAGAAATTCAAGAAAAGGGAGCTGACCATTCCACTGATGATTAGATTTCTGAAACTTGATTGAACTTGTTTAGTTTAAACGTGTCATCTTTTAGCAATCACAACTAAACTTGATTTCTATATAATGCCAAGAAGTAGCAATCAAAAGTCACATTGCCATTGACAATGATTGTGGATGCTCTGATGGTCACAAGATATGATTGCTTGCTCTTGAAGGAATTGCAACCCAAATTCTACACCCTAATATAAACAATACTTCCAAACAATTGTTATTTGCTCTTTAAATTTCTCTTTTAATTATTTTCCTGTAAATTTGGTATCTTATAATTGAATTTTCACGATGCAATCTAGAGGAAGGATAGAGCTGGATTACAAATTGGATTAAGAGCAATTACGGCTACATTCAATTTTTTTCTATAGAGATTGTCCTTAATCTTTGAAAATTTATATTACCATATTGTTTTCCAGTAAAATTGGTATCTTTTTTTTTTTGGAAAGTATAAAATTGGTATCTTATAACACCCATGCTTCACAATGCAATCTAGAGAAAGGATAGAGTAGGATTACAAATTGGATTAAGTGAAATTACACTCATATGAGATTATTTCTATATAGGTCGTACTTAACTTCAAAACTACTAATATTAACATCTTTGCATCAGATCAATTTTCCCTTCCTCGTGTTATGTTGTGTGATACAATAACAACACTACACACAACACCATAACTATAAAAATTCCACTAAATTGTAAAACAAATCAAACAAAGTGGTTTTGTTTACTAACCTTTTCATGAACCCAAACCAAATCAGCAAGAAACTTCTTATGCTCATCCGGAACAACATTCCTCAATTCTGCAAAATCTCAAAAACTCCAATCAAACAAAAAAACCCTGCATTCACAAAACCAATTGCAACTCAAACAATTCATCAAACACTTTACCTGCAGAACCATGAGCAAACCCATAGGACTCAAATGCCGGCCCAACATCATAAATTGAGCCCTGATGCTCCGTCCCTTTCGCCTAATTAAACCTCTCCTTAATCACCCCAGCCCACCTCCTCCCCTGAAGATGCATCTCCTCATACCCATCCCCCTTGTACCACCCCTCCCTCTCCTCGTGCTGGTCGTACTCCTTCCATGTGGCAGAGAAAGGCGACCCATCTGGTGGTGGAGGGAGGAGACCCAAGAAGGCCGCGAAGGCGAGGTCGTGATTGCCGCAGAGGAAGACATGGGT